>CM076593.1:3215795-3849641 GCA_038430175.1 Ficus hirta | reverse complement strand
CATGGAAAAGTACTTCTATTTGTGCTTCATTCAGATGGGATTCTTCGAGTATGGGATTTTTCAAGCCGTACCAAGATCTTCAATCATAACATGAATGTTCCAACTCTAGCAGGCATATTCTCTCGCTGTTCCCTGATTATTGTTTATTTTTACCATCTATGCATGTTTATCTCCATTGCATGTTTATTTCAATCCCTCTGATAATCTTCTTCTTCTTCTTCTTATTCTTCTTCTTCTTCTCTCTCTCTCTCTCTCTCTCTTTTTTAAATCTTTTTCCATTTGGGAGATGGGGTTTGAAATGATTTAGTATGCATCGATAAACTACTCTAACTATCAAAATCCCATCATGTTTATTAAAGGAAAGACCATGTGGAGTTTGCAATATGAGTGGTCCTTAATCAAGTAAAAGTTCAATTTGAATTGAAATTTTGACTTGGACTTAATGACTGATGCGTCCACACCTATCGTAAGTGTCAAGTATATAACCCTCTCCATGCCAAAGAAAAGAAATAAGAGATGAAGACTAAAAATGAATAAGGTTCTCAACAATCTGGTTTTCTTTTTATATTGAGTGTGTCAATTGCAAATAAGGTGCTTTAATGTCATCCTACTGTGAGCATATAATTGCAACTTGTCATTCTATAATCATAATCAGTTACTCCTTAGTAGCCTTTAACTTTGAGAACCTGCAATTAGCTTGGGAAAGTCTGTTACTTTCTTGAGACAAATAAGTTGTACGATGTGCTTGAGAAATAAAGGCAGGAACAGCACTGGGTAAAATAATGGCTTCCAAATCAAATGAAGCTTCTGTTGTATTGAAATTTAAAGTCTAACCACCTTATCTTCCTTTTCCTTTTCTTGCTAATGGTCTTATTCCCCTACTTGGTACCTTCTCTATGCATCTATCTTACGAGGGTTAAATATTTTTGAAAACTAAAGTATAACTGCCTGGGCTTCCTGGTTGTTCCTTGATTATGCATCTATGTCATTGGAATCAAGTCACTTCATTCGTGCTTTTTAAGAATGCACTTACACGCTGACAAGTGTGTTCGATTTTGTACACACAGGGGCTGCATTGTTAAGGATATGGGTTGGTGAAGCTGACAATGACTCAACTGTTGTGTCTTTGGCAATTTTGTCTAGAAATATTTCGGTATGCGTTTTGCAATCATTTTGAGTCCTTCTTTTCAGTATTCTTTTTGCGATAAAATTATCTTTCCATTTGATTAGTTTATTTATAGATGTTGGGAAGAGAAAGAGAGGGAGAGGGAGTTATCATTTCTCTCTTTTACTCTATTTGCAGGAATTCTATTAATAGATGGAGTGATGGGGGGAGGGATTTTATTCATAGGTGCTAGAATCCTTTTGTATGCGTGATATAGGGGAAGAAATTGAAGAATCACAAAACAAGCTAGAGAGAGGAAAAAATAAAAAAAGAATTTATAAAGTGAGTCAGCTACAAATTACTGAGGGACTGGATTATTTAATTTTGTGTTGTAAGGTTGCTTTTAGGTTAGGGAATAATCTCCTTAAGAAGTTAAATCTAGATTGGTTGCTCCAAGAAGATTTTCTCAGCTTTTAGTCTTAAGGGTTTCACTGGTCGGAAATAAATAGTAATTAGAATTTGGAAATGTAGCGGTTTTTGCTTGAACAATGGCAGAGGTTATACTTTAGTATACCAAAGCATGGATTGATGACTGCTTTACATGTAGTTAGTGACACCAACCTTAGATCATGCTCGCATTTTCTCATTTAATGTTATCTCTTTTCTTTTTGATGAATAACCATTAATTCTTTACTTGCTTACCTATGAAGGATACTAGCTTGGAGCGTGTCTACTTGTACCGTCTACAATGTAGTTTGGGGGACAAGATTGTTTTATTGCTGGATCCATCTATATCAACTATTCCTTTGTTGGACGTAAGTAATTGGTTTACCGTCCACCGTCTGCTACTGATTTTGGTTGCTTGATGCTCTATTCATTGCACTAAAAGAGACAACTTTACCTTTCTTAAGGGGGGATGCATTGATGTCAAACTTTCTTCAGATAAGATGTGGATATTGAAAGAAAATGGGTTGGTTCTTCAAAGCTTGTTTCATACAGACAATAGTGTTAACATGTAAGTTTATTCATGCCTCGTTGTCTTCAATTTACCCGCCGTTGATTAATCATTTTCATTGAATTTGATATCCTAATCTTATTTTTTTTCTTGCTAACTTCTAGGGAAGAAACACGCTATTATACTTTGCAGGAAGAATTTGTTGCTGATCAGCTATTTCAAAGTCCTGAATATTCATCAGATGATCTTCTATTGATGAGTCACTCCATTTTTTCATCTTCAAAGGTGCTTTTAATTTCTTTTTCTTTCTTTTTTTTTTTTTTTTTTTTGCTGACCTACGGTTCCTAATAGTAATATTATCTTTAGTGAGCTCTACTTTACAAGTTAAATATTTCATGGGTTAGTTAATGAATTATGTTGATTTTTTGATGTTTTGGGTCCGTTGAAGTTTGGATTTATTTTTTGGCTCATTGGAATTGTGCAATTTTGGTGATTGCTGGTTCATTTGGTTTGAAAGGGGGAAAAAGGATTTTTGAGTAACAGTTAGGGGATGAAGAATCACCTTTATATTTTTGTTTCTAAGGGTTTCAAAGATATTCCTTTTCCATTGCTTTTGATGTGTTGAGAGATTGCTTGCAGATTTGCCTTAAAAAACAAAAAAAATTGGTGAGGACTAGTCGTTGTCCTATAGTCCTATTTGTATTTAGTTGTTTGTCTTAAAAGAAAGATCTTTTGTTTTTGGCAGACAATACCTTATAGCACCCGCTGAAGGTCAACTTTTGTATCAACGTTTGATGTCAATTTATTTTACATTCTTTTTGTAGATTACTAGATTTAACTAATTAGATCTCAGTGACTAGGAAGATGTTAAGTTGAATTTTACGTGTGTGTGTGTGTGTGTGTGTGTCTTTCTTGTGTACAACTTTAGTTTTATGACTGGGGAATGTGGAATGACTAATAAGAAGTAAAGTCTTAGTTCCATTAGTTTTCTGAAAAACAAATAGTTCTGAAAGACAAAACCGAGCCAATTTCATCTTTTTTGTACAATCAATGGACCACAAAGTTTCTTGGAATTTACATCCAGAAGGGATCCTGGTGTGAGAGAGTTGGGTGAGATGGTGGCTTTATTGTCTTGTTTAGATGGGATGAGGGTGTGTGAAGGAATTTCATATAGATGGGTGTGGGATTTGGAGGTGGTCGGGACTGTTTTCTTGTAAGTCTTTCTTCAAGGTCTTAATTGACAATCAGTCATTTCCTCCTTTTATTCCGTGTCATTTCTTTTTTGTTTTGTTTTGAGAGAGGACTCGTTAATAAAGTTTTTGGTTCTTATAAGAAAAAAAAGGAAAAAGGAAAGAAAGATATATTTGCAATTCTGAAAGCTTCGTTCTATTTCCACCATAAGATTCTTACTAAGTTGCCATGTTTGAAGTTTTCATATGTTGAATATGTTTCTTACACATTTTGTATGATAAAAAATTTGCCAGGACCAAATTTTGCCGGTTGTATCTTCCATTTTCTTACGCAGACTGCTTCATGCTGGAGTGTATCACAACGTTGCCTTACGTGCCACTTTCCTGGAATATAATAGACACTGGACGGATTCTGATTTCCAGTCATTAACTGCTGATGGATTGAAGAAAGAAATTCTTTCAGTGATTGAACATGAGGTTCTGTTTTAGATTCTATTCATTCTCACTCTCCCACTCTGTAAAAAACACCTCAATATAATATATATATTTTTTGTTTTCTTGAAAAATTAGGTTATGAGATTTCCTTCCCTTTTTTGTGTATGCGCGCGCGCGCGCGCTAAGAAACGAAGACAGATATTGAAAGGGAAAGAAGTAAATGCTATAATGAGGACCAACGTGTAGTATACAAAGATTATTATTATGCTGACTTACTTTGTTCAGAGCTCATAATCAAAAGCTTTGGTGCTTTGGATTTATGTGGTGCTGGTAGTTGACTGGATAATTTGATTTGAAAAAAGGAAAGAAGGTTAGCTGGTTTGTCTGAGGAGGAGGATTATCTTTTGGACGGAGTGTAACTATGCGTCTCTTTTTGGGTTTTGTTTGATGATGAATTTCAGAGATTAATTTTTGCTTGATTTTCCCTTACTTTTGTTAGATTTTAGTGAGCTGATAATGACAAATGGATATCAATGGCAGGGCGTGTGTGATAATCTTGCGTCAATTTATTGCTCCTGGAAAATTTTATGTGCACGCTACTTCCAGAACTGGTGCAATAGCAATGCACCTTGTGGTTTGCTTGTTGATTCAACGACTGGCTCCGTTGGTTTAATCAGAAAGGGTTCAGTATCCCTATTTCGTGGTCCAGAGGACATTGAGCAGCTTCTTGATGGTATGCCAATGACCTTTGGTTGTCTGAATTATTTGTAGGTTTGTTTCTGGACAAGTTGTTTTATTATGTTTTGGCCTTTTTAAAAAAAAGTATATATAAATATATATATATACATATATATACATTTCTCAATTAATTTTTCGTAAATTCTAATATTAGGTTCTTCTGATGAGCTTGGTGATCTTGTAAGCTCTGGATTGGATTTATTCAATGATAAGCATGAATATGGGATTCTTGTTGATACACTCAGATGTGTTATTAGTATCAGCCAACAACTGGGAAAAGCAGCATCGGACATATTTTATGAATCACTTGTTAGCAGACTAATTTTCCCATCTGAAGATATTGTTCCCCGCATACTGAAGGTTTTAGAAACTGGATATAGTTCAACGGTTGCGAGACAGTTTGTATCAGAGCTCGGTACTCATGTTGCTTGGGAGAAAAAACTAGTGGATCACAAAAACTTGAGGAAATTTTCAATTGACATGCTTCTGTCTCTTCATGCATTGTGCGAAAAAGCTAGTACGTGGAGCAGGGTTTTGAATATCATTGAGAAATATCTAAAGTTTCTTGTACCTCAGAAAATACTGCAGAATCTGGATGCTGACACCTCATTGAGTATTAATGCTTCCATATTGGTCCAGGCTACTTCTCAAATTGCCAAAGTGATGTTTGAATCTGCATTTGATGTTCTTCTTTTCCTAAGTTATCTAGTAAACAGCAGTGGGCAGGTTAGTTCATTTTTTTTTTATTTCCCTTAAATTTGAGAGGTAAGAGTAAAATTTCTCATGGTACATGAACTGGATTTCACAATTATACATTTAAAAGTCACCACGAGTGATTTGGTAGGGTTGGCAAGGCTGCCTATTCATGACAAGGTCTTGGGATTGAGTCATAAGAACCCTCTAACCGCAATTCCGTACTAAGATATATTGACAAGCTAACCAAATCTTCTTTATCTTTTTATTTTATTTTTATTTATTTTATAATAAGAAAAAACCTTTCATTGATTAATTAATCAATTACAAGGAGAGGAGAACAAGGTATCCTCCTCGAAACAAAGAAAGACAAAAAGTTCATCTCTGAACTATAAAGAAAACATACAATTACTGATCACACGCCCATCTATTTTCCTATTACATCTTTCCAATTTAAAATGATTAATTGGAAAGGAATATTCTTAAAAGCCTTATCTGTGGAAGCCCATAGTGAAGCAGCAAATTTAGCTTTGTCAAAAATATCCTTGACCCCCATCTCCTTCTCCTCAAAAACTCTAGAATTCCTCAGTCCAGATATTCCATAACGAAGACATTACAAAACAATTCCACAGTGCTTTTGCCATTTTGTTGGATCCCAAGCCCACCATAACCAAATCTTCTTTATCCTTGCTTCATCTTCAGAAAATTAAAATTGAATAATCCGATTTACATGTAAACAAACCATTCTGCTCTTACTGTATGGTTTCTCCACCATTCTATGCGCCAAACAAAACTCCAATTTGGTAATGGCTTTTTTTTATTTTTATATATATATATATATTTTTTTTTTTGAATATTTGAACGTTCTAGCTTTGGGGTTGATAGTTGCATAAGAATATTTAGTTTTCATTTTTGTTGGTTGTTATTTTGTGTTCAATAGATCTCATTAGTTAAGACTATTTATCCACCCCCCCCCACCACCCCCCCCCCCCCCCCCCCTCCTCTTTTATCTCATTTATTGTAACTTTTTAATTAGAACTTCATACGACTTTTGCTTTCAGATTCATATGTTCCCTGATGATGTATCTAAAATACAACTGGAGTTGGTTCCAATAATTCAAGAAATCATTTCGGAATGGCTTATCGTTCATTTTCTCACCACTACACCATCTGAATCAGCATCCATTGAAGATTTTAGTTCCCAACTTTCATTGTTGCAAATAGGTTTGCTGCAGTTTCTTATGGAACTCCTACTGCTAGTCCTTTTTGTTGTTTGTAGTTGCCATATCAATATATATTTGAATAATGAATTAAAAAAAAAAAAAATTTGCTTATTGTCTGTAATATGCATGCCGTTGGAGTTGCAGAGTTTGGACTTTAGCAAGTCATGTTGCTGATTTGCTATCATTTTCGATTGTCTAGATAGTAACACAAGGAGAAGATCATGGAATGAAAAGCTTGGCAAATGTGATTTTCCTTTGGCTTTGGTATTCTTGTTAAATTATCAAAGTTTCCCTGGAGATCATCACCTCCATTCAAAATATCTTCCAAATGCGCACGACATTATTATTTCTGTGCGGAACTTTAGTAGCTGGATCATTTGGGGAAAGACTGGAGAGTCCTCTACTTTCTTGAGCCATTCAACTGAGCTTGCATTGATCCTGCTAAGGCATGGGCAGTATGACGCTGTTGAGGTTTCTCTCCTAGATTGGATTTTTTTCTCTGTTGAAATATTAGTTAAATTGTCCCTTTCCTTCTGTTCATTATTTGTTTATAATTTCTGTGTAGCATCTACTCAGTATGGTGGATGCACATTCACAAAAGGAGAGAACGTTGGAAACCATTCAAGATACCGATGGTAGATGGTGTGTACTTCAGCATCTTCTTGGATGCTGTCTTCTTGCTCAGGCACAACGTGGGTTACATGGGAAGCTTAAAGATAGGAAACTCAGTGAAGCTGTTCGATGTTTCTCCAGGTATTTCATATTACAAAGACTTTTCAGTTGGCTTCTACTGTGGCATGCTTGGCCCTTGATAACCTCCTTTGTAGCATCTCCAATGCGATGCCAAATTCATGTGTCAAAGCCATATTTTGGCATTTGAGTAGGGAAACCACTCTTCACTACAATGTTATTTCCAATGCTAAATTTGGCAAAGGACAAATTTTGGCATTTGGTTGCAATAGGTTGCATCAGAGATGGTTTTAGGACATTACCTGGTTACTGATAGGTGTTGCATTTGTTTTGCTGAGAGATATAACTTCTGAAACTCCAACCGTATACATCTTCTTTCTCTTACATGTATCAAATTTTCTAATTGTTTTGAGAGAAGATTTGAGAAGTGTAGTGACCTTTTTTTTTAAATCTTTTTCTCTTTTAAGGGAACCAAATTTGTTTACAAAATAATGAAGAAAGTAACCGGTTTCATTCTTATTCTTTGACAAGAGATAGAGACAAATTGTGTAAGAAATGGAAAGAAAAGAAAAAAAAAAAAACAAAAAAGAAGAGAGAGAGAGAGAGAGAGAGAGAGAGAGGAAAAACTGAAAAAGGGATGAGCAATCCTTCAAGAACAATAACAAAATGCCACAAAAATTATTGTTGATTTTATTGATTTTGTGAAATCCATTTTTGTTGCAAATGTCAGCCAATAATCTTACAGTAACAATTAGTAATTTCATTGATTGACTTTTAGTAGAAAGTGTAGTTTTTGATTTGACATGGCAAAGAAAAAACAAAAGTTAACTTGTGTGTGTATCTATAAGATACAGATGACTGTAAAAAATAACACTCCACTAGCAAGCTGGAGTTTAGCCCTTTTCTTTTTTTCTGTTTATAACATATATGAATTAGAAGGGGAAAAAAATATATCATATTAAGTCAAAGCGAAAGAGTAGATTAGGAATTTCCTTATCAATTCATAGAATTTTTTGTTATGGTAGGTTAACAATTTTTCTTGTCATGGTGGGCTTGAAAGACGTCTTACTTATGGTTATTGTGTTGTTAATGACTTAAAGGCTCCTCTTCTGCCTTCGATGGGTTTTTGAACTTTTGATTTGATTAATCGATGCAGAGCTTCATCTGCAAAAGATGCTGCCCAGGCCTTGCAGAGTTTGCCTCCTGAAGCAGGCTTGCCACATCTTGGTTTCGGTGAGTTGATTTAAAAAGAATTCCAGTTTGATACGACACAGATCTTTTCACATGATAGTCATCGTACTAAATCCTTTGCCTTACGTCTTTTCTTGCCTTTCAGGAGGTATCATATCAGATGCTGCATGGAAGCTACATTATTATCAGTGGGCAATGCAAATGTTTGAGCAGCATAATATTAGTGAAGGTGCATGTCATTTTGCTCTTGCTGCACTCGAGCAAGTTGAGGAAGCTTTGATTACAAAAAATGAGCAATATAGTCAAGATCCATTTGATGAATCAGCTGCCACGATCAAAGGACGACTTTGGGCAAATGTCTTCAAATTTTCTTTGGATCTTAATCACTTTTATGAGGCTTACTGTGCAATAATAACAAATCCGGATGAGGAGAGCAAATACATTTGCTTAAGGCGTTTCATAATTGTACTTTATGAGTGCAATGCCATTAAGGTTTCTACCCAACTTCCGCCCCCTATTTTGTATTATCTTTTTACTTTCAATATTCTGAAGAATTAACTTGTTAACTTCTAGTAATATATATGGATCTTCAGCAATCATCAAAGATCTTTCTACCGTTTTGAGAACTATTTTTTCGAAAACAGAAAAGAGTATTCTAACCCGACATGGTACTTACTGAATTGACAGATGCTAAAAGATGGACAATAGATGTTTTAGAAGTGAACTTATGCTTCTGCATCTTAAATAACTTATTTCTCTAATTATAAGATGCAAGTTGAAATCATGCGATGCTTTATTACACGTAGGTTATGTTTAGCTTTCTTTCAAGGCTAACGCTTTATTGCACACCTGTTAATCATATTGATTTTCATGATTTCAGATTCTTTGTGGCGGTCAACTTCCCTTCATTGGTTTAATTGACAAGGTAGAGCAAGAGCTTGCCTGGAAGGTATATCTTTGGCTCTTTGCACGCTAAGCAGAGTAGTTGTGGCCACAATAGTCTAAAATGTAATTCATGCACACTAATGGCCAGCTCATTTGTGTGTAGGCGGAGCGTTCGGATATTTTAGCAAAGCCGAACTTGTATAAGTTGCTTTATGCATTTGAAATGCATCGACACAACTGGCGGAAAGCGGCAAGTTACATATACCAGTATTCAACTCGTTTAAAAACTGAAGCAGCTCAGAGAGACTACCAGCATAGTTCATTGGATTTGCAAGAAAGATTATATGGGCTCTCTGCTGCTATCAACGCACTTCACCTTGTTCATCCTGCTTATGCTTGGATTGATCCCCTGTTTGAGAGACATGCCCATGACGAGAAATATCCAAGTAAAAAGGCTAAAAGAACAGTGGAAGAAGAGCGTAAATAATGCAGCACTCTCTTTATTTATATATACACGTGAAAGTTGAATTATAGTTTATTTTTCTGATTGAGAAATATGTAAATTTTCTGCAGAAGAAGGTAATGGCCTTCAGCCTCAGAAGTGGCAATGTATTGATATTGACAAGATTGAGAATGAGTTTGTGCTAACTTCAGCGGAATTTTTGCTATCATTGGCACAAGTAAAATGGAAATGCACCGGTAAAAAACCTTTATCTTGACTTAATCTGCTTATTAGGCTTTGAAGATTTGAAAGCCAATTTGTACCATCACTTGTCTTTATCTTTGTTATAGACTTATTCCAGGTTATCTTTCAGGAAATCGTGAGGACTTGCCAAATTTGGTTGATCTCCTAGTCCAGGCAGATTTGTACGATATGGCATTCACAGTTCTTCTAAGATTCTTCAAGGGTTCCGACTTGAAGAGGTGTAATTCTATTTTACTGTAAGTTACTATTACAGTAATCGTGTTTGTGCTCTCGTACCTGAAATGTAACTTGGGTTCTTTTCTACACAGGGAACTGGAAAGAATTTTTTGCGCTATGTCACTGAAATGCTGTCCAGATAAAATTGATTCTTCATGGACAGGAGCAGGGTAAGATGAGTCTCATTCTTGTCACAGAATTAGCTTTACATGATTTTGAAGTTCATGCCATCCATATCTGGTCGCCATTCCATTTTCTCAATTGATGTCGTACAGTCACAAATGCTAACACTTGTAATGAATCAGGGACGATCGGCTAAAGCATGTTCTTCTGTTACCTTCATCAAAGAATGATTTAGTTGTACGTGGCTCGCCTGATATGAGTTCGACAACCCAACAATTCAAGGGGAATAGTCAATGGGTTACGCTTGAGTTGTATCTTGTCTGTACCTCTACATGCCCTAAAATAGTTTCTTCTAAGTTTTCTAAATGAAGGAAAAGCTTCCCTTTAATTTGTTCTGAAATGTAAAATAATGTTTTTTTTTTTCTCTTAATTGCTGTGAGCTACCTTATGAACTTAAGTTTTTCCTTTTGATATGCTCCTATTTTTCAGGGAAAATACAAGGGTTTTCATGCCAGATTACCATTAGTTGTTGCTGAAACTCTTCTTCGTGCAGATCCACAAATTGATTTGCCTCTTTGGCTAGTTAATATGTTCAAGGTAATTCTCTAGTAAAAAAGTTGATTATGGATTGGGTTTCTCAAACCACCATGCTATTTAAGGTCTGTAATTAGTATTTGTTCATTTGAGAATTATCCAGAAGTGTATTAAGTACGTTGTTAAAAAAAATGAAGATTACAAATTCTCCCAAAAGATAAAGTTAGTTGGAGGTGGAACAACTTAGGTTTTGTGCTTTAACAATCTTTAAGAGTTTTCTCTGCCGTTTTTTCCATAGGCTACAATTAGGGTTAAAATTAGTATCTAGAATAGCAGTAACATCTTCTCGACCGACCAAGATAGTTATCCTAGTCTTTACCATCAGACCTTCTGGCTAAACTAGTATCTTGATTAGCATTAACATCTTCTCGGAATGAGGTCTAACAAATTTTTGATGGAGATGCATTTAATTCTGAACAAACTTTTTAGCTTTTCCCTTTTTTTTTCCTTTATTGTTATTTCTTTCCTTCAAATTTAGTTCATCCTTCTCATCACTGCTGTTTTCTGTACATGAAAACTGAGAATTGTAGGTTTTTTCTTTTCAATTGAATTTGGATTCTCATGTTGTATAAAAGCAAGCGGAATCATGCTCCATACATCTCACAATTTGCTCGAGTTATGGCAGGATGGTCGAAGCGAGAGGACTTGGAGGATGACCGGGCAAGAGTCAAATCCCGCATTATTGTTTCGTTTATATGTCGATTATGGTCGTTATACCGAAGCTACAAATCTTTTGCTCGGGTATATAGACTATTATGCATCAATGGTAATTTCTTTTCCTTCCAAAGTATATTTTTAAGAGGACACCATGAATCAATGGTAAATACTGTGACTGATTGCAGCTCTTTGTTGCTATCTTCAGCTAATTTGTTTCAGCAGTGCTAATATTATTTGTTCTTTCTGCTTTGTTTGTTTTTCCTAGGATAATTGTATAGCTTTCTTGAGAGTGTTCTCCTATATGAATGAATTTATTTGTGTATTTTGCGTATCTCCAATATTGCAAAGTTGTTCGTATCTGTCATGCACCCTCTTTTATGTACGAGGCATATTTGTGAATGGATCCCTTATACGTGGTCACGATCTCCTGATTCTATGTGTATTTCTTATTGGTCAATCTTTAATAAATGCAGCCTTATTCGTGCTTTAAGGCTTTCTGGCTATTATTTTTCATGTTCATAATCTTTAGATGGTTCTTACTTACAAGTCTTTCTTTGAGTTTTCACTGTTTCGATGGATTGGCTGAAGATGTGCCATCACATTTTACAGAGACCAGCGGACGTGATCAATCGGAAAAGACCCTTTGCAGTTTGGTTTCCGTATATGGCAATCCAGCGGCTATGGTGCCAACTTGAGGAACTTATCAAGCTGGGTCACATGGTGGATCAATGCGAAAAACTCAAAGAGCTATTACGTGGAGCCTTGCAGAGACATCTTGCGCTGGTAAGCTTTTTTATCCTCCTGCAGCTCATCATGAAATGACATTTGACCTTAAGGCTTTCTATGAAAGTGCATACGAGAATTTTATCCATTGTCCATTATTTTCAGTTAAAGGTGGACTCCGATGATGCATCTGCCGCTGTTTAAAGATCTAAGCAAGATACCTAATGCCCAAGAAATGCTGAAGTAGACGAATCATCCGGAAGATGAAGTCCAGTTTTTGAGCGTTCAAAAATGCATCGATCTGTATGATGATTTTGGCAGGAGTGTATGTATTCGGCCTCGTTATAAATGTAATATTTAGTTTCGTAAATTTGCATTCAGATATAGTTGAATTGCAATTACCTTTTGTAGTGTAGTTCTAGTGAACAATCAAAGCACTACAAAAGCTCAAAAAGTGATTTTCCCGTTTTTATTTATTATTTTTCTCTCTTTTAAATTTCCCGGCAAAAAGTAACGAGCGTGAGACAACTGGAAAGTAGTCCTATGGCTATTTTGAGAGGAAGAGTGCTTGGATTAGTTACAAATCATGTGGAAATACTTCGATATAGCACTTTTCACATTTCCTCATTTAACATCTGCTATATTTTGGTGGAAAATTCGTCGTCAAATTTAACATGACAAATTCGATAACGAGGATGACACTCCACTGGAGATCATTTTTTACACCCAAATGTCAATTTAGCATTCCATTAAAGATGCTCCAACAATGAAGTGGGTCTAAAAGATTCCGAGGTCATGTCAAAAGGATAATAAAGAAGTAGAAGAATCTAAAATTGGCGTGGCATTTAATTCTAATTGTGGGGCTCACAATTATTACAAGAAGCATGGGTAAGACCAAGGCTTTCGTGTGATCAGAAATGATAGAAAGTTTGACGAGAAGTGTGTCCTTTACAAGAGCCATATCACTATAAGACGAATTGTAATGTAAACATCAACATAGAAGTTGACTTTTGATGGCTACTACAACACAATGAGTGTCAATCTTGAGCACAATGTTGCATAAATTATATTTTAACAGTTTATGGGAGTGTCAAAAGTGGAACTATTCCCATATTTTCAAAATTTTATCTTCATTTGCTTTCTTTTCCTTAGAATTATACCTTCTTTTGCTTTCGCTTTCTCAACTTTTTAACTAATGGACGTGTCACTTTACCTTTTTTTTTTTTATTTTTTATTTTTCCCTTAAAGTTTTGTATCTTTTAAATGTCTTATTGAAAATTTTTGCCTCCTCATTTGTTTTAATAAAATAAATTTTCTTAACAAAACTAATGTCCTTCAAAAGCACTATTTTGAAATGTAACAAAGAGTTGAGTTTACATGCAAAAAAAGACTTGAGCAGCATGATCAAGCTGGTGTTTCGTTTTTAAAACTACTTTATTTAAAAGAATAAAAGAAATAAATATACTGCCATCTTTTTCCAAAATTTGAAAATCTACATTTTTTTAAAAAAATTAGTTAAAAAGTCATTTTTTAAATGGTCAATTAATTTTCTTAAATGGTTGATCAGTGATTGACTAAATCTGAAAAAGATATCAACGGCCATTTTACTAAATAAAAAAAAGTTCGACCATATATTAAATTAGGCGATCAAAATAGGTCACCCACCCTAATTTTCCTTTAAGATATTTGAAGTAAAATAACAAATTTATTAAATAAATAGAAAATTTACTAAGTAAATAAAATATTTATAAAACGTAAATAATTCATTTATCTTATAAATTTATTATTATTATTTTTACTCCAAGTATTTTATAAAAAATAAAAAAAACCCCGTTATTTACTTAAATTATTGTCTTAAAACTACTATTTACTTTTTTGTCCTTGAAGTTTTGGAAAGACCAGTCTTGAAATTATGCATTGATTGAAAGAATATTTTGAAAATTGAAAGAAAATTAAGGAACTCTGTGTTTTTGCGCTTATAATTTTTGGAGTTGCTTTTGTGTTTGGAAATTTTTGTGTTAGAGTTTATCCATTTTTTAGAATTTTTAAAATTTATTATTTATAGCATGTTTGTTGATATTTATTATAGATTGGAAATGCACTTTGCTTTTAAATTTCAAAACGTCCCATTCTCCTGAACCTTGAAATTGTAATAGTTTTGCCCCTTATTATTAGTTTTTTAACGAAAAAACTCACTTGACATGCTCATAACAAGAAAATTAGTTATAAAAATTCATTCTAAATTATAGGTTTTATAACACTTTGCCACAACCCGCGTAACATCCGTTTCTCCGATTTATACTCCATTAACACATTAAGTCCTTCTGTACGAGTTTATTTATATTTTATTTTTTGAAGTATTATTTCTTATATTTCTAATAGTTTTAATCAAATAACTTAAAATGTGTATTAGAATAGAGGGTAAAATAATAATTATGTATTTAACATCTCAATAACCGTATTTATCATTTGATATGTGTAATTTCCATCCATCAAAATAGAAAGAGGACTAAATTTATAAACAGAACAAAGATTAAAGAGAATGGATGTTATATTTTGAAATTCGGTGGTCAAAGTATTACAAGTCCAGGGGAATTTTTATTTAACTTGCCCTAATTAAATGACAAAAGTGACATTGTAACTAAATATAGTGGTGTTTTGGGTATTTTTGCCATTTCTTTTGCCCAATAGAAAAACGACGAGAACTGAGAAAGAAAGAGGACAATTTTAGAGTGATTTCTCAGCCGCTGCCCATTACCCCATTTGCACTGCAGCTCTTCTCCGCAGGATTCACCCGAGAGAGGTTAGTTTACAATTTCAAACCCTTCTCTCTCTCTCTCTCTCTCTCTCTCTCTCTCTTTTAATTCATTTTCTTGGTTACCGAAGTCGACGGTTATTAATTCAAGTTCTACAATTTTGACGAAAATTCGATTGTTCCATTAGTTCTGTTCCATTTTTTTTTTTTTCATTAGTTTTCACTTTGTACGTTTATTATTACTTTTTTAATCATAATTAAAAATGGGTCTGATGATAAATTGCCAAAGAAGGAGACAAGAAAAGGGCAAACAATGAATCGGGTCTTAGTTCTTTGAAAACCCTCAGAGGTTTTCTCACTGTTCTTCAGCTACTATTTATATTTACTTACTTATTTATTTGAAGTTTGATCTGTTGTTTTAAGATCCATTATGTTATCATGTTCTGCTTTGTTTTAGAATTGCTTGCTGGTTTTTTTTTTTTTTTTTCCATTTCATTTGTATTATCATATCTTATTCATTTGTAATTGGGTGTTTTTTTTTTCCCCTTTCTCTGAAGAGACAATATATACACTTATATAGCAAGTTGGTGGATACTGGATTGTATTAGTATCTATTTGTTTCTTGCATTAAGCTGTTTGGTACTATCCCTTTACATATGTAAATAATGTAGATATGTTTATGCCTTATAGCAAGTTATCTATTTGTTTATTCTTTCCTGTGGTGGGGTGTTGGAGGAGGGTTAGAACGCGTTGGATAAAATGTTTAACAGAGAATTTTTTTGTGTGGAACATGAAGTCATCCCCTCAAGTCCCTCTGCTCCATTGCTCCACAAAGATCTAACCCAGCTCACGATATCAGTTTCATCGGAAAATGCCGGATCCACTGCCATCTTTCTTGTTATGAGCTCAAGCAAAACAACCCCATAACTGTACACATCAGACTCTTTGCTCCTTGTTGTTGTATATGCATTTTCTGGTGTGGTCAAACGAAAAAAATAATAATAATAATTAGATTATTGAAAAATTGAAAACAGGAACATTGCTAACTGATCTTTCAAAAAGTTTTGAAATGTTACCTGGTGCAATATAGCCAATGTATGGTGTTCAAATGGTGTTTGATGGAATAACCGAGAGAGTTTTATTTGTCGAACATAGACTCATTAGCCAAATGAGGAGAGAGAAAGTGAGGAGAGTGGAGAGTGGAGATGATGAGAGAGAGTGAAGAGAGAGAAGGAGAGGAGAGACAAAGTGAGTTGAGTGAAAGAGAGGAAAAGAAAGTACAGTAATATTTAAATTATTATATCTAATATGTATATATCTCCGTCTAGCTTTCCATAGAGATTCCAAACAAAGCCTAAAATGTAGTTCTTTGTCAGGATGCTGATTTGGTAAATTTTTGAATTTTGACATTGATTATGCAAAGTTGATTGATTCAGATCCTAGTAGTTTGTTCCATAGTAATAAATTGCAGTTTTGGATCTTTTGGATTCGGGAAAGAGTTATTATGCATTTCAATATTTTTATCTGTTCTTACGGTCAAGTAGATGTTTCCTACCTATGTAATGATGCGCTTAGCTATATGCTAGACATCTCTTAGTATAAAACTGCATCATTTGGGGCTTATTGATTTTAGATTTGTATGTTTTTAACCGAAAGCAACATTTGTAATTCTCTGATTTTCAAAAGAAGACTTTAGTCAAAATAAATTTATACATTAGTAGGCGAAAATTTTGGTGTTAAATATTATGGAGAATACGGATAAGTTGAGAAGGATGCATCTAATTTATCATAGGATTTTTGCATATCGAAACTGTTAACCCTTTTTCATTTTAATTTGTTGGTGATTTTGTTTGAAACTTTTTCGTTTTTATGGAGTGAGACCTAGGAAAACGAAGTATGGTGGTTTCTCATTGTTGTTTGCGAGTCTGTTGCGAATGTTTTGAGTGAAAACCTAAATTTGTTTACGTCATGACATTGGATAAAATATGTGTTCCTCTCTTTGTCGGCAGTTGCGTTTCTTTCAACTTGTATCCTGCTTGTTCGATGCACAGCTGAAGTCTATGCAAGAAATTTAGGATTTCTTTTTCGTTTCTTTTCTAGTAATTTGATCTTCTTTTTTTGAAATTGAATAGGGATGTCTCTGTTCTGAATTTTTTGGATAGAGAAGTTTGCCAGCCAGTTAATCATGTGTAACAAAATGGATCATTATATATTTATAGTATAGGCACTCGCTATTTTTCTTGTTATCATCATTCTTTCAGGGTGATCAAGTTTAACAACCCTGTGTTTTGAAATGTACAGTTTTGAAGTTAATATTTTCATACATAATGGGTCGGAAAGCTGGCCAACTTCGGATTAATGTGAAGAAATTTGGCGGATTGAACAAACCATGCATGAAGGAAATGACATCATTTCTCAACTGCTTATCTCTTAACAATAACAGTGACGAGAAGTGTGCCCGTTTTAAGGAACAACTAAATGCTTGCATGGCTGCCCAGGTAGGCTCTTTTGTTGCTTTCTTCGATTCTGCATCTTCAGAAATTTGCTTTCTCATTTATTTTTGAACTCTTTACGTGTTCCCGCACAGTAAATTTTCTTAAAGGATCACCTCTAAAGCTAGGTGATTGCTTTCATTGCAGACCAATGCCAAGAAGAAATTGGGAACCATTAATTATCATCTGGCCAGGCTTAGTAGGGGTCGTAAGTAGTTCGGATTTCTGGAACCAAAAACAGAAAGAAAACTTACCAGTCAGCATTTGCAGAGGCTTAAAAGAAGTAGGCATTTTATTGTTACATCTTGAGATTTTGTGTATCATTTTGCATTTTGAAGATGTGAAACATTTTTTTTTAATGAAAAATAAAAATGAAATGTTAACGTGATTTCAGTGTGTGACAATGTTTTGATGCATTGGCATATTCTTTTTTATTTGCTTGTCTGATAAAGTTCCATTTTCTTCTTTTGACTCCATTTTCCATGGTTGTACGACCTAAAAGATTTAAACCTTGAGAAATTGTATGAAATGGCTTTTCTTTTAGCAAATATTAGGTGATTGATTATTTGTATTCTGTCTCCAAAACTTCTCAGTTTACTTAAAAATTTGTACTCAAATTCTATTTTGAGTTCCGTGATAAGGTCATCTAAGTAATAGGAATTGCTTATGAATTATCGATTTTTTATTGGTAAGTGTTTAAAAAATTACCGTGTCACTAAAGTTATTGTCTGCCATTACTGAAGTTAATAGCCCATTAGGATGAAGATAACCATTTGACTCTATATAGCTGGTGAGAGTAATCACCGATGGTTAAAAAAATAATAATAATCATTAAATATTTTGTACCTACATGTATTTAAATGTATTATATGAGATGATATTGTAATTAGCTTTTAAATTGATTGATAAAGCTGGCAAAAAGAAAGTGGTGAAATAGTTTTATTAGTCAAGGCACGAGTGATTTTTGTACGATCTCATATTTTTATGGAATAAAACTGAGATGAATGTGTTAACAAAAAAGCGATTGGTAAGATTTTTCATCTATCTGACTCTAGTCTTCTCATTCGGGACCTTTTGAATATATATATATATACATATATATATATAAATATATATGTATATGTGTATGTGTATATATATATATATATATGTAGTCCGATCACAAGTGTTTATCTGGCAAGATCTCAAATCTTAAGGTTCCCCATGATAGGTTTCTATTTTGACTGCAAACGACTACACAATTATTTATGTACCTTTAATTAGTTTAATTGTAATTTTTCCCACCAAGTATGGGACTCGTCGGGACCCACTCTTAATAAGATGGGGACGGGGACAAGTTCTTCCATTAATCAAGATCGGGACGAGGATGGAAGAGCACTCCTTGTCCCGTTCCCGCCTCTGCCCTATATTTAGAAAAGAAGCATACATATGGTTAATGTTTTAACATGATTTTAGTTTTAACACAAAACCATATAATGGTCACTCTACATAATTTTGTTAGAAAGTGATTTGTCGGAAGGGCTTTAACTTATTATTTTGTTACTAACGAATTCAAAGTTTTGTCGATGATGAATCCTATGACATGGATTAGGGGAAGTATATCACCTCCAACGGGGATTCTCCAACCCTATTTTCACCTCTTTTTAAACTAAGAATGGGAGAGGGGAAGTATTTCACCACCTGGCTCGTCCGATCGCCATCCTTATCACATATCTTGGTTGGAAAAGGTAAAAGTTGTCCGAAACAAAACTATTGCCAATGTCAGAAGATAAGAATGGGATGGTGGAGGCTAAGTACTGAAATGACAGGGTGTCTGTAGTTTGTTTAAATATTTTGTTTAAAGGTGTATTACGCAAATTTATCGCTTTCTAAAAATTCTTTGATTCTCGCAGATTTTATTTGACAAAATTCCATTTTTACCCCTTAGATTACTACCTTAGTCTATCGGTCAATCGGTGATAGATTGTAATTCGAGAATAAAAATTAAAGAAAATTAAAATCAAATTCATATCCAAATTTTCTAAGGGTGTGTTTGGTGAGTTAGTTTGAGTTAAAATTTTTAAGTTTCAATAGTAAATTTTTTTGAATTTTCAGAAAAGACAAAAAACTTTTTGGGAAAAGACAAAAACTTTTTAGGAAAAAGACAAAAACTGAGTTGAAATATTTTAGTTTGAGTGAAAACAATAAACACACCCTAAATATAATTATATAGATTCGTACTTTCTGATCATATTCAGATCTAAAATATTAACAAAATATTGATACCTAAAAAAAAGTTTCATGTTAACATTTTATGTAAAATGTGCAATTTCAGATCAATGGACTAAAAATAATGAAAACCATATGATCAGATTTAGATGACAACGACACGTGGGAAATGGAGATCTAAAGGCGGCTTTTTGGAGGAGGTAGTTCTACTGCCGTGGCACATACAGATCTCACCACCGCGGCCTTGGAGTGGCAAGATCCAACCGCAACGGCCGATGCACGAGGAGATTTGTCGGCACAACCTTCGAATAATGAGGTTCACTTTGGCCGTGGCATCTCCCTCTCGACGGGATCTGGCTGCAAAAGCTCCAGCACGACGAGATCTAGTCGTTGCGATGCTTTGTGTGACGTAAATAAAATGTCATTTACTTCAATTATTTACTATGAAAATACTATTTTATTTTTTCCCCTAAAATTAAGAAGAATTAAGGGAAAATAGTTAGTTTTAAGGTTGGTTTTACGATAAATTACGCAAGTTTTTAAAAATAAAGAAATGGTCATTCAAAAAGAAAAGGAATAGTTTCATAATATTTTAAGAATGACAAAATAATAACTCACATGACTTTATTACCCTTATTTTACATAATATTTTGAATTTTAATTCCTCTGACAAAGTTTGCTATAAAAGTAGAACTAATAATGATATCGTTTAATTGTCAAAAAATAATAATAATAATGCTATCATTTAATTTAGATAATTACGAGTTTAATGTCCGTGCGTTACACGGGGAAGGAAAAAAAAACCAAAAAAAAATTGAGTATTATATAATAAAAGTAGTTAATTAAGATATAGATTATACGGGGAATGAAGAAAAAATAAAAATGAAAAAAAATTTGAGTATTATATAATAAAAGCAGTTAATTAAAATATAGATTATAATTATAGTAAGTATATTTTTTTTAATATTTACTATTATAATATTAAAGTACATACATTCATATTTATAAGCGTAATTTTCTTGAAATAAAAAAATTCAAACAATAAATAAAATTAAAAAAAATTTGAAATATCAAAAGAATAATAAAATTATGGGATAAATTTAATTAAAAAAACAAATTAAATTAACAAATAAATGTAAAAATGAATAGAAATTTTAAAATTTTATTTCTAAAAATTATAAATATAAATATAAAAAAAACTTATTGAACATTTTGTTTAAAAAAAACAGAAAAAAAAATAAAAGAAGTCAAAGAAAAAAAAATAATATCAAATATTAAAAAAAAATATTAAGCGTAAGAATTATTATTAATAGAATAAAATATAATAATATATTATTATTAAAAAATCAGAAAAAATAAAGAAAATTAAAATTTTTTAAACTTAAATAATCAAAAAATGTTAATAACTTAAGTAAATTTATTAAATTTAAACAAAATTAATTAAATAAATAAATAAACCTAGAAATTGATTAAATATTTTTAAAAATTTAATTTTAAATAATAATATTAATATATGACATAAGTAATAATTTAGCTATAATAATTATAAATATATATTTTTGATAATTACATTTCACTATAGTATTTATTGATTTTTAATTTTAATAAAAATTTTATAGATCTTTTTATATTTTAGAATTTCTGTAAATTATTATTTAATTTTAAATTTTTTAGTTTGTTTATTTATTTTAAATATTATAATTTAATTGTATTAATTTATTCTTTAAATGTATCATTCTGTTTTTTTTTTCCGTTAAATTTTTATTAATTCAATAATTTAAAATTTTCAAATATTATTTAACGTGTATAATTTTATTTTTTTATATTTAAAAATAATTTAATAAAATATAATTTTTTATCTTATGATTTTTTTTTCTATCTTTATTTTTTTAAAAGTTTATTTTAATGTAGATATAGATATCTTTTATTTTCTCTCTCTATCTCTATTTCTCTTTCTCTTTCTCTCTCTAATGACCGGATTTCTCTTTCTCTCTCTCTCTCTCTCTCTCTCTCTCTCTCTAATGACCGGATAATGCCAAAAGGACAAAACCGATAAGTCATTGTGCATCCGATAAAAAACAGAGAAATTTGAAGGGTAAAAGCATCATTTTACTATATAGTTCACTGTTTAGACACTGTAGATTACTGTACGATACTGTAGCAATACCGAAAAAATAAAAAAATAAAAAAACCAAAAAGTCACTGTAGCTTACTACTGTAGCAATACCGAAAAAAAAAAACCCAAAAAAAAAACCAAAAAATCACTGTAACTGACTGTTCAATAAGCAGTAAAAGGAAACATTCCTTTAGAATATTAAGTAATTAGTAAAATCTGTCTATATAATGTTCAATTATACATTTATCATTTTACTAATTATAAGTCACTGTTTTTTTTTTCATTTTTTATTATCACAATCACATATTACTGTTTTACTGTTTTGTAATCATTATTATTGTGCAAATATGAAGACAATTACCAAAAAAGACGGATTTAAGTCCAGGAATAAATATAAAATAAACCAGTAAACTAAATAAAAGGAAAATGATAACAAATAGTATAATCAAAAGGTACTAATGAAAATTATAACATGTTTTTAAATTGATGATAAATTATAATATTTTTTTCATTTTATTTTTATTTCTATTTTACCCTTTTTTTCACCCTCACCTATCTTCCCCTCTCTCTCTGTCTTCTCTCTCTTTCCCCTCTATCTCTGTCTCGCTCTTCTCATCAACCAGAGATTAGGACAGCGACGGTGGCGGATTTATGACAGTGTTGGGACCATGATGGTGACAAGGCTGCGCGATATGGAATCCATCGCGTTTCTTTTCCGACGACGGGTTTCCCCTGCGATATTCTTCTTTTGGGATTTGTTGGATTTTTTTTGCAGGTGAACTGGTCGAGGTTTGGCACCAGTGACGTTCGAGATCGGACAGAGTTGCAAAGATGGCGGCAGAGCAGCTTTGCGCCGATGTTTTTGGTTACAGCAGATTGTTGTCGGCTTTTGCTTTCTGCAAGTATTGCGTCGAGGTCGGCTGGTCTTTCTGTCGGTGGCTACTCCATCTGGTGGTGGCACTTGCGGTGGGCAACGACGATGGGCGACAGTGGCAGCGGTGGTTTGGGAAAGGTATGGTCTAGGTTTTCATTGTGATTGACGTTCGGCTGCTTTTCTTCGATCTCCAGCAGAATGGAGGCTGCAACGACGACCCAATAGTTACGATGTTCCCTTTTTTGCATGGTCGTTGACGGCGGTGGGCGACAAGTAGCAATGACCTAGGGTTAAGGTTAGGCTGATTTAGGGCTAATTTTGGGTTAATTTGTTATATTAACTAATTCCCTGGAGTTTTTGTAAATATTAAAGAATTATGGTGTTAGTTGGTAAAAAAAAAAACAGTATGAAATGTACTAATAGAAACTGAAACAAATTTAAAAAAATAAACAAATTTAATAGTAAATACTGATATTTACTAGTAAATACTAGAACATATTAACAATGTAAAATTTAAATACAATAAATCCAAGTATTTATTAGTAAATCTAGATATTTCGATATTAGTAAATACTGATATTTATTAATAAATACTAGTGCATATCAACTGTGTAAAATTTAAATACAATAATTCTATATATTTACTAATAAATCTAGATATTTATTAATAAATCTAATACACATTAACTACTTAAATCCAAGTAAATAATGAGATTTACCTCGTTTAATACTTGTAAATACCATTATTTACATGTAAATATTATATTAATATTAGATTTATTAATAAAATAACTCAGATAAATATCATTATTTAGGAAAATACCATTATTTAGAGATAAATATTATTTTTTATGATTTTCTATTCAATGAGTAAATATCAATTTATCAAGCTAATATCAGATTTATTGATAAATAAGAATAAAGCTAGGAGGCACCTCTGGTATCTTACACCATCTGAGGTGGCCCTCTACATGACTTGCCATTTGATAAGGGTTGGGGCCCATACCATTATTATCATATCAATACCATTACTTATAAGTAAATATCATTATTTACTGTTTTTATCTAACAAGTAAATATCACATTCTTCGAGTAAATATAAAATTAACTGATAAATAAACCATTATTATCATGTAAAAACCATTATTTACATGTAAATATCACTATTTACTGATGAATACCACATTAACATAATATAGCAAATCTGTATTTACAAGAAAATAATTGGATTTACCTTCTTTAATTCTAGATTGATTAATTCATGATTGATTAGTAAATATTTGGATTTACCATACAAACTAATTAAAAAACAACGCATATAAATTGAAAATAACGTAATGACAAGTAAATTCAAAAATTTTCCACACACCTTCAAAATGTGCAGAGATTTCAGAGTAAATATTATATTACTATTTACTAGTCAGAATATGAATATTTTTCAACCAAAAAAAAAGTAAATATGAATATTTGATACTTTTTTTAAATATATATATATATATTTTACAATTTCTGATTTTTCCAGAATTGTAGATTTGCCCCAAATACTTAAAAAAAAAAAAACCTAAACTAACCCAAATCACCCTAAAGCCACGCACAGTTGTGGTCACCGGTGAAGATGGCTTGCTTACGTGTTGGAAACAAGAACCGCAGGAAGGGCCGGAAATCTCTCGGCGTTGACGACGATATCTCGTCGAAATGGATCATGTGCTCATCGTGATTTCGTTGGGTTCATGATTTCACTGTCGCGAGGCCGAGGTCGGCAAAGATCTGTTGGGATTACATGACTAGCGATCTCACAGGTCCCACTGCCGCTCGATTCTCATCCCATCATGGTCGGCTTGCACTTCTTGCCGCCGAATCTCGCATTTCTCGCTTCATCGTCAAGATCTTCAGCACTGATTGGTTTTTTGACGATGACGCTGCAACTTCGATTCCAATAAGGACGGTGGCATTTGTTGCTTGGACAAGGACGGTGGTGGTTATTCAGGTTTGGGACAGCCGACGAAGGTGAAATCCATCACGACATCGATCCCGGCACTGTCGCCCGTCACCATTGCGATTGACTGTTGTGTCTTCAACAGGGAGGGAGTGAAACAGACGGACAAAAGGGGGAGAGAGAATAGAGAGAGATTGAGGGGTAGTTTTGGGTTATTATCTTATTATTCATCCTATTTATGCTATTTGGTAACAATATAATATTATACTATAATTTTAAAATCAGGTAATATATTATGTTATTTTGGTCTTTCTTCCAAAAATATATATGATTGTACAAATGACAAAAAGTAAACAAATGGACCCAAGTGCACATTTCGATCGAAATATACGTTGGTTGAATATTCTATATGGATTATCAAGTAGGAAATTTTGAGGGGAAATCTGGGAAAAAAGATTTGACAGAGAATATATTATTGAAAAGTTGGGAGGTAATTATAACAAAATATTAGTTTAGAGGACCACAGGAAAAAAAAAATTTGGGACTTGGGACGCAATTGAGAAAAGTTACTCGGGGGGGGGGGGGGGGGGGAGGTCGAACCAATAATGAGAAAATAGTTGTCTAGAGAATTGCATTTTGGTCCATTAGTTTACTTTTTGTTATTTTGATCTAGTTTTTTCCCCCATTGAAATGACTTTTCTCAGTTGTGCCCCTATTTAAGTTTTTTTTCCCCCCTTACAATCCAGCACATTAATAATTTTCCAAATACGGCCCCTATAAATACTTTTTTTTTTCTAATTGCCCAACTAAATTTATGCTACTCAAATATATCCTCACTTATATATCTCTTTGTTGCATACCACTTTCAAATACAATTTTCTCAAATGTACTCTGTAAAGGATTTATTGTCTAATTTATTGCACTAAAATAAATTTTTTTAAATGTGTTCAACAAAAATTATTATTATTATTATTATTATTTGCTTAACTATACTCTTAAGGGCATGTTTGCTGTGTTGTATTGTATTATATTACGTTGTACTAAATTAAACCAGACCCTGACCCCCCTCAAAACTCGACCTCGGTCTCAAAACTCAACCTATACCTTGACCCTCAAATCCCAATATTGACACCAACCTCAGTTTGAGATCCAGACCCTGACCTTAATCCTAGATCCCAACCATAATCCTGGAAAATCAACCTTGACATCAACCACGATTCTGAATCCTGATCTTGACCTTAATCCCTGATCATAGAAATCGATCCAGATCCCAATCTTTCCCTTGTTTTGGGTCCCAAATCCTAACATGACCTGATCCTAGTTCCAGATCTCGATCATGATCCTAGAACCTAATCCCATCCCCAAATCCCAACACCAACCTTGGTCCCGAAACCAAACCAACCCGATCGTACATCTCGATCACAACATCGACACCGGTCCAGAAAGTCAACCAATGCCTTAACCTTGGTCTCGAAACCCAACTTCGGATCCTAACATGAACTCCGATCCTGGACTTATTCCCAAACTTTGACTCTAACATTAATTTTTGACATATTTGAAATATTTGATATGTATATTAATATGACCTTTAGGTTAAATTATAGAATATGATCTACTATATATGTTTTTATATTTTCATAGTTCGTATTATATTTAAGTTTTAATTGTATATTAACTTTACGATCGATAAATGTTGTCAGATATTGTATGTTTTTTCTAAATAAAATATCGTATTATTTTGAATAATACAATACAAAATATTAATATGATGTACCAAATATGTCCTTAAAGCATAATAAATTGAGAAAAAAAAAAAATCGAAGTTTTTAAAAAGTTTACATCAACTTGCACATCCAACTAGTATAAGAAAATATGGTTTTTTTTTTTTTTTTAAATGGTGGAAGCATGAGGAAATAAAAGTGCAGGATTGGTTCTCAGCAGTGCTTTTTTTAGTTATGACACAATTTGTCTTCAATTTTATGGAGCCATTGTTTTTCACTAACTGAGTAAGACAACAGTGATACTCTGTTTTTGCTGGTCAACAGTAAATACTCTGTTTGGTTGCAAGCTTAGACTGAACAAATAGTACATTATGCGCTTTACCCAAAAAAAAAAAAAAGAAAAAAGAAAAAGAAAAAGAGATAGTACATATGCATTAAAATATGCATATATTTTTTATGTGATAGCTACTTTTTTGGGTAAATAATAATTAAATGAATAGGACAAATATTGTATCATTTGAAATTATTCGGACAGTAGATTTTTCATTGAAATAAAGTGCAGATAAAAACTTTGGCTTAACTTAAGATTTTAGGGTTTTTTTATTTTTTTTTTAAATTTTTTTAAGGAATGCCCCAAAAATAGCATATCTCTGCAATACTGCTTAATTTATAATAACTTCAAGATTTTTATCAATATTCTAATAATTAATTAAATGGGACAAAAATCTTAAACATGTGCACTTAATGAGTTATTCTCACAATTTTCTCAAGATTTTTAATTATATATTTCACATTGAGAGATATAACTATTTATACATACCTAATGAGGATGAAAAAAAAAAACATTTAGACGATAATCCTTAACGCATCATGTATTAGTAGTTATAGACATAACCTAACAGTAATTCCAACACTTGATACTATCATGAAATGTAGAATTTGAATCCCCCATCGTAAGTTTAAAAAATAAAAAATAAAAAACACACACACCCACCATGTATTAAAATGAGATTTTATTGATATTTTTATTTTCAAAATTTCAGCAATAAATTTTCTTTAAAAAAAATCCACATTAGACTGTTCAAATGTTTTTAAATTTTTATTAGAGCTCTCTTTCTCTCTTTTTTCATTTTTAAGAAAGGGAAAGCCTTGAATAAAAACCGTTGAATCAACATAACATAAGAAATTAACATTAACTAATATGATATAAAATTAAACTGAAACTAACTAAAATTTGTGCATGTTGGTCAATAATCGGGAATTGTGTCATGTTAGTTAAAAGATGAAAAAAAAAAAGTGGTTATTTAGGTAATTTTCTTTTTCTTTTTTTTCTCTCTATCTTATTTTTTTTAATGGTATATCATTTTCTTTGTTTATGTTATTTGCTTTTAATAATTTTCTACTGTACAAAAAAAATAAAAAATATAAAAATAAAACACACACACACACACACACTGTACAAAACACATTACAATTTGCTAATTTTTACACGAATAGTAGAAATTTTTTTATGATCAATTTGCTTATATTCAAATATACTTATTTTTTCTAATTTTATAGTTTGGTTACTATTTTGCTCAAGATTTTTAACTTTTTTTTAATGATAAATTTAAAAACTTTCATTTTGCTCATAGAATTTGAATTAGTTCCACTTAATCATTCATGTTAAAATTTTTATTAAAAACATACTAAAAAAAGGAGTTAAGTGTGATCATGCGGTCTTTTTTCGCCCTTTGTTTTAACAAAAATATTAACATAAGGGGTTTAGTGAGACTAAATCTCCTCTCTCTCTCTCTCTCTCTCTCTCTCTCTCTTTTTCCTCCTCTAATATATTTGTAACCAAAACTCTAATGAAATAGGTTAAGTTAGATAAAAATTTAAAATTCAAAGATAAAGTGAATGTTTTTAAAATTAAGGAGGCAAAACGAGAATGAGCCTAAAATTCAGAGGTATAGGTGATATTGATTCCAAATTTAATCATTTTAAAATTTAAAGGAGTGTGCAAAGAAGGTATACACATGGTTGTAGATATAACATAGCTGTAACTTTTTATCTGAGTAAGAAAAAATATACAAAGTTAAAAATGGTATATCATTATAAAAAAAAAAACCACCTCAGTTTAAATGAGTGATAAAGACTTTCTTCCTAAGCCTTTGTGTATCAGTGCCTCATGAACTTATCACACGATTATAATTTTTACCCTGAATTTTTAATTTTGACAATAAATTTGTAGCAATCTACCCTCATTAATAGTAATAGTAATTTTTTACAAAATTGACACGTGACCTGCATGTAGGTTGCTAATTAAAAGCATGAAAAGTTTTTTTTTAATTAAAAATTTATATTAAAAAAATTTGATTCAAAATTTTTAGTTCGATTAATTTTAAATAAAGATATCAATCTCAATAAATGCGGATATAGCCATATGTCAAATTTTATTAAAAAAATTTGACATTATTATCAGTAGAGGATAGATTATTACATATTTATAATCTTATAATGTAAATTGTTAAAATTAAAGTTTAAAATATAAATTACAACTTTATAATAAATTTAGGGGCACTTATGAAAAAAAAAGTTTTTATCTATACTAGTTGTATGTGTGTACTTCGCACCATGAATTTAGTTTGTTATATATATATGTATGTTATATTTTAAGTTTTTTTTTTAATTTAAAAAAAATGTAAATATAAAATTTCTAAATAAAATAATCAAATCAAAAATATTGTTCAAAAAGTTAAGAGCAAAAGATGCAAAAAAATAATAACAATAATAATAAAAAGATAAAAAATAAAAATGAAACAAGTAAAAGCTTTTCAGTTCAAAAGATAAAGAATAAGAATAAAAAATAATTACACTAAAGAGTAAAAAATGTCAAATAATTTCATCTAGAAAAAGAGAAAAAATTGAAAAAAGCTCATAAAAAGACAAAATAAGATAAAAATTTTGAATAGTAAAAAATTTGAGCTTTATATAATAGAAATAGATCATCCAAGATATGTCAGCGTACCGTAGAGGTATTTGGAGCGCATCAGCGACAGTAAAACGGATATGCCGCTTTTTGTTTTTGTCTAATTAAAAAGGGTTGGCTAATTTTATTTGATTTACCTTTATAGTGTCTACTTATATTGCTTATAATATTTACCCTTGTAAAGTTGAGGAAATATATTATGGTCATGTAAACCATCCAACCAAGAAGAAAACAAAATAAAAGTGCACGACCAAAAAAAGTAACTACACTCTTTTTATTTTTTAATTTTTTTAAACTTTTGTAATAAAATAGTACACTATTTCATATCTTTTTCTTCCATCATAATAGTAGTAATATTTTATTGCATATTTAATACAACTAGTGCTGTTGGGTTGTCTCATGACTAAAGTTCATAAGTGCAGTAGTTGTCGCAGCCTAAAATAAAACAAAGAAGAGCAAATTTTAACCAAGAAAAATAAAGGAAAATTGTTGTTAAGCTTTTTTTTTTTTTTTTTTTTAATAATAACAATATTTGTTTTCTTAAGGAGTTATCTGGCAAGGCAATTTTTATGATAGTGATAAGGAGATTTCATAGGATATAATTATAATAATACAATATGAGTAGATGGTTCTTTTCATATTCTACTTGTAGGTATACATATTATTGTTGTTTTTTTTTTAAGATACAAATATTATTGTTATAGTTAAATTTTTGATGTTGTCTAGAGAAGAAGGAAAAAAAAATAAAACTGCCCAAGTGATTATTCTTGTAACTTTTAAAATATTAAACTTACAGTAACATTAGCTTGGAATAAAATTATTATTTTTGTAGTAATAGGTATCATATCATATCATACTATTAGTTTAGATATTTATCTTATTTTTTCAGTATTTGATTTTATTTCTCGTCCGTAAGATCTGTTTCTTGTAATAAATTTTTTGTTATGATCAGTTGATTGAATATTTCTATCTATTGTAAAAAAATTTGTTAAAAAAACATGTATGCTCAATATTTGATGTAACTTCTTGAATGTCTTTCATTTAAGCAGTTGGAATATAATTTTCATATAAATAAGAATCAAAGATACATTGTTTTTTTTTTTTTTTTGAGATAAAAGATACATTGTGGTTGTAGATTTAAAATGGTTGGTAATTAAACACACCTTCAATCTTAAAGATTCCAAAATCTAATATTTATCAATAATTTATTACAATAAAAAAATTCATTTATTGCAAAAAAAAAAAAACAATAGGAAAGAATTTATGGAATTTTTATTTATGTAAAATAAAATAAAATAAAATAGGTGGAATGAAATGATAATAGAGTTACAAGGGAAAGGAAGGAAGGAAGAGAGAAGGAAAGGGGGAAGAAGAGGGAAGGGGGGCCCTTTAACTCCATTTTTTTAATGTTTCAGTCAGTGTTTGCGACTTTTGAATTTCTTTTACTCCGATTTTAATCCCCCATTTTCATTATATATTAATAGAATTAACAAACTTAAACCAAAAAAAAAGAAGAAAAAAGAAAATACCTAATACCTTCTTCTTCTTCTTCTTCTTCTTCTTCTTCTTCTTCTCCGGGGACGAGAAGATTAGGATCTGCGTCAGCTCGCTTCAGCTCACAGCTCGTAAGTCTTTCTTCTTCCTTTTCGAACTCTCTTTTCGGAAATTAAAAAAAAAAGGAAAAAAAAAAAAAAAGAGTTTGGTGTGAGTGGTTGGGCAATCATTTCTTGAATTTTCTAGCGATTTAGACCTTTTTTTTACGATTTTTTTTTCGTAACTTTTGTAGGTTTAATTTGAGTATGTTGTTCTTGAATTATGAGACGATGCGTCTTAATTGATATATAAATGTATGTATGTATGTATATATTTTTGTTTTGAATTCTGGAAAACAAAGGGGAAATGAAACGGGAATTTGATTTGCAGGTTTGGCTGATCTAGTCATTCGACAGTGTGTAATTGGCGGATTGTTTTTTCTTTGATTTTTTTTAATGAATTTCAATTTTGATTGGAAATTTGGGAATTGGAATTGGGATTGGATCTTTTTCTTGTTTGGCTGATTCTCATTAATTTTTTTGGATTTTTGGGGCTTTAGATGCCTTTGAGACACTTTTGCCGTTTGTTTATGTAATCTCCGGGCTTGACAGAGAAAAGGGGAATCAGGGAAAGAGGTAATAGAAAGAAAGAAGAGGGAACACATAAAGAGGGATATGCAGAAGAGTGGGAGTGTTTCCAGGAATAGTAATTTGCCGTCTTTGAGGGTCACGGTGCCGCAGCAGTCGCTCCGGCGTCTGGGATTGTGTTCCCAGATCGCCACGGCGACTGGAGGCCAGCACTCTTCCCCCGTTGTCTTCCCTGAGAAGCAGAAACGTAGCAAGGTCAAGGCTTCGAGGCGGAGTGGGGGTGGTGATGCCACCGCTGCCCCAACCCCCACGGAAGATCCCGAGAACCCGACTAGCTTTGAGCATAGGATTGATATTGGAGGAGGGGTGGGTGGTGGCGGTGGAGACGAGAAGTCTAATTTGTTGGGTCATGAGGTCTTGTCTGGAAAGCTAGTTTTAGATAAGAGAAAGACGTCAAATGCGGATGCGAGTTCAACTGATGCACAACAGAAAACTTCCTCGACCGATACGTCCAACCAAAAATCTGTTAATGCTAGGCTTACCAGCAAAGCTTTGATTTGGGGTTCTCACATGCTTTCTCTGGAGGATGTTATCTCGGTAAGATCTCTCACCATGTGAATAAAAGGCGATAGCGAAGTAGTTTGACATAACGAATGAGCAGGTCATTTGGAATTGACAAGTAATGAATTCTTTTCTCTTCGACAGATTACATACAATGTTGGTCTCAGACATTTTACCGTGCACGCTTACCCGTGGAAAAAAGGTGGCTGTGGCTTTTCTTGTTTTGTAAAACCTCGAAGAACTCAAAAGGATTTTTGCTTCTTGGCATCTAGCGTCGAAGAGGCTGTTCAATGGGTTGGTGCGTTTGCAGATCAGCAGTGTCATGTGAATTGCTTGCCTCACCCAATGGTTTCTTCAAAGAAGCACGCATCTTCAGAATTACTTCCAATTGATACTCCCACTGAACTAATTTTCAAATGCAAGAGTCCACCAAAAATGCTTGTCATATTAAACCCACGGTCAGGGCGTGGTCGTTCTAGTAAGGTTTTCCATGGGATAGTGGAACCCATATTTAAGGTATGATGTCATATTAAAGAAACCTTAATGCAACTATAGGAGCTATATATTTATGACTTTTATGGATTCTAGCTATTTAATATCAAGTAGTTTGCGAAATAAATTTTTTATATTTCTGATTTTGCATCTGGCTCTTACCTATTATTTATACATATCTTAATTTGTGAAAAAAAAAAAAAAAAAAAGCTAGTACTCGGTACATATATGATTTGAAGCTGTTGAAGTACACAATTTTATGTCTAAGTATATCCTAAAAGCATTTTAACAGACAAGCATTGCATTCATTCCAGGGGGGAATATTTTACATGTTCTGAAAAACTTGTAACGGCCGAGGAATTCGATATTTCTTTCTTTCTATATCTTGATCTTTATAGTAGGATTCTCTGATTTCTTAATCTTGTTATAGATATAAGGAGCTCGTTCTAACTTGCTTTTACTTCCAAACGCACACTCATATTCAAGTGTCAACGGTGGCAGCTTGCAGGTTTCAAATTGGAAATTGTAAAAACAACACATAAAGATCATGCTTTTAACCTTGCTAAAACTGTCGACATCAGCAGCTGTCCTGATGGTACTGGTGCTTTGCTGTATGATGAACTATCCGATGACATGGATTATTACTGGTTTTTTCTCAGTTATCCTTTTTTTTAAATACATTTATATAATTTTGTTTCTTGTCCCCAGGAATCATATGCGTTGGGGGTGATGGAATCATCAATGAGGTTAGCCGTTTGCTCCTTTAGAGCATTTAGTTTCTCTTTCTTGTTGGTACTCTAGTTCTATCACTATTGCATAATAGTACTCTTCCATGTAATTTATAATTCATAAGCTTGCATTTGAGCCATTTCAATTCCTTGGCTTGTAATAGATTCTAAAAAAATACAGATTTTCTTTCTCATGTTTTTGTTGCTGGCCCTAATCCGTGTGTGTGTGTGTGTGTGTGTATTTTGCTGAATAAATTTAGTGGTTGCTTGGCCTTGTCCTTTCTAATTAGTGCTGTGAATTGTACTGGAGGGCATGTTGGTATCTTTTAACTTTTGTTTATAAGTACTTGATGTTTCTTTTACAGGTTCTAAATGGTTTACTTTGTAGAGAAAACCAGAAAGAAGGAATTTCTATACCAATTGGAATAATACCAGCTGGTTCTGATAATTCATTGGTTTGGACTGTTCTTGGAGTTAGAGATCCAGTTTCAGCTGCAATGGCTATTGTTAAGGTAACTCATTCGGCTAATGCATGCACATTAACTCTTCTGAACATGGTGTTTGTTCTCTTATGATTGCTTGTTTTGCTCATCATGTATCTCTTACATGTTAAATCCTGCATACTTCGTGTTAGTAGTTAGGGCAGATATAGCTCCAATGAAAATAAGTATTGGCATTTTCAGCTAACAAATTCCTATGAGACCTTTCTACTATTGGAACCCAGATGGCGTTTTAAGTTTTGATGGAGCTCCCAGAGGTAGGACCAAAAGGAATTGCTGATTTTGGAAAATCAGCATTCACTCATCCTCCCTAAAAGATTGATTCTAAATGACATATTCTTATCCCCTGATACTTAACTTAATGGCGGATGGCCTCTGCTGAGCTGCTTCGTAGACAGCAGCATTGTTTCAATTATTCGTTAAGAGATAAAAATGTTTTCATGGCAATTTAAAAATCTGTGGCGAATTCCAGTGATCTGTTGAACAACTGTAAATGGTTAGGTTGCATTTCTGCTGAAGTTAACGTTTTTCCAAGTTGTGAAAATCCCCTCAGCTCTTTGAACTGATTGCTATCCTAGACTTGATTACCATTTGTTTAACTTGGAAATATGACATACTGTTGTTGGTTTCAGGGAGGTCTTACTGCCACTGACGTTTTTGCTGTTCAGTGGATTCAGACTGGTATTCTTCACTTTGGGATGACAGTCACGTATTTCGGTTTTGTGAGTGATGGTAATTCCTTTTTCCTGAGTCTAAGCTCTATCAAAATATCAAAAATTATGTTCTCATCTTTTTCAAATATGTGCTTTTTAGAGCTTAGTCAGATTGTTTATAGGTATTTGGCTTGTTTCTTGATGCTTGCCTTAATATCCAATCCATATTATGCAGCTACAGCTAAGTTGATCTTTCTCTTCCTTTTGCCTTTTAAGTCCTTCAGGAAATTTAAATCATGCCATGTCAATAATTTAGGCAAACCTTGTTACTATAACTACTCACTAATAAAAGGTTCGCAGTAACATTCACTTTTGTTCTTTTCTTCTATCTAAAGGGTGAAATTTCTCCTTGAAAATAAATTTTTGTAATTCTAAATTTTACACAATGGTTTTGTGTTAAAAGCCTACATATTGTTTCCATGAGCTGTATGATGTTAAATACCGAAAACGGTCTAGATAATTGGTAAAGTCGTGTCATGTTGGTGGTGTGTCAAGTTGTGAATGTTCGTTAAGGTTTGATTCACTAGTCTCGATTTCGATGTATGGGTGGAGTAATAATATTTCTAGCTCATGTGTACATAAAGGGACTGGGTAGCGACAATGACAGCCGTGTGTCAAGATTTGCTTCTGCTGTATTCTTTACATTTCTCATTCATCGGAGTAAGAGATAAGAGATGATTATGTGTGCCTGTGTTTTTTTACATGTTGCAGTATTGGAGCTATCCGATAAATATCAAAAGCGCTTTGGTCCATTGCGTTATTTTGTTGCTGGATTTCTCAAATTCTTATACTTACCCAAGTACAGCTATGAAGTGGAATTTCTACCTGTATCAAAAGAGGATCAAGAAGGAAAGCTCTCAGCTGAACGGGAAGTGGTTGACATGTCAGACCTGTACACAGATATTATGAGGAGGCCGAACACAGATGGCATTCCTAGAGCTTCTAGTCTATCAAGTATTGACTCCATAATGACTCCAAGTCAAATGTCTGGAGGAGAGTTGGACGCAGCCTGTAGTAGCACGCATGCTAGCACAGAGCCATCCGAGTATGTGCGAGGCCTAGATCCAAAATCAAAACGACTATCGACTGGAAGGATCAATGTAACTTCCGAGACAGAAGTAATTCATCCTCAGATACCTCTGTCAACAACTCCAAACTGGCCAAGGACCAGATCGAAGTCTAGGACAGATAAAGGTTGGAGTGGTCTGACTGCCACCCACGACAATCGATCTTCTTGGGGCAATGCTGCAACATATGATAAAGAAGATATATCGTCAACACTGTCCGATCCAGGTCCAATTTGGGATGCTGAACCGAAGTGGGACCCTGAAGCTAATTGGGATGTGGAAAACCCAATTGAACTGCCAGGACCTCCTGAGGACGTAGAAATTCATAAGAAGGAAGTCATGCCCAGGTATGAAGATAAGTGGGTCGTGAAAAAGGGGCAGTTTCTCGGCATTCTAGTTTGCAATCACGCCTGCCGAACTGTTCAAAATTCTCAAGTTGTGGCACCTAAAGCGGAATATGATGACAACACCATGGATTTAATCTTAGTACATGGGAGCGGGCGATGGAGACTGATGAGATTTTTTGTGCTACTTCAGATGGGGAAACACCTTTCACTTCCGTACGTTGAATATATTAAGGTACGGATAATTTCTCTCTTGATATCTTCTCACTTGAGCCTTGAATGATCTGGTCCAGACAACTGTAAACTGTGTTCACGAATTTGCACCATGACACAACTTGTTCGATATTCTGTTACGGGTTCCGTGTGTTATAATCCATATTTAGTGACCCGACTATTATGGAAGGAAGGATGCATATAAGCTGTTTGGGCTTGAGCCTGTAATTTTCGAACAACAACCATGTCTAACATAAGGTTCTACTTCAGGTTAAGTCGGTGAAGGTTAGGGCATCGGGAAAGCACACACACAACGGCTGTGGGATCGATGGTGAGTTTTTTCCACTCAATGGAGAAGTTGTATCTTCTTTGCTTCCAGAACAATGCAGACTTATTGGTCGTTCCCCCGACAATCATGTATGACAACCATGGCCTTCTTTTTTGTCCTCTATCGACTAATGCTTCTTTCCGTAATGTTGAATACGAGGAGCGTCCGTATACCAAGTAGAATACCTTCTGCTTTATTGTGTCTTGAGCCCTCTGCCCTCCCACCTTTGAACAGCTGAGTTCCCTGTAAATTTTTGTTCGGTATGTCAATGTGGTGCTTGTTGTTGGTTTCCCTCTTTCCTATTATTTTCTCGGACCTGGTGTCCTAGCCCCATGTTTGTGGTCCGATGCGAACGCGAGCTTCTTTGTGTAATTGCAAATTCTGATACTATTTTCTGTGATGATTATCTTCAGATTGATACAGAGAAGATATTTGTTTTTGTATAGTACTTGGTTATTGATCAGTCGTATTTTTTTCTTCAAATCTTCATCTGCCCGCCTTTTCGTCGCACGGAGACCCGTCTCTCTTTAACCCTTCGAAAGACAAACCTCAATTCTGCCTTCCTTCATAGAATTTGGAATTTATGGAATCAACTTTCTTTCTTTATGGAATTACTCTTTTTCTTTTCTTTTCTTTTTGTTCCCCCTCCCCCTCCCCCCTTTCTTTCGCTACTGGTTATTTTGCTATATAAAACTACTTGTAACGCACTTTTAGTTTATACGGTAATTTTCGTTTTTGCCACTATTTTTTTAAGTATTGGTACACATCTTGCGGATATATCACTATTGACATAGCACAATGTTGGACTTATGTGCATATTGTCCCATTTTACTTTTTTCACCCATTTTTTAAAACCAATTACTATATTAATTTTAGAATTGAATAACTACTTATTCTACTTCTTAATTTTTACAAAAAAAAAAACCTTTTATAAATAAGTTATTTATTTTTTTCTTTATCCTCCCATTACAGTCTAAATCTTTACACATTTTTTTCCTTACTTTTCTTTTTAAAATGTTCTATTTTGCTATATCTTTTAATTCATATCCACCAGATTTTTTTTTTAAGAGAAGATTCTTTTATTGTGTTTGTTAATGTTCCTATTTTTCAATAATTTTTATAGTTCCATGTTATATTTAGTTTTTTGTTTTCTCAGAAATAATAAGCAAATGAAAAACACGTATGCATATGTGGATATATACTTTAATATATTGATTTGATTGGCTATTCATTTTATAAATAATTGAGAAAAATAATTAGGAATTCATGTCAATTCTAAATTGTGAGTTTTTTCTAATTATCTAATAAAAAATATTAACTAAATTCATAACATTTTCAAACACGCTCGTAGAATACTCAGCTTCAACAGTATATTATCATTAAATTTTTTTCATCTTAAAAAGAAACATACCAAAAAATAAGTTCGTATATTTTTATCACAATATATTTATAAACTAATGAAGAATTTTTATTGATTATCTAAAAAGAAAAAAAGAAATCTTGTGAGAAAAAAAATTTAAAAATAAAAATAAAACAAAACATATTAAAAAAAAAACTATACAGTGGTTTAGATTTAGTATGTAGAGAAAGAAAAAAGACAAATAATTTAGTTATAAAGGCTTTTTGGAAAAACTAAAGGGTGAAACAAGTAATTTTTTAATTCTAAAACTAATATGGTAAGTAGTTTTAAAAAATAAATAAGAAAAGCAAAATAGAGGGTGTCAATAAACCCATTATTGTCACTTAATATTTTGCAAAGAAAGAGGAACTTTTTTTTTTTTTTTTTGGGTTAGTATCAGGTAGTAAAGTCCTTTTTTAAGCCACAAAGATTAAATCGGATGGTGTAAATTTGAAGGTGTGTATGATGATTTGTAGGCATTACCTCATATTATCTTTCTCACCCCCAGTCTTCTCAGTCGCCGGCGAACTTCCCGCCGCTGGCGCCCGACCCCAGCGACCTCTCCGACGCCGACGACCCAGCCCCGGCCCCCCCATCACCGGCCCCAGTCCCGACCGCCCCCACCCAACCCCGGCCCCCGGCACCCCCCCCCTCTCTTTGTTAGTATCTATTATATGCTCAACATATCTTTTGTTTTCTGTAGGGAGAGAAACAAACATTCAAAGTTGTGTGTGTGTGTGTTTTTTTTTTTTTTTTTTGTGGGGGGGGGGGGGGGGGGATTGGTGTGTTTCTTTTGGTTAAAGTACGATTTTTTTAAATGGTAAAATTATCAAAAATTATTCCTTGTACTTGTGAGAGTGAGTGGTGCAGAACAAAGACCACAAAGGGATAATGAGTTTTTTAATGGTAGGATAGGAATAGTAAGTGGAGGGTGCGTGTTTTTTCAATATAAACAGGTTAATCATGAATTTATATATTTTGGTTTTAATTATTTCTTAGTTTGTCTATCTATTTGTGAAAACTACAAAGATATCTTTAGATCTGAAAATTTTTATTTTAATTTCATCCCTCATGTATTTTGTAAATGAAAAAATAGGGCAAAATGACGATGCCTAAATAATTTAGGAAAACCATTTTAAACATTTAAAACCCCAGAAAAGAAATCTTGAAACAAAACATAGTGTTTGATAAATGAGTTGAGTTTGAGTTGAGTTAAAATTTTTAAATTTGAGTTGAGTTGACTTTTTAAAAAGTAGTTATAAATTTTGTTGACTTTTCAGAAAAAGACAAAAATTAAGATGAAAAAGTACAGTTTAATTGAAGTAAAACTTGTCTATCAAACACCCTTAGTTCATACAACCCACTCAATAGTATTTTTTCTGTTTGTATCCTCTAGATAATTTATTGTCTAATTCCTGTTAAAATATTTTTTTTAATCTAAAATATTTTTCTACTTTATTACTTTTTTTAATAATGAAAAATAAAAAGTTAATTTTTTTGTATTACTCTTATATAAAAGAGAGTTTCCTTTTTAACTATTCCAAAACTTGATCAAGTTATTTTGTCTTTTTGTACTTTCTAAATACTATTTTTTGTGCAATATTATCCCTAAAATCTTATATTTTTAAACGTGTTTCACAGAAATTCCTTTTTCTTCTATTTGTCCATATTGAATTTTTTTTTTTCTCTAATATGCCCTCACTTAGTGTTTTAAGCTTTTCTTTTTTCTTACAACCCTCTCAATAGTATTTTTCTGTTTGTATCCCCTAAATAATTACTGTCTAAATTCCTGTTTAAAAAATTTTTTTTATCCAAAATTTTTCTACGTTATTACTTTTTTTTACTGATGATAAATGAAAATATTAAAATTTTTTTATTATACTATTATATAAAAAAGAGTTTCCTTTTTAACTATTACAAAACTTAGAAATTATTTCGTGTTTTGTGCTTTTTTAAGTACTCGTTTTTTTTTATTATTTCTAAAATCTTATATGTTTTAAACGCAATTTCATATATAGAAATACCTTTTTCTTCTAATTTGTGCATATTGAAATATTTTTCTCTAGTATACCCTCAATTAGTATTTTAAGCTCTTTCTTTTATCTTGTAACCCTCTCAATAGTATTTTTCCTCTCAATAGTATTTTTCTGCTTTTATCCCCTAAATAATTCATTGTCTGATCCATGTTAATTTTTTTTATATAAAATATGTTCTACTTCATTAATTTTTTTAGATTAAAAAAATTTAACTTTTTTTTTTCTACTACTCTTTTTATTTTTTGGCTCTGAATTTCTGTTACTCTTTCACAAATGAGAGTGACCTTTGTAGATATTCAAAAATTGACCAAGTTATTTTGTCTTATTGTACTTTTTTTTAAATACTTTTTTTAATATCCCTAAAATGGTATATTTTTAAATGCGTTTCACATAAATATCTTTTTATTTTAATTTGTCCATATTGAAATTATTTTCTTTAGTATGCCTCAATTTAGTATTTTAAGCTTTTTCTTTTTTCTTTTTTTTTTTTTTTGTTTTCCTTACGATGCTCTCAATACTATTTTTATGTGTGCAACTCCTAAATAGTTCTTTGTTTAATCCCTTTTAAAATATTTTTATTCTAAAAATTTGTTCTACTTTATTACTTTTTTTTTTTTTTTACCAATGACAAATACAAAAATTAAAAAATATATTTAAAAAAAAAACTTATATCCGCGTGTAAAAGATAGCAAATTATATATGTAGCACGTGCCCCCAAGGCTCCAACTAGTCCAGTAAAGAAATCTATAAAGAAAAAGAAAAAGATGAGAGAGAGAGAGAGAGAGAGAGAGAGAGAGAGAGGACAAGCGAGTATAAGAAGAGAAAAGGATTTGGGTCTATCGTGGCTCGTTATTCTTGGCTGGCGTGTAGATTTTATCCACTCTTTTAAGTAGGCGACTGAGGTTTTATAAAAAAAGTTATATATATATATTGCCCACCTCTCATTCCTAATCCACTTCCACCGGTCTTTCTTGGTTTGTTCCTTTGTGTTGACATTTCTTTTTCTTTTTTTTTTTTTTTTTTCCATCAAACTATATCATGCCACTATTTGAAAATAATTGGGGCAATAATGTTTCGAGCTTAAGGAAAAAAACAAAAAAACTTGGATTGCCATGGAAATCGTAACAAATAAGGCATCTGTTATTGGTGTTACTTTTTTTTTTTAATTTAATTATTTAAGGTAAAAACGGAATTTTATTATAATCAAATGAAACAAATCTGTTCTTGCAAAATCATCCATAAACTTAGGCAAACTGTCTAGTCAAAATAAGCTAACAGAAGGGAAAAAAAAAAAAAAAGCATAACTAGTCATGAAATGAGCTATAGCATTCTCAATATACATCTTCAGAAAAAAAAAAAATTCAATATATGTTGCATTATTATTATTATTTCTGAAAATGTTGCAATATTAATATATTGTTCCTTTCTGTTCTTTAATATATATAGTTATTGCCTTAAAGTTTTAAGTTTTAAAATTTATAGAAATCATTATTTTAAAAATTAAAAGATAGTAAGATTAATCGATTATTAAGTAAAAAGTTCATAAATTAGTAAACCAGAAGCTGAGGGCTAAAATTTAACCTAAATATAGAATTACAATTTTGATTAAAGAAAGCTTTTCCTTTCTATAATGACTAAAGAATGAATTTCTTACGTAAATATTAGATAAAATATTTAAAGAAATTTACAATAGAGAATGAAAAATTATGCCAAATAGGATTTTGTTTTTAGTTTTGAGATCTATATCAAATTGTGTTAATTTTGAATATTATTTCATTTTAATATGTTTATAACTAGATCTAACATTCAAAAACAAACATGATGTACCCTATAATAGAAAACTCATAAAATATTAATATAGAAATTTCGCTTTCCATAAAACGCATAAATTTATGTACTTATAAGTTCTTCAAAAATAATAACGAAAATAAGAAAAATAATTCTACGAACCTCTCATTATGTGAGAAACAATTTATGTCATATGTAACTTTCTTTTTTTCTAGAAGAAAAAAAAAGTTATCATTTTCTAATTAATAATTAGTTCTTAAAAATTAAGATCACATATGATTGTAGACATAAACTAAGCAATAATTTTATATCCAATTTTATCATAAAACTTTTCTTTTAAGTTAAAAAAAAAAAAGGGATTTAGCCTTTCAAAAAAAAAAAAAAAAGAAGATCTAGAGGTAAATAACAATTTCTAAGAAGATTTTTAACAAATAATCGAAGTTTTGAAAAATTAGTTAAACATCATTTTTTTTTTAAATATGATCACATAATATTGTTAATTTGGTAAATCAGTAATTGACGATAATCAATTAATCAATCAATTATTAATTGATCAAATCTATAATAATGATAAATGACTATTTTACTAAATAAATAAAAATTTGATTATCTATTGAATTTTTTTTTTTTGGAATAAAATCATCTATTAATTAGGTGAATAAAATAAGATATTCCATCTAATTTTCAAAAAAAAAAAAAAAAGATTACAGTAAAAAAAAATCCCAAGACAGCAATTAAAAAAAAAAAAAAACCGGAGAAATAGACACTTGTCATAATCAAACCGTCACATAACATGAAGAGATTTGGATCAAGATCAAGATTAGATTCATTTTCCCCTTGGATGGAAAAAATTGAAGGCCAAGAAATGTGTGTGAGAAAATAGACAGAAAAAACCCGATCAACACACACACACACGAACACACTACCCAGAATTTTAAGGGCCCTTCTTGAAAAATTAAAAAAAGCAGACGAATAACATCTCTCAGCTCAACACAAACACACCAAACACAGGAAAATAAATAAATAAAATCTAGAGAATGAGTACGGCGACAGTCGGATTGCTGAGCTCCGCCTCCACAGATCACGCCATGATTCTTGGCGCCATGAAACCTTCCTCCATGCCTTCCTCTTCTTCTTCCTCTTCCTCTCGTCTCTCAGTCTCCTTCTTGTCTCGCAAACTCTCTCCTTTCCCCGCATCCACCAGAAGGAGAGGGATTAGCTGCGAGGTCGCGATCAAGTCCGACTCCGCAACTTCTTCTTCTTCGTCTGATTTGTCGGAGTCGCCGTCTTCTTCTTCTCCGGCGACCTCCGACGACGACACCGGAGGCGCGAGGATTGGGGCCCGGGTTAGGGTTAAGGTGCCGCTGAAGGTCTACCACGTTCCGAAAGCCCCGGAGATCGACATCACCGGACTGGAAGGCGTGCTCAAGCAGTACGTTGGGCTCTGGAAGGGGAAGAGGATTTCGGCGAATCTGCCGTACAAGGTTGAGTTCGTTACCGAGGTCGAAGGTCGTGGCCGGGTCAAGTTCTTCGCTCACCTCAGGGACGATGAATTCGAGTACGTTTAGGTTTACCTAACAGGCAATTTCTCTCTCTCTTTCTCTTTCTCTCTCTACATCTCTCTCTTCTGGACAGTCAATCAACTCCTGAAAAACCTATAGCTGAAGAGCAAGTGCTCGGCATAATATTGTATGTAATTCACTTGGATTCTGGTGTTATTATTTTGGTGTAATTGAGTTATTATTCTGAATTTCTGCTCATCATTATTGGTATTGTTGTGATTATTTGTTCTCATATGTGTTGACGAACATTCAAGCAAGAACTTGCACTGACAAGAATTTATTTTTCTGTTATTTTTCTCGGTTATGCATGATTTCTCTGAGGCGAATGAGGAAATTCTGTTGTAAATTGTTGTTGGTTCTTTAGAACTTGTTCGAATTACCGGTGTATTAGTAGAAAATCTTTCAATTACTTGTTCTATTTTGTAGTTCATGCGAAACAAAGTGGAGTTGGTGATTTTGTTGGCCTAAAGTTAATTGTGAACTTCACTGAGCTTAAAATTATTTCCCTTTCTGTGCTTAAGTAGTCTAGAGAGTTTCTGGAGTTAGCTTTTTAGATACGGAAAAACCAGCTTTGTGGTTGTGTGGGAAAGAATAAGGCTAGGGGCAGCAACTCTAATACCAACTTTTGAGTGTGTTTGGTAGGAGAGAAGTGGATGGAAGGAGAGGGGTCGAGGGATTAGTGAAAGGATTTTGATATTTATGATTATTTGGTAGGAAAGAAAAAGAGGAAGGAAGAGATTAAGGGAGGGACTCCAAATCTTTGAAAACATCCAAATTTTGATCTCTTCTAAATTGGAGAGATTGTTGGATGGATTGCATACCAAACATCATAAGAGAACGGACTTCTCACTCCTTCATTTCTCTCACCTAGGGATATACCACTCCTCTTTCCTACCAATCATAATGTGAAGTACTAACCTATGTAGTAAATGAGTTATCATTCTTTTATTCGTAAGTCTTAAATAACTGCCACATCAATTAAAATTATTGCATCTACCAATGAAAAAGTAACAACTCACTGCCATGTTGGTTGGTACTCAAAAGTTGGGATTAGAGTTGATATTCTTAACATTAACGCCTTCCACTATGGCCTTCTATAGTAAGGTTTAGTCAAGATTATGATTATGGTGTTAACTGTTAACTAACAAATTTGAAAAAATCAGAAGCTGTGGTGACAACTGTGTAATCATTTGCTTGTCACCTTGGTGATGGTATGCTAGATTAGTTAATTCAGAGTTATCAGCTAGTGCAATTAGTAAAGGCTTTCTCTATTGACATAATACGAGAGACTTGGGTCGAATCATGCTTTCACAATATATGGGGGGTTATGGGATGTAGGACTATATCTTGTAGTTTGTGTAGACCCAAAGACAGAAAAATGAAAGAGGGAAAAGAAAATATAGGACAAGAAAGCTTGATTAGTTGGTTTGATGAGATATGTAGGAAAATTGCAGCCAATCTTTTGATACTGAGTGGTTGTTTGTGGAGATTCATATGATATCATCTTCTATTGGCTTTTGTTTGGTTTCGTGAATCCTTATCTCATACTTTGGCCAAGGGGGACCATATTTGATGTTTTGCCCTCAGCTTCGATGGGTGGTACTTTTAATACTCATAGGTCTGATCAATAGTTTTTTTAGAGTTGTTTCTTTATTTTATTATGATGAACGAGCACGTGGTGCTTACCTTGTTATTCTTTAATTAGTAAGTCTTTAAATAACTGTCATATCTATTGAAATAAAAAATTGTATCCATCAATGAAAAAGTGCAACTCATTGTCATGTAGGTTGGCACTCAAAAGTGGGGTTTAGAGTTGATGTTCCTGGCATTAACGCCTTCCGCTATGGCCTTATATAGTAAGGTTTAGTCAAGATTATTGTTATGGTGTCAACTGTTAACTAACAAATTTGAAAAAATCAGAGTGGTCACTACTACTTTATCATTTGCTTGTCGCCTTGGTGATGGTATGCTAGATTAGTTAATTGAAAGTTATCAGCTTGTTAAAGTCTGTCTCTTTTGACATAATCCCGGAAATATGGACATTATATTAACTCAAAATGTAACTACAATAACGGAAAGTAACAAGATAGCAGGGGGAATTCGAGGACCCCCAAACCTCCCAATAGCCTCAGCCGAACACTCACAATCACATAATACTCATTCTCCCCTCTCCCAGTAGCCCTCAACCCCCTTTTATACGACCTATTCTAATCAGCTAACCCTAATACTAAGCTACTAGCAAGAATATTAAGCTACTAACACTAGGTTCCTAACAGATTCCGGCCAAGCTTTTGATACTGAGTGGTTGTTTGTGGAGATGCATATGTTATCATCTTCTATGGTCTCTTGTTTGGTGAATCCTTATCTTATACTTTGGCCAAGTGACCGTATTAGATGTTTTGCCCTCAGCTTCAATGGGTGGCACTTTTAACACTCACAAGTTTGCTCAATAGTTTTTTATAGTTTCATTATTTTAATGTGATCAACGTGCTTACCTTGTTATTCTTTAATTGGTACTTACCAATTACTTACCAATTAAATAACTGTCATATCAATTTAAATAAAAAATTTAGATCCATGAATGAAAAAGTGACAACTCATTGTCATGTTATTTGGTACTCAAAAGTTGGGTTTAAAATTGATGTTTCTAGCATTAACATCTTGTCTCTTGTTTGGTAAATCCTTATCTTATACTTTCACCAAGCGATCATATTAGATGTTTTGCCCTCAGCTCAAATGGGTGGCACTTTTAAAACTCAGGTCTGCTCAATAGTTTTCTAGAGTTACATAATTTTAATATGATCAACGTGCTTGTTGAAGCAAAGGAAAACAAAAAATATATAGTGCTTTCCATAGTGGTGATAACATTGAAGAGTAATGACAAATATTTTTGTTGGGTGTAATTTTGCCGTATTTCAACATGCAGCCAAAAAAAATATAAATAAATACTATGATAGGAAATACTAAGATAACTTTTTAATTAAAAGGACAAATAGTGAAGGAACCAGCTTTAAAGGTTTGTTTGGTAGAATTTTTGCTTTTACTTTTAATCAACAAAGAAGATAAGTAAAAACTGTAATTTTTTAATTAGCGTTTTGGAACCACGATTTTAAAATAGCTTTTGAAGTTAAAGTGATTTTAAAGTTTTAAAATAGTTAAAATAAAGTTTATAATGTCTATCTTTACTCTTATCTAAGTCTATTTGGAAGAGTTTTTTTAGGAAATCATGTTTTATAACTTTGACATGAAACTCTTTTTAAGACCAAAAACTCTTTTTGAGACTATAAATTTTTCTGATAGATCATCTAAACACTTTTTACAAGTAATTACTAAACTCAAGAAGTCAAATACAGTTACTATGAAGTTTGTCAAACAGTCGTCCAGTCGTATTCTGTTTGAAATTACATATCTATTAGAAGCTGATGGGTGTTTTTCATGACCGTTCGTTTAGACTGCCCACTATGTTAGGTGTTTTTTCTCACTGGCCAAATTTTGGCACCTTTTACTTGTCTTTCAGTTTTATCTCCTTGTGTTGACTGTTGTCACTTGTCAGCTTGTTTTTCTTCTCCATTTGTCTTATCAAGAGGGCAGATAAAAAAAAAATTAAAGAAAAAAAAAAGAAAAAAACCACCATGAAATTCATTTTTTCTCTGTTTCTAGCTTCTCACTAGCTCTCATAGCTTCATACTACCTGCAGGCAAAAACTATGTTTGGTTGAGTGGAAAAGAGGAAGGAAAGAAGTAGGATGGGAGAAAAGTACATAAAAAATGAAGTTGGTTGTATGGTAAAAAATGAATAGAGAACGGAAAAGAAAATGGGAGGGATTAGTGTAATTTTATTGTCCTTGTTTTTTAAATAAAAAAATTATAAATAATGAATAATATAATAATTGTATCGATTTATTATTTTCTTTCATTGTTATCTACCAAACAATTTAAAATAAAACTAATTTCATTCCATCATTTTAATTTTCTTTCCTTCCTATCAAATGGGGCATATAGAATCAAATTCTAATCGAGAGGTTATGCCCTCAAATTACAGACCTTTTGCATTGTACATTTCTTGGTTCAAAACTTGAATCGCACTGAATTATAAGCAGACTACAATATTCGCCCGCCGTCGCGCCCCCCCCCAAAAAAAATAAAAATAAAAATAAAAAGACAAAGCCAAGAGGCAGTAGGGCAAAGTAGTTTGCTGCAATCCTGTGGATTAGACAATTCTAGAGTTTTGTTTGAGGCTGTGATTTAGTCTGTACTTCCAAGTGGTTTTGTGGGGAAAATGAGAAGAACGTGTCAAGGCATTTCTAGTGACCGACACTTTTGACAAATGACTAGTGCTAGTTTGTTGGATTTTGCATTATGTTTAGATGATCAAGTAGGGGTCATTAGTGTCCGCGAGTCGCTCAACGGTCATGTCGAAGCTCGATTATTTTCATTTTTTTTACAATCTTAACTTCGATTCTCTGCTGTTTTGTTTCTCAGTTTGGTCTTATGGGGATTATGAGATTTTTTTTTTCTCAAAAGCTTTCTAGTCAATGGAAGCTAGATACTATTTTCGTAGAAGAATATGATTCCTTCAGTATAGCTCATATTTCATTAGGCAAGAGTTGGATGAATACTTCTTCCTTGGAGGTGGGAAAATTGATATTACTTTTTGTGAATGAATATTTAAAGGGCTATTTTCTTTAACTATTATTTGAGAGGTACTTTTTGGATTATCAAAAAATACAGGATAAATGTAGCATTTAGTGAAACTTAAGGAGTACTTTTTGGATTTTCACATTCTTCCTTGGAGGTGGAAAAATTGGAGCATTTGGGGGGGCCAAAAAAAAAAAAAAAAAAAAGGTCGTACTTGAGATTACTTTTATGCTTGTCTTGTTGACTGCCCTGCCAAAGAAGACAAGCTGTTAATAGAATCTTTCAGATTCCTTGAAAAGGTCGACTGCATATAGGGTGATAGAATAGTTTTAAAATGTCAGCAAAACTAATGACCTGTTTGGATGAGGTATTGAAATAGATATGATATGAAAGTTATGGACTGACAACTGGGACATTTTGTAATTCGGAGTCATGTAGTTGTAAGAAATATTATTAGTTCTGTTTCATGTAAAATTAATCAAATTCCAACTCTCATTTAGCCAAAAATAAAAAATAATAATAATAAAAAATCAAATGCCAACTCTCATCACTTAGAAGGAACAAGTTTATTGTATGGTAAGGTTTCGTGAAACTCCTCAGTTGATGATTCACGTTACAAAGGTTTGTTTCTGTTCATTGGTGGAGGCTCCAGGTAAAGAGTTTGGTCCTGAATGTCAGACCATAGGTTGGTTTTAGCAGCAACAAAAGCGTAGACAGAAACTTTTAAGAAAAGGGTGTTAAAAAATAAAACTAAACAGTAAGAAAAAAAAAAATAAGGAAACGATAGGTGAAACTTGTTTGGTAGGAGAAAAATGTGAAGGAACGAGCGATAGCGGGATTAGTGAGAAGTTTTGAAATCTATGATTATTTAATAGGAAAGAAGATGATACAATAAATGAAATTCGGGATTTCAATTGAAATTCCTAAAACCCTAATTTTATATGTTAAGTCTATGTTTGGAGAATGAGTTTAACTCAAACTCAACTCAAATTTTTTATCTCAATTTTTGTCTTTTTATGAAAAGTCAATAAAATTTATAACTATTTTTTAAAAAGTCAAATTCAACTCAAACTTAAAAATTTCATCTCATCTCAAACTCAACTCAAACACCAAACGAACCCTAAGCATCCGTTTGGCAAACCATCTTAAACTCACATTTTTCATCTCATTTTTTTTTTTCTGAAAAGTCAACAAAAATTATAACTAGTTTTAAAAAGTCAACCAATTCAAACTTAAAAATTTCAACTCAAACTGTTTTACCAAACGTACCATAAGTCTCTTTATTTTTCTTGCCTAGGTTAAATACCTTTTTCCCCCCTCGTTTTTTCTTTGTGTATTATCAAACATATTCTTATTAGGAAACAATTTTGTGGATCATCTTTTTTAAAAAATTCTTTTTGTATCTCTTTTTTGAATGATATTGAGCTAATTAGGTGATAGGTGTCTAGTAGTTTTCTTATGTGGGCCTTTGAAGTCTCCCTTCCAATCCCCAACTTCAATATGAAAAGAAAACCAACCTACCTACCAAGCTTGCAATAGTTTCCAACTTCTTTAAAATATATATATATATATATATATATATATGACATCAACTGGTTCAACAAATGACAGAGTAGATATATATATATGACATCAACTGGTTCAACAAATTACTGAGTAGATAGGTATAATTTTGGTTTATTTCTAAATTAATATTGCATACAAAGTACGAGGAAAAAAGAAGAACAAGACATGGATTTGGTGTTTAATCAAACAGAGGATATGGGTTTTATGTAATTAACAACTGAATTAAAAAGATTTCTGTCCTATGAAACCGAATTAAAAGCAGAAAAATATTAACCAGATTTTCTTTTCGTATTGAAAAAATTAATGCATGGCTGTACTTAGGAGAGCACTAGGTACATTTTTACGTGTTTACAAACACAGGTATGTAGACTTTGTATAAAAAATTGGTTGTTTTCTGAAATCCGAAAAAAAATACGGAAAAATTAGGTAGACAGATAGTTTTTGAACAATTATCAGAATTTTTTAAAGAAAAAATAACCGATAATCATTAAAATATTGATTAACCCATCACTTAATTTCTTTTACATTCCGAAATGTCCTGCAAAAAGAAAGGCAAAAATAAAATTATTTACTTGGGTTGGGGGGGGTAGTGTTGTCAAACTCAAGATTATACTAAAACATTTTTGGATATATATCCTAAAAGAGTTCTTTTTTTTTTTTTTTTGGCCTTTTGTTTGGTGAGGCTGTTTGGTAGGATTGTCAAAATGATAGGTTACGTGATAGATATCTGGACGAAACAAATGTCCTTATAATTTTAAATCCTTTGGAAAAGAAGTGCTCTTATTTAAACATTTCTTCCTCTTTAAAATAAGGAGACAACCTCCCCTCAAAAGGAGGAGACAACCCTCTCACTTTGCTCTATTTGTCCTTGCATATTTATAACAATTAAATATAAATAAATGGGACAAATAATTCATTTTAATATAAACGTGTTATAACAGCAACAAAAATAATTTTAAGGTAAAATTTGTTGATTAAGTCAAAATCTATCTCCTAAACAAGACGAGCAAGTATGCTACTTCATTTATGTTATCAATTTATTACTTGATAACATAGTAATGTTTATTAAGTCAAAATCTATTTCCTAAACAAGACAAGCGAATATGCTGCTACATTTATTACTTGATGGCATATTCACAAGAACCACCTTCTACTATTTTGGTGAATAAAAGCATGCGAAAAGGACGATCAATCGTAATTATTTTTTTGAATGAGATCTACACGTTGAGTAATATCCGTATTGAGATATAATTATTTGTGTCAGAAGGTAAATTATGTGACATCTATATTATATATCAAAGAATAATGAATCCCGAATTGATAGCTTAAAAATAATCTCAGGTACATTCTACTAAACTCGACCTTGAGAGCTTTCATATATCAAACTATTTAGGAGTACGCTGAAATCTCAATGCCATTAAACTGCCACCTTTAATAGCTCAACGGCTTTCTACTACAAAAGCAAACATATTAGTTATTACCTAAATTTCCGTCATTAAATCCGTCCATAAATCACCTTCCACAAAGTTTATGCGGAGACCAAACAATTCAAAAAAAAAAACACCCTTCTGTACGAGCTAGGAATTCCCTGGTGTGTGTATATCTATACACACACCAGGGAATATAGATATATATATATATATATGTGGCTAAGGCTCTAGTCTCTCCAAGTTGGTTCAGCAACAATATAGAATTGAAACTTTTTGACAAAGGGTAGTTAAGAAAAAGTTTGAATAATAGGAAGTGAGTTAAAAAAAAAAATAGCTTACTTCTATGATGCACGTGGCAGCAAACATATGATGAGTTGGAAATTTTGTTTGAGACCTAAATTCTATCCTACTTGGTGCTTTTCAGATATAATATTCCAACTAAAAAAACAAAATAAACAAGTACAAATAGTATAGTCACAATTAACCTAAAGTACTCCAGGTGTTTTCCAAGCCAAAAAAAAAAAGGGCCAAAAAAAAAAAACCCTAAAGTCTAAGTGGTTTTAAAAAATGTCCTTTTCCTTCCTAAGGATAGTAAGCAAATGTTTAATTGGTTCAATCCAATCAAACAATTCTTTTTTTTTTTTTTAACTTTTTTCTTTAAAAATAAACTTAGTTTCACTATTTATATATCCAACTTTAATTTTAAAACTTAATAAATTTATTATTTCGAATCAAAATGAGATAATATTTTTTAATTGTATAAAATTTTAAGAATAACAAAATAATATCTATATTAATATTTTTTTGAAAATTCATTTTAAGTTTTTGTAATTTTTTACTCCAAATATTTTATTTTTAACAAAATATATAATTTAAAAACTCAACTCAACTCTAATCAAAATAACTTTAAAACTCCAACTCAAACAGATCAATCAAACGGCCTTCAATAATGTCTACATGTGTATTGGTAACATAATATGAGGCAAGATCTGCTTACTTTCGCCCTTCCGAGCGATCTTTCCACGGTCTTAGTGACAGGCGAACCCTCACGATATTCTTCACCATTTGATGATGGTCCAATGGTTATTATTTGTATTCACCATTCATAAGGAAAAGAAGCATTAAAACTCTTTAAAAAAATTAAATAAAAAAGAAAAAAAAAAAAAAAAAAAAAAGAGAGAGAGAGCAAGGGAGAGAGCATAAAGCAGGACACATCATCATTTAGCAGTAGTAGTGGAAGTTGCGGAAACTGGAAAGAAATAAAGAAAGAAGGAAATTAGCAATCATTAGAAGAGTAAACGTGATGCTTCGTTCTTCTTCCTTCTACTTTTTAATTTTGTTTTTCTTTTTGGACTAAATATCATGTTCTTTTTTTTTTTAGTGATTCAAATTATGGTCGTTAAGATCAAGTTCTTTCTCTTGTTTTCTTTTTTCAGTGGTTGTATTATTGAATGGTATGGTGGATCCTACACATAATTGAAATGCTATACATAATTGATATGGTAGTGGTGAAACTATTAGAGTCCAGGCTGTTAGAGGAATTAAAATAATTCTGAATTTTTAGAATCAAACAAAAGTTAAAAAAAAAAAAAAGGGAAAGTAAAAGGTTAAGAAGGTGGGGGGGAATGGTGAGCTAGATGTAGTGTGGGTGAGGGGTATTGTTGGGATGTCCATTCAATTTTTGAGTTGTAGAAGAGGGAGGGAAGGAGATCCCAACCACACCACCTGCCCCTTTAGCCAAAGTGGATAAATCTATTATCTATCTATTACCTATCTTTAAAACAACGAATAGTTCTTGAACAGTGACTTTCTGTTACTGCTGTAAGGCTGACATGTGGTAGTCCCGTCATTCGTCACATGATGGGGCATCAATTGACATATGTGGCTTTTTATTATTATTATTTTTTTCTATCTTGCATGTGAGAAGCATGTGCTCGTCAATTTGTAGATTAAAAAAAAAAAAAGGATTTCATTCCCTATGACATTATTTTATTGGATTTTTTCCCCATAATTTAAGAAGAAGTCCAAAAACTAACTGTTAAAAATATACTGCTATTTCATGATATTTTGAGAAGTTTTACAGTAATGACCTTTTAAAATAGCATTCGTTACTTTAAGAAAAAGAAATAAGAAAGGGATCTGCCCAAAGCAAACCCTCTAAAAAGAGCAACAAGCTGCTCAAGTAGAGTTGAGAAACTGAAATATATAGAGAGGGCAAACAACCAATATCCCCCCGTCAAACAAGAAGAATCGAAAAAGGGGATCACAACCCACGTCATGAGCAATGCTACTTTTAATAACGCCATTAATTTGCTCTCTAATAATAAATTCACTTTCATACCACCTGCTCCTTTAGCCAAAATAGATGAACAAACAAATTAACTATTTTTAGAAAAGACTTTCAAAAAACAACTATCCATTTATTAATTTTTTTTTTAATCTTGTTGTGAGAAGTTTTTATGGCATTTTAGAAAAGCATCTAGTTCTGCAAGGAAAAAGAAACAAGAGAGGGGTCTGCTCAAAACCAACTTTTTTTTTTGTTTTTTTTTAGTGCAACAGACTGCTCGAACGGAGTTAAAAAAAAAAAAAAAAAAAAAACCCTAGAAATTGAGCAAGAGCAAACAAACAATGTCCCTCGTTAAACAAGAAGAATCATAAAAGGGTACAACGACTCATGTTGTTACTAGTAATTCTATTGTCGTCGATCCTCCTAATTATCTAGCCAAACGAGAAGGATTGAAAAAAGATGAAGTCAATAACTCTAGTCGCTCCCTAATAAAATCCACCTCCCAGTTAGAGTTCATTTAACAGCGCATTCATGACAACCTTGGCATCTCCTACAAAAACCGACTTACCCGACACTAAGCTGCAACTTCCATCGAAAACAAAAGCCACCTTAGTTTGCCCCTCGTAGTTTGAAGTATGTATTCTAGTATCATTCAGTTAATAACACCCCATTTTCTTTCTTTCTTTTTTTCTTTAAAAAAAAAAAAGTAAACATAACTTTAGTTATGAACCAGAGTAGATAGAATTCATAATTTAAATAAGTTGTTTATTCGAATTGATGATTCGAAATCAGAATTAATGTGTTTTATTTAAACCTATAATCGGATCATAAGATTGTCAATCTTATTGTTTAATCCCAAATAAGTGAGGTTCCTACTAATCACACTCCCATTTTAAGGGAAAGAAGATAACAAGTAAATAAATGATTAACTCATATTCTCCACTCTTATTAAATAAACATACCATATTCTCGAAGAAGTGATCCCCACATCCTCGAGTTATGTCTACACCCAAGGTTTGACATGTATAAAACAAAAAAAATATTTTTGTTAGATTAAAAAAACAGTTTATTAATTTGTAATATTTATATTGTAAAAAAAAAACAGTATATTTATTTGTAATATAAGAAGATTTGTAATATAAATTTTGATAACGGATAACAATGAGATGGGACGGGGGGCGAGGGCGAGGGTGAGGGTGGGGATGGGGGGAGAGATTGTTTTTCTATCCTCATCTCTGTCCCTTAAAACATTCTCTATCACCATCCCTACCTAAGGAGCAGGGTCAAGGGCGGAAATTCCCTGTTGATGGAGTCTTTCTAATATCCATCACATTTTCCATTTAATATAATTATCATTTGAATATTGCACAACTTAAAATTAAAAAAATATAGAAATTTATCATAAATTGAGACAAAAATTAAAAATTTTACAAAACAAACCAAATTGTAAACAAACACAAACTATATCTCTTATAAAAATTATATAGTCCGAAAACTAAAATAATGAATGACATATATTAACTAGTATTAATCAATCAAGGTTATTAACTAATAATTAACTTTTATTTCCTTCTATTTTTAGTGAAAAAAATGTATTTTGTAAGAGTAATTGGCCTAAATAATCTATAAACTCTTTCAAAGGTGATGATTTGGCGTCTATATAATTTATTTTTGGTCGAGATAACCCCAAACTTCTATTTTCTTGGCCAATACATTCTTTTTGGTCCAACTCCGTTAAATTTCTAAAGAAATAGTTGCTGAAATTATCAGTTTTATAGAAAAAAGACTAAAATACCCTCCCTCCCCCTTTCGCTCCCCCTGTGACAGTCATTAGTGTCTACAAAGAAATGATAAGCTGTGTGTCCCATATCGCTTGGAGATGGATATATGTGATAGTTCATAAGTAAAGAGACCACTTCTTAATAGTATGAGGCCTTTTGGGGTGGGCCTAAAAGTAAAACCTTGTGGGCATGAGATCAGAAGTGGACAATATCATACAAAAGGGATGCATGATTCATTACAAATGATATCAGAGCCTATACTCAATCAGTAGTGTGACCGACTAGGACGTTGGGCCCCAAAAAGAGGGGTGATTGTGACAGTCATCAATCCCTACAAGGAAATGGTAAGCTGTGCAGTTCTATATCACTTAGGGATGGATATATGTGATGGTTTATAAGTAAAAAGACCTTTTAGGTTGAGCCTAAAAGTAAAACCGTGCGGGCACAAGATCCAAAGCGGACAATATAATGCTAAAGGGAGGCATGAGTCGTTACATCCCCCCTCCCGCATGAACCCAGATCTAGGTCCTACCGCCACTGCCGCCGCCCACCCCCCTTCCCCCCTCTGCCCCTTCCACGAACCCAGGCCCCCCGCACCACCCCGACGAAGATTTGGACCAGATCCCCCCATTCCCCCGCGACGTTGTTGAACCCAAGTCCCCCCTCTTTAATTTATTTTATGAATTTTTTATTTTTTAAATTAATTATTATTAAATTACTAAAATACCCTATCAAATTAGACCAAAATACTCATTCTATTATAAATTTAACTGAAATGACTATAATAGCCAATATTTAAAGAGTTTAAGAACATCTCGGTAAATAAAATAAAATAAAATAAAATAGGGACCAAACCATCACATTTTAAAAAGAATTTATGGACTATTTGGATAAATTACTCAATTTATAATCACCTTTTATTACTAAAACAATCAAATCAAATTAAAAAGTTAACCTATACATAAATAACAATATATATGACATGTACGTCAAGGTAGAGGTGAGGTGAGGTGCTCCTCCCTTCACCGACCTACTTATCCTACTTTCAATTTAAGGAAAAGACTTCATCCCTACCTTTAAATATTGTCATCCATTTCCACTCAGTTTGAATCAAATCCCAATGGAATCCGTCCTTCTGGGAAATATTGTCATCTGTAATTTTGGCGCATGAGAGTTAGATGAATTTTGTAGTAAGGTAATCTTGCGAATAGTGTTTAGTATGGGTAATCAATCTTGTGGTGTTTTTAATATCACTTATAATGTAATTTTGATTACAAAAAATAATACAAAATAAATACAGTTTTTTCATATCTTACTAATAATCACACATAATCTTACTATTTTACCACAAAAAGATTTAGATAAAAAATGATTATCTACATTTTTGTATTATGTATTTTGTTTTTAATCAGAATATATATCATGTGTTTTAAACTTTTATATTTTTATACCATCAGATTATGTTTAATATATAAATTTATATTATTTATTGATTAATATTTATTTTTGACCTTAAAATATTCTAATTACCCTTAAAAATGAAAAACTAAAATTAAGTGCTATTTACAGTTTTATACCATTATTTTGTTATTATTCAAAAGGTCTATCGTGTATTTAAAAATTCTACATATTTATATTATTTGATTATATTTTGTACATAAAATTTATATATTTTCTCAATTAATATTTAATTTTAACATTAAAAATAACCAAAATAACATTGAAATAAAAAATATAAATAATTGGAGAAATTAGATTTTAAATTAAAAAGCTAAATAAAAAGGCTCAGATGAGGTCAAAAGGGTTGCATGGCGGCGGGGTAGGAAAGGGCTAGATAAGTTTGTATTTTTATTTAAGAAATTAAAGTTTTTGTAGTTATATATATATATATATTGTTTTAAGGGTATTTTAAGTAATTTTAGGGTAAAAAAAATATTGATTGAGAAAAAGTATTGATTTATTTATTAAATACATGATATATTTTTTGAATAAAATTTTACAAGGTATTAAAAAGTAAATAATTCAAAAAAGATTGTTATTTAAATTAAATTTATAATCTGATAATATAAAAATATAAAATTTTAAAATATAATATAATTTTTAAATAAAAATAGAATACATAATATAAAAATGTAAATGCTATTCCCACGATATATCCTTGGAATTGAGCTCACATACATAAAATACATTCAAAATTCGACTTATGAGTGAGACACACGTCTCTTCTGCCCACAATCAAATCCACATCATTTCAACTCTGGTACTATCTTAGGAGATTAATCTCAACATTACTATTAAAAAAAGAAAAAAAGAAATCTCTGTCAAGAAAAAAAAAAAAATTCAAACAAAGCAAAACAAAATAGAAAAAAATAAATTAAAAAAAAGGAAAAAAGGGCAGTAATAAAGAGTTATAATGAGAGAGGGACACAGAATTGTGAAGAAAGCGCCTCTCTCTCTCTCTCTCTCTCTCCTACTTTCTCTCTCCTCTACTGACTACAGTACCCATCAGAGTGCAATGTTCCATTCACTTTCAAACTGAAAAATCTTTTCCCTTCTCTTCTCTTTCCCATTTCCTTTCAAAACCTTTTTTTTTTTTTTTTTTTCATCTCTCCATTTTTAACTCTGGTCTCTCACGGAAGAGACCGACAGACAAAGAAAGGAAAAAAAAAAAAACGAAAAAAAAAATATTTTTTCTCTCGTTTTGAAAGGGGAAACAAATCTTTCAATCTTCACTTTGTTCTTCGTTTTGTTGTAGTTTTTAGTTTTGGATTCTTATACCTTACTGTCTGTTTCACTCTCTCTCTCTCTCTCTACCCTCTTTCTTCTTTCTCTCTCCTACATTTGTTCCCACATTTGAATTTAAACTTACTTTATATAATCAACACTTCAAAAAAAAAAAAAGAAAAGAAAAGAAAATAAAATCAAAATGGAAATGAGAGAGTTTTTTGATTGTGAGAGAAGAACAACACAACAAGGGTTTGGCAAGTGAGAAAGTGCGAGAGAAAAAAAAAAAAAAAAACCTTATCTCGAAGAGAAAGAGCAAGCAAACAGTAATGTGCCTTCTTCTTCTTCTTCTTTTGGTGTATTCTTTTTTTCTTGTTCTCTCTGATCTGGTCTGACACTGTTTGATTTTTGAATTTTTTTTTCGGATTTCTTTTTGAAAAAGGAACGGAGATTTCGGGCGAGTTGTTCGAGATCTGGAGTGAGCGACAGCGAGACGAGACGAGGCAGCCATTGCCAGATTCGGTTTGGAATTCCGGAAATGCGACATTTTTTCCGGGATTTTCTCTAGGGTTTTGTTCGCAGTTTGGCCTGCTAGGGTTTTCTTTTTTCTTCGTTGAGTCGTCGCCATGTCTACCAAGCGCGCTTACAAGCTCCGTATCCTTGTCCTAATTTCTCGTTGAAAGCTTTTTTTTTTTTTTTTTTTTTTTTTTTTTTTCGGTTCTTTCTTTGCACTTATGGTTGATCCGCTTGATATGGAGAAATGGGGATTTTGTTTGAAGCCTTAACCAGAGTGTTTGACTTCAGAGGAGTTCGTGGCGCATTCGGCAGCCGTCAATTGCCTCAAGATTGGAAGGAAGACTTCCAGGGTTCTCCTCACCGGTGGGGAGGATCACAAGGTCAATCTCTGGGCCATTGGCAAACCCAATGCCACGCTGGTACATATTTCTTTTTAATCCTTCCTTTTTTCCCATTTCATTAGTCAATTTTATGGGATTTTTTGCATTCTTCAATCGAGGTCCTAGAATTTGTTTGGATGGTAAACGGATTGACTTAGTTCCAAAGCACCCATTCTCTTATGAAAACAGGCAAAAAAAAAAAAAAAAAAGTGTATGAGTTTTGGATGTCCTATACTAGCCTTTAGTTTTGGGGTTGATGAGAATAGGGACCAGTTTGACTAGTACGGGACTAGTATGTGTCGAAAATTTTATCCTGAACACAATGAATGCCCACGTGTCAAAATTCAATGAATTTTGTATAATTGAGATTATGTTTTGGTCTCAACTTTTTTACCCATGACAAGTTGTATTTTATCATGAAACTGTTTTTTCAATGATATGTATCATTTTTCCTAGTTTTTTGATGCCAAGCCATTTTAGACTTGGTTGAAGTTTGGATGCTTGGGTCTGAAACCTGGTCAATCTTTATTACTGATCGAATATGTTGTAACTTATGATGTTGGCAATGCGGGCCGGCTTTCTTTCATTTGATAAAAGATTGTTTGTACCCCTCCATTTTAATTTGTGATTTTGTTCCCAGAGTTTGTCTGGACATACGAGTGGCATTGATTCAGTTAGCTTTGACTCCTCAGAGGTGTTAGTGGCGGCAGGAGCTGCAAGTGGTACAATCAAGCTTTGGGATCTAGAGGAGGCAAAGCGTATGTTTCATTTGGTTCCACATAATGTTCTTTTAACTGCATGAGATTAGGAGAATAAGACAGTGAACTAGTTTAAACTATGTCAAGTGTGCTGATATATGTGTTGCGTGAATTTGATTTTGGAAAATTTTCCGTATAGTTGTTCGGACACTTAGTGGTCACCGATCGAATTGTATATCTGTGGACTTCCATCCATTTGGAGAGTTTTTTGCATCTGGCTCTTTGGACACAAATCTCAAGATATGGGACATCAGAAAGAAGGGGTGTATCCACACGTACAAGGGCCACACACGAGGAGTCAATGCCATCAGATTTACACCAGATGGTCGTTGGGTTGTATCTGGTGGAGAGGACAATACTGTGAAGGTTTGAATCACTTTCCTCTTATAAAGAAATTGAAATAAACTGAGCAATTTCTATCATCCACATAGGCAATGAGATTTATCTTAGAGCTTGTAAAGTACTTTTTGTTCTGTGGAATGAATGATGTAAAGTACATATTGATAGGGGGAAATACTGTTTTGATTTGTGTCCATTTTCACTGAACCGACTTTTGTACGCTATTTAACAGTTATGGGATCTTACTGCGGGGAAGCTTTTGCATGATTTCAAGTGTCACGAGGGCCAGGTTCAGTGCATAGACTTTCATCCCCATGAGTTTTTGCTTGCGACTGGTTAGTTGTTCTTTCACCTTGGAGCTTTTAGCAATGTATTGTGGTTCATGGGTCGATGAAATTATTAAATGCTGATTTTCAATTGATGTAGATATCAATGTGTTGATTGTGTTCATTTGTTGCATGGGTATCAAAAGGTCTCATTTAGTAAAGTCAACTTAATTCTGAAAAACAAGCTCAAAAAGGAGTAGAACTTTTCACCAAGAGAACCAGAAAGCTCAACACAACCAGAAGCCTCTCTGTGGCCGAGATTTCCACTTAATTTTTTTTTTCCTCTCTTTTTCATTGCCTCCTACTATACATCCCAAAACCTCCTATGAACTTTTTCCCTCTTCATGCATTTATTAGTTTGTCCACTGGGGTAGGCCAATATATTCCAAATGTTAAAACTCAATCAAATTTTAGTAGCCAACTTGTAGTGCAAAAGAAAGCATTCAAAGGACGTGTCAAGTAGCATTCACCTGCATGAATTTCCACTTTCTCAAGTTATCTCACGTAAAACAGCCAGCTGGAAAATCCTGTTTGTCAGAAGCCATCCTGAAAAATAGTAGGGAAGTAAATTATGCTTATTTTCTGCACTAAATTTAGTCCAAAATTGGAGTAGGCCTACCTTGCCCTTTACATGACAACTTTGGAGATTACATTCTAATCGTGTTTCAAGTTAAAACTCCATAACCGTCTACCCTGTAATGACTCTTAAGTTTTTAATTACCTTGTTGCCGTGTACTCATCTCCCCTCTATGGATGGGAGCATGATAATGTCCAAGCATTTAGCTCTTAAAGCCTAATACAGGAAATAACTAAATGAAGATAGTGAAGTAGTTAGGCAAGCTAATTTATGCTTTCAATTAGGGTGATCTTACCGTCCTTTGTGAGTTATTTGTTCTTCCTTTCCCCACTCTGCTTTTCTAAACCTCTCAACAATTGGCTTCCAATTTTTCAAGATGGATGGCTCTTCCAAAGTATAGTTGAGATAGGAAGTAGGAAATTGTTTAACCAAAAAATCAGTAATCTGTTAAGGCTTGAATATCCTATGCTTAATAGTGGTCTAGAGTAATGGAGAATCAATCGGCATTCATGATATTATCAGCGCAAGAAAAAACAAAAGATTTAGTAGGAGTACAACAATAGTAAAGCATGCTGGTGTGTGTGTCTCCTATGTTGTTATTGCTGACTATATTTTTCTTTATCTGTTTGTTCTTTCCCAGGCTCGGCGGATAGAACAGTTAAATTTTGGGACCTTGAAACCTTTGAGCTAATTGGTTCAGCTGGACCTGAGGTACGTTTTATACCCTAAGCTAGATTTATCTTGCAGATAAAAAATAAATTGAAGTGTTGAATTGCTTCTTTCAAGAAATTAATTTATATTATTTGTTTATGCCTTTATCAGACCACTGGAGTGCGTTGTTTGACTTTTAACCCTGATGGAAGGACCGTACTTTGTGGATTACATGAAAGTTTGAAGGTGAGCTTTTATGCTAGTTAGTTGTAATGATTGGGCCATAAAGGAATGTCACGGAATCTAAAGGTTTTTGAGGCTCTATTTTGGGCTCTTTTTAGTTGGGCTCTGCTATATAATTTTTGGTTTTTTGTTTTGTTTTTTTTCCATTTGTTTCTTTCTGTTTTCATAGAGGATATCTTATCCTCATTCTTGCATTCGATCCGTTAATCAATAAAATGAGTTTCAATTGTAGAAAAATGTAATAATTAGTTTATGGAGTCCATGCTTACTTATATTGGTACAAATTTACAGGTTTTCTCATGGGAACCAATTAGATGCCATGATGGGGTGGATGTGGGGTGGTCTAAATTATCAGATCTTAATGTTCACGAGGGAAAACTTCTGGGCTGCTCATATAATCAAAGCTGTGTTGGAGTATGGGTTGTAGACATCACGGTATTCTTCATTTTTTTTTTTACTCGTACTAATATTTTTTTCCTTACAATCCTTTTCTACCTTAGTTGTGCTTGACCTTAAGGGAGCAAATGTGTGACTTGCAAGTTCTTCCTTTTGAACAGCGGATAGAGCCATATGCAGTTGGTAATGCTAGGAGACTGAATGGTCATTCAGAATCTAAATTGTCAGCCAACGAAAATATCTCTGTACTGAATGAGAATACTTCAAAGGCCAGTTTGGGCAGGTTGCCTGTTTCTCAAAGTTCAGATCCTTTGGCGAAGGAAACAAAATCCCTTGGGAGATTGTCAGTTTCCCAAAATTCTGATGTTGTTCGGGAACCTAAAGTTTTGGCATGTATGTAACCTTTTGAGCCTTGTTTCTCCTCTCTCTTTATCTTATTCTTTTTCTGATAGTTTTTGGGTATTACTAGCTCTGAACTTCATGTAATTTGTTTTCTTGGCCTTATATCTTTCCTGACATTTTGGATCTCTCGTTTGTCACTATCCATCGGGAGTGAAGCATCAGGAAATGTACCCAGTACTCCTCAAAGGATAACTTTAAGCTCCAGTCCAAAGAAAGTTCCGCCCAGTTCAACAGCCATTCCTAGTGCAGCAGCCACTAAGAGGAACTCAGCAAAGGCGGCTAGCGCTCCAACTTTTAACAAATCGGAAGTAATGCCTGTTATTGTGCCTAGAAATAGTATAGTACAAGATATGCCAGCTGAGTCCAAAAAAGAAGTTGGCCTAGTTGGAAGAACAATGCCCTTCTCTTTGCAGTCAAAGGCAACTGACTTCCGAAGGTTCCCTCATGTTAGAGAAGATGTGGATAAGCCGGCTGTTTCTGTACAAACCGAATGCACTGCTCCAAGGAGTGTGGAATTCAGCGTTTCTGAGAGGAGTACTTTTCCTAGAGTTACAAGTTCAGTCCAAGGAATATCCTCTGAAAAGAATACCAAGGACGACAGAGGCATTGGATCCGGAAGGCTTGAAATGAGTTCAATGACAGAGCCAACTGCTAGCTGCCAACCTGACAGTTGTAAGTATTTAACTTTTAGAAGAATCCTAGTTCAGATAATCATAACATATTTGAACTAGGAGTCTTCTAAAAATTTTGATCTTAGGGAAGTCAGGTGACTGTGGAGAAAGATAAAAGAACATGGATAGAACCACAAATATTAGAAGATAACTACTATGGGAAGGATCTACTCTTACGTATAGAATGGAAACAGTGCTATTAGAAGAAATTTTCTTTTGAACAGAAAAAGGAATCATTGGTGGGTTTCAAGGACCCCCTAGCCTCAAATGGCCTCAGCCAAGAACTCAATAACAGTCCCTCATTCACACGATCCTCCCAATAGCCTTTATCCCCTTTTATACTAACTATTTCCTCTACCATACTACTCATCACACCCTAAACATCCACTAACCACTAACTTCCCTAGTCTAGTATGAAAGGTTCCTAACAGAGTAGCATTTATTTTTATTTCAGATGAAACTCGGGGGCACAAGATGAACAGAGATGCATGTACTATTGGAGGTCTAAGAGCAGGTAACATAGGGCCACTATAAATCATTCTCGACATCTGTTAATAGTTTGAAGAAAAATGAACTCTTTATATCTTATAAAAAAAAAATGAGGTATGAACAAAACATATGGAATATATTTTAGGGAGGGCGCGGTCAATTGCTGTGAATTGGGAGAAAAGAGAGGGATATTCAAATTATGAGGGACCTACTTCCAGTATTTCCTCTGGAGCAGTATCTGCAACAAACGTGGTCCCTTTGAATGTGGTATGATTCTTTCTACTATGACTTTATTGTCAAACTTTTGTCTAACATTCATTCTGTTACTATTATTCATTCTGTTAACAAATATCTAGTAATAACAAGTCTTGTACTAAGATGATAGCTAGCTATGTCATAAAGTGACATTGCACCTACTTTGACGACCCCTAGGGTCAAAACCCGCATTTGGAAGTGTTGGAAATGATGGTTTATGTGAAGAAAGTGAGACTTATCTCCCTTGTGGAAAAAAAAATGTTTTTTTTGTAAATTCTATTGTGCATGTGAAACAAATTTACTGCACATAAGTTCAAACTACTAATAGAGAGCTGTTTTAACTACTTTACATACACAGAAAATTATCTTGTATTCCTAACGCAAAGGTTTTAATTGTTGGTCATTTTCTAGATTTTAGGTGAATTTTGTTTTATGTTTTATGCGGTGCATTCTATTTATAATTTTCTTGCTTGTACAATTCTATGTGCCACCTGAAGTCTAAGCAGAGAGGGTATCCTCCACCTGTTGAAAAAGAATCAATGTCAGCCAGTGATGAAGATGCTATTGCGGATGTCATGGAACAACACAACCAATTCTTGAGTTCTATGCAGTCTCGTTCAGCGAAGTTACAGGTGATTTTTGTTGAAGTTTTAAGTCTCAACTCAAATGGAATAATTCCCTTGCTTCCTCATTAGAGCTTGCATTTTTACAAAATTTGCACCGGAAGTTACTTTTCCTGACTTTGTTAGCATATTGGCATTGTTAAATCCAATTCAGAGAACAATTTCCAGTACCTATAGCGGTTATGCTTTAGATCGTGAAAACAAAATGATCATAACAAATTGCTTTTCTGTGGAATGATTTTGTAGGGTGTCTATAGATATTGGGAAAGGAATGATGTTAAGGGGGTCATTAGTGCAATGGAGAAGATGGCTGATAATGCTGTAAGTATCTTATGTTTGATTGCCTGAGTTCTGTAATCATCTTAGTTGTTATTTTCCCAGTAGTTTTAAGTGCCAAACAGGTACCCCGTTCACTTTAAATCTTTGACTTCTGATACTGATCTTATCAATTTTTAGGTCGTTGCTGATGTAGTTAGCATTATGACGGAGAAAATTGATATTGTCACACTGGATATATGCACTTGTCTTCTGCCACTCCTTTCTGGCCTTCTAGAGAGTGACATGGATAGGTACAATTTATGCATTATATATTGCTTTTGCAGTAATTTGTTATCTTAAGCTTGAAATACATTGCTGCTGAGCTTGATCCTATCAATATACGCTTTTTGGACAATGGTAACTTAACATATATGGGCCAGGTTGTTTGATTGCTCTTCTCTTCACTGGTGGTAATCCTTGTTTCTAACAATATCTTTGGCTTTTTACTTCACCAATGTTTGACATAGTCTACGGGAACCACATGTCGTGGGGAGTGGTGGTCTGCATAGCCATATTGTTTTAGGACAATAAGCAGCGAGTAACTTGATATAGATTCTCAAACTAATCTCCCCTCAACGTGAACAATTAGAAGAATTGGTAGCTTACCCATTGTAGCCAATGTTTTGAACTAAACGGTACTATGAGTGCTCAAATAAAGGGCTCTAACTTCATGTTTTCTTGATTATTTCTTTTTCCCCCCTCCTGATTTTTTTGTTTAACCATTTCTTTTTACGACTGAGATCATTGTGATCCATACATTACCCGAGTTTCCGTTCATTTTTCCCTTGTGCCTATGAAATGGTTCTTAAGTTTATTTGCGCAAGCTGCTAATAGTATATAACAATATACAATGATTTCAATGTTTTTGTATATAGAGCAATCATACATATCTTGAAAAGTTTCATCATGAATATCATGAATGTCCAGTCCTGCAAAACCAAGTTACATTTTAGTTTCATGATAGATCAAAATTTTCTTTTATGATATGAATCCTTTTTCATTTTATATAATATTCATTTCCAATTATGGGATTGTTTGACCAAGTATATAACTGCCCGACCATATTAGGCATATAGGGATCTCTCTGGAAATGCTGCTCAAGCTGGTCAGAATATTTGGTTCAATGATCTATTCTGCAGTATCATCATCTTCATCTGTTGGTGTGGATATTGAGGCAGAGCAAAGGTGGGTCGACTTGATCTCTTCCATTTTTCTTTCACTTTCGATTTTCAAAATATTTATTCATCTGAGTGAGACTGATCAATACTATTAATTGGTTTCTGCAGATTGGAGCGCTGCAACACCTGCTTTGTGGAACTTGAAAAAGTCAAACGCTGCCTTCCTGCAATTACCAGGTGATGCTTATATCTTTCGTAGTTGCCTCGTTCTCTCTCCGTGTGTTCAATTTAACTCATTATGTTCGATGCTGATTTCCTTCCCGCAAATTTTATTCATAGAAGAGGGGGATCGACAGCGAAGTCTGCACAAGAGTTAAATTTAGCTCTTCAAGAAGTTTCATGACAAAAAAAGTAGCTGGAAAAATGGAAGTTAAGTTTTTTTGGCCAAGAAGTTCTTTTGCTTTGGGGTGAGTTTATGCATTTTAAGCTATAAACCCCTCTTCACGCAGCACCCGATGGTTCAGACTTTCTTTGGCCGCGTCTGGTCCTGACTCGGGCTCCGCTCTGTCTGTACATTTGTGCCAAGTGGAGGCATTAACTACAAGCTAATTCTACTAAATTTACTGAAACTGAAAGTCTGCTGATGGAAGTTATGGGTCTACCGGCTGTTTGATCGGTTTTGGCAACTATTACCATACAGTTTCTGCGTGGAGTAGGGACGGAAGTCTACCACTCCATTTCACTCTAACCCGGTATCGATTATCAGTATGTGCCGACTTTGATCATACTGTAATCTTTGATTCATGTTTATTCAATTATTTTTGAAATATCTACATTCCTTCGTGTAAAAGATCGGCGGTGATTAACTGGTGTCTTTCAACACCTTCCTGTGAGTATTGGTTTTTCTAATACGAAAATCCTTTTGATGCATCAACCTGTCCTTTTTTTTATTTTTTGCTTTCTGATTGATTCCTTCACAGGGGCCTTTTATCTCTACTGGTGGCAAAACGCGCCGGAATCGTATTTAGTGGTTCGATGAGGTTTCTTTCCACAGTTTGGTTTTGCTGTAGAATTTCCTTTAACCGCGTGGTGCGACTAGGGATTTTCTTCAATCCATATTAACCAGATCAAACTGCATAATTTAATTTAAAAAGTGTAAAAATTAGCATATGGCCCTTTTACCGGGGTTAGTTTTGAGAGAGGATTTTGGCATCATTGATTTTGTTCTTGAATTTTTCTGAGTGATGATTACATATATTGTTTTTGGCTGCTTAGCCCCTTGTCTTGAAATATTTAGACGTTTTTTCTAGTCGCTCATCATGCAAACATTTGACATTTAATAAAATAAGCATATGATGTAAAATTGTTCTAATTTTGCACTTCTGTGATGCACCTAACATTAACATGCATCTCTTAATTTTACGGCCAATAATTACAGCAAATAGCAGTTTTCAATAAATAATTGAAGTAAATAGGAGTTTCTAAACATATTTGAAGCAATTAACAAATTCATTAGATAAATAACAAATGTACTTCTAGTGAGTAGATTATTTGCGTATTAAAGTTTCTATATACCTTGTAAATTTGCTATATATTTGTTGTTTCTTAAAAAACTGCTATTTACATTTCTCTCCCTTAAAATTGTCAAAAAAAAAAAAAAAAAAATCGAGTTCAGAGATTGATCGGCCAATAAAAAAAGTTTAGGACCAAGTTGCTGGTTATGGTTCAAGGGCTAACAACACCAAAGATCCTTTTAAAAGATTAAATTCTAGGTAATCAAATGATCTCATTTAGTAGTAGTTGCCAAAAATACCCCAGTTCATCAGACTCTCTCCTCTTCCCCCCGCCTCTCTTCTGAAAATCTTGAATTGCGAACTTTGTTGCTAGTTTCACTGTGGCGACCTATGTGGAGATGGAAATCTAAGATCATAAAAAATTCAAATTAACAATCAGAAAATAATAACGGTTGATAACAATTAATAGAAATCTACGTTAAGCATAATCATCATAAATAAGATTTAAAAACTAAGGCGGAAAAGTATATAATAAAATCAAAATTTATAGAGGTTCACTCTAAAATGAGTTATTCCTCTATCTCTAAAGTTTTTCACTATATATGAAGTGAGTATGATTGTAAGTATAAGAGAATACAGGGGATAAGAGTGCTCTCCTCCTTTTTTGATGGATTTGATGATATCTTATAAGGAAATGCTCACTATTAAAATTAATAGGGTTGGATCCACTACTTGAGTTAGTGGGGTTGTACTCGCTACTTGAAACTCGCGGCCAATGCTGCCACTTGTGCATCACGATTGCAACGCTCATCATCACGAGGACGTGCGAGCCTCACCCTCACAACAAAGAGAAGGCATTTTATTGGAAATAGTGCATACAATTTTACTTTCGTAGAAGTGTCTACGATATAACAACTCAGTATACTTACTGAAGATAGACCCATTTTTACACGTGCTTTAATAGTTTCGTTATTGTGACTAATAGAAAAATTATAAATAAATAAGAAAAAATGAGTATAATAGAAAAGATATTTTTTAACAAAAATAATGCATAGTTTTTTTTAATTAAAAACTTTACGACATTATAATGCTACCAAGTGAAAATTCAAATGACATAAAATCCTGGTAAGGAAAAAAAAGTAAATCATTAAGTCATATAAAAATAATAAAATAAAACATAAAAAGGAGCAGAATTGTTATGTCCTTCTCGTGCTCGTATTGGCCCTTAGCGTGTTTTGTGTCCAAAAATTACGTCAAGTAGATTGGACTTGTATACTAATTGCGCGTGTTCACTTTTTTGCATGTCGTGTTCATGTAGGTTTGTTTTGACTATCTCTAGTTAAGAGATTTTCCGCTTTGTTAAGGAAGAAGGGGAAAAAAAAAAAGGGGACAGGGTACCTGTGTCTCTTTTTTTTTTTTTTTGAAGGAATCTGTGTCTTTTTTTTTTTTTTGGGCCAATTTCTTTCTAAATTAGTTAATACTGATAGGGATGCATCTAATAAATCAAAAAGTTCTCTACCAAAAATGTATAGTTCAAATCTCCCATTCAAGTTCAAAAAAAAAAAAAAAAAAAAGGATCAAATTTCTAAAAAATTGTGTTTTTCTAGGAAAGACGGTTTTAGAATTATGTTTTAAATATTACTATTCCTTTTTCTGAGATAATAAATGTTATGACCTTTTTTTCTGAGATATTCAATATTTTTTTTAAAAAAAATCTGAAAGGACAAAGGTATTAATATATATTTTTTATTTGATATTAAGGATATTAATATTTTGAACTTCGAGTAATGCGTCTGTCGAAGAATAAAATTTTTTCTTTTGAGAGAGTTTGTTGAAGAAATTTTTAATAACAAGTTATACAAAACGAAAGAGATACGCGGGAAAATGCCAAAAATGTTCTCTTTTGTTTGAATTATCTTTTTGTTTTTTTAAATCCTTAATTTTGTTAACTTAAGAAAGTGATTCTTTTAAAAAAAATAATCATTCAGTAATTAATACTTGATGCTAGAACAATAATTGATTATCTACATTAATATGTGTTTAATCAATATGAACAAATAATCTGTCATGTATCAATCGTTTTAATAAATACTGATACTTTTTTAAATCTGACTATTTTTTTAAAAAAGTAAAATGTCTAAAAACTGTTACATTTTTAAACTAAATTGATTTTCAGAAATAAAATAAAATTAAAAAAAAAATAGGAATACTAATAACAAAAATTCAGTTGACTTCCAAAAGATGGAAATAAAGGGGAAAAAAAAAAAAAAAAAAAAACTAGAGCAACAAAAATTCAAATGACTGTTATCTCGGACATTATCGCCCTAAAATTGTGCCCCTTATATCTTTGGTTTGAGCCTTCATTGACTACTGCAAATTACATGTGACAATAAAGTCCCATGATTACCTGACTTCTTAGATTTATTAATAACAATTCATCCCCCATAAATGAATTTTCACAGTAATAAAAAGGGCAACAGATTTTAAAAAATGTTCCTAATCTTGTTTATTAAATTAAGAAATCAATATATTAATATGTGTTTAATCAATATCAACTAATGACTTATGGATCAATGAACAATTGACAAACATATCAATCATTTTAATGAACAGACTATTTTTGTAAAAAAAAAAAAAAAGTTTTAACCATTTAAAAAAAAAAAAAACAAACTTCCTAAAACTGCTAATTCTCTAAACTAAATCGATTATTGTTCAGCAATAAAATTAAAAAAAAAAGAATAAAGAATTGCAATACGAATAACAAAAATTCAATTGACTTCCGAAAAAAAAAAAAAACAGAAAAATAAATATAAATCAAATAATATATTGTCTCCTTGAAATTGTGCCCTTTATATCTTTTTGTTTGGACCTCAGTTGACTCGTAGTGCAAATAACATGTGACAACAAAATCCCATGTTCACATGACTTCTCAGATTTATTGTCAAAGAGTTGAGTCCCACATAAATGAATTTTCACAGTACTAAAAAGGACAAACACATTTTAGTTAGTACTTAAAAAAGATAAGAAAATAATAATAATAAACAACACTTCTTTTCTTATCTCGGTCTCCAAGATGACAAGTAGATAAATTCTTATTGTTAAAAAAAAACAAACGTTAATAAATTCTTAAAACAGAAAACGAGTCTTTTTTATTATTATTATTTTTTATTTTTAACACAGTTTTTAGTCTTTTAGATTTTGACCTTTACATGGGCAGATTCTATTTTGAAATCCTTCCTGAGTAATATTTATCACAGAAAAAGAGTCTTCTTTCCAAATACTGAACAACACCCGGCAAAAGAGGTTTTGTATTAAAGATTTCCGTTACTCTTTTGATAACACGTCTTTTTTTTTTTTTTTTTTTAATTCTGCAAAAAAAAAAAAAAAAGCCGGTAGTGGTTTTGGTTTTCCTCTGGATCAGGATCAAGATCAAGAAAAAGAAAAAAAGTCTTTGTGGGCATTTTTCTTTTGTGTGTTTTTTTTGGGGGGGGGGGGGGGGGGGGTACACTTTGGGCTCGAAAACTGCATGTTTCATGCATTCTTCGACAGCGTGGACGACTTCTTTACGCAACTTTCACCCTTTCCCTTTGCTTTAATTTACTGTTTGGTACTGATTTTTTTTTTTTAAATTCTTCTCATTCAGATTATTGACATGAAAAAAAAAAGAAAAGAAAAGTTGGGTATTGAAAAGGAACAAAAAAAAAAAAATTTTTATTTAGTATAAAAAAAGTAGTAGTTTTGGAGCAAGAAAGGGAAAAAGTAATGGTGGATATGAAAGAGGAAAACATAAATGCAGGTTGTAATTATATGCCATGTATGAATATCAAAGTTTGATATGAAAACTGGACAACTTTAATTGCAAATGGATTTTGGATTTTCATCTTCTTTTTTCTTTTCGATTCTATTTCGCACCTAGATTTCTTTCTCGGTGGAAAAAGAAAAATCCACAGAATTGTAATCTTGTATTTCATTTCTGCTCATACAGGACTAGCTAGTGCACATACCGAAAATCGGATCTTGTTGAAGCCTTTTGACTTAGACCTTTCTGCTAGGTGGATTTTAGCCGGGTTTGGACCGTGCTTGAGATTTTCTGATTCTCATCTTTTACTGGTTAAATTAGAACAAAAGACGAAAAAGAAGTCGAACAAAAAAACAGTCAAAATCATGACATTCTCACCATGGGATTTGCCTCTTCTTTCTGATGCAAACAAGTATTCCAACTTCCAATGCTTTCTTGAATCCGTCACTCCGATCGTTCCTTCCGACCAACTTCTGAAGGTAATCTTGTCTCCTTTTCGTCTTTCTTTTCTTGTTTGGTTTCTTCACTCTGCTGAGAGGATGCTTTTTTTTTTTTTTTTTTGTGGGAAGATATATATATGTGTGTGTGTGTGTATGTGGGTGTGAGTGAGAGAGAGAGAGAGAGAGAGAGTTGTGTATGTGTGCTTTGTTTGATGACAAGGTTTTCCCCCCTTTTCCTAATATGTATATGTAGATTTTATTTTTCTAGGGAGAGATTTGAGAGTAATTACCCGGTTTTGAATTCGGGCTAGGATGTGAATTTGTTCCCTTTAAGAAGGGATTGGTGGTTATTTATCCGGTCTCAAACCGGGTTGGGTTAAAATTGGGTCCGAGGTCATAGAAATTTATATCGGTGTGTAAGGCGTGACGTGTATTAGTGAGGATGTAGGATGTGATGCATATATATCAATCGGTCTGTACAGAAATATTAAACCGGCACGTGAGGTGTAACGTGTTTTAATTTATATCAAATGCGTGACGTGTTTTAGTCTGTATGTAATTTGTGATGTGTATTACTCCCTAGTTAAGGTGTGATGTGTAGTAATCAGTGTGCAATAGTATTTTCTTTTTGCAATTTATTGTCTTACAAAATAGTTAAAAATCAGAATTAGGCCTTGAACCGGAGAATAAACTCAAAATATACTCTCTTTAGTTTACATTTTTTAATTTACTAGGGCTCAAACTAATGATTTGGAAATTTTATTTATTTATTTCTATCGATTTGACAGCCCTATACAAAACTGTTTGGAAACTATATCTTCCCCGTATCGAACTCGATCACTGGCCTTAAAACCCTTCTCTTTTTAATTAAAATATGAAAATATTAAACATATGTAACTAGATAAGTGAAATAGTATCTCTGTCCAAACAAGCAAACAAGCATGTAATATTCCTATTTCCATTTTCTTCCAATGTTTTCTGCAGAACATTCCTCATGAGTCAACTGGCCAAGAAATTGTGGACTGTTTCTCCTTAAGCAGCCTTTGGAAATTCTTCACCAAAACAAGTATCTACGGTGCCGGTGTCCCGATTCTTTTGAACAACGGTGACGGTTGCCTACAATACTATTGTCCGTCCTTATCAGCTCTCCAAATCTATAAACAAAAGCCGATTGTTTCGCCTCGGTATTTCAAGTCATCTAGTTCTCTTGTCATCTTGAAAAGAATATCAATTTTACCGCTTGCTGATAACTAACTTAAATGCATATATATATATATATTCCTTTGGGAAGAAGGCTGGGAAAGCGCGGCACGGAAAAACAGGAGGTAGGCTCCTCGAGCGATGAAAGTGAAAACGATGAGATGTCGATATCTTTGAGCAACATTTCGAGTAAGAGCTCGGACAACACTTCGGATGAATCCGACCATGATGCTTCATGTCAAGCTAGTGATCCGATTGGGGAACTGTATTGCCAGTACAATGAGACAATGAGCCCTTATGACAGAATCCCTTTATCTGAAAAGGTATAATTGACCAGATTAGCTATTTCTAATTGTTGTTTTCTCAACACTTTTGTGAATTCTGTTGTCCATCAATGAGGTTTGATATATGAATATAAATATAAATATAAATATAAATATATATATATATATATATATATGTACCGCTTCAGATCAATGAATTAGCTGAGGAGTATCCTGATTTGCTGAAATTGAAGAGCTCAGATCTCTCTCCTTATAGTTGGATAGCCATTGCGTGGTATGTTTCAATTGGAAATTTGATGTTTTTCTATACCAGCCAAAAAAAAAAAAAAAAAAAAAATCTGACTGTTGGACCTGCTGTGATATTTTCTTCTTAATAATATCTTTGATATGTGTAGTCAATATTTTAGATTGGGTTTTGATCATTGCTTTGTATATTTAATTATTGTCATTATTATTATTTCCTTGTATTAGTAGAGTCGATTTGTTCAAGATGCAAATTACAGATTGGCTTTCGTTTGCTTAATTGCTAGGTATCCCATCTATCAAATTCCATTAACCAAGAATGTGAAGGAATTGTCAGCATGTTTTGTTACATTTCACCGTTTGTCCTCCTTCAAAGGTGAGCTCCTCCCTCTATTTTTTTGGGATTATTTTCACAATTGGGGTTCAGACTATACACTTAATCCCGTGCTGGATGTGACTTTTAGTTTTACATAACACACTACTCCAAAATTTATGTTGTCATGCAAGGAACCCCTCTGTCAATAATCCATCACAAATTGGATGAACAAGCAATCACCTGAGGTTGACTTTGAAATCATTATTTGTTTTAGGGTCATTTTCTATAGAAAAAAAAAAAAAAGATGAAGTATTTAAAAAACAACCCCTAATCTTTGGATGTGGAATCCTTACCACCAGCAGCAATACTTGATAGCAGTGATGAACATGTAAGCAGCACTGGGGCTATTTTTCTTCTTCTTTGTGACCCTAAAATTAGGATTGTTTTTCCATCCAATTTTTTGACCCGACTATTGACCGAGGAGCCATTTATTAATATAAAATTAAGTTCGAGACAATGTGATGTTTGAAACAGAAAGTTAGGGACTGATACGGGACAAAATGAATAATTCAAGGGGCTATATATGAATTTTTAATAATATCTTCTACGTAAATAATATTCCTTCACAAAACTATTCTATTTAATTATATTAGTAATGGGTTGATCTCATTTTTAGTCCCCCAACAGATCAAATTCTATCTTGGTCCCTAGCTTTGAATGCTTCAGATTGAGTCCTAATAAAATATTAGATTGTCCCCAATTAGCAATTCCATCCATCCGACTATGAGATCTTGACGAGAAAAAGATATAAGGAACATACGTAGTGGAGGTTAATTTGTAGGTTCCCTTGTTAGGGTGCGGATTTTAAGTACGAAGCTGCGATTTGAAAAGTTGGATGGATGGAAGGATTAATTTGGTAGGTTGGATACACAGTTTGAGACGTTTTAAAAGTCAAGGATCAAAATGAAATATGAGACTATTGGGACTAAATTTGCCCTATACTAATATTATGTATTGGAAGGACTATTGTTTATGTCTCGGACGAAAAAAGGGCTATCTTCTTTTTTTTTTTTTTTTTGGACTAGTAAAGAAAAGTATTTGTAAATGGCATTCGTTTTTATTATTTTTTAATGCCAATACCACACAAGAAATTATCACAATTAATGTTTTAATATCACTTATAATTATAGAATGCACTGTCATGACTGTTTTTTAATATTATAATAATTACTAGAAGAATTTGATATGACAGTGAAAGAAAAGAAAATTATCAAATCTGCTATTTTGAAAATACTTTAGTATTTAAGTTGAATTCTTCTCCACAAATAGTTCTAATAAGTTTTGTATATGACATTCCAGAGGAACAAAACAAGGAGTTTCCATTCATGGACTGTTTGGAAGAGGAACATATTGAAGGAATTAGCAGGACACTCAAACAAGAAAAAGCTGGCAGTGTGAAAAGTGAAATTCCGGTTCCGCCGTTTGCAGTGGCGACGTATAAGTTGAACGGAGAGCTTTGGATGAATCCGGAGACAGCAGACCAGGAGAAGATTGCCTCATATCTGGATGCTGCAAGTTCCTGGCTGAAGCTTCTCAATTTCCAGCACCATGACTTCAATTTCTTCATGTCTCGTAGAAGATTCTGATCATGCCGTTCTTCACCATACTCTTATTTTTCCTGTTTGGTTAAGAGACGGCTTTTAAATTAGAGATTTGGATTTGAAAGACAGGTTCTAACATGAAGTACCAACTGTTCAATGTGATCAAATAAATTGTCATGAACGGGTAACAACATGAACAGATTTTAGTCTTTATATTATAGAATAACTGTTTTCATCATCCGAACCGCACTGGTGTTGATCAGCGGGTGAGGTTCGGAACTCTCACCCAATTGAAACCTAGGCGTGTTTTCATTTTTTTTTAATAAGTAGGAGTCAAAAGCCCAATACTTTAACCAAAAAAAAAAAAAAAAACTAGTTTTTATCATCCAGATAGAGTACTGATGATGCATTTATATACATTGCAAGTCCGGAATCGCTGTAACTCAAGCATCACCAAAAAATAAAAAAATAAAATAAAAAATAAAAAAAATCCTTTGGCACTGTTAACTGGCTAAAAGACTAGCATTTGCTCATTCAAAACCTTCATTAAAAGCAGACTTGATTAAAAATAAAATAAGATAATTGCAACCATATTTCACTGCAACACCACATCAGAGAGAGCAAAATGTTCGGTTCACAAAAGTTAGTGGTTTTTCCTACACTATAATTCATCTTTTTGATTTACGCACAATCTCTGTTTTTCCTATTTGACGTACATAAAAAATAAAAAAAAAAGAAAAAGAAAACAGAACTCTCTTTTTTTGTTTTGTTTGGCTTCAACATGAATGATAATTGATAAGTGTAAAGTATTAGTGAGTATGGAGGATTTCTCGTATTAAAAATTTAACAAAGACTAGAATGATAAATTAAGCATATAAAGAAAATAGAAAAAGAGCAAATATTAACCCAAGCAAACCTACATCAGAAAAAAAAACGTAGACACAACTCTTACCTTCTTCCAATCAGGAATCTCGCTTCACGGAGTTGCTTTGAGATCCTGTCAATAACCTTCTCTTCTGTCCCAAAAAAAAAAAAAAAAAAAAAAAAAAACCATCTCTTCTGTCTTAAAGTTGGAATATGAAAAATCATGAACAGACGACAACATAGAGTGATGGGATAAAATTGTGAATTTTGTGGACTAACTTTATTTTGGGTGAGAAACTCTGGAGTGGGCAAAGGAAGGTGTTGTCATAGTATAGGTTTCTTAGAAAGTGGTTCGGGTACATCGTGGTCGATGGCTCGCAATCGAGCTGCATCTTGCAGATTTAGCATACGAATTCCACACCTTTTCACTTCGTGACCTGGCTTGCCACGAAATAAATAACAAGCTGTATAAAAGTGAAAGGCTATCTCTTCTGCAGAAGAGTCCAGATCATTCACTTGAAAGTACCACAGGAACACATAATTTGAACTAGGATCATTTTTAACACCAGTTAATCCGCTAGCACGTTTGATGCACGTTTGGGCGCCATTGATGGTTTTGACATACATCTTGCACTTTAACTTGATCAAATGTATCCAGTTGCTATCACAGTTGTTGTCCCATCCAAGTATTAAACATGCAGCAAAACCCGTGAAATTGGTGTTGTACCAGTGTGGAGAAAGCTTCATACTTATGACGCATCCCTCTTTTTTATGGCAAAACCACTCCGGAATTTCTTTTCCCTTAGAGGAAATGAAAACTTGAGGAGGCATATCAGCACTCTGTGTAATGAACATATGACGAATAATTCAAATATAATAGTGTTAGTTAATATTCGATAATCACATTAGAGAGAGAGAGAGAGAGTGAGAGAGAACATATAACATATAACATACCAGAAATCGAATGTCTTTTGCTAGTCCATTTGCCATACGCACAGCTCTACTCAGGAATTCATTCATAATGTTATCTCGATCCAACTTTAAGCTATCATCAATTATAAGTCTCTCGTAATTAGTACTCCGATAAGGGACTTGTGGTGCAAGTGCAATGGATGAGATTGTCACCTTCTCCAATGACGGGCATCGTAGTGCAGCAACATAAGTTAAAGAGACTGGAAGCTCTGGTAGAGATAGGAGGAACTTGCAGCCGCTCATGTGTAAGCAATGCAACTTTGAATATTTTATGCTAGCAGGTATTGTGCTAATCCTTGTTTCACATATCAGTAATCTGACTAACGAGGGTAAACGCATGACCCAATCAGGGATTTCACTTATCTTTGTGTTGGTTAGATCTAGATCCTCCAAAAGGAGCAAGTCGGTTGACAAAGGGGGCTCCAAATTTTTAGGCAAGTACTTGAACTGTATACAGTTGCTGAGATCAAGACGTCGGAGAGACTTAAGCTTATGAATGCTGGTTGGAAGAGTCTCAAGCTTGTGGCATTCACTTAAAACAAATCTCTCCAGATGAGAAAGATGCTCAATCGTTGAGGGCACTTGCCTGATTTTCGTTCCGCTCATATTCAACTCTTTTATATTCATTGGAAGTTCTGGAAACTTGTCAACCCTTGAGCAGCCGGATAAATCAAGAGATTGCAGAAACTTCAACATGCCAGTGATCCTCGGAAGATTCAGTACACGCTTACAGTCTTTCAATTTTATCTTCTCAAGACTAGGTGCCTTAGTGAGGTCTGGGATTTGAGTAAGGTTCCTGGACCTTTCAAGATTTAAAACCTTTAATCTTCGGAAACGCTGAAACCAAAGAAAAATGTGAAGAGTAACTTATATTATGTCCTTAATGATTATGCAACAGTAATTCAAAACCACTGGGTTGAACTAAAACGTACCTGAACTCCCAGGCAAAGATGCTCGAGCTGACTATTACGCAAGTGCAATTCAACAAGATTTCGCATCTTAAAATCTGAAGGCAATGATTCCAGAGGGTAGGAATCCCAACTTAGATATCTAAGCTCATTGGGAAGAGACTCAAGACCTTGAGAAAAGTTTAAGGTTTTGGTACAACCAGAAGGTTGAATAACTTTGAGTAATCTTAAGTTAGGCATTTTTTTGAAGACTAGAGGGTCCAAGCATCTGTCCTCATCCTCGTCCTCGTCCTCGTCCTCCTCAAGTTCAGACATGTTCATTTGGATTCCTCGAATATTTCGTGTCCTCTGAGATTGAAAACATAGAAGAGATATATGAACCAAACAAAATACAAAACAGAAAAATTTTGTTATGTAATATAATATATATACACATGTGCTTGTGTGCTTGTGTGTGTGTGTGTGTATGTGTATAGGCAATAACTCACACTCATCTAACAATTTAATTTAAGAGGAAATACCATTACAGTACCCTTTTGTGTATAATTTAGCACTTTATCAATTTTGTACCTTGTTCAAGAAATCCTATTCGGACACCTTTATTCGTTACGCTGAGCCGCAGTTTAGAACAGGAAATGAAAATTCTAACCATTTCGGTCCAAAAACATAATTAAATTAAAAAAAAAAATATATATTCCTAACAAGATTCTCAAGAGAAAATGGTACCAAAATGATATTTTCCCGATCTTTAAAATGAGTAATGCTAGGGATACCAATTTCAATTCCAACTTTTGAGTACCAACTTATATGTCATATTTTCATTGGTGTCCCTAGAATTTTTCCTTTAAAATTATTCAAAAATTTTGTATTGGTTGTTTTCACTAGAAAATTTACAGAATTTTTAGAGCAATTTCATTGCACGTGGCACATACCGTGTTGTCTCTCAAAATACAATAAACATCTTCAGTTGAACACAACCTACTACGCTCTCCTGGCTCTTTCGATTCTTCGTGAACGATTTTCAAGCCCATTTGTTGTACCAAATCATGCATCCAAAACTCGTTGTGCATGATGGTTAGGAGAGACCTGTCTATGAGAACTCTAATTGCTGCAGCAGCAGATAGGCCATTGGCTTCTAAGATTCCTTCCACAAAATCTAGATCCTCTCCCTTAAAGAAATGTGCAACATCAAGAAAAACATTCCTTGCATTCTCATTTAGTCCATCGTAACTTATTTTCAACGCATTATAAACTTTGTCATTGGGTGATTTTCTCAGTAAATCCAGTTCACTTTCCCATTCTTTGGTGTTCTTGTGTAAAAGGTGACAGCCTAAAACTGTAAGAGCCAACGGGATGCCATCAGCATAATCGACCACCCTTTCTGATAACTCTGCGTGGTCCTCTGTTGAAGTGTTCTCTTGAAATGCTTTCGAACAAAAAAGCTGAAGAGCTTCAGAAGAATCTAGTTTCTCAACCTCGTAGGTTTCATGATCACCAATATTATCAAGCACGTTCTTATCTCTGGATGTTACAATGATTCTGCTACCATGACCAAACCAATTACGATATCTAGCTAAACTTTCTAGTTGATCTAAAGCTAAACATTTCAGCTGATCTACATCATCCACATCATCAAGAACGATAAGGACTTTTGTACGGCAAAGCCTAACCTTTACAAATGGATCCTCGATGTTTACACTCCTTTCCTTCAATAACTCAGTAAAGAGTGCTTTTTGTATATTGCCAAGTCCTTGTTTCTTCGATTCTTCTCTGACATTTCGGAAAAAGCAGGCACCATCAAATTGATTTTTGATTTGCTTGTACACAGCTTCGGCAAGTGCTGTCTTCCCTATACCACCCATTCCCCAAAGGCTTACAACACGCACATCTAATGAGCTCATGTCCAATAATGATTCGACTTCCTCAATGCGTTTTTCAATTCCAAATAAATCTGATGACTCTTGATCCCGTTGCGATATAAATGTATTCAATCTCTCCAATATATCATTGAGAATTTCCTCAACTAATTTTTCATCGGATTTGGACCTAACATACATGAAGAAAAATAGCAGTCTTTTGTAAGAAACAAAACTTTCTTAAAAGTAGTTAAGCATGATAGAAACATTGTCACTCATGTATATTTGATTAGTATATATATACGTTATACTCCGTACAAGCGAGAGAAAAGGCAGAAGCATTAGCTGTTAGAAATATTACTTTGAGGAAAAATATATTTTTGTATTTGGATATCTTCTACCATTAAAGTGTTTATTTTTATTTTTATTGCATATATCTATAATCCCAGTTAATTTCGCAGCATGGATTGTAAAAAGTTAAAAAAAAACTTTGACGTTACCAAAATCCAACCCGACCTTAGTACTGAAACCCAATCTCGATCCCTATCTTGAAACCCGATCTAATGCTATCTTGAAACTTGATTTCGACTCCTATCCCAAAACCTGAGCCGTCTTGAAACTCGATTCCTACTTCTATCGCAAAACCCGACCTCCCGAAACTCAACCCAAACCTCGACCCCATCCTAAAACCCAGACCCTAATATAAAATCACAACCCCAACCCCGGTACCGAAACCCGACTCCTACGCCATCCCGACAACCAACCCCAGTCCTCGTACCAAAACCTGACCCCATCCCCCATCCCAAAACCTGACCCTAGTCCTAACTTCCGTTCCAAAACACCCGAACCCCTGTCTTGAAAGCCGAAACGAAATGGGAGAATGTTAGATATTTTAATGGCCCATGAGCCTTATATAAAATAGTTCTCTTTTATTTAATTTAAAAGATAATTATTTGCTAAAATCTTATTGGTCTGAAAGATATTTTCTAACATAAATTGCACAATGGAATGTGTGAATTAAGACCTTTTTTGGAAATTGGACCTCTCTCTATCTATTTATTGATAATTTTCTCTTAACTTATGTCACGTAAAGGGATCAAGAGAGAGAAACCCAACTTCTTTAAGATTTCTCTTCTATGATCAAATTCCTTTTCAATAAATCATTATGGATCCAATATATGTCTTCTTCAAAAATTATAAAATTGTGGAAATTATAAGATACTGGGGGATTCTGGTATACGTTAATATAGGGTTTGATATTTATAATAAAAGAATTCCTAATAAGGAGTCTCATGTTGAATATGACCAAATATTAATCTGTTTTTTTACCATTTAATTGTGTTTCATTTATGTTAATCTGTTCAACTTTGGAACAAATATATATTACGACTGTCTTGTTGTCCCTAGTCTTCAATAACAAGTAGCCAAAATCCATATTGATACATAAAATGGGTAGACATATCTATCAAAGTAACTTATTAGAGATTATACATCATAAAAAGTATAAAAAAAAAAAAAGAATGAGTTTTATAGATTAAACATAGTCATATTAAATAGCAACTTTATTTAAAAAAAAAAAAGTTAATTGAGATCTTTAGATTAAACTATAGTTATATAGACGGATATAGATCTTGTCTAGAGATTCTTGTCTCAATTCCTGTCTAACGTATCTCAATGTGAAAATTTCAAACAACTTTTAATGGAGTTGGCTTTAATTTGCCATTTATTTATTATATGTCTTTGTCACTTTCACGTTTTGCCCATTACGAATATTTCTTGATTTACGAACATTTATTTATTGGCCTGCATCATAAAGAAATAGAATTCAAACATTAAATTAGGAAGCCACATCTTGATTTACGAATAAATTTCAAACCTCATAACGCTTTTATACATATGCACGAAACCCAATCTTTCTTAAAAGAATTAAACAAATTCATAAAAAAGGGGTAAAAGTTTCACTGTAAACAAAAAGAAATAGAAATTAAACTCATTTTTTTTTTAAATTTAAATTGTAGCTATGCCTTAATGCAAGTGCATGCTTTGAATAATCAGGAGCAAAATTGATAAAAACCTGATGTTTAAAATAAAAAATAAAAACCTGACAGTTTAAAATTGATAAAAACCTGATAGTTTAAAATAAAGCGCTATTGATACTCCTGTGATAGAACACTCAGAAAAAAGGGAATTTTTTTTTTAATCATTTGATGATTAGAGAAAAATAAAAATGGAAAAAGGAAAAAAACCTCCTCAACTTGAATGTCCAGAAAGAAGACAATCATTAATACAGGGGAAAAGAAAGAAGACAACTGAAAATTTGAAAAGCGAGTGGAAAAGTTAAAAAAGGTATTTAAAGGAATTTTTTTATTTTTTATTTTTCTAAATTTTTATGGAGAACATAGAGTTTGTTACTATAAACCGAGAGAGTCCGATAAAAGATAAAGAAAGTAGGGCAAATCCGTAACAAAGAAGGTAGAGAGCGCAAATATAACTTTACCTCACCAGAGTGACATAGAAAGAATTAAATAATTAAGCTTCAAAGATGAAGTTTCAATTTTTTTTATTTTTTATTTTATTTTATTTTTTTTGTGATTCCGATTGATGAGCCATAATCAGTAAATCAATCAATGCAAGGATAGACGTAGTGTAAGTTAATTGGAGGTCCGTTAAAAAAAAAAAAAAAAAATGTAGAACTTACTGATCAGTAACAGATGAATGTCGTCCACTAATACCAGCCACTGTTGTCAAAGCATGCCTCCATTGTTTCACCTTTTCTATGTTGTCTTTAAAGCGTTTTCCATGTTTAGCAAACGCATCTGCATAGCTTCCCCTTTGGTGCCGTATATCGGATGGATCGATGCAGTAGAAAACAGGCATGACAATCTGATTGTCTCTTTGCTTGCATCGGAGAATATGACTGAGTTCATCCAAGCACCATGATGAAGAAGCATAATTTTTTGAGAAAATTATTACAGAGATCTTTGAGTCCTCGATTGCGTTTAAAAGCGCAGGTGAAATTTCATCTCCTTTCTTAAGATCATCCTCATCTATGAACGTTTTGATCGTCTTGCGACACAAAGCAGCATGAAGATGACTAACAAAACTTTTACGAGTATCCTCCCCTCTAAAACTGATAAAAACATCATATTTTTTATCATTACGAGGAGCGTTTGAAGGTGATGCCTTGGACATATCCAGAATCTGAGAAAACAAAAATAACCTCAAATGACTTAGTAATTTACTGAGAATTAGGTACTAGCTATATAGAGGATATTGTAAGTAAGAAATCTGCAACACGCACCTCTTGAACATTTTCTGGCTCTAAATTAGCTTCTTCATCAGTGTCGCGAAATGTTCCGATCCATTGAAGCAAGGGTCCGAGGGTGTGTATGATAGTAAGAAATGGATTTCTACAAAAGTTCTTGATCCATTGAAGAATCATGGCTTTGAGGGTGTGCTTGGTAGGAGGTGTTTAGGAAAGGAAGCAAAGGAATCAGAGAAAACGTTGGATGGTGTCCTTTGTTTGTTTGGGGCGGATTATGCAAAGAATTGAATAAAGCTTAACTCCTGCAAGCAACCATCTATTCCCCCTTCATATTCTGAACCTCTATTCCCCCTTCATGTATTCTGAACCTCTAGACCCAAAAAAAAAAAAAAAAAAATTATGAATATCTAATTCCAGCTTTACCCCTCTTATGTTTTTGTTTATTTATTTATCTATTTATAATAGAACTATCTTTAAAGAAAAATAAAATTAAACTATATTGTTTTCTGAAAAGGTTTTGTTCACATTCCTTTTTATTCCCACTTTTAGGTAACTTACCCTTAATATAACATTTTTTTTTTCTCTTTTTTAGAAACTTTTCAATATAAAATACACCTTTTTTGTTTTTTGTTTTTTGTTTTTTTTTTTTTGTTTTTTTAACATTAGTTTAGAGAATAGAGATTTATAAAAATATATAAGACCATCTCCATTGTAAATATAAATGTCAATGTAAATATTATATTTGTCACAAAAAAAAGTGTTGAAATTAAATATTTGATATGTCATCATATCTGATAAACTAAACTTTTGGTATTTAAATCATTTAAATATGATAATATTATAATGATTACATGAAAAAAATCAAGACATGCACAATGAATAGTTATCAATTATTAAGAGCCCGTTTGAGATTATGTTTTAAGATGGTGTTTTACCGTTTTAACTCTAAACTTCCAATTTTACAGCTCACTATCTCTCTTTTTTATTTTTAAAAAACTCAAATTTTAAAGTCCATAACCACAGTTTTAGGCATAACATAGAAATAATTTCACAATGGACTTCATCACAAGGTATAGAGTTAGGATCCACAGTCTTCAAGTTTAATATGTTGTTATTATTATTATTATTACTACTACTGTAGCTTTGCCCCTCTTATTTTATTTTTAATAGATCGAATGCTTTGTGTGTTTGTGTTTGTTTGTTTTTGTTTTTGTTTTTTTAATTTAAATATTAACTCTTATCTCTCAAATTTTTTGTTTACATTCATTTTTTTTTTTTTTGGGTATTATGTAACTTACCCATTCAAACAATTTTGTTTTTCCTTTTTATTAAAGTTTTTAAAAAAAAAACAAACCCTTTTCAAATTTTAGTGGATAGAAATCAAAAGTCCGTGCAATGTTAAAGCATATAAAAAGTTAAAAATTAACTTAACAATTTGTGTTTTTAATTAATCAATTAAAACCCCTTAGTTTGGTTTTCCAAATTCAAAAGCGAATTCGTTTTGATCTTGACATGTCAAAACTTTCTAGAACTATGCCAATTTAATTAGTTGGATGTTCTAGTTATACTTCATATCAGTTGCTTCATCTCGTCATTCAAAGAAAAGAAAACGTTACTAATTGTCATATTAAAATCCTTTCGTCAAGAATTTAAGTAGTTGATGACAAAAGACATATAATATTCGTATAACATTGCTTTAAATGTCCACTAAAATTTGTGAGCTATATGTTCATTTTCACCCACTTTTTGAGGGATTCTTAGTTAGAGGAGAGAACCCTATAAGAGGATATTTTGTAAATTGGAGACTAATTATAGGACATCTTTAATATAACCAAAACGAAATTCATCCTTATGTTTGAAGGGGAAGAAAGAAAAAATTTAGTTAACTGTCATGGATAATATAGTAATTTAAGAAAAAACAACTATCAATTATTTCTTCTACTAGTTTTATTTTACCAAAAAAAAAAAAAGGAATATTCATGATTTAAAAAAAAAAAAAAAAAACTCACATTTATCCTTCCACCTTCCATCCCTCCTTCCAAACGCATCTTTCCTGGAAGGAGATAAAAATCTGCTCAAGCACTTTCTCGGAAGTTCATTTGAAGCATTTACAAATTGTTGAGTTTCAAGAAAGTCAAATCCTCACAAGGAATTCGGGGAGCATGCGATGCATGGAATACATAAATTACAAAAGATAAATATAATAAACATATAATGGGGCATGATATTAAAATAGTTTAAATACACTTTTGTTGGATTGGTCCGCTACCTAGTGGTGGTGGTAGGTGAGAGCTAAGCGATTATAGTAATAAAAATGAAAAAGTTTTTGAATAATGAAAAAGTAATGGCAACATGGAAGATTTGAACAAGCTTTGGATAAGGTGTGTAGTGCTCACTTTGGCCAAAGTTTTTTATCAAGACTAGAAACAACTTGCTTATGAAAAGTTCAAACACATTTTATGTTAATTTATTAGGAGCGGATCAAAGTTTAGAGCTAATCAAAATTATTATCTAAAGAATAGGACCAAGCGTTTAGAGCTAGGTCTTTCTTCCTTTTTCTCTCTCTTTCTCTCCACACAACTAACCTCTCACTCTCCTTCCATATCATTGGGCCGACACCCACACCCACTGAAACCCCTATAGGAAGTTTCTTTCAGCAAGCTCAAGCTAGTGATCTTTCAAAAGCCTAGAGTACTCTATAAAAGGATATTTTATGAATTGGAGACTAGTTGTAGGACGTTTTTAATATTGCCAAAATGAAATTCATCCTCAAGTTTGAAGACGAAGAAAGAAAATCAATTAACTGTTGTGGATTATATAGCAATTTAAGGGGAAAAAAAAAACTATCAATTATTTCTTCTTCTTTTATTTTACCAAACAAAAAAATTAAAAAAAAAAAAGGAATATTCATGATTTCCAATCATATGGAACAACTTGAAAAAAAAAAAAAAAAAAAAAAACCACATTATCCCTCCACCTTCCATCCCTCCCTCCAAACGTATCTTTTCCCGAAGGAGAGCAAAATCCGTTCAAGCGTATTCCGGGAAGTTCATTGGAAGCATTTACAAATTGTTGGCTTTCAAGAAAGTCATATCCTCATAACGAATTCGAAATATATGTGATGAATTAAATATATAAAAGAGTTTTCAATGATTACTCTAATATATATTCTTCAATGATTATCATTATTTTAATCATGTGATATAGAAAAGACGGTTGCAATAAATTAAATAATTAGCAAAAAAAATTATCTCTTAATAAGTATTGGACTTGGAAAGCTTATTAAATATGATTTTAGATGGATAACTTGCTCTTAACTTATTGAGGAGTGCTATTTAGCGCGATTCGTGGGTCTTCTACAATCCCGGTGTAATCCGTATACATACCATTTTAACATTTTGTTTCCTCTCTATCCATTACCATTAACACCATTGATCCAATATCATTGACAACCATTTTCTCGCTCTCTCTCTCTCTCTCTCTCTCTTCTTTTTTTTTCCCCTTTCTTGAAACAAGTTCTTACGAACTTTCCCTACAAATTTTTGTTTCCTAATTAAAAAAAATATTTTTATGCTGCACCGGTTTTTTATTTTGTTTTTCAACCGCTTCAGCTTTTCTGCAACTCATGCATATTTATTGTATATACAATCTTCTACGAATTGAACTAAACAAACGGAAGCATTGGGAAAAAGGGGAAATACTAAAGGAAATAAAAGAAAACAAGTGGTTTCGACCGAAAAAAAAAAAAAGAAAAAGGCACGAGCCAAAACATCTGATAAACAGTAAGAAATCAAGAAGGTGCATGGAAAAAACCAAAATAATAATAATAATAATAATAATAATAATAATAAAAGAGCATGATACCCCTCCTGTGTTTCTATGTATTAATTCCAATTTTTTTTATAAAAAATTATTTAATTAGTCTTTAAGGTTAATAGGTTGTTTAACCTGCTATAGTAAGTCAAATAAATTACCACATCATCAAATGAAATTAAAACATGCACTTGTCGTTATAATTTTGTTGTAACCATCAATGGTTACAAAACAAGGATAATCATTAAAACCACACCTTTATATATATATATATATATATATTAAATATCTATTTAATTAATCTTTAAGGTTAATAGGTTGTTTATGTAATAAAATTTTGGATTAGGAAATTTTGTGAATTAGTAGTTAAATTTACTCAAATTCCCTAAGTAATTAAAAACTTAGGTTATAATTTTAACCTAAGGTTATAAATGAAGCTATGATTAGTCTTTTGATATGATATACATGTGTGATGTCATAATTATTGTTGTCACGTTTTTAAATAATGTGATTAAACCCTATGGTATATATGATAATTAAATGCAAGTTTATGATGTGACGATTATTGTCATAATAGATAAAGTTTCACCAATTTTATATTAATGGTGGAATTTTAATATTATAAGCTATGGTTAATTCATGGTCTGACAATTTATAATTGTCTTAAAGTTTTGGTCATCTTACTTGCCTAAGGTAAGTATAAAGTGAGAATGACCAATTGATGTAAGTAGTAGTGTTAATTGTCAATCACCCTGTATTGTAGTAAAGCAATCTTAGTAGTGTAGTAAGGGAGAAATATCAGTCTTAAGTTCATCACAGATAGAATTCTTACTGCACATGAGAAATGCAGTATTAGATATTTGCATCAATTCTAGATAGATCCGATTTAGATTATCTACTTTTCTTGTAGAAAAGAACTAGAAAAAATACATAATAACAATATAGAATCTTGGAGATTAAGTTTGGTTTACAACACTATATTATTTTGATCTACTTTGTCAATATCAAAACTTGGTAGCCAAGTTTCAAGATAGTAGAAATCTATAACGCCCCAGAAATTCATACACTTGATTAATGAATTATTATCATGGGTTTCCTTCATTAATATATTTCTAATGAATTATTTTGATGATAATCAAATTTCAAAATCATGAATGATTATATATGTATCATCAGTATGATGATGTCGATGATCTAACAATGTTGAGTTTCTCTATTTAAATGAGAAATTATAGATACATAAAAGATGAGTTGAACGACATATAAATTTATACGAAAAATTTATTATGTCGTATTAGAGGGATAAATGTTAATTTTTGAGAAGAACTCTGATTTTTATTAGTAGGTCAATTTGATGACCTTAGTATTTATTTTGATCATATCAATATTTAAGTTTTGAGAGTATGATTAGGAAAATTAATTTGTCATATAGATAGAAGATGAATGATTAGTATTTACTCGTAGAAAATCCAAAGGTGGAAGATTGATCAAGAATTATGTATAGATTTGAAATCAATGGTATAGATTTTATGTTAAAGGATTATAGCAAATCAATGGTCAAACTTTGGATGATAAGTGACCAATGAGAGCTTAAGATAATAAGGATTGGTATGATGGAAGATCTAATGGATGATAATAAGAATGACAAACTTTGATCAATGGTGAAAAAATTGGAAGAAAGAAAAAAAAAATAAAAATGAGAAAACCAAAGGGGGATCCGGATTTTGTGGTCAAAAGCAAGAATAAATTTGAACAAATGAGGAAAAACAAAAAAAAAAAGAAAGTGGTGCATGCATGTAACCTCATGTAAGAGATGGCATGGCTAGTTTTGGCAATTTGACACAAAGAAGAGACAAGTGAAAGTGACCCATTGTCTCCACTTTGTTGAACAAAATTTTCACACCAACTCCCTCCCATAAGTGGTGGCAATGCAAGAGGAGAATCAACAAAAAATTTTCCATTTTTACCCTTAAAACACAGCTCCTTTAAAGCAAATGTTGACTAAAAACAAGCCCCCAACATCTCATTTTATTCTCACACAAGTTAAGCTCAAAAACCCTAGTTTCTATAGCATCACCAAGCTCAAAAAAAAAAAAAAAAAAAAAAAAGAACCATCAACACTATTCTCCATCTCCAACACCCCTCTAGCACCCTCCTCCCTCCATTTTCAAGCTCCAAGCAACCACGTTACCAAGTTCGAAGAAGTGTGAGGTGGAGTTAGAGGACGTGTTACTAGAGGTAACCTAATGGTATGCTTTGTGTTTTAGTCATTTTTGGAGAACTAAAACATGATGTTTAGTTAAAATCTTAATGTTAAACTTCATCTTACCTAGAAAAAGGTTTTGAGAAGAAATTTGGAGGTCCAAAATCTTAAAGGATGCACGGAGCATTTCGGTAAGATCTATGAACTTTGTTAGAGCTTGTGGTTGTTGTGGTAATATGTCATGCATTAAAAAATTTGGTATGAAAAATAAATTATATGATAAGATTCTAGAGAGGATAAGCTTCATTTGAGGCTTTGGAATCACTTAGTTTACTTTTCTATGTCTAAATTTTTGTGTATTTGAAATTGTGACACAAAACTAGAGATAAAAGGAACCTCTGGGGTATAGTCTAGCCACGGGTTTTATGTACTCTGAACCCTTTAGTCTCAAAATTTTAGATTATATTATACATCTGAAAACTATATTTTTTAAACTTTCCAACAAGGTATCATGCACCTTGAACGGATAAATGTGCAGTTTTTGGTGAATTTTAAAAATTTAGGTTATGAACCTAGAGTTTTTACTAGAATCCTATATCAGCCACGGGTTTTGGATGTTTTGGGTTAGTAAACCATAATATTTGACAAAATCGTTCTTAATGTACGAACTAAACACTATAAGCTTTCTAATGACATATCTTGTGCCTTATTTGGACTTGTAAATGAATTTTTATGATTTTTTTAAATTTACCTATATATCTGAACATATGGTATATACGTGGTACCAACAGTAACAAAACCTAAGTTTACAATATAAAACACTTAAACACTAAAGGAAATAACTTTATGGCTCTAAAGTAGACATCTCAACCTTCAAAATCAGTTATCATGCATTTAAAACGAATATGTATATAAATTTTAATAAATCATATCATATTGTATTGTAATCTGGTAAACTGAGATTTCACCATAAGACATTTCGTAAAACGTCCATATTAATGTTTGAAACGCTTAAAATCTTGGAAAAAAAGGTTATAAAGACAAAGTCTAGATACTTCAAGCTTTCTAACGAGTTATCAAATATCCAAAACGGGATAATATTTAAATTTAAATAAATCTTAAAAATTAAAATCTCACACCGATAAAACGATTAAACATTAAAATGTGACATAAGGGTAAGTCATAATATATGGACATATTTATTTATGAAACGAGTTGGTATTAAGTGTATGACCAAATAATATGAAAAACCCTAACTTTATAAAGTTGAATCACAAGTTTTAAATGGACTAAGATAAAGAACACTAGAGGATTACTGGGCATATACCAAGAGACTATCTTAGCCCAACTAAATGATCATAACTAATGGATTGGGCCTTACAAGCCCAATATTAGATGGAAAGTATACACTTAGATGATTCCTTGTCAACTTGATTAATTAATTAATTAAGAAATAAATAAACTTATGCTAAGAAAGTTAATTTGTAAGTAATACAGTAATTAATTAATTAATTACAAGAGTTAATAAGTGATAATTGTCTGTGTAAGTAAGATTATTATTTTGAGTAGCTACATAATTATAATGCATGATTAATTAGAGATTAATTGATGTAACAACTTTAAAATTACAATATTAATTCTCCTCCTAAATAGAGAATCAAATTGTAAATTTCACTATTAATAACATTTTTTTTATTGGTGACGAGAAAATATAAATATGATGTTACTCTCATTTTCTATTTTTAATTGGGATTTTGTGAAAATATTATGTGTGAAAATTCATTTTATATATAATGAATGAACAATTATAATGTTGTGATTTAAAGAAGTGAATTTTATGTCATGCCAAGATTTACCTACTGAAAAATTAGAAGAAAGAAAAACAAAATGAAAATAAGAAATCAAAGGGGAGATTCAGATTGTTGTAGTCAAAAGCAAAAAGAAATTTGAACAAATGAGAAAAAAGAAAGTGGTGCATACATGCAACCTCAAGTAAGAGATGGCATGACTTGTTTTGGTAATATGACACAAAGAAGGTACAAGTGAAAGTGACCACTTGTCTCCCACTTTGTTTAACAAAATTTTCACACCAACTCCCTCCTTCAAGGGGAGATAATGCAAGGCTGAATCAGCCAAAATTTTTCATTTTTACCCCTCAAAATACAGCTTTTTTAAAGCAAATGTTGACTGAAAACAAACTTCTAACATCTCATTTTATTCTTACATAAGTTACCAAGTTCGAAGAAGTGTAAAGCGGAGTTAGAGGATGTGTTACTAGAGGGAATCTACTGGATTTCTCTGTGTTTTAGTCATTTTTGGAGAACTAAAGCCTGATTTTTAGTTAGAATCTTAATGTTAGACTTCTTCTTAACTAGAAAAAGATTTTGAGAAGAACCTTGGACGTCCGAGGTCTTAAAGAATCCACGGAGCATTTCGGTAAAATCGACAAACTTTATTAGTGCTTGTGTTCGTTGTGTAATATGGCATAAGTTAAAACTTCAACATGAAAAATAAAGTACATGGTAAGACTCTACAGAGAATAGACTTCATTTTAGGCTTCGGAATCACTTAGTTTGCTTTTGTATTTCTAAAGTTATGCGCATTTGAAGTTGTGACACAAATGAGAGAGAAAATGAACCTTTGGGGTACAGTCTAGCCACGGGTTTTATGAACTCTGGCCCCTTAGTCTCAAATTTTTGGATTATAAGTTACAGATCTAAACACTAAATTCTTTAAGCTTTCCAACAAGGTATCATACACCTCAAATGAATAAATGTGCAATTTTTGGTGAATTTTAAAACTTTAGACTATGAACCGAGAGTTTTTGCTGGAACCCTGTACCAACCACAGATTTTGTATTTTTTTGGGTTAGTAAACCATAATGTTTTGTAAAACTGTTCTTAATGTATGTACTAGATACCATAAGTTTTCCAATAACATATATTTTGCCTTATTTGAACTTGTAAGTGAATTGTTATGATTTTTCTAAATTTACCTATAAATATGGGCATATGGTACACACGTAAGACCAACAGTAACAAAACCTAAGTATATAATATGAAACACTCAAACACTAAAGGAAATAACTTTAATAAATGATTATTAATTATATAAACAAGATTGTTATATTGAATAATTACATAATTGAAATGCGTGATTGATTAGAGATTAATTAATCATTAATTATTAATGTGATTATTAATATAATAATATATGATTACTTAGAGATTAATTAATCATTAATAACTAACATAATTATTAATTATTAATTAATAATTAATAAATAAGAAAGAATATTTAAAAAACATAATTAATTATTGAGGATATAATTACTAATTAATTATGTAATTGATTTATCATTTCCCAATCAAGTAATAATTAAGAATTAATTAATTAATTAATTAATTAATTAAGTAGTTAGTTAGTTATTTAATTAATCGATTAATTAATCAATTAAATTAAATTAAATAAATTATAATCAGTAGAATTTTCTTTTACACTTAATAATTAATAGGAATTAATTATTAAGGTCATTCATGATGTAAGTACATTAAATTCACCTTAATTTATAAAATAAAATAAATAATATATATTTATATATAAGCATGATTCACTCTAATGACGAAATATTGTTAAATCAGAACTTTTTCCCGAATTTATGTAATAGGGTTACAATTCCCGAAGTTTAAGAACATAAGACAAGTAAGAACAAATCTCACCTATAGTATAGAACAAAATATTTTTCTTGTTGATGCTTTACGTTTGCGATGATTTGCCTTGATAATGTGATGGGTATATGAATTATATGTATTACTTTGACTAAGTATTTGACGTGTATAATTTCTTGTACACTATTCGACATGCCTCACAGATACTTATACCATAATGATAGATGTATAGTGACATATAAATCTACATATTGTCACAATTAATAAGAATAAGCGTAACGAAAGATAGGATTTAGTGTCATACCAACCTCTAATTAATGAAAGGATATGATAAAAATGAAAGTTATAAGTTATGATCTTAGAAGTTGTTGGAGGGTCGCTCCCTCAACTTCTCATTAGTTGCGCGCATATGGGTACGACATAGGGGCCCTTAAGTAGAAAAAGCATGTATATAATGAAGCATAATTGAACACACATAGATCACATGCATTTTTGAATATTCATGATGTTACGTACGATGATATGATTTTATGAAAATATTTTGTGACATATTATTTGTACTTGCTAAATAAAAGCTTATACGTGTGTGTTCGTGCTATAGGTAATGCGGGTAAGTAGCCCGCCATTTAGATGTTTTCTAGACTGACAAAGATGTATGGAGGCGATGAAGGAAGGGAGTGGGATACCACCATGAATTTAATTTTCGCATTTAGACTTCTTAAATTATTTTGTATCGACTATATTTATAACTATGCTTTCAATATTTTGATACTACTAAACTAGTAGGAGTACTTTCCGAGAAAAAACTTTAGAGTCTTTTCTTTTAACTCACACAACACTATAGCTTTTTAAATATTATCTAAGTACGAAATTGAATAGGATATTTATTATCTAGAGATTTTCAATTTCCTCAATTCAAAATTTTAGTAAATTTAACTCTTGTAGTACGAATATGATTTGTTAAAAAAAAAAAGAATTTTATATTTTTAGAACCTAACTAATATAAATAAGTGTTAAGACTAAATGAATTAAGAATAAGTAAGTTAGTTAACAGTCTAAAAAGTCAGATCGTTACATAACAACATATAACGTATTGTAATAATTTATAAAATTTAGAGATAAATTGATCAAATAAGAAAGTAAAGAAACAGATTATTATAAAATCGAAAAAATTTAGATAGATAACATTGTCGTCGCTACGCACTCTTTATGCCAGCAGCTCTATAATCTTGATTGTATATGTGGCTCCATATTCTTGGTTCGTTCGATGTCCACATGAAAACCAGCCGGCGGCTGGTCAGTCTGATCATCAGTAGTTGACTGCATTTCTCTTAATTTTTGTACAATATAGTTGGCAATCTCCTCAATTGCTTTGGATTCAGCCCTAACATTATTCATGGAGAAGGTTAACAAAATATAATATGTAATTAGACGAGACACAGAATAACGTGCGAAACAACTGAACTTTTACTTGGTGGATACGTATGGCTACTTAAAAGATAAAAGATACAACAAACTCAACCAGCCACCAAGGTCTTGAGAAAAAAAAAAAAAAGAAAAGAAAAGCCACCTAGGTAGTTGTCACTTTACCACAAGGCCAAAGGTTCAAGGATTGTAAAAAAGGAGACGAGAACGTAAGGTAAAAGATTAAAGGTATTTGGATATTTATATATTATTCCAAATAAAAATAAAAAAATTGAAAGATTTTTTTTTATAGTTTTTATTCCAAATATTTGAAGGAAAATTTGCATAACTATATATTTTTTTTGGGTTAATGTTTAATATGAAGTAATTATAAAAATTCCTTCGAAATTATAAGCCCTATAACATTTTGTCACCCGAAATTAAATTTTCCTTGATTTTTGTTCCATTAACAAATTTAATATTTATAAGTACCAAGCATTATATGGTTGTTGAGATTACATATGTAACTCTAATTTTACCCTCTATTCTAATGCACATTTAAAATTCTTTAATTAAAACTATAATAAATATAAGAAAGAACGTTTAAAAAACAAAAAGGAAACATTAAAAAACGTTATTAAAAAACATCATAATAAATCGTATGATATCATTTAAAAAAAAAAAAAAGATTAAGAAACATAGTCCTAAAGAGCAAAAATCTGCTTAGAATGACTTTATTTGTTATCGGAACATATATTGGCGAGAAAGATGTTACATTTTGAAATTAAGGAAGACAAAATGTTCCAAAGCCAATATTTTGAGGAAATATTTATAATTAATCTTTTTTATTTTTACTAAAATGTCCTTGATTTTCTTATCATATGCACATCACCTGAGTTTTTTTGTTCAAAAACTACTGGTAGGATACAAAATTGTTATAGTTTCAAAGTTGGGGGAGAATGGATATTATATTTGAAATTCGGGATGCAAAGTATAACAATTCAAGGGGAGTTTTTGTAATTAGTCCTTGTATAACTATGTATTTGACACATTTGAACATGTGATCTATTTGGTTTAAAATATTTATTGAAATTCGAAATTAAGGGGGACAAAACTAAGACAAAGATTGTAAAGATATGTTTTATTGGGGGTTAAAAGACTAATGGAGCCCCCCGGACATGGGAGCAGCGCCACCCCTGCGCGCCCCACGCCCCCCCGCCCCCACTCCACCCCACCCAAAAAAAAAAAAAACATTTTCTATCGTACCAAACTTTATAAATTTCCAAATACCTAAAAGCATTATGTGCAGAAAACCAAAGGTCTTTGGGGACACACTTTGCATCTGATTTTCAATATATATAGATTGTCTTTTTCTTCAGCTCAAAACTCTTTTCAATATTCACATCTCCAAACATCTACAGTAAATTTAAATTTTAAAAGTTTATAATTTTGTTATTTCCAATCTAAAATGAGATGATTTTTTAAAAATTGTATAGAATTTTGATAAAAACGAAACAATATTCATATTGATATTTTTTCGAGACATATTTTAATATATATTTGATACTTTTTCATTCCAAACAGTTCTCCCTTACTGCACATTTCCAAAATTATATATCTTATTTCCAATCCAAAATTACATTCCCCCAAACGGTCCTAACAAATTATGGCAAACATTTTCCAACCGCAAAGAAAAACAAACAAGAAAAATATCAAAAAAAGTAAACTTTTTAAGCTAGTGAGAGCTCATATATTCTTGCATTTTTTTTTTTTTTTGAAATCTCATGCTTCTAGTTATTAAGTAAAAAAAAATTAGACATTATTACCTAGTAAGTGGCACATCAAATCCAGGTTGGTTGGCAACTATTCTCAAAGAATTCTTCCATTGAGACACCTTGTCGATTTCGTCGGCGAATCGTACTTCATGAACAGCAAATGCAGTTCCGATTTTTCCAGTCAGCTGCTGTACATGTGTTCTATCTACACGGTGAAAAACGGGTATAACAGTTTGATTGTTTTTCTGCTTGCTTTCTACAATATGATTAAGTCGTTCTAAATTCGATTCAGAATTAGCAAAATCTTCCGAGAAACCGACTACAGCGATTTTTGCTATCTGAATTACTTTTGACCGTATAGATGGATTGCAATTTTCCATCTCAGTAGAATCATCTAGGTAGGGCTTGACTCCTTTTGACCGTAAAACCTGAGAAAGATGACTAACAAAATCATAGCTTGTTTCCACATAATTGGTAATGACCACATCATATAGTTCGTGAGCACTTATTCCAGAAGAAGAAGAAGAAGAAGAAGAAGAAGAAGAGGAAGAGGACGAAGCCATATCCATTTTTACCAAGAAAACTAATTGGTGAAAAAAATCAAGATGGCTTTCGGTACTCCGCGCTAAGCACCGACGCCTGAGCTGAGAATGAGAGAGGACCGACTACTACAGACTTGTAGAGATTAAGAATAAAAAGATGCTGGACAAGAAAAAAAAAAAAATCTGATGGTTTTCTGTTCAAATGAATTCTTGCGTGCCCTTTATGGCACCACGCGCGGTAGTATTAAATTCTAAAGGTCAGGAGAATAAAAACTGCGTCAACACCAATACAACTTCTCGGAAGGGAAAAAAAAAAAAAGAGGAGAAAAAAATATATAAAAATTGTTGTTTCAATTAGCTTCAGGTTCTGTGCAAGTTCCAGGCGTTACAGGATTGAGGTTCCTTAAGCATTTTAGAATTGCAAAAACGAAGACTTGGAGTCAGTCAATGCCTTCAAGGAAATAGCAAGGTAATTTCCAGTGTCACACCGACTATTTTTTATTGTTTTGGCTGAAGTCACTCCGACGACTTTATTTTGGAAGCAAGTACCCCATTCTTTTTTCTTCAAAAACACGAAATCAGATTTTCGAAAAAAAAAAAAAAGAAAAGAAAAGAAAAAGAAAAATATATATAAAAATTGTTGTTTCAATTAGCTCAGGTTCTATGCAAGTTCCAGGCGTTACAGGATTGAGGTTCCTTAAGCATTTTAGAATTGCAAAAACGAAGGGTCCGTTTAGCCACAAATTTAGTTTAAATTAAATTGTACTTTTTTTATCATGATTTTCGTCTTTTTTTGAAAAAATTTTTTATCTTTTCTAAAAATTTTTTTTTATCCTTTCTGAAAAATTACTATTGAAACTTAGGGTTCGTTTGGTATTTAGGTTTGAGTTATGTTTTTTAAGTTGAGTTTAAGATAGGAAAAGTTGAGTTTAAAAGTTGAGTGTTTGGTAAAAAGTTTGAGATAAAAAGTTTAACTTGAGTTATGTGTTTGGTAAAAAAGTTTGAGTTGAAAAGTTTAACTTGAGTTGAGTGTTTGGTTGAAAAGTTTGAGTTCAAAATTTATGGGCTTGTTTGGTGTTATAGCTCAAACCAAGTTTTTGAAGATAATTTTTGTTTTTTCCTCCAAAAATTTTTGTCATGTTCTGAAAAACGTTTTGTTTCATTCTGAAAATATTTTCCTATTTTCTGAAGTAGTTAACATAATTTGTAAATTCAGTCTTAAAACTCTCAATTCAGCCTCATGCACCGAACCGTAACCAAATGGACGCCATTGTAGGGTTATTATCAGAAAAATAGAAAAAGTCAATTAAACTCAACCATTTTAGAAAGATGAAAAATAATATACAAATCTTCTTACATACCCATATAATCCAACAACAATAAAAACATTGACCAGTAACAGTTACACAAATAAACACGTTAATTATTAACGAAATAGGGTGGAATGATATACATCTGAGATTTATTTTCACGTTGATTTATACCATGGAGCTGATTGATATCTGTCCCACATATCATCAGCTACCATTTCTCTCATCTGATTCATTACACCGCTACTCGATTCTTGTTGCTGCGTGCCTGTACTTGGCCCAATATCATCCAAGCCGTCGGGCAGAACGTAATCCGAATTAACATCGACAAGTCCACGTACAGGCACACAATCCGCCGCGTACTCTTCAACCAATGTATCCCCAATCTGCACCATCCTTATAAAATTATGGAGAATCGCACACGCCACTGGGAGCATTTTTTGTTTGTCCATCGGGTAATTGTTGATGCCTTTAAGTATTTTAAATCTAGCTTTCCAGACACCAAAAGTTCGCTCTACACAATTGCGCAATGATGAGTGTGTGTAGTTAAAAACTTCCCTCCTGTTGCCAAGTCCGGCGCGACGTCGGCGATATTCCGGTAAATGATACGTCTCTCGCCGAAAAGGACTCAGGAAACAATCCTTATTGGCATAGCCCGAATCTGCTACGTAAAATTTTCCTGCAAAATGAACATCCTCCTTATCAGGATAAATTGAATATTAGTTAACTAATTTGTTATACATAAATACTACTATAATTTGACAAATCAACTTACCTGGTGGTGGTATGGGGAAACCATGGAATGCAATTGCCTCTTCCAACATCCTTGCATCATGACACGATCCCTCGTAGCCGGCCAACATAAACGTGAATTTCATATCAAACGACACAGCCGCCAATACATTCTGAGAGTGATACCCTTTTCGATTAATCCAGGCATCCGCATTTTCCCGACGTGGCACACATGGGACGTGTGTGCCATCTATAGCGCCAATGCAGCCCTGCATAAATCATGACACTATTTAATATGGGTACTATAACCAATATATTCGAAATTTATAATAATTCTTTCATTCGATTATATCATACGATATCGTACATCAAACCATGGCCGATATTTGTTCGAGTGCTCCAGAATCAAAGGTTGAATCGCTGAGTAGTCGGGTGGTCTAATGAATTCATCCTTTAGCGAACAAATAACCTTCAACACTTTATAGAACCAACGAGATGTTGTCTCCACAGAATGCTGGAACAAATACGAAGTTTGTCGGTTCGTGGCACCTTGTGAACAAATGTATAAAAAAATGAACAACTGCTCGTTCACATTCATGTTTGATGTTGGCCTCAGTAATTCCCGACTCCCTAATAGATTACTTATGGCTCTAAATGTTTCTGCTTTCATACTTATCAGTGCTTGGATTATTTCTCCATGACCATTTAGTATTTCTTCCACACGCATGCTCCCTGTTAGTGTTGAGTTATGCATTGGTTGTGGATGTCTTCGCCTGTTACGCCTACTGGCAGCCGCGGCCACCACTGCCCTCACAAGATAACTGTTATGATCGCATTGCCCGTCTTCGGAGTCCACGTCGGGCATTTCCTCATCGGATGACGAACTATACGCATTCATTTTGATAGTATGTTGATTACCTGGTATAAAATTTGATGTTTACATGGTATAATATAATTATTCTCAACAAATGATGTTAAGCTATAAAAAATTTAATTTCCGATAAACAAACATTGTCTACATATCTCATCAAACATGCATGAAATAAACAAATAAATGGAGTCTCATAACAAGATTAACACGTCAAATATCCATAAGAAAAAAACATAAATAAATGAGTGCGACTAGACGATCAATCGGTGGGGGGCCGCTGGGCCTGAACAACGGATGCAATAATCACTCGCCTATCGACATCGGGCAGCTGATGGAACGTTCGTTGGCGCCGTGGATTAGCGTCCAAGTAGTGCCACATTAGACAGCGTTCGTTGGGTGGAATACCCATCTCTGTCATAACACTCATACACATGAGCATGTGGTCCGTGCGGCTTGTGGTTTCGCTACTTTGGGCCGACTGCGATTGGCCACGAAAATGACTGACTATTTCCTGCATTGCAAGGAATGTCATCTCATCCGTTTCGTCTCGTAGCTTCCTCTTACCCGAGCTGCCCCTTGAACGCGATGGACCTGCATCGGCTCCCGATCTGAAGTTGTTACTTTGCCGCGCACCGGTGTTAGGCGTTAGATCAGCTCCTAAATCCGCCCGCATGTCGGAGTAGTCCATTGAACCTTCACCGTCGCCGTACGGAGTACTATCAGCTGGCATGGTAACTGATCCATACCCCGAGGCTCCAGCGGCGTGATTTTTCTCGAACACGTTGTAATAAAGCTCCTTGTTGCGCAGCCCCTCGTGCCTTAGATGATTGCACTCCTTAAAAACCTGCAAATCACACTTTAGCTGAGTACACGTCTAAAACACACCGGAATATAAATACACTACAACGTATCGCCTAAAATTAGACATCGCAATTACTTTAATAAAACCGCGCCACGTTTCGTCGGAGCATATCACCCGATCTGTCGCCGGATCGTACCCTAGGCCGGTCCGACACTGCAACGCCTTCCAGCCCCTATATATTTTCTTCATCCGCTCTTTCTTTTGATATAATGTCATTCCGTATGCTGGGACCCCTCCATACTCAGCATTAAACTGGTCGGCCCACAGATCAAGAGTCGCTAAGGGGGGATGCTTACCTCCACTGAGAGCAAGGTAGTCATCTAGTTGTTGCAGGAATTTTGTCTCTTTATCGGCATCCCAAACGTACTGCTCACCCGATGCTTTGCGCGGCATCTCCTGGACAAGTATAACCAAAACATAGGAAATGGACTATTAAAAACCGGCGCTAGGGTAGCTGAGTTGGCTCAGTATAAATTGACTGACACATTCCATCTGAGGCAGGTCAATTAACCGAAACATAGTCGGCTACCATGGCATAGAAACGAACATTTGGGTCGGGGATTAACATGTTATGGCTATAATGCTGAAACAGTTAAGTCCCTGACCACCAAGCATTAGCTTCTATACCGGTAACTAACAACATACGTCGGTTAACTAACTCGCCATTCAGACTAGAATACGATATAGGTTATTTTGACATATACATCATTGCCAAAACACATATAAGCTGCCAGATGTTACAGCCAACGCATCGGACAAATATAGGGCTAACCAAGGCACCAAAATGGCTCAATCACACAATAGGCAGCAAATGGGCATCAAGGCAGCACAAAATGGCAAATCTAGGGCTAACCAAGTAGGCAAAATGGCAAATCTAGGGCTAACCAAGTAGGCAAAATGGCAAAATCACGCCAATGCAGCAAACCGGGCATCAAGGCAGCCCACACACACATACATATGGCTAACCACGGAACCACATAGGCAAAAACACACCATAGGCAGCAAATGGGCATCAAGGCAGAGCAAACACAACAATATAGGGCTAACCAAGTAGGCAAAATGGCTAAATCATACCATATGCAGCATTTAGTACATCAAGGCAGCCCAAACACAAAATGGCAAATTTAGGGCTAACCACGGAACCACAATGGCAAAATCACGCCAATGCAGCAAACCGGGCATCAAGGCAGCCCACACACACATACATAAGGCTAACCAAGGCACCAAAATGGCTCAATCACATAATAGGCAGCAAATGGGCATCAAGGCAGCCCACACACACATACATATGGCTAACCACGGAACCACATAGGCAAAAACACACCATAGGCAGCACATGGGCATCAAGGCAGACCAAACACAATATAGGGCTAACCAAGTAGGCAAAATGGCTAAATCATACCATATGCAGCATTTAGTACATCAAGGCAGCCCAAACACAAAATGGCAAATTTAGGGCTAACCACGGAACCACCATGGCAAAATCACGCCAATGCAGCAAACCGGGCATCAAGGCAGCCCACACACACATACATAAGGCTAACCAAGGCACCAAAATGGCTCAATCACATAATAGGCAGTAAATGGGCATCAAGTCAGCACAAACACACATACATATGACTAACCAAGGCACCAAAATGGCTCAATCACATAATAGGCAGCGAATGGGCATCAAGTCAGCACAAACACACATACATATGGCTAACCAAGGCACCAAAATGGCTCAATCACATAATAGGCAGCAAACCGGGCATCAAGGCAGCCCACACACACATACATAAGGCTAACCAAGGCACCAAAATGGCTCAATCACATAATAGGCAGCAAATGGGCATCAAGTCAGCACAAACACACATACATATGGCTAACCAAGGCACCAAAATGGCTCAATCACATAATAGGCAGCGAATGGGCATCAAGTCAGCACAAACACACATACATATGGCTAACCAAGGCACCAAAATGGCTCAATCACATAATAGGCAGCAAACCGGGCATCAAGGCAGCCCACACACACATACATAAGGCTAACCAAGGCACCAAAATGGCTCAATCACATAATAGGCAGCAAATGGGCATCAAGTCAGCACAAACACACATACATATGGCTAACCAAGGCACCAAAATGGCTCAATCACATAATAGGCAGCGAATGGGCATCAAGTCAGCACAAACACACATACATATGGCTAACCAAGGCACCAAAATGGCTCAATCACACAATAGGCAGCAAATGGGCATCAAGGCAGCACAAACACAAAATGGCAAATTTAGGGCTAACCACGAAACCACAATGGCAAAATCACGCCAATGCAGCAAACCGGGCATCAAGGCAGCCCACACCCAGAATCATACATAAGGCTAACCAAGGAACCAAAATGGCAAAAAACACACCATAGGCAGCAAACACCTTACCTCCGCTGCAATAATGCTCGAAATCTAAAACACATGGCGAAATCAAACAATTTATAGTGCGTTTTAGGGGGAGAAAATATACTAGGGTTACCGAATTGGAGCCCGACGACGAGTACCCAGAAGAAGGAGTCGGATTAGGGCACGACTTGACTGGTCGGCGAAATGATTTCCGAAATTGGAAATACTGGGGTACTCGGCTCAAACCAGCTCGTCTTCTTCTCCCAAGCCTCAGCCGGCGCCTCATCTGCTTGAAGGGGACTGGGCGAAGGCAAACCCGGAATGATATAAGCGAAGGGAAGAGAGGAAGAAGGACCGCTAACCGAAGCTTTAACTGGGCAGCAGATGGCCGATGGGATGGGGGCACAGCGCACAGAGCCCCTGCCAGCAGCACATGGGCGCCGGAGTTGAGGAGGAAGAGAATCGGCCAGAGGGGTCAGGCACGGAGAAGACAGAGGAAACAGGGAAGATTCGGACACAGTAAACATGGTTCTTCGCACTGTGCAACGGTTCAGCTTCACATTGAAGCTAAACAAGAACCCCAAACAAGTTTAGTTTAAACTAAACTAGAAAAAACAAGTTCGAGCTGGAACCCCAAACAGGGGCTTAAAAATCTTAAACTAAACTCATTCGTCAAACACCCCTCGGAGTCAGTCAAGGAAATAGCAAGGTAATTTCCAGTGTCACACCGACTATTTTTTATTTTTTTGGCTGAAGTCACACCGACGACTTTATTTTGGAAGCAAGTACCCCATTCTTTTTTCTTCAAAAACACGAAATCAGATTTTCGAAAAAAAAAAAAAAAAAAAAAAAGAAAAAAATATATAAAAAATTGTTGTTTCAATTAGCTTCAGGTTCTATGCAAGTTCAAGGCGTTACAGGATTGAGGTTCTTTAAGCATTTTAGAATTGCAAAAACGAAGACTTGGAGTCAGTCAATGCCTTCAAGGAAATAGCAAGGTAATTTCCAGTGTCACACCGACTATTTTTTATTTTTTTGGCTGAAGTCACACCGACGACTTTATTGTCGAAGCAATTACCCCCGTTATTTTTTCTTCAAAATTAAACACAAAGTCTGATTTTCAAAAAAAAAAAAAAAAAAAAAAAGAAAAGAAAAAAGACAAAAAGTGCAAAACACATTTACTGGAAACCGTGAATTTTTTACTTTGCCTTTATGCAAAACACATTTACTGATTTTCAAGGAGATTTTTGTTTCTATTTTCTAACTCTATACAAAACAATCGCTATTTTAGAATTAATTTCCAAGACACATTTACTGGAAACTGTGAATTTTTTTTTTTTTTTTTTCCAAAAATGTTTTCAAAACAATACCAAATGGACCCTAAAAGGCTTCTATTTACAAAATGACTTTCCGCAGGTGCAGGTCAATCACATAGTAACAACCAGGAAGTTTCCAAGACGACACCAAGGAAACAGCTTAGTTTTAAACTTAAAAACAGAAAGCCTTCAAATCTCCAAGATTAATAAATATGAAATACTTGTTTTTCTCTTTCCTCCTATACTAGAAACAATTGTTTTAGATCTCTTTTATATCCCCCACTTCCCAAAAGGAGTTGTGTTCATAGTCACGCTGTCATTTGTGGGTTTCCTGCCTTTGGAATATGCCTTCCTCATCGTACTCTTCCATCTCCACTGTGAAAAAATATCATGTCTTCATTAGTTTTCGAGGCGAAGATACTCGCAAAAACATTACTAGCCATCTTTATAGTGCTTTGCGTGATAAAAAAATAGAAACCTTTATAGACGAGAAGAGACTTGAGAAAGGACATGAAATCGCATCCGTGCTTTTCAAAGCAATTGAGGAATCTATGATCTCCATAGTTGTTTTTTCGAAAAATTATGCTTCATCCTCTTGGTGCTTGGATGAGCTTAATCATATTCTCCATTGCATGGAAGTAAACAATCAGATAGTTGTGCCGGTCTTTTATGATGTAGATCCATCAGATGTACGGCACCAACGGGGAACTTATGCGATTGCATTTGAGAAACATAAGAAGCGTTTCGCGAAGAAAATTGACAAGGTGCAGCGGTGGAAAATGTCCTTGGCTACTGCAGCCAATATAAACGGGTGGGATTCATCATTCATAAGGTAACCTCTAACTGACACATAATTTTTTTATTTACATGTGATTAACTTAAATATGCCTTTCTTTTGTTCTAAACAAAAGTTTGGTAGCGTTGTTACCATCTCTGCTTTATCCATTTATGTCTCTGATGTAGCATCGCTCTAACCATTGGTTTTGACATTAACACAAACAATATGTGTAATAACTAGATGAGTTATTTGTAACTTTATGTAAAATTATGTTCATTATAGTAATATTTAGTAACAGTTGATTCATTTAGTTCTTGCAATAACATAAAAAAATAAAAAAATAAAAAAAAGGGTTACAAATCCGACAGTCGGATAAGAGAATATGCCTATAATCGGCCGGACTTAAGACATTAATTATTGACCATGAGAATTAAAAAGATTACTCAAGATGAAATACAACCTCATCTCCGACTCAAGTGCTTCATTTATTGAATTCCTTGGTTTTCTTTCCTTTTTTTTACCCTCCTTTTTAAGGCTAACTATAAAATGAATTCTTAAATGCTAGGTCCGAGTCTAAATTAATCGAGGAAATCATCAAAGACGTCCGTAAGAAGTTGAAGGACTGTATTATGCCTTTAGATGATTTTAAGGGCTTGGTTGGACTTGATAAAACCATCGAGCAAATCACGTTGCTATTGAGCATTGGCTCATTAGATGTCCGTGTTATTGGCATTTGGGGAATGGGTGGTATAGGCAAGACAACTCTTGCACGTCTCGTATTCCACAAATTCTCTTCTAAGTTCGAAGGTTCCTTCTTTCTTGAAGATGTTAAGGCCGAAACCGAAAAAACCCAATCATCTAAGTTGCAAGAAATGGTATTTTCTAGATTATTGAAGGAAAAAGATTCAGGCCAGATCAACCTGCAGTTTGTAAAACATAGGCTTCGTCGTACGAAGGTGCTTTTCGTTCTTGATGATGTAGATGATGCTGATCAATTAGAACATTTAGCTAAAGGACGTGATTGCTTTGGTCGTGGCAGTAGAATTATCATAACAACTAGAAATTTACAAGTGCTTAAGAATATTAAAGCAGATGGAGTATACGAGGTCGGGAAATTAAATTCTGAAGATGCTCTTCAACTTTTTTATTCAAAAGCTTTTGGAGGAGTCCCACCATCCATGGAGTTTGTAAAGCTGTCGAAAAGGGTGATCCATTTTGCCAAAGGCCTTCCATTGGCTCTAAAAGTTTTAGGTTGTCACCTTTGTTCCAAACGCACAGAAGAATGGGGAGATGAATTGAGCAAACTCCAAAGATTTCCCAATAAAAAGATTCAAGACTTGTTGAGAGTCAGCTATGATGGACTCGAAGATAATGAGAAACAAATATTCCTTGACATCGCATGTTTTTTTAAAGACACGTCTGTAGAATTTGTGAAACGTATACTAGAAAGCCGTGATTGTTTTGTGGATATAGGAATTAGGACTCTCATTGACAAGTCTCTCATAAATGTCACAAAATACAATAAGCTCTCAATGCATGATTTGTTGCAAAGTATGGGACGGGAAATTGTTCGCCAAGAATGTTGTCAGTATCCCGAAATGCAAAGTAGGTTGTGGTTTGCTGAAGATATTCAGAAGATCTTGACAAACAATATAGTAAGTGCTTATCTAAAATTTTACATAACCGTACAAATATTAGTTTATTTCAAAAAAAAAAAAAAAAAAAAGGCAATTTCTGCGTGTGTGCATACGTTCTCGTGTTTGCATGCGCGGCTTTGTGGGTGTGTTTGTGTCTGTTTTATGCTTATTTGGGTGTACGTGTGTGTTTGTATGCCGTGTATTTCCAGTTTTGTACGCTGTATGTTGATCTATACTGTATTCTCAATTGTTAGGGAACACGAAGTATACAAGCTATCTCCTTGGACATGACTGAAATTGAATATGACGTAGACTTGGAACCTCTAGTGTTCAATGAAATGAAGCTTCTAAGAATTCTCAGTTTCAGTGGCCACACATCTAAGGTACACCTTCCTCAAGGTCTGCAATATCTTCCCGATTCTCTAAGATATCTTCGCTGGGATAGCTGCCCTTTGAAATCCTTGCCACAGAAGTTTACACCGCATAATCTTGTTGAGCTAGACATGTCGAATAGCAAGCTTCGAGAACTTTGGGATGGAGTTCGGGTGAGTTTTAGTTTTAGCATTTTCAATATGTAGTTTTCACGCCTCTAAAAAAAGGAGGAAATATTAAATGGTTATTGACTTCTCTCTTCTCTTACAGAGTTTCAGTAACTTGAAAGTGCTGAATCTTAGTTACTCCAGGAGACTTGTTCAAATTCCAAATCTCTCTCAGTCTCCAAATCTTGTGCTAATAAATCTCAGTAATTGCTCGAATATCGACAAATTTCCAGTGCTTCCGAAGAGTGTACAATGTTTAGATATGACGGCAACAATGATAGCAGAAGTGCCTTCATCCATCGCGTGTCTCTCTCGTATCAGTACATTTAAGTTGGATTTGTGCGAAAACCTTAAAACCCTTCCCCCCAACATTTGTAAGTTGAAATCTCTATCCTATCTCTCTCTCAGATTGCTCAAGGTTTGAGTATTTCCCTGAAATTTCAGAGCCTATGGAGTGTTTAGCTCAGCTTGAGTTAGGGGGAACGGCCATTAAAAGCTTGCCATCGTCGATCGAAAACCTAAATGGCCTTAAAACTTTATTTTCGGGATTCTGTAAATCTCTAGAGTTTGTCCCACGAAACATCTACAATATGCGCCTTGAAAATCTAAGCCTTCAACATTGTCCAAAACTTGGAAATTTCCCTCCTTTGACAAGTGGCCTGCACTTTTTGATTGACCTAGACTTAAGTTACATAAGTGCATCCAAAATTCCCGAATCCTTCTTTTCCTTACCGTCACTAGAAAGATTGAAAATGCATGCGGCAAAAATCGATAGCATACCTGCAAGTATTAAGCTTTCGAAGTTGACCGAGCTTAGCATATGTTGGTGCAACAACCTCAAATCTTTACCGGAACTTCCATTGTCTTTAAAGTTACTCGATGCACGTGGATGCATATCACTGCAGATGATGTCGAATTCCTGGACCCTACATACACGAGGGTCGTGGAATGAAATGATCCGAGAGGAATTTATGTTTTATGATTGCTTGAAGTTAGATCAGAAGAATATGATGACTGAATTTCACATAAGGGTCTTCCGTTCGACAACGATGTCCCTACATCAAGACTTGGAGGTTACATCTTTTTCACTAATTTTTTTTTTCAAAATTTCGAAAAGAGTTTTCTGTATTATATCTCGTTTTCAATCATAATAATTATCAGTCTCTCGTCAATTTTACAGTCATATTTTGCTTCTGGAGTCGGCATCTGTTTTCCCGGAAATGAAATTCTGAAGTGGTTCAATTGTCAAAAAGAGGGTTCTTCGGTAACCATGAAGCTTCCACAACATTGGCATGATGCCAATTTTATGGGTTTTGCTCTCTGTGTTGTGGTTGCATTCAAGAGTGGTTTTCGATCGAAACTCGATTTAATGTGTGATGTGTCTTTCGAAACAAAATGTAGCCAAAAACGCATCATACATCAACGACATTTGAACACAATTGAGACAGACTACAGTTTAGGTCATGTGCTAATGAGGTCTATTTTTGTCGATTCAAGTACTGTTTCGGATGCCGAAGAGGTGTCATTTGACTTCCATTTGGAAGGGAGCTACTCAAGTTTTTTCAACGCCAAAGTGAAAAGGTGTGGAATCCGCTTGATTCATCTCCAAGATGCAGAGAAATTCCGCACTGCCAATCATCAGCGACTACTTCGAAGATCAATGTTGTGACCAATTAGCCCAAAACAAAACCCTTGTTCATTCGCCTTTGGGTACCTGGCTTCAAGTGTTCTAGTCCATTTACAGTTTTATAACACGGAAAGTTAATAGCTATTTTGAGAACGCTGCAGCATCACATTTTGTCTTAGTTTATCACTACTATTTTTATGTCCCTTTATCAATATGATTTTTTTTTCTTCAGCCCCAGACAGAGTTTTCACTGCTCAACCCAAAACTCTAAAATATGTCTCTCTCTCTCTCTCCCTTTTTTATTTCAAGTTGAAATGAGTTGATTTTTTTTTTCCTTCAAATCACACACAAAAAAAAATAGAGATGAACAAAAACAAGATTTATTATTGCCTTTTTTTCCAAACACACTTCAATTTTTAGACAATTTTCTATATCACAGTTCATTTCTAATTTAAACACATTTTCAAACCGACCTCCAAAACTCCGTTTCTAATTATCACCCCAAACAACCGCTTAATACGTTACGTGATCGAACTCACAGCTTTACAAACCAAAGCCCCATCCCACCCCATGTCCTTTAACCTAGTAGTGGTCGCTGACAGTAATAAAGATTTTTTTTTTTTTTTTTTTGGTAATATAATAGTAGTGATTATAATTTGATAGTGTTCCTAGTAATAGAATCCTAGTTTTTCCCCCCTACTTCTAAATTATAACTCTTTCGCATAAAGCACCAATCAACTGCCTTCGGAAAACAAGGGACGGATACATGAGCTGTGAAAAAATTGTAAATAGAAAATAGACAGGAAAAAAAAAAAAAAACCAGCATCAAATATAGGTCAGATCTTGAAGTACTTGTATCCGTACTCAGGGTTTGTCATCCCCTCTTCCCAATCACCCATGCTTCGACCGCCAAAAACGATCTGTTGGATTCCTAAATATCTGCCAATGACAATCCAGGATAGAGCAATTACTAGACAAGATTTGCAGACTTTTACAAGAAACTACACAGAATTCACTATCAAACATCTAATTCCTAAAAACTCTGCATATTTGAATAAACTGTTGTACTCACTCTGAACTCAAGACTGTCAAGCAGTTGAGAAGCACATCAATGGCAAAATAATCCGATGTACCAAGGTCAACCCTGCAAAACATTTATATAGAAAATCTTTAAAGTTCTTCTATAAAGAAAGATAACGAGAAGAATTTGAGACATGATTTTTAATAGAAATATGCCGAGTCCTTCAGGCAATACCAAAAACGGCCCCAGTTGTCCTGAAATTCAATGTCACTGATATCATGGAATGATGAAGGCATCACTTTGAATCCCTTCTCTGAATCGTACAGGGGATCGAAATCCATGGATGAATTCGCCAACTGTCAACACTTTCTGTTAGCATGTGTGAGCAATATGAAAAAGAGCATCACTGTAACTGCAACAACGGAAATAATAGCTAGAAAGGAATGGATCAAACTTCATTGACATGTAACAAGAACAACCCGACTAATGCTTTTGACAAGGACTTCAGCCTAGACTATTCTTCTCGTGCTAAAGCTTTCTAGTGCCCAAAGAGAAAGGAGAGCTTTCTAGGGAACTTTGTGAATCAAGTTCTTCCAAGCCATTTAATATAGCTACTTTGTGAGAAGGTGTGTCAAATTTTCAAGCAATTAAGAACCCAGAGATGTCATTGATAATCTAATGACTCAAAAATTTTGCAACAGTTGAACAAACAACTGTTTGGTCACAATCTTTAGCACATTAAGATGCCAAAAGAAAGATAACACAGATCATTAAACATACGTTGCACTTTTATAATTCGTACTTACAGGAACAAAAGAAAGAAATATTCAAGCTACAATCTATACTATAAACTTGAGAAACATGGTTATTGTATTCTATCAAGATTCTCATTACTTTGACCATCTGCATCATTCTAAGTACATGAAATTCATTGCTTTGTTGTATCTTTTTCATGATAATTGCACAGTATATTCCATATCCAATTGCAAATTGGCCAAGTAATTTATGACACCAGGTTGTGAATATCTAAACAAGGAGCAAGCTGAAGTTCAATTCCGAAGAAAACAATTTGTTTCCTACATGAAGTTAAAATCGTGAACAGAACTTAGTCATTATGAGAATGCATAGCATATTATTTCAAATAAAGACGTAATGATAGAAACAAGTTATTTTGATATCATAGACCATTGCTTCAAAACTTGTTCAATGATAGCAGCAGGAAAAAGTTAGAAGAAAAAGAAAATACGAACTATGGCCAAACCTGAAGGTTGGTAGAGTTGAAGGAACCCAAGCGGCCCATAACATACCATGATTGAATAACCTGCAAGTTGTACTCAAGTAAATGAACAGGTCTTACATTATGAACACACCAAACAAAAACTAAAGCAACACATCTAACACATAAAAAAGTTTCTTTCTTTAATTTTTACCATCTAAGACATTCATAATAACATGAACTCGGCAGCACTAGAAAGCCAAAATGACAAGGTTGATGATCAACTTACACTACCAATGAGATCAACATCTCGATCAGATGGCGATCCATATAATTCAAACCATATGCAAGAATCAACAGGGTTGAAGCTGTCAGCCACAAAAAAAAAAAAAAAAAAAAAAAAGGTTACAAATTTGTACAAATCAGATGTTGTGGCATTTACTTTGCATTTGACAAAATTGAGACAAAGACTTCAAAAAGATAATGATAGAAGCAAACGCGTATGCTGTATTGAGGAGGAAATTACTCTCTAAAGCTGACTTTGAAAGCAAGAACAGAACCCGTTTTTGATTTGCGGAAGTCTCTGCCCTTTTTCCGGACTCTTTCTTCAACCTGTAGCATTTCTCTAAACCATCATAATTTCGCCTCATATAAACGTTATATTAATTTCAGATTCCTTCCATCAATTTCATAGCAAAGCAACCATCATTTAAAAAGAAATGTCGGTGAAAAAACAGTAAGCTCTTTTGGCAGATTATCCAAACATTTTTAGAAGCTGCTTTCAGATCTAGGAAGCCAAAAGCAGCTTCTAGGAAACTCTACGAAACAGGCCCTTAGTCTTATACATTCACTAAAACCATTAACTCACCAAGTTCATCGGTGAATGGCATGGTGGTAGGGTACAAAGAACAGCTTATCAAAGGCATAAAACCAGAAACAGAGGCAAATATGTTTACTTTCGATCAATCGCAAGTATTGATCCTACAGCACAACATATAGGAGGCATAACATTGATCTAAGATAGCTAAGTATTTATTGTTATACCTCTATAAAGCAATTGTATGATACAGAATAAATACAATGTTATATCCTCTACTAAAATATAGTACACATATACATATGTATATGTGAGGTTGGTCTTATATCTGGTACCAGATGGTTTCCGACAATATGAAATTCAATAACTGTGAATGTGAATTTCAGTTACTAGATATATGAATTCATGCAGAAAAAAATAAAATAAAATAAGGGGAATTCGTATTCACTTTAGATACATTTCCTTCTAAATGAATTCATATTTCTAGTGACTGAAGTTTATATTCACGGTAACTAAAGTTCATATTACCGGATACCATATCGTATCGGATATAAAACTTGATGTATATATATGTTGAGAAAACCAAACGTACCCTTTTTCTCATAAGCTCAGGGTTGCCAATGCTATCCCCAAGAACGGCCCTGAGCTCAGCATCATCTTTGCACGCGTCCTCTAACACTCTGTAAATTAAATAAATAAAAAAATCTCAACAAAACAAATCCTTTCCACACACACTTCCCCCCCCCCCCCCCCCCCCCCCCCCCCCACAAAAAAAAAAAAGCAATTAAAAAAGACAAGAGAAAAGAAGACACATTTACTTTGCCCAAGCGGGATAGTTGTGAAGGCGATCGTACTCCCTCTTCCTCTTCTCCTCCCGAAGCTTGAGCAGCCTCCGACCTCTCGCCGTCGTGCCCGACCCTTTCGCCGTTTCAGACCTCTCGCCGTCGTCTTTGGAAAGAGAAGCCGCGCAGAGAAACAGAGCAGGAGGTGGGTTTGGCCGCGAGAATGGAGCTACGAATAGAGATTGGCTCCGACAAAGGAACGGCGTCGTATTGACCTTGTTCCATTGCCCTGAACAGCAGCAAGAAGAAGAAGAAGGTGCTGTGGCGGTAGCGACGGTGGCGCCGTTTGTATACATCTACTGTGTACGTGTGTATGTATAGGTGTATTTGGTGGATCTGCTATATATGTGTGCTTGTCTCTGCAAATATCTTATCTGCGCCGAAGTTTGAATCCTGCTTACTTTTTCAAGTGTTCAAGTTCCCCCAATTTTTTTTTTTAAATAGTTAAATAACTTTTTTTTTATATAGAAGTTTTTTAATAAATAATCATAATTTTTAAAATTTAATTAAATTTTTTTTAAAAAAAATAATTAATTAATTAACTTAAATGATCAATTAGTAATTAAATATATAATAATTAATCACTATTAATTATAATATAAATTATTAAATTTTTATAATTAATCATTAAATGATTATTAATTAATCATTGATTAATTATTAATTAATTATTGATTGATCAAATTTAAAAAATAACAAACAATCATTTTCTTATAAAAAAATTAAAATATCTATTAAATTATGTGATTAAAAAAAAATCATCCAACTTAATTTTTGGGTTGGAAAAAGTAAAACGAAATGTGCTCAAGTGCTTGGATTATTTCTCGACTTTGAGCATAATGTTTTGTCTGTATTTCGTAAAAAACAATTTTATTTTTAGGCATAATTATTACTTGGGAAATATATATTTTCTTTATATGGAATCGCACGTGCGAGATAACCAAATAAACAAAGTAACAGCAAAATAAAATAAAATGTTTTCTATTTTTTTTAATTAAAAAATGTCTCGTGACCGGCTTAAACTCATTATGTGGCAGGCTTAGAAGGGAGGAAACAGAACATTTCTGCCGTTTATAATAGGTAATAGATTTACAAAGACTTATATCATATATTTTGAATTTTAATACTCTTCAAATGAAGTATAGTATATAAATTTAGCATGCGTTGAGTGTATGAGTTTGAATTGAGTTTTTTTTTTTAATTAGATTTGAGTTGAATTATTATGCGTTTGGTTTGGTGAATAGATTTAAATAACTATATCTAAAAAGTAAAAAACTTGAAATGCGGAAAAAAATATATATGTATCAATTTGAAACTTGTTTTATTCACTTCGAAATTCTACATAAATTTTGTTAAAAAATTATTCCATTTTGAGTTATACATATAAAATTATAAACTTTTAAAATTTAAGTTATAAAATTATAATAATAAACCATGAATGGTTGAAACTTAAAAAAAAAAAATTGCATTTGAATGAACCGGTGCACGAAACGACTGCTTATATCTTTTTCCGGTCAATGTATAATTTTGACATATAATTTTGACATCAAAATATCTAAGTTATAAAAGAAAACAAATAGACAAAAACAAAAAAAAAAAAAAAAAATTAGTGTTACTCTTTTTCATACCTTGTACTTTTTTAATTTAAATAATATATCGTGCATTTTGAAGTTCCGCATTTTTAACCATCGAATTACGTTTAGTATATAAGTTGAGACTTTTTCTCTATCGATATTTAATTTTCAACATATCAGAAATTCCCTTAAAATTAAAATTAAAAAAACTGAAGGATTTTTAATTTAAATAAAAAAAACCCTTATGTTTGGATGATACTCAATTTTCGAAATTGAAATTTTTTTATAAAAAAGTGTTTTTCTTAATTTTTTTCATCATTCTCTCATTTTGAGAAAAGAAACTATCTTATTTTTAAACTTACTTTGTACATTACCCTTTTGAAAAAAGAAAATAAATCTTTTTTAAAATCTTTTCATAATGCAATATTTTTAATACCATTTTTTTTCATTCCAAATAACTTTTTATTTAAAAAAAATACACATTCAAACACCATCTTATTGTCCAAATAAAAAGACTTTCTTATTTAAAATAAAAAAAATTCCTTTTAAAAAATTGACACATTATCCAAACAAAGCAATATCCAAATCACTTTTTTCTAGGTAGAAATCCTTAATCAGTTATATCACTCTAACCTTCACCTTGCCCCACATCAGTTGTCATTGACACCTAAATTGTCTCATCCCACCTCTCACCAAACCTCACTCATGCCCAAATAACATTTTAAAATATTTTGGTGTTTGATAAAACGGTTTGAGTTAAAATTTTTATATTTGAGTTAGTTGACTTCTTAAAAACTAATTATAATTTTTGTTGACTTTTCAGAAAAAGACAAAAATTGAGATGAAAAATTTAAATTTGAGATGTAATGCCAAACCCTCTCTTAATATCAGTAGTTAAAATACATGCGTTACACATATTAAATTAACAATAAAATTTTTTATAACATGAATCATGAAAAACATTTTACCAATATAAGTTAGTAAAAGAAAATTTTTCTTAAAAATAGTAATCTGAGTTAAGAAGTTATATTTTATCATAGAATCATGTTGATATTTTATCTATTTTATATAACATTCTAAAGTTTTATTACAATTATGTGGAAAAAATGAGTAAAACAACATCATTTGGTAATTAGTTGCTTAAGTAGAACTTTTTAAACTTAAACCCACTTCTGCTCAAATACAAAGAAAGAAATGTATTATAAGAAAATGATCCAACAACTTACATAGCAAAAGAATTGAAATAATTGCACATAAATCATTCAAATTAATAACAATAAGCATAATAGTTCTTCTTTTTGGGGAAAAAAACACAACAAAAAACAAAACAAAAACAAAAACAAAAAAAAAAAACCTCAAAAAGAATTTGGAGAGAACTCTTACAACCCCTTTTAAGCTATCAGGAAAATTCAAAACAGACACAAAAATTTAATCATGAAAAGAAGGGAAAAAAAAAACCCTTAATCACAATCAAACATGATCATGATTAATGAAATTAGAGTTTTTTGTCAAAATTTAAAATAGAAATTTCAAAATGTTGAGCTTTTAGCGGAGAGAAAATGAAAGAAAAAAAATTACGGATAAAAGTACAAACTATAAAAAAGAAATCAAATATAAAAATACAATATAGCAAAAAAGAGAGAGAGAGAGAGAGAGGGAAACATAGAAATGGGTCAGAAGAAAAGAAAAGTTGACAAACAAATAAAAGTAAAGTAAAATAAAATAAAAAGGAAAATACATACCAAAATGGATTTTCAATAAGCAATAGTTTTTAGAAAAATAGAAAAAGTATCAAAATGACGTGTGAAAGACAATTATGAGATAAAATAAATAAATAAAATTTACCTTCTTCCTCTTCAATAAGGTCGAAAAAAATCTTCTACTTCACTATATTTTTTTTAATCATTAGTTTTTATTTTGCACGTCATTTTAAAATCAGAAAATTCATTTTAATTTAAGAATCTAAAATCAATTAGTGTTTACAAAAAAGACAAATGAGGATAATATTTATAATCATAATCTAGTGATAATTTCTTACTTGATTATATTATAAAGTATAGAATTTAAATCCCTCATCCTCACCTTAAAAAAATAAAAATAAAAAAGTGAATATGGATTCATTTTTCAATTAAAATTTTCAATGCCTATTACTTGAAATTGAAAAAAATAATAATAATAATAACGTTTTACACTAAAAAAAAAGTTACAAATTATACAATGGCAATCCTGTAATATGCATTAAAATTTTGGTATTCTTTTAATTACAAACCCAAAATACTTGGGAGAAGAAGTATGACGTGAGCAACTACCAAGTACAGTGCAGGAAGGACAACATTAATTCAAAAAAAAAAAAAAAAAAAAAGGAAGAAGCATTAAAACGGTGCGGATTTGACGAGCAAAATGAACAATAAAATTATATCCACTCCTTTATATATTTATATATTTAGGAAATAGACCTTACAAAAACATATTAAAGTTTCATTATATTTGTAATATAACAAATTACAGTTTTCACACTAAAATGACTTAAACAAAACATCTCACCTCACTACCTCGTGAAACTTGAGCCACCCAAGCGCCAGCATCGCAAACCCAGCTCTACCAAGCATTTTCCTCACCTGCTCGTTGACGGAGATATGCAAACCCATCGCCCCCCACCCGTCCCATTTCCACTACATTGTTGTCAGACATTTTGTGCAGCTCTCACTAGCTGAAGAAAAAAGGTACATGCTCAACAACAAGGATGAGGAATCTATAAATCTTCTATTGAGAAAATTAAACACACAAAAAAAAATATATATATATATATATATATATATATATATATATATATATATATAGAGTTAGCCTTACTAAAGCTCTTTTGATATAATTTATTTAAAATGGAAAAAAGATCATATGAATGTACTAAACTCTCTTTTTTCTTTTAACTTTTTAATAAAATAGAATGAATTAAGTTAGACTAATTCAAAATTTAAAAGGTAAAATTGATGTTATTAAAGTTCATAAAATAAAGTGGAAACGACTTCAAATTTAGAATTCGTATATGAAAATAACCCGAAGAAGTTTTATCGTAAATTACCCGTCCTTATACTTGAGCCACTAATTCCTACCCGTTCAATAAGATTGGAGATGATCTATTCTCTTTAATTAGTGTAGTAATTTAACTTATGACATCAACCTAAGCAATTTTATAACCAGAAAGAAAACAAGATTTTTCTGTGTGCCCCTTATCTGTCCAGCTAGAAGCAAAGCAAGATTAACAATCAAATTGATAATTAATTTCAAAATACCCTTCAGTAACCTTATTCGTTATACACGACACAATATTTCTGAATGATACTCACCTCAAAAGTTTTTCCATTTTTTAATGTTTAAAACTATAGATTGTACTATATAGCAGCTTTGCCTGATACCTGTTAAACTTGCTTGATTGAAAACTGGTGTTCTCTAGACACGGAGAGATTACAACTGGTGTTCTATAGAGAGAGATTCAGATAATTTAGGTGCTGATACAATTTATCTATTATTTATTTACATAATTTTCAAGATACTTTCAGAAAACTGTATGATTTATCTTTTGCTTTATGTGGATAATATGTTGATGGCATGTAAAATCAAAGATGAGATCGAATATTTAAAGATATAGTTGAAGAAGGAATTTGAAATGAAAGATCTTCGTCGAGCTAAGCAATTACGAAGCTATAATTTTTCATCAGGGGCTAATGATTATGTAACGAATAATAAGATAATATTATGAGCAAGTTTTTAGTTTTATGTGGTTGTTATGAAATATATTATTCATAATTATATGTATTTTTTGAAAAAAAAAGAAAAATTGAGGATTTTAGGTAGGCAACGGGGGGCCATTAAGGCCTCGGGGGCTCCCCCCTCCTCTTTCTCTCTCTCTCTTTTTTTTTTTTTTTTTGATAATTTATCTATTTAGTCCCCAAATTATCAATATTATATCATTTTGTTTCCTGAACTTTTAATTTTGGTTTATCTGGTCCATGAACTTTTGATTTTTGACAGTTTTGATCCCTCATACTAAAATTGAAAGACGATTTCTGAAATTTAATATAGATAATCATGTCCTTATTACATAATAACTAAAAATTTTAAAGAAATTGTTAAATTAACTGCAAATGATTTTAGTTTTTAAAGATATTTAATACGAAGAGTAATTGACCCAAATAGTCCCTGAATTCTTTTGAAGGTGACGGTTTGGCCCTCCCTTTTTGTCGAGATGACCCTAAACTCCTATTTTCTTGGCCAATATAGTCATTTCCGTTAAATCCCGTTAAATTTCTAATGGAATCTTGCTAAAATGATCAGTTTTGTAGTAAAAAAACTAAAATACCCCCCTCCCTCCCTCCTTCCCCCCTCCCCCCCCAACCAAACCCAGATCTAAGTTATGCTGCCACCACCCCCCCCAAAAAAAAAACTCGAACCTAGAATTTTAATTTTTTAATTAATTTTTTAAAATTGATTATTATTAAATTATTAAAATAACCTCTCAAATTAGACCAAAATAATGTTAGAAATTTTCCTTTCTGTTAGAAGTTTAACGGAAATGACTATAATGATCAACATTTAGAGAGTTTTTTGTCATCTAGGCTAAACAAAATAAAACATGAACCAAACCGTCACTTTTTAAAGAATTCAGTGACTATTGAAACCTCATTTTACACACTAAATCAAAAAAAAAAAAAAAAATCTTTCATCAATTTTTATTGTCAGAAATCAAAACTACCAAAAAGTAAAAATTCAACGACTAAATTAACCAAAATTTAAAGTTCAGGGACCAAAGTGACAGGGACTATTTTTTTTTTTTTTCTCCTTAGCCTATATGCTGTTGCATAAGTTTACATATAGCCCCGTTCATAATAATTTCTGGCTTCGTAACTAATTTTAGGGATTGAAATTATATGGAAAAGGCAAGCAAGCTTGATGTATGTTAATCACCGGGACGCATAAAGGAAATTCTTGACACATTGCTACTGGGACCTTCACGTGTGCAATGGTCTGCACTAACCAGATTTAGTATACTATTTTACTTTATTCAACAATTTCATGTCAAAACCTGGAAAACAACATCGGAATGCTGTTAAGTGAATTCAGTTATTAGAAGGGATCGACGGATGTTGGATTGATGTTGTCAATTCTGATTTTGCCTGAGACTTGGATAGAGGTCTCTTACTGGTTATATGTTTTCTTTTCGTCGAAATTTGGTGAGCCCAAAGGCTAGCCTGTGGAGGCTTTATGCACTACCGAAGCTGAATATGTGGCGGCCACTGAAGCAATAAAAGAAGCGAAATGGCTCAAGGGGGTAATCAGAGAGTTGTTAGGGAAGCACCGCGAGACAAAAGTCCGTAGTGATAGTCAAAGTGCTTTGCACCTTACAAGAAACCGAATGCATCATCAAAGAACAAAGCGCATTGACATCAGATTGCGATTCGTAACAGATATAGTGGATCATAGTCTGGTGGATGTGACGAAGATTGCTACGAAGGACAATCCAACGGATATCGTGTGGAAATTTTGTAAGCCTTAGCATGATGCTGAGGGAGGGACTGAGAGATCATCCGTGAACCAAGGTTGAGATTTGTTGAGAGAGAACCACAATCGAAATACCTTTTATGACATGGCGTGTTCAATAACTTGATTTACCAAGGAAATAACTTGGGAGCATTACTTGTATCTTATCGCAAGAATTGAGAGTGGGAGCATAACTTTGATCTTTCATTCATTTAGAGGATTGATCTTAGGGAAGGCCCGAAGTAGACATAGGACACATGTTTCGAACTACGATAAATCTCGTGTTGATTCTTGATTTATTTTTTGTGATTATTTCATTTGTTATTGATCTGATCGAATAGTTCTTTATTCAATTCGTTTAACAAGAAATCGTTCTTGATCACAACAATTACAAGCTAGTACTTATTCCTTCACAACAAGCTGGGCTTGCTCAAAATTTTTATTCAACTCCATGCTTTGCAGACATGTCAAGCAGACAAATCTGTCTTTAAACTCTGAGATCAGTTGCTCAGACTTTCGTTAAACGAGTAGATGTTGTATTAGTTGTAATGCTCAGGAAATAGGCTTCAACACATACATTTTGCAGCCGTGGGAGTTCACTGTAGCTGTTATGTTTCCGGTGAATCGATTCTTCAGGGTCGTGTGCTGCAAGAGACCGTATATTCGTTAGAAGATACCTTCAAAAGATTTTAGGTTTATTTAACTAAGATTTTAGATAATCTTATTTATACCTCCCAGAGATCTCTTGCTTGAACAACGCTTTCTGGTGGGATTCCAATGTCATCCCAGTTGGCTGTAATCACATTAGGCCAAGGACCTCGGTTAAGTAGAACTACAACTACCCTGTATCCTGAGAGAGGCCCCGCCCAAATCTGTTCGCAATACATAAAACATGATTCTTCTAACATAACCTCCTAAGTAAGAAGCACTTGAATTTACAAGAGCAGATTTTCAATGGTTTTACCTCAAGATCTCCTTCCATTCTAACCTTTTTGGCTTGAACCCCAAGTGGATCTATTTTTGTACCAATCAACAAAGGGTCAATCATCAGATTACTGTTTATGCATATTTGCTTAAAACGACATTAAGAGAAATGATTTGCTTAATTAACCTTGGTTAACGTCGATAACCTCTTTGTTGGCGATGATGTCCATTGTGTCTTTCGTCACATTCCTCACATCACAACCAAGAAGAAGGGGAGCCTGCAGGATCAGTTTATATGTTAATCGATGACCAAACAATAACACGAACAAAAAAAGAAGCGACAAGCAGATAATGAAGGTATAAAAAACCTTGGATATTGCCCATATGCTGAAATGGACTATGTATTCATCTTTTGTCATCCCTCCATTTCCCACCTCAAGCATGTCAGGATCTGTTTCAAACTCGGCGGACAAATTAAAAAAATATATATTAAAAGAATATCAATGGCACGGATTTGCAATGATTACAACTAATTTTGAGAAACAGTTTTGTTATGCAACAAAGGATACTGACCATTCCAACCACCGGGCCTAGCATACTCTGCATATACTTCATTCATATCCGCTCTAGAGACCATACTGCCAAAAGGGAAAAGGTAAAAGGGAATTACTTGAGACCAACTTCCGCTGATAAACTTGAACGCTAATAGAAGTTAAAATTCTACCTTTCCCATGTATCGGTAATGTCATTAGTAGTTCTCCAGCTATTTCCCACTTTGGCACCCCATAGAGCGGGATGCAAGTCTCCCCTGACAAAGGAGAAAGAATTCAAGTCCAGGTAAAGAATTAAAAAAATACCACAAACAAAACAGAAAATACAAATTCATTGACTTTTAAAAAACAGTTATTACCATTCGCATAGGGAGAAGAAGATGGGACGGCCAGCCTTCATTAGAGCTCGGGTCATTACAGGGTACCTAAACGAACAAGAAAACAAGGAAATATTTTTTGGAAGAAGAAACTTAAAAAGGAAAAACTAGAACACTACAGTATAGACATACATACTAATTTGGCGGAAAAGGTGGATTACTACAATACCGACAACTTGTTACCTTACAGTCGGCTTTGATCCATCATTGTAACAGTTATCATACTTCAAGTAATCAATTCCCTACCAAAAAAACAAACAGATAAAGTCAGGTCCTGCAAACAAAAATATTGAATATCAAATGAGGAGATAGTTATGTCTAGAGTTCGCACCCATGAAGCAAATGTTTTGGCATCATGCTCCTCGTGACCAAGTGAACCCGGCATGGTTTTGCTGCAAGTAAAATACCTGCACAGTAGAAGTGGATGCATTATTATTATTTGTCTTCATTCCAAGAGGATAAAAACTACCATGCTGCGTAGATTTATGGATGTAGTTGGTGATGTTACCCAGCATCCGAATAGATTCCCAACTTAAGACCTTTGCCATGCACGTAGTCTGCAACAGCTTTAATGCCAGAAGGAAATGTCGACTTCTTCGGCACTAGAGAACCCTGAAAATGAAATCCTCTTATTTAGTCTATCGTAACCGAATCATTCTAGCAACTGCATTATTTCATAGCTAGAAGTTATACCTTGTCGTCACGAGCTATTTCAGCCCAGCAATCATCTAAAAGTAGACAAAAATGTTCTGTCAGCCACATTGTTGATAAAAATTACGAGAAGAGAAGTTCCAGGAGGAAAAAAGAAAGGAAGAACACAGGACATACCGATATTAACATAGGTATACCCAAGTTTAGCAAGACCAGTGGAAACCAAAGCGTCAGCTGTAGAACACCGGATACAACAGAAGTGTTATAAGCTTCTTAAATATACCAAAAACGCAACTCGATTTTTGTTTTCTTATTTTTAATAAAAGTACCTGTTTCCTTGATCATTTTCTCATCAATATGGCAGCTGAAATGATTCCAACTATTCCACCTGACCACAAAATAAAGAGATCAACAAAGAACAAGAAATTTTGAGCTGAATCTGTGCTTTGAAATTGAGAAAAGAAAGAACCCCACAAGTCAGAAAAGAGAAAGGACAAAGGAAATTGAAAGGAAAAAGAGGAAAGAAAAGAAGTCTGAGATAAGAGAAATAAAGGGAACAGCAGTCACACAAAATATTCTCACCAAGTTCAAGCTCTGATGAATCAAATTGAAGCTAGACCAGAATTAGAAAGCAAAATATGCTTTTTAATGACATGAATTTCTTATTTCTTTTAAAGCAACAATTACTAGTGAGCTTTTGTTAAAAACAGTGAAGAAATCTCTCTTTGGCAATTCCATAAACAGTGTCCAGACAACTTCTTATCAGACAGATAGAGACCAATATCGATTGAAATAATAACTTCCTATTTGTACAATTATGTCTCAACAAATGGCTCTTCACTGGTTGGTCAAACCAACAACAAAAAATCTAATGAGAAACCCCAAAATCAAAATCCAAATAAAATAGAAAAAAAGTGAGAACTAAAACCAACCCAAATCCAGAAATTCAACTAGAAAGAGAGACAAATAGCCAGATTTTTTTATTCTTACCCCATGGGAGGAGTGTTGCCAAGACCATTAGCAAGCAAGTTTCTCCTGAACTGTTTCTGCAGTTCTTCAAAATTGTCATTTTTTGTTGGAAAACCAGTAACACCAATCATCACCATTGACGAGAACCACATCAGCAGAGGAATCACCATTGCAGCCATTTGTGGGCTGATTTCTGGAGTTCCTGCTTCACTTGCCCTCCTTCTCATTTTCAGAACTACTAGTCTACTTACTACTACACACTCTTTTGACAGCTCAGTAGCAATAAATGAAATGATAGTACTTGTTTTAAGATAAGGATTTCCTTTACTTTACTATATACATATATATATATATATATATATATATAGATAAGGAATCAGTGAAACGATGCCTTTATAATGGACTCAGGACCCTCTCAATGGAGCGTTTCTAGTCATACAATAATTTTCTTTTTTTTTTTTTTTTCAGTGAGTTTTTTGGTTGAGTAATTTTTTTTTTAGAAAAAAAAATAGAGACATTTTTATGTTAAAGATTATAAAAAGTAAATTTAAATAATAAATTTATTTTTGTATTCACAGTGATCCAACGGTCACTTAGAATTGTCGGATTCTGAGGCAAGCAGGGAAATAAGCAGTAGTGAGTGAGTAAACATGTGAGCTCTCTTTAAAGCAAAAGAAAAAAACAGAGAGAAGCAAATCACTGTTAATGTCAACCGACAATATTATCAGCTGGTACAACTCGATAGGCCTTTCATCATTATTATTATTATTATTATTAGTATTTTGTATTTCGCAAGTAACGAAGCCCCCCAACCACGGGTCCACAACACATGCTTCACGCTTCTAAAATCTAGAATACTCCCTGTTTTTTGAATGGGTTATTCATTTTCCGAAATCGGAAAATTTTTGTAAAAGAGTATTTTTTTTTTTTTAATTTTTTTCACTAATAAAACTATTTCATTTTTTAAATATAATTTATAAATATTATTTTGAAAAAAGAAAATAATTTTTTTTGAAATCTACTCATAGTACATTATTTCTAATGTAATTTCTTCTTATTCTAAATAACTTTTTATTTTGAAGAAGTAATTTTTTTTTTACACATTCAAACACTATTTTATTCTAAAAAAACTTTTTTCATTTAAAATAAGAAAAAGTTCTTATAAAAATGGACACACGATCTAAACGGATGTGGATTCTGCACTTCTCATGTTTAATTTTTGGTGTCCAATAAAAAAGAGTAAATAGTATTTTACTGTAAAAAACTAAACTAAATAATGGATGGTTTTAAAAATATTTAGAACAAATAAGTATATTTATTTATTAAATTTGTTATTTACTTCAAATATTTATAAATCGCATTATTTTTTTAGCTTCTTAATAATTACAATTTGTGTTTTATTAGTATGCCATTTAATACCCTTAATATAATAGGCTATGACTTTTCTAAAATAATGGCGTACAATTTGATTGATTATAGACTTTTTGAGATAGTAAAATCGGAAGAAGAATGAAGTCACAAAATTATAACATTTTGAAGGCAATATAGGGAAATTGCAGTATATAGCATATTCTCTAGGTACTTTTGAAATTTATAACAGGTTTTTCTAGAAGATGATAAATTATAATATATATTTTCGGGTAAATCTTTAGATTTTTTTACTAATTTATATATCATATTTATATGCACAGTTTCATGTGAGAAAAAAAAAAAAGGGAGGGAGGAGAGAGAAAAAGAGAGGAGGAAGGATGGTTTTTTTTTTTTTAATATTTGTATGGTCATAAATCTGATTAAGATAGTGCTTGTTATGTGTAAAATTTTATATTATAATATACTATTACTCTTTTCAAAAATGTTATTTGGATTTTTCTCTACAAAATATAATAAATACCAATATGTATCAAAAAAAAAAAAATTTACTTCCCTAGAAATAAAATGATTTTTTTTGTTTCTTGCTTGCAAAAATGCATGTAATGTTGTTCTTAATTTTCAAAAGAAATAATCACTATTTCACAGTAATTCAATTCAAATTCGAATACAAATATAAATTTTCACATTTTAAAAATATTTATCACATTCATTTTTATATTTTTATACTATTCAAATGTTATTTTTAACAAAAATTGTAAAAACACATTTTATTCGAATACATAATTTATATTTTATATTTAAATACAAATATTTAATTTGAATAAATATTCAAATACAGTCTACAACTCAGATGGCATAAAATGGTGAGTACCACAATTGCCATAATGCGGGTCAAAATAAATAGTTGTGGTCCAATATAAATTTCTCTTGTCTTGTGGAACAATTTTGGCACGGGCAGATCCGGGTCAAAATTCATTTCTTCTTAAAATATCAAACATCAATCAGTTCGAAAAACTCATTTGTCTTATAGTTTATCACCTGTTTTTCAAATTCCATTTAAATTTTTTAATTTTTTTTTAAATTTTCTCTTTTACAACTGAAACTGATTTATTTGGCGTGTATATTAGGCTACCTACACGTGCAGGGTATACGAGAAAATAAACATTTTCTAAAAGGAATCAAACAAAAAATATATTAAAAATGGGGAATTTCTGGACTTTTCCATTCCATGTATTGAATTTTTAAGTTTGAAAATTTGAAACCTAAATTGTTTCTTACCAACAGATGTGGACTGCCATTTAGATGTGGTCCAGTTATTGGGATTTATTAATCTGTCCTTTGACTAATTTTTGTTTACCTTTTATTATGTTCCAGCATTTTAAAGTAGGTATTATGTTCTATATATGATTATAATTTATAAGATGGAAATCAGATGAGGTAATCGATTTTGTTGGTTATTTTTAAGTGATAGTATTATTTTTCAATAGTTTAAATAATCTGTACTGATCATTAAACAGTTCATATATTGATCAAGTAGATGCAATCGATTAATGATCCTTTAAAAAATCACATTAATTAAACACTGTTTTTGATCAATTATATGATTGGTTACTAATAATCAATCACCAATTGAGTTTTAAGAAAACGATCATTTTCCTTTTAACAAAATAGAAGGCCTTTAAAAAGGAGAATTTGTGTATTAGAACAGGAGAGTATAGTGGCTATCGTTTTCATGCTAATTTTGCCAACCAAGTTGGTGGGGATAAAGGTGGATAACCGGTGAATTTGTGTATTAGAAAAGGAGAGTATTTTCATAGATTACTACTAGAACTCATTAGAATCAACATGATAAAGAGAGTATTCTAATAAATTATTTAGATATATTACAATATTTTTCATTTCTATCACTGATCAGCCATCTTTCATTCCGATTAATGGAGAATTCTGATAGATTATTTTGATAATCAATTAGATTTTTTTATTTATAACATAAATGATTGGTGGTCTCCAACTTTGATCTGTGGGAGAATATTCTGATAAATTATTTATGATAATCTACTAGAATATTCAAGACCTAGACAGTTGGTTAGAACAACAAAAATAATCCAATGGATTAATTATCAAAATCCATAAATAAAAACATCATTACCCAATAAAACTTACAACAAAAAGTAAAAAAATAATAATAATAACATGCAAAAAATTAGGAACATAATTTGAAAACGAGCGAGGCATACATCGAAAATTAACCAAAATGAATGTTAAAATCAGCTCTATATTTCTTATGTAAGAATTACAAACAAAGAAGGAAAAAAAAAAACCACACACACACTCACACACATTCTTGAAAATGGAGAAATAAAATCTTTACAGTTATGAGTGCCCACGAGCATGGTCGCAAATATCCACGATATTTCTGAAATATTCACCAAAATTTGTATTCAAGTGGTATCAAAATGTATCTTTTAGGTGTAAAATCTTTTATGTCAAAATATCGAAAGAATTTTTAAAAATATCAGAAAATATTAGTATCGCAAAAAATTACTGCAATTTTTACTAAATATCAGAAAATTCATAGAAAAATTGGAAATTTCGGATTTCGTCGTTTGTTATCTTTTTGAGCATGCTACAACTTTCCTTTAAAAAAAAAAAGGAGAGAGAGAGAGAGAGAGAGAGAGAAATATAAACAAAACAAAATAAATAAAAGACAACACATAAAAGTTAAGAGAATATAATATGTCATAACAACAGTATTGTTTGAATCAGGATGTATCCCAACCATGCATGTTTGATACTCATAGGGCTTCCTTTTGATTAATTTATTCTTAATATTTGTGCTATCCTAAAGTGTTATAAATATATTATGATGTAAATTTCCATAATTTTCATTATTTTGTTTTCACCATTGTCGATAGTATCTTTGAAAATTGTATAAGATTAAACTCTGGCTATTTCCAACCATGGCGATATTTTCATTCTTGTCCACAAGAAAATCCCAACGGCTGCAGTTGGATTACGATGGAGACGATAATTGTTTAATGATGCGAAAAGTGTCAACAAAGCTGGACAATTGGAAGTGTCTAAAACCACTAATTTGATTAAGATTTATAACTATATATGTAATGACACAAAAAGTGAAGAAAGAGTTTCCCCGGCCTCTTGGGTTAATTTGTGAAATATTAGGAAAATTAGGAAACATGCCATGCTTTCCAAGCATGGATTAATTTCTCTCGTGGTTATAAAACTTCAATGCCATCACATTAGAATACAGTAAGCGTGGATTAATTTCTCTCGTGGTTATAAAACTTCAATGCCATCACTTTAGAATACAGTAAGCGTGGATTAATTTCTCCCATGGTTATAAAACTTCAATGCCATCACTTTAGAATACAGTAGAATTAGAGGAAAATTGTAGCAAATAGTATATTTTATAGGTACTATTGACAGTGAAAATCTGCCAACTCAAATCGTCCTCACAAAGTTGCACTCAAGGTTGCCTCTCTCACAAATCAATACAAGTAAATGATGAACACAGTGAGATTTATAGATATTCGCCTCAATAGAGACTAAATCCTCTCTGTGTCTAGAGGTGTTTTTCCACTATTCTCAAGAAAGTGTCAAGTGTTTTCTTACTGGGAGAGATCTTATCCTCTAATGGAACTTCAGTACATTAAATACCCCCTTCTGCCTCACCAAGGTGGTTATTCTTGCCTATATTCTAACCATCTCACCCCTACACTCCGCGTATCATCAGCCTCCTTCACGTCTTGAAGGTTCAACTGCCACTTGATGATCATTCTACCGAATATCTGGGAGTAGCAAGGCGGTAGTTAATCCCTTGGTATTTTCTACAGCTTTATGTCGACATACATCCTTTTGTGGCTTGTCAAACTTCTACGTCGAGGCTTTAATGATTACTCGATGTATACGGGTAATGCCTAAGGTTGACTTCTAATGAGAGGATTACCGGAAACCTGACCACTCATTTTCCTAACTAACGACGAGATGAAAGTCAACTCGACGATGGTCCAACAGATACCTTTGAAGTTTATAGTATTTTTTTTAAAAGATGATAAATTATGACATATATTTCTAATAAATCCTTATATTTCCTTGGATTTTTTAAAAAATTCTGGATTTACAGTCAATTTTTAACAACAAAATTTATGTGCATAGTTTCATGTTAAAGAGAGAGAAGGTGAAGGAGAAGCAGGTTTTTTTTTTTTTTTTTTTTGGTATTATGTTATCATAAATTTGATTATGATATTCATTACCATGTTTAACTTTTTATGCTATATTTTACTATTAATCTCTTTAAAAATGCTATTTTGGTCTTTCTCCTTAGATTAAGCAGAATATTCCACCTTTCTAACCCAATCCCTAAATTAGGGTTTTCTTCGCTATGAGGGACATATGTCGGAGATGACACTGGCATTGTGACAAGCACATATTGATAACAAAGTGAACATCCGCCTACAAGGTGAGATCCGACTCCCAAAATCACCGAGTTTTTCTCTAGTACATTAGCGATGACAGAAGCGTACTGCAGCACAAAATAGCCCGTTGGGAGAAAAATGTGAAGGCATAGAGAGAAAGAGAAAAAAATATTAAGTAATTTTTTTTTTTTTAATAGTAGGCCTTTATTAGATAATCCATAATCCGAGTAATAATTCCATTCTGATAACCAATTGATTAATTTATTCATTAATAAATAAAATAAAATAAAATCAAGAAGCACACTAATGGACGCCACATCACCCACTGTCAACAAGCGAGATCCAGAATTTCATGACGAAATCACAAGAGTTAGCACAAGAAGGCTCTCGTGACGACCCGACCAGTGTGCGCATCACATGAGGCTAGCGGCACAGGAGCTTGACTCCACGAACGCCGCTATACTAGAGCTCGACTAGGGCAAAGATGAGATTTAATGTGAACCAAGAATAACTCTCTGCCTGTTGTCAAAGAGATCTCAGAGGTCTTAGAGAGATTCTCCAGACTGACCAAGTGGGCGATCCGATAGAGGAGATACCGTCGAGGGAAGCAGATGGATGGGGGCGATGCGAGATTAGTAGTAACAAATTATTGAAAATGAGAGATCAAGAGACGGATAGGAGAGAATGGCCTATCGTCACACGGAGCTTTCAACTGAATGGTCGAGCTAGGTTCTGGAATTCCATCAATAATTGGCGGATTTTGTTCAAAGATTATAAAATGCGCGTGTTCACGTCCCTCGACGGGTTCCAATTCAAGGGAGGGGTGATCGAGGGGACGCATTAGGTCTCTTCTCTACACATTGGCGGGAGGTTTATTTTGAATGAAGAGTTTTGTTCAGGAGGCTAGAGAAGATGGATTGGATTGAGAGGCGATGCCTTTGTACTATTTGTGTTTCAATTTTGAATTTATGCTCATTTTGATTTGTGGTAGTTTCTTTTCCAATGTTTGGTGAAACAAAAACATAAAAAAACAACGCTCATTTGCCAATCATTCCACCAATGAAAATATCATTCAGGGTTCTTATGCACGTCCAGTTGTTGCTTCTAGAAGATCACGTGCGTGTTCTCCTTTTAAATTTATGCTGATTTTTGGAGTTTTTTTTCTCCTCTTTTTTTTTTGGTAGAACTTTTTTTATATTTTTGTTTTCCTATTACATAACGGTTGCTTTACAATTGTCTTATGGTTCTTGCTATGATATTCACTCGTATACACATTGTTAACTAATATAAAGTTAAGATGTTTGAAATCTACTTTTCCACAAAAATGGAGATTAATTAACTAAGGAATGCGTGGGTAAATGACTTTTTTCCAATAAGTATTTTAAATAGATGACCAGACTTTTGTAAATTAGAAAATGATCATTTTCTCAATTGGTAGTTAATCGGTGATTAACGAGTATTATGTATTTTTTATTGATTGACTATGATCATTACTGATTAAATATTATGATTGAGAAATTATAACATATAGTATGTTTTGTTGGTACTTTTAAAAATTATAGTAGGTTTCTTAAAAGATGATAAATTATAGCATATTTTTTTTCACAGAGTAAATCTTTGGACCTTCTAGTTAGTTCTTGGATTTTCTTATAAATAACATATTTACAGGTAAATAATAATAGTCTCTCGTGACTGCGCTAGTGCCAGTTTTGCCAAGGAGAGAGTTGCAATAAAGAGAGAGAAGTGAAAGAGAGGGGAGGAGTTGTAGTGATAATTTCAGTATTTTCAGATATAACCAATATGAACATGTTCTTTATTACTAGTCTTTAAAAATTATGCTATAATTTTAAATTTAAGTCTTCAAATATGATGTTTGGCTCTATCTTCGAATATCATTAATATTGATTATAGTTAATCACTGATTAACAGTCATTTTCTTAAATAAAATTAATTTCATCCATTTACTCAAAAAGTGTTTAAAAACAGTATACCTAATTTTTCCATTAAATGTTACAATACCTATTTTCTCTTAGGATATCTAGATCTCTCATTTGTCAAACCTACGTATTATTAAGCATACATGTCTTGTTTTGGTTATAAAAGATAGACGCCCATGCATACAAAACAACCCAGAAACAAATAGTGTTAAAGACAACTCTTTAAAATATAAATCATGCACTAAAATAACCTATATTAAATAATTAAGGTCCGAATTCACTCAAAATATTAATCGAGACAAAGGGTATTCTAAGTAGAGACAGTGACATGCTATCAATTTCAACACTTGGGTTTTCCAAAATAAAAACTAAAATTCAAATTCAAATTCACATTCAACACTTTGGTAGATCAATAGTCAAGGAATCACACCAAATAAAATGTTCTCATTATTCAAAAATACCACTTTACAGAATCCAATCTCACCCCAACTCTCTCAACTTTTGTATGACTAAATTCCCAACAACGCCTATACACATTTCGGAAGCGATAAACTTTATTTTATACCTCTTCTTTCCTTAACATTTTCTTCGATTTTTCCGATATCCCAAAGGACAAACCTCTTTTTTTTTTTTTTTTTTTTTTTCTTTTTACCATTTTTTGCTCAAGTTTTCTATTAACCTAACCACCCTTAACCATTTTACATTTTCATCACATTCAGAAAAACTTGACGTCCATTATTTTAATCTTCTCATCTCCATTAAAAAAAAAAAAAAAAAACTTGGAATAATTTATCATGTCCATTATATTTGAAATTTATCAGTTCTTATTTCTCTGTGGTACTTTGCTATAATTTGATGATGGAATGAGTTTTCTTTCAATGACAAAAGGCAATTTGCTAAAGTCTAATGTTGAAAGAAGTAGGAGAATGTCATTTTTTTTTCTTTCAAAAAGTCGTTTGAAATGAGAAGAAAATGATGTTGGAAATAATACATTGTGAGAATATTTTAAAAAGATTATTTTTTTCCAAAATAATACAGTATAAAATAAGTTTGAAATTGCAATACTTTTTCTTTTTCACAATGAAGGAATGATGGAAAAAAGTTGAGAACAACAATTTTTTATAAAAATTTTCCAATTTTAGAAATTTGATATGCCATCCATAGGGGAAATTTGTCCAAAACAAAATACATCCTAGAAAATGAATTTCTGGCCACACTCTTATCAGAAATAAGGAAAGTCTGATAATAAGCAAAGTTCCATTGTTGAATAAGAAATGAAAATTCATGGAAAACTACAGTCCCTACCACATAATAGTGCACCTATAAGCCTTCATCAACGTGTTTTTCGACTGGAAGACGAAGAGCTAACTACCGGGACTTTGACCTCTAAAAAAATTAAAAATATATAAATAAAAAAAATTCTGCGATAAAAAACTGTTAATAAGCACATCATCAAGCATACAAAAAGCCAAGCCTTATTTTTATACCATGCCAAAATTAAGATCAGTCAAAAGATTAACTAACCGAAAAATACAGAATCAAGCAAAGATAATCCAGAGGTGCTCATACCCTCTAAAGATGGGGCAAGGAAAAATATGGCCAAAAAACTGATTTTTAGTGCTCCAAAGGCTACATAGCATAAAATTTAAACACTCGAAAAGTAAAATATATAGGTCCGACTCGCCACTGCCTTTAAGATATCAAGATTCACAATCTGCCTTTACCACATCATTTCACTACGCAGATCTTAATCACGGAGGCGGTTCCAATACGATGAAGAGCGACAACTGCATCACCAGGCTTGCAGAGCCCCCTCTCGATTGCTGATTTCAGCGCAGCTTCCAAGATCACCTCGGTGGATTCTGCATCGGTGGCCTTAGCTGATCCTTCGGCCAGTAGGGGAAGCAAACCTCTGTAGATCAGGCTGTGCCTTGCAGGAGCCTCATCGCTGCAGGTCCAATCGAACGAGTCTGTTGTCAACACTGGAACAACTACAGAGAGGATCGGCACAGCTGGCCTATATTTGGCTACCAATTTGGCCGTAGTCCCACCCCGTGTCATCACAACGATGAGCTTCGCTCTGGCTTTGTTGGCTGTTCGCACAGCAGAGGATGCAAGACTCTCCAATGGGCTCATTGGAAGAGGAGTTGACGTAATCATTTCCTTAAAGATTGCTCCATAGTCGAGAGAAGATTCTGCCTCGATGCATATACGAGCCATGATTTTCACAGCAAGTTCCGGATAGGCACCAGCTGCACTCTCACCACTAAGCATGACACAATCAGTTCCATCAAGAACCGCATTAGCTACATCAGTAGCTTCGGCACGGGTTGGCCTTGGAGACTTGATCATGGACTCGAGCATTTGGGTGGCAGTGACCACAGGCTTGCCCACGAGATTACACTTGTATATCATCATTTTCTGGGCAAGGAAGATCTTCTCAACTGGAATCTCCATTCCAAGATCACCACGAGCAACCATGAATGCATCAGTCTCGCGCAAGATCTCATCAAAGTTGATGACTCCCTCCTGGTTCTCAACCTGACGGAAACCACAGAAACTTAAATTTAGTAGATTACTAGTCGACCGAGAAAATTGCATTTTTAACTAGATAATCCAAAAATCAAGAACTACAACCATGAAAAGTTGTTTACCGAGAAGCAACAAAGCAAGCAAACATATCATCACCAAACCTTCATCACTATATTACATTATTGTGACTAAAAAAAAACAAATTAGACATGCATAGGCCAAAATGCATGAGAAACTGCATACCTGATTCATGAGTGTGCATAATAGAGAGAGAACAGGCAAAGATGAGCTATCAAACAAGACACCACACTGGCATATTTTACTTCCTAAACACCAAAAGAAACATTACCTCGCTCGTATTAATCACTACACTTAAGCTTTCAAGATCTATCACATATGCATTCACTTGGAACAGATGAAGAATATCTAACTTGTGAATGCTATCTTACTAAATAACATTTGGATAAGTGAAACAACGAAAGGAATAGCTTACCTTTGACATCAACATAATATGCTTGGCATGGGGCCCAAGAACCTTGCGAACATTTACAAGATCCGATCCCTTACGAACGAAAGAAAGGGCAATCATATCAATACTGTTTGGAACACCCCATCCGAGAATATCTTCCTTGTCTTTCTCAGTTAGGGTAGGAAGATCCACCACAACACCAGGAAGGTTAACATTCTTTCTCTCCCCAAGCGTTGCAGTGTTCTCACAACGGCACCTCACAGTCCCAGAGTTCGGATCGCAGGACAAGACAGTCAGAGTAATAGTTCCATCTGCACATAAAATGGTATTTCCGGGCTTTAAGTCTACAGCCAGCTTTTGATAGCTCATGGAAATCATCTCCGGATCACCCTTGATGCTGTAATCAGTAGTAATGGTAATCTCCTGACCCTCTTTAAGTTGAATAGGCTTTCCATCCTTTAAGAAACCAGTTCGAATCTCAGGTCCCTGCATGGACAAAAACAAATGAAAATTCAGAGCTAAGAAACCATAAATCTCGTTGTAACTAGGACTTCGAGCAAATGAACCATAAGGCTCCTGCCTTCCAGAAAGTAAGCCATGTCCAGAAGCATCAGAACATAAAAAAATAATAATAATAATTATTGAAAAAAAAAATAGAATCAAAGAGATTAAAAAAAAAAAAATTATGCCAAAGTCTGTCAAATATATCATTGTCAATCCGAAAAGCCAGAATAATTCGAGGGTAAAATGATTAACTAAAATTCCTCTAACAGATGAGCTTCCTTGGAAGACAAACATGTGACAAAGTTACTCTTCAAGTACCATTACATCAGGCTGTAACATACGAATCAATATGTACGTTTTACAGAACTCTATCCATTAGATCTGAGTGATGAACCAAAAAAAAGGTATCCCGATTTACTCACCAAGCCCACCCAAATTAACTTAATATAACCCAAGGAAATTAGACTAGATTTGAATTTGCCAACTAAACCGTAAATCCCACCCAATTTAACTTAGTACCCAAGGAAATTAGAGTAGATTTGAATTTGCCAACTTGGTATGAATAATGCCTTATGAACTTTTTTTTATTATTTCGAACTTTGTTAAAGTTGTTATTTTTATTTTATTTTTAAAATTTGGGTTGCAAAATACCTCACCCTAATGGGTTGTGTTAAATACAGACGAATTTTCCAATACTAAGCAACTCCAACCTTTTCCAAAACCCTGATTAGGCTGTGATTGCAAGCTGCTATAAATTCCATGCCTTTACCTTTTCCAAATTACCAAAATCATTCAGAAAAATTCTAACAATTTGCATTATAATAACGAAAAACCGGACAAAGTTCATGAAGAAGGTACCTCATACTCAACCAACTACAATGGCGATAAAAATTTTTAATCAATGGTGGTTTAGACAATTTAAAGATCAAAAGTTTAATTCTTTTTCCGAATACCAAAAATCATTCAGAAAATACTAAAAATTTACATAATAACTACAAAAAAAAAATGGGACAAGTTCATGAAGATGGTACGAAAGAGTTTTAATCAAATAGGGGTTTAGACGGTTTAAACATCAAAAGTTCAATTCTTTTTCCAAATTACCAAAAATCATTTAGAAAATACAAACAATTTACATAATAACAAAAACAAAAATGGGACAAGTTCATGAAGATGGTACGAAAAAAGTTTTAATCGATGGTGGTTTAAACAGATTAAAAATCAAAAGCTCAATTTGCGAAAAAATAAATAAAAAAAGTTTGAGAAAAGAAATTAAGAGAGAAAAAGAGGAGACCTTGGTGTCAAGCATGACGGCGCAGAGGATCTGGGTGTTGAACATGGCTTGGCGGAGGTTGTTGAGAGTCTCCTGGTGGTACTCGTGAGTGCCATGGGAGAAGTTGAAGCGAGCGACGTTCATGCCGGCCGCCAGAAGCTTCTCGATCATCTCCACCGACCTCGACGCCGGTCCCAGCGTGCACACGATCTTCGTCTTCGGCACTCGCCCATCGTTCGGGATCTCCTTCAGCAGCCCTTCTATGTCGATATTCGCCATTCCTTTTTTTTACTTCACTTCACTCACTGAGTCGATTCTCACTCAACTCGCTCTCCCGAATCTGCAACCGACAAGCACGAAAATCGATATATATAATTATATGTATATATAGGATTTGGAATCTGCGTGAGTTTGCTAGGGCGAAATAGCAGAGATATGTATATATATATAGAGAGAGAGAGAGCAGAGAGAGCAGAGATGTAGAGAGAGAAAAGGGTGAGATTGATAGGAAAAAATGGTGGGCTGGTGCAGTGGGTTTGCGTTACCTTTACCTTCCCTTCTCGCCACAATCCACCTACCCTTTCAAGTCTATTCTTTTCCCTTTCTTTACCTCGTTCTTTTGGTGTGTATTTTTTCAAAGCCTTTTTTTTTTTTGTTGGGAGGGTGTGTGTGTCTGTGTTTTTTTTTTTCCTTTTTTTTCTTTGGAAAGTTCTTTGAGGAGTAAAGAGTCTTTATCTTATCTATGGCAAAAACATTTTTGTTCAACTTTCGAGGCTATTCTTTTTTTTTAGTTGTAGTAATCCTAAATTATTAAATATATTATTATAATAATTATTTATATTAAGTTTTGGATAAAATATATTAATCAACATCATTTTTATTAAAAAATTAACAAAAAGAATTATTATAATAATATTTTTATAATTTAAAGGTATTTCAACGATAAAAAAAATCAGGAACTAAAGTTACTACAGTAGTAAGAGTAACTTTAAATTATTAAAAATATTAAAATAATCATTTCTGTTAATTTTTATACACAATCCAGTGATGGATCCAAAAATTTTTCTCAATAGAGGTACATAAGATGATACAATTTTTTTTATTTAAAAAAACGACTTATATGTTTTCTTCATTACACATAAGAGAAAATGATTTTTTATGTTTAAAAAAGAATGACTTTTTATGAATGAAGAGTTTAATGGTTTTTATTTAATTTTGATCAACATATTCAAATTTTTATGTACAACTCTTATTTTTTGGAAGCATTCCAAAATTTGTTCTTGACTTTATCTTAAATGTCAAAATTATGATGAAAAATGAGAGTTTTTAGCTTAGATTGTGTTATAAATTATTTTTCATGTTTTTACTAAAATTAAGTTTCACTTTTATTTTTTCACACCAATATTTTTTTTTCCTTTAAAGATGAATACTCTTTACAATAAATAAAAAATAATGTGCATCAATATTTTGGATGTTGATAATTATGAAGACAATGTCTTGAAAAATAAAGAAATTAAAAAAAAATGTAGATAAAGAAATTGAGAAAATTAATAAGAATCCAATGTGATTATGGTACTATAACGTAAAAGATAATATAAGTTTAGTTATGATATTAAAACATAAAACATAATTCAAATATTAAGTTTGAATATATTTAAAAAAAAAAAACTTTTGAGTGGGGGAAACATTAAAACTATTAAGAGAAATATTGGGGATCTTTTTGAAAATTAAAAAACTTAAGGGGGCACGTGCCCCCACTGGTCCCCCCTTAAATCCATGCTTGATGGGATCTATTGGGTAGCATTATTTTTGGACTAATTACTAACAGATCTTGTACAAAAATTAACATAAAAAATTATTGTGTAACCATTTTAATATTTCAAGAGCATTTCAATTACGAAAAAAACATCAAACACCATAATTATATAAACTTAAAAATTTAATGACTAAATAAATGATTTACTCTTACTAAAAATAAAAAATAAAAAAGTCTTATACAACTATTGTAATATGACATGGGTTAATTATTTTATATTCATTCGTAGAAAGAAATAATTCAAAAATAACATTAGATTTTTTCTGTTCCCATCACGTGACCGATTGTTAATGTAATTACTATAATCACTAAACAATTATATTAAAATAATATTTTTGATGTGGTTACATATTATAAATATATTTTAATATTAATTCTACACCTGAAATATTAAAACGCCATTTCTAATTTCAAGAAAAATAATTACATATAATGGCATAATCTATTTCTATACCTGACTTCATATATGAAGATTAAAACCCCATTTCTAATTTCAATAAAAATAATTATATATAATGACATAATGTATCACCAAGCGTGATGCATTCGAATTCGGTAAAATAGCAGATTTTTATAATTACACACATCTTCGTGAAATATAAAATTTGAATCTTTATCTCATTTTCTGTTTTTAGTGATCTTTATCTCATATTCAAATATACATTATAAATTTTCAGCCAAAAAAAAATACATTATATATTTAGAATTATTAATATAATTTGTGTGTAAAATGCTACATGGAATAGTTTTTTAAATGCTCCAAAATAATTAATTTTACATAAACGGTAAGCTGTAAAAAAAAATAAATAATAATAATATTAATAATAATAATAATAAAGACTGCGGTACTTTCATGAAAAAGTTTTTAAAATGCTACAAAATAATTAATTTTATATAAACGGTACTCAAAATTATTATCGTACTTCTTGAATATTCTATTCCCTTCTTTGAAATGTATTGGATTCTGATTTTTCTAATAAGGGTTTTTTTAGTTATTAATTAATTTATGATATGGCCTTTTAGCATGCAACTAATATTGTATATTCAATATTTCAATCAATGTTATTTATTAATCGATGATATGGCCTTTTAGCACGCAACTCATATTGTATATTAATTTATTGATGTATAGGATATAGTTAATTAGTCATGGCATTCTGTCATTGTAATTGGCAAATTTTTACTTATCTTTAATAAACTTTTTAACATTTACAAAAAAAAAAATAATAAGGGTTTGTTTGGTGAGTTAATTCAACTCAAACTAAACTATACTTTTTCATATCAGTTTTTATCTTTTTCTGAAAAGTCAACAAAAATTATAACTAGTTTTTAAAAAGTTAACTAACTCAAACTTAAAAATTTCAACTCAAACAGTTTCACCAAACGGAGCCTAATAATAAAAGTTGTTTTAAATATTGTGCCATTTTTGGAGGTAACTTATTATTTATTAGTTCATTTATGACGTCTCATGGCACGCAACAGATTTGCAAATGAATGATGTGTTCTAAAATTGAGATGTGGTTGCAAACTAAATTTGTCAAATTTATCAGAAACTTCTACGGAAAAGAGAAATAATTAGGAACTTCTCATGACAATTTCTTTTATGTTTAAAAAATAAGATTAAAAAAAAAAAAGTTAAGGTGAGTTTAAAACAAATTTTCCGGAGGCCTTTTTATCTTAAGAGATAATTATTCACACAACTTTTTTTCATGCAAAAAGTTCAAACGTCATGTTAATTTATATGGGAACTGAGATATGGCTAAAATGACATTTTTATTATGATAACATTCCAATTATAATAATAGTAATATTCGCCTTTGGTGTTTGTTTGCTGTTCTTCATTGTTTTATTAGATTGTTAGTAATTAAAAGGTGGGAAAAAAAACATAAAGAAAAAAACAGATAAGGATGCGTATGGTTTCCCTCTCTTTGTTTAGTATATAGGTTTTTTTTTTTTTTTTTCTTAAACAATTTGATATCATTGAAACGAATCTATTTCCTTAATTGTTTAGTCAATCTTTTTCTTCTTCTTCTCTCTATTAATAATTATTTTTAATTATGCTCCTTAAACTTAAGGGTTAGTCTTACTTTACCCGCTGAACTTTGAACTTGACTTAACTTTATCCCTTCTTTCAGAATTTTAGGGCCGTTTGGAACATCTGGAGATGGTATTTTAGAGATTTGGTTGGAAATATGTGTTTGCAGGAAAAACTTTTGGAAAAGATTTGTGATATAAAAAATAATATAAAAATTTGAGATGTATTCAAAAAAAAAATGCAAAATGGATCTTGTCTTGTTCACCTTATCATTACGAGCATTTTGACAAGAAAAACCATCTCATTTCGATTTGAAATGAGAAAGTTATGGACTTTTATAGGGTGTTTGGTGAATGAGTTGAGTTTAAGTTGAATTGAAATTTTTAAGTTTGAATAGTAATTTTTATTAACTTTTTCAGAAAAGACAAAAAACTGTTTCAGAAAAAGACAAAAAAAAATACAGTTTAACTTGAGTTAAACTCAAGTACCAAACAAACCATTAAAGTTTGAATTTTTTAGAAATAGAAGAGAGATAAAGTTTGATATAAAGTTGGGATTTTAAAATCCATATGGTGCTTTGTCATATGGAGATGTTGCTCCAAACGGGCACTTAATTAAAAATAGACAAAAAATAGGGGAATTAGTCTTATTAAGCTCATTATGTTAGGATTTCTACTAAAAATAATGAAAAAAAAAAAAAAAAAAAAAGATCACATGACCTTAACTCACTTTTTTTCACCTACTTTTAAGTTTTTAACTAAAATTTTGATAAAGATAAGTAAACTAAGATTAAATTCAAAATTCAAACAATAAAATGAGAGTTTTTAAATTGCAATGACAAAATAGAAACAAACCTAAAATTCAAATATCATGAATGAGAATGATCCTTTTATTAATCATGATCTCAGAATCCTTCTGTGTTGGTATGGTAGAAAAGTAGAAGGAAGGAAGTGAGGAGAGGGATTATTGGATGAAAAATATTAGATTGACTTGTTTGGTAGGAAAGAAGAGAAAAGGAGAAGCCAAAATGAGTGGGGAAAAAAAAAAAGTACATTGGGATTTATAAATTTAATCTCTTCAAAAGTGGGATCCACCCTATAATTTCTAAAATTACTTTTTTATCTTTGTTTTTAAAGTAAAAGAATATGCTTAAATAAATAAAATAATAATTATACAACTTTTTTTATTTTTCTACTTCTATCGAATAACGTTAAAAAAAAAAAAGTAAAATCTTTCATCTCTCCCTTATTTTCTTTCACTCCCATTTTTCTTTTTCATCTTACTAAGCATAAACTTTTGATTTTCCTTCTATTTTTTCACTCCTGTCCTACCAAACCAACTCTACAATGACCACTCACAAACTGAAAGAGGGGGGGGGGGGGGGGGGGGGGGGGGGGTGATGGGTTTGTGTGTGGGTTAAAAAGACTTGTACGACTTCTAAAAAATGGGGGTCAATTGAAGCTTCTATGGGATCATTTATAATTGACCTTTTTTTTTTTGGATTTCAAAAATAATTATTATTTGTTTAAGGTTTTGTTTCAAACTTAAGTTTAATTTTAACTAAATTGTATTTTTTCATCTTAATTTTATTTTTTTCTAAAAAATTAACAAAATTTATAATAAGTTTTGAAAAGTCAATCAACTCTAACTTAAAAATTTTATCTTTCAACTGACAAATCAAACATAAAGAAAGTTTAACTCCAATTAAACTTTAATGGACGACCCATACGGAAGCTAAAAAAGTTGGCTAGTATAGTGGAACTGTGGAAGTACATTGGTGCCACTGCCACGTTAAATCCCCCTGACCCACCTGGTCCCATGTCTACATTAGGCTACAAAGCCGCCATCTATGAGTTCAATTAGGGGTGGCAATACGGGTTACGACACGACTCGAAAACGACACGAATTTCGCGGGTTTGAGTTGGGAAAAATAGGGGACGGGTCAAATTCGGGTCACCCGAAATTGCCACGGGAAAAAACGGGTCGTGTTCAGGTTGGACCCGTAAAACCCGAACACGACACGTTTTTTTTTCGTGTCAATTTCGGGTTAAATGTCGTGTCAATTTTCGGGTCTCATGTTAATTTCGTGTTAAATTCGTGTCAATTTTGGGTCAAATTCGAGTCCAACCCAAATATGATCCGGTTCCAACCCGAATTTCGTGTCATATTCGTGTCAATTTCGGGTTAATTTCGTGTCGCGGGTCAAGTTCGGTTCGTGTCGTGTCAACCCGTTACGGGTTCGTGTCGTGTTCGTGTCTCGGTTTCGAGTCGTTTTCGTGTCACGGCTCGTGTTCGGGTTGGGGAGGAAAAAATTCAACACGGCTCTAACACGACATGAATCCGACACGTACACGAATTGCCACCCCTGTTCAATACATGCTCATTTCTTGTTTCACAAAAGTCTAATTTTAGGACGCGTATACTTTGCATAAGAGAAAAAGAGAAAGTGAATGTCATTTTATTTTATATTTAATAATGTGTGTAATTAATATTATTTTCTTTTATATTTAATCATTTTCTTTTTCTCTTATGCGTTTACTTTGCATAAGAGAAAAAGAGAAAGTAAATGTCATTTTCTGTTATATTTAATAATGTGTTTAATTAATATTATGTATTTAATTAATGTTATTTTCTTTTATATTTAATCATTTTCTTTTCTCTTATGCGCATACTTTGCATAAGAGAAAAAGAGATAGTGAATGTCATTTTTTTATATTAATCATGTGTTTAATTGTAAAACAAAAAATAAGAGTTTAATGTGTCCCATATTATATAAGAAATAAAGTTGAAGAATGCAAATCGTTGCACACCTTGGTTTTGATTTCTTAAGAAAAGAGAATAAATACCGAACCTATCTTTATATTCTTACGAGAGATCTTGTGTCCCGCACCTCACTTTTACCGGACACGAATGGTAAGTCGTTTTGGGTCATAAAACGCCGCTCTCACTGGCGTGGCGTTGCAAGTCATTTTGGGTCATCAACCATCGCTCGCATTGGCCTGGCGTTCGTTGTGAGACATCAATCGTCGCTCTCACCGACCTGCCGATGTCCATCTCCTCGCTGCTCGACGAAGGCAGTCGGTGGCGGAGGCAATGGCGATCTAAAACAACATCTAGAAAGGGAAGAAGAAGTTTATTGTTGCCAGCAACTGCCACCACCAGACCATTGAGTTCCCGCGACTGCAAGAGTCGTCAACAATGGCAGCGTTGCATCTTCGCCACGAGCTCCGACACAAAATCCTCAAGCTCCTTCAGATTGAGTAGCAAGGGAAGGTGAAGTTTTTTCGCCGCCGAGGATCACCACGAGCTACCGAGGAGCTTCCGGCTTGGCCTCTTCGCCGCCAACGAAGCCACCGACGGCTTGGTCCCTCTCTCTCTCTCTCTCTCTCTCTCGAACTTGTCACGCACCAGACGTCCGGCTGCCACATCCAAGAGCATTCCTATATTCTTAATAAATTTTCATGTGCGAATAATTATTTGATGGTGTAAAGTGACATTTTAGTAATTACACTGATAAGTTAGCATTACTAATTAGTTGAGTAAACATTATAAAGCGAATAGGATTGTTTCCCTTTTCATATTTAATATACAAGTAAACACTATAATGACAATCAATAATCTTCTTCTCTAATGCGTTACTTCACTTCCAATCTTATCACCTTTTTATTATATTCTTTCATGGTTTAGTAAATGTTCACTTAGTTTATTTATTTTAAAGATTTATCAAGCTTTAAATACTTCAGCCTATTATTGTTAGTTTTAAAAGTGGTTTTCAATAATTAAACTTCTAATCATAAAAATTTCGAACTTCAAATTTCACTCAATAAAATAAATCTCCATACGAATTTATCAGAAGTTACAACTATGATAAATCCATTATTTAGGTACAAATATAATTGAACAATTTAATCATGTGTAGAATCTTGTGACTACACCTTTAGCATGAATAGTAAAATTACAATTTATGAGAAGTTCGGTAGAAGTTTTTTTTTTTTTTTTTTATTTTATTTTATCAAAACCCGGAAGAAGTTCTTTGTTATATAGGGAGGTAGTTCTTTGTTATTTAGGGAAGTTGAACATTAAAATTCATTACACGTGTAAAATAGATAAATAAAATAAAAATAACAACTTTAAATTTTTTAAATAGATAATTTCTTATTTAAAATTATCATATGACTAAGTCTAGAACCTGCGATATGACAGGTTTAGAGGCAAGAACGAAGGGTCTGTTTGGTATATAAGTTTAACTCAAGTTAAACTGTATTTTTTTTTTATTTTTTTAAAAAAGTTTTTTATCTTTTTTCAAAAGTCAACATAAATTACTATTGAAACTTAAAAATCTTAACTCAAATTCATTTATCAAATACCTCAAAATGTATTATTCTAGTTCATTTTGTCTTTTTATGATATGTCTTTTTATGATATGTAATGTAATGTAATATAATAGTTTGTGCTTTAATGATATGTAATGTAATGTAATATAATATAATAGATAAAGAATATCAGATTTGAAATTATCACGTTGGTGACTAGGTCAGATGACGTATAAATGGGACCATGAAGGCTAAAAAGTAAAAAAGGGGTCAGCAAGGCATAGAGGGAATATGCGAAGGCACATACCATGTGGGAGTGGGAGACTGTTGTGGGGTGTGAGTTTGACTGGTGCTGCCCCAAAAACAGCGTGCCCCCATTAAAAAAATAAATAATTAAATGTATAATATATTAAATAGTACATTCTTGTTTCGCAAACCAAAGACAAGATTCCATTTTTTGCTGCTCCTTCAAATGCTGTGTGCGTCACCCCCATTCGCGGCTCCGACACTCCATCTAGAGACTCAAACACCCTCTAGAAACTCAAACACACCAGTTCTTTTTTTTTTTTTCTTTTTTTCCCCATTAACTTTTGTTGCTAACTTGAAACATTAAAGGAATCCTATTTTGTTGCCTTACATTTTATCAAATGAGCAAGGTTAGGAACCATCAATGATGTTAATATCACCCACTAATAAAGGTTGAGTCCCACAATATAGAAATCATCAGTGGGGTCTATTTCTTTATTAGTGTAATGTTGAACATCACTGATGTTTCCTATTATTTTTCTTATCAAATAGGTACTCTTGTTCCCCCCCCCCCAAAATGATCAAAAAAAAATATATTGTTTTTGCCCTTTAGTGTAAAGAATGTTAGACCAGAAAAAAAAAAATTTAAAAACACATCATTCTGAAAAGGGCATCAAGGTTTTTTATCATTTGATTTTTAATTATTTTTAGAATTTTGTGTATTAAAGAAATTTATTTAAATTTTTTAAGTGTACAAGAGGGAATAATCACAAGGCTTTTTATTTTCAATTACAGAGTATTGATTTAGTAGAATATAGACATTTGATATACCAATCAACTAAGAAAATACGGAATATAAGGTTATCATCTTTTTTCAGAATAAGAAGTTTAACTTATAAGAAAAGGGTTCAAGAGAACATTATATATATATATATATATATATATTTTCTAAATAAGACAACAAGATTACTCCTTTTTTTCCCCCCTAAATAAGAGAACAATATTGCTCGTGTAATGATGGAGTGACCAGTGATAGGAAGTTAGAGATCAACCATGGTTCAGTTGCTCTTTGTTGGAGGAAAGGTTAAATTGCTTGTTACAATTTCCAATTCATTAGGTCGACTTCTTTATAGTAAACAAGGTGAATTTGAGGAACTTTTAAAGATTTGCAACTCAAATATATAACTTTAGTACAAAAGCATAATTTGTGGTTCCAACATAACCCAACGGTCCCCATCACAAGATATCGAGATCCCAAATTCCCAAAAAAAAAAAAAAAAAAAAAAAAGGAGCTTAATTTTCATATTAAAGTTTTAAACAAATAAACTTTATGCAAACAACACTTGCAAGGCCAGGGACGAAACAAGAACAAGGCCCAATCGTACATCTCCATGTGCTATGTTAAGCCTGGCCCCGATGGAGTTAGCCCCACAAAAGTCTATCCTAGACTTCACAGGCCAATTTCGTACTTTTCTCTGCACGATTCAGAAATTAAACCTTAATGAGTCTTTTTTGGTACTTGAGATATCAACTAATGTGTGAGGCATAATATTAGAAACCTACCCGTTGACAAGCACGTGACAAACTTAAATAAATAAATCCAAGTGATATTGACATAATCACCACATAACGATGATATAACAACCACATAACTGTCACGTGACGAATGGGAGAGGGAGTATAAAAGCCGACTCACTCTTTTTAAAGAGTGTTATAGAATACCTGTATCTATATTTGTTAAATTTTTGGGGTAAGGGGCTTGATTTGTGAACTTCTTGCTTACATACTTGATTTGTTAATTCAAAACAAAGGAGTGCAGACATCAGTGTGGTGCCTTCCGAAGAGACTCCAATGCTTAAGCGAACAATGGGTCCTTTAGTGAGAGTTTAATTTAGAGGCAGCAGAATTCCGGTAGGGATCGTAGCCAATTGACAGACCTACTCGGCCAGAAAGGTTCAATGAAGAACGCCCTACACCCAGGCCAATTCCTAGGATGGCCTGAGGATGAACCGATCATTGGCCAGCCCTCGGAGGTTCAACTACGTGGGATCCAACTAACCAGGGATCTCACAAGGCAGTGTTTACCCATGTCCTCTCACATTTAGTTCAAGTCTTGACTAGCCTCTCAGCGCTATGGAAAAACCAGATGCATTTGACTCCACCATGCAAGCTCAGCACAATTGGTAGAGCCGCTCTTGCGATTGGGTTGTTCCAAACTTCCAATTATAAGTTGAACGTCTAATTGTCAAGACCGTAATGATAGTATCTTGTATCTAAACAGGTGGGTCATTCTAACTCATCTTAAAGCGCTCTTCATCACTAGTGCCAAGTGCTGACCCAGTCACTTTGAATTCGAGATTGAAACATAAAAATCTATATGTGATCCATTCATAGCTCAAAAATTTCTATTTGTCCTAAGCCTATCTTCAACCAGACCCCCAAAATTTCTAAAAGCTTGTGCACAGAGAAATCTAGAATGGTGAGAAGATAGAGACAGCTACTAGTACTAGTTATCCATGTATTCGCAAGCCTGCAGACTTCTATAATACCCAAACCAAATCCGTCCCCCCCCCCCCCCCCCCCCCCCGTTTTTTTTTTATATGCATTCATTGTTCTTACAGTTTATAAACACAATTAGTAAGACAATTAGTGAACGTCTCTACTACTCAGTATCTTCTTTATATAGACAACAAAATGGAAAATCAATGATATTCTGATAGAATCACGAGTTTATGAATGCAATGTCACACTTTAGGCCATGTTTCAACTGGACAATCACTTTCCACATACAACTGCTCTCCCACAAGATATTTTTACCTCAAGTCTCTGTTCAAACATGACAATTACTGCAACATCCGACCAGTCTTTCAGGCTCGTTTCGGAGGTACATATTGCACTCTCTCATCTTCGCACAAATTCTGCAGCAAGTCAAAAGAAATTAGCCAAGACAAGCATGATACACTAGTCAGAATAGAGAAGAGCAAAGGGAGAGACGGGAAAAGAGGAGGAAAGATATCCAATGGGTTAATGTAAGTCAAATGTAAACTACAAGAAAAAAATGCAACCTCTGCCAATCTCTATCTTGTTTCTAGTGTTGAAGTGAATGTTTCAGAATGATTTTAAAGCTGAGGTACAAGCAGTCTTGTATGAGTACCCATCTTCCAATTGCCATTAGTTTATTGCTCAGTTGTAAATTTGGCAACAAAAATGGAACTTAAAGATAAACACTGATCGGCAAAAGTCTAGGTATCAAACTTTCTTAAGCCTTTTTGTGAAGACTACTTCCCTCATCGGTAAAAGAGGCATCATAAGCTTGACATTTTGCAATATGAAGAATGCGAGTAGGCTAGAAACAATTCATGATACTAAAAAGAAAAGAGTAGCAAATGAACATTTCATATGAGATTCTAATACTACATTTATCCCCAAATACGCATAGGTACTTAAAATACAAACGAGCCATTCAAAATCCAAAACATCAAAGAGAAGTTAATTTCAGAGGGCAACAGTCAGGGATAAACTAGGGAGAGAAACATCAATGTGAGAATATCGCAATCAATGAGAGAGGCAATTAAAGGGCCGACAGAAAAGTCTAGGCAGAATGTAAGCAAGCTTATTGTTCGAACTCTGAATCATGCAAGTAGCTATGCTATCTATGGCTATATCTACAATATCCTCTATTTAATTCAGGGGCAAGGTATGAAAAATATACAATAATAGTAGGACACATTTTAAATTGTCAACCATATTATAACATATCAGATTAAGAGGAACCAAAGAGTTCTCCGTTTGCAATATCAAACTTCTTCAAATAAACAAACAACAAGAGAAGAAATCAGAAATAGCAAGTTGTCTGATCTCACCTGCAAATCCTCAGGAAGAGCCTCTGAGACGGCAAGAGTGTAACAACCAGGAACAAATTTGCCTACCAAAGAATTTAGCAGAACAACAAAAGGGTTTCAATTTGCAGTGCAAGATTCAACTGTTCTTAAAGAACCAAATAGAAGAACACCCAGAAATTAAAAAAAGCAAATGCTTAGAGATTGAAAAGATTGCATTCTGAATTAATTTTGAAAATCCCATGTTTGTCGACATTGCAAAAATAAAATAAATTAAATTAAAAAAAATACCGATTCGCAACCAGCGAGCAGCCCAACTTCTAGCTGGATCCATGACTGAGATTATCCTAACAAAATTAAGAAAAACAAAATTAAAAAATTCAAGAAGAATCGAACAACATTAGAAAAAACCAAACATTTTTTTTTTTTTTTTTGGTTTTAAATACCCATTGAAGTTAGGAGTGGTGCAATCGACAACACGCTCGTTATCTTCGTCCATTTTGAAGAAAGGACAATTCTCACATCCCGATTCTCTAAACTGCATCATACAAAAATCTCGCCCCATGAATTTTATTGAAAAGAGATTAAAAAAAAATTATGGAACATTTAAAGGGAAAATGAGATCGAAATCGACGAAATAAACCCTAGAATTTTCCCGAGAAAAAGAAGAGAGAAACCCCTAACCCTAGAAGTTGAATGGAATTGCAATGGAGGTGTCAGAAGAAGAAGAAGACCTGATCGTAGGTCTTGACGAGGCGACAACGAAGACAAGCCCTGAGCTCGTGGCCGAAGCTCGTCGGAATTTGTGCCGGTGCGCTTCCCATCTTCTTCTTCTTCTTCTTCTCTTGTTTTGCCTTTGCTTTTGGTTTTGGTTTGCTTTTCCTTTTCCAAGCTGCTTCTAATTTCTTCTGCTAACGCAAGAACGACAAGGAAGAAAGGAAAAGAAAGTACTAGAGCCAAAATGGGAGAAAGAAAAAGTATAAAAATTTCACTTTTATCCCCCGATCTTTAGTTTTTTATTACAACTAGTGATGAGCACGTGACGGGCCATGCACAATTGTGGAAAAAAAAAAAAAAGAACAAATCAGATGAAAGTTATTGGTAAGATGTTGTATCATTAGTTGAATGGGTTATAAAGAAAAAAATTTTAGATAGGAATATATTTGAGAAAATTAGTTTTAATTAAGGCTAAAAAAAATGAAAAAATATTAGAGAATGAAAAAAGAAAAGGGAAAGGGAAAAGAAAAATGAAAAAGATGTCACATGTCAAGTTCATAAGATAATATTTAGACTCTTTTGATATGTATGTATGTGTGTGTATATATATATATAAAAGTAGTAAAAATAAAGAAAAAGATAAATATAAATATAAAGATTATCTCTCGAATTTCAGTCTGTAACTTTTTTTCTTTTGAGTTTTGAAAAAGTTTACGAATTTTTCCCGTTTATTAAATTTTTGAATAATTGGTCTAAATGATTTATGAACTCTTTACAAGGTGACGGTTTGGTCACTTTTATATTTTTTAGACTAGAAGATCCTAAACTTTTAAATATTGACAATCTTAATCATTTCCGTCAATTCCGTTAAATTTTTAATGGAATTTTATTCAAGTGATCATTTTTGTAATGAAAAGTCCAAATTACCCTTCACCACCTTTTGAATCTCCCCTCCAAACTCCCAATCTCCTAACCATTTCGATTCCTACCCCTCCAAAATCCTAACCCTGGATTCCCTAATTCCCCACTCCCCGGATCCCCAAAACCCACGACACCGACTAGAACGATCTCTCGTTCGCCGCCTCAACCTCTATCTCCTGCAGATCTACCACGAAGTCTCTCCACCGCCATCTTCTGAGATCCACCACGAAGCCTCTTCGTCGCCCCCAACCCAATCTTCTACAGATCCACCACGAAGCCTCTCCTCCACCTCCACCGCCATCTCCTACGATCAACCACGAAGCCGCCCCCCCTCACCGAATCCAGAGCCCCCCTCCCAATCCACCGATCTGAGAAATGAGTAGTGAGAGAGTGAGAGATAAAGAGAGCATTACCACGAAGCCACCCCCCCCCCCCCCCCCCTCGCGCCACCGCCGCCGAGATCGCCCCCCTAACCAAATCCAAAGGCTCCCTCAATCCACTGATCTGAGAAATTAGAAGACAGAGAGAGAGAGAAGAGAGAGAGAAAATTACCCTGAAGCCCCTCCCCCCACCCCGCCGTCGAGCTTGAGGCCCTCCCCCCACCGAATCCAAAGCCCCCCTCCCAATCCACCGATTTGAGAAATGAGGAAAGAGAAAAATTAGGTTTTTTTATTAATTTTTTTATTTTTATTAAATTAATTATTATTAAATTACTAAAACACCCTTTCAAATTACTCATTGTGTTAGAAATTTAACAGTTTCGGACGGAAAAGATTATAATGGTCAACATTTTAAGCGTTCAAGGTTTTCTCGGTCCAAAAAAAGAAAAAAAATCAAGGACCAAACTATCACATTGTAAAGAGTTCTAGGACTATTTAGGTCAATTACACTAAATTTTTTATCAAAAAATACATGTGATATTTGTTCGCAACATGAGTTGGGGGTTAAATGTGAAATTACAAAGTTACTCTTATAAGTCTAAAAATAAATACTTAGAGTTGATTGTCTTTTTTCCTCATACATCTCTCTTTTGTATAACTTCGTAATTTCACATTCAATAAGGGTAACGAGTACCACGTGTACTACCAATGAGTTACATTTTACAATTTTATATTTAATACTCCCAACTCATGTTGCCAATGAGTGTCATGTACGTTTTTCCATCAAAAAATTAAACTGAGGGAAATTTGCAAGCGTTTTCAAAGTTTGAGGGAAATGAATGTTACAAATCGAAATTCATAGAGCATTTTATGACAAGATCTAAAGTTCGAGCGGGAAAAGTGAAATTTGTCCAAAGAAAAATGTAGAAAAATTAAAACAAAGATTATTATTCTCATATATGTCCCTTGAACTTAATAGTAACTCCAACTTTGTCCCCTAGCTTTAAACACTCTCAATTTGCCCCTGATCTTTCAATTTAACCCCACTTTACTCATTCTATCAAAATTTTAATTAAAAACATAAAGGAAAAATAGGAGAATTAGTCTTACTAAGCCTATTCTATTAGATTTTATACTAAAAACAAATGAAAGAGACCATATAACTATACATAACTCAATTTTTTCGTTTGTATTTAGCTGAAATTCTGATGGAAGTGATAAAAGGTGGTTAAATTCAAAGTTCATATGGGGCAAAATGAGAGTTTTTAAAATTAACAAGGTAAAGTGAGAATGGTCTTACAATTCAAGGGACATGGGTGAGAATAGTCCAAACAAAAATAATCACAGCACAATACACAATAATAGATTGTTTATTATTATTATTATTATTATTATTATTTTACAATAGTGTTAGGGGCATTGTCGCATCTGATCTCACTTTTTGAATATCTATCGACCTAACAATAATTGTAATACTTTTATTGATTAATATAATTAATTAATATAACAATCATTTAATTACATACTAATAAAATGGATGACAATTCACATAGTACTAAACATGTATTTTTCTTAATATTTTAAGCAGCTTGCTGCAGTTCCCGTAGTTAAGATATATATATTTTCTCTGTGAGCATCTTATTCTATTTACTTAAATTATTAGTATTATGAAACTTTATTATTATGTATTTAGCTAATTAGTTTTGAATTTTGTTTTTCTATAGTTTTTATTCGAATCTGATGGATTTTATAATTTCTAGAGATATTTGTATGTCTATCTCGCAGTACTTGAAAAGTAATTTATACACATAACTTTTAGGGTTCGAATCATCTTACCATAATATAAAAAAATGTAAAACTTTTTGTGCTTATGCAACTATTTTAAAAATTTTCAAAATAATAGATTCCGTTATAAATTCTAAGGCAAAGAACCATAATTGCCAAAATTATTAAATTTTGGAACTAATCAACCAAAAATATTAGGAGCTATAACGTCTGAAGAAATTAGAGATTTATAGTGCCAAATTTTTTTTTTTTTTTTTGTACTATGAATTAATTTACTCTCTTATTCTTTTATATCTTCTTTATTTAAAAAAAAAAAACAGAAAGATATTTTCCTTTAGAAAAATACAAGAATACAGATATATTCTGATTTTTAGGATTTTTTTTTAACTTCATTTCGTAATTCTTTTGTTATTATTTTAGTAAAGATAATCACATGTTCATGGCGTTGTCCATATTAAATGCTTATTGGAGTTCTTTGTTATAATTTTGATAGAAACAATCTCATATTCACATCATATTTGACAAGTATTACATTTTAACTTTGGATTATTTACATAAATGTCTAAATTAAAGATTATGATTTAAAAAATGTCCATTTTTTCTTTTATTTACATGAGTGTCTAAATTGATACTTATAAAGGCCACATTACCCTTTCATCAAGAATTGAAAATATATAAATAAAGAATTGATAAAAAAAAAATGAAAGAAAAAATCTCTAAAACATTTCACATTAAGCAAATCTTTCATTAAAGGAAAAAAAAATATCATTTTACTTGATTTATTATAAAGAAAAAAGAAATAGTTGTATGACATATAAAAAAATTCTTTATGATAAATAATTGGTCATTAAAATAAATTCACAGAGAACATATTAAAAATGATATTAATAAGAAATAATAAATACTTTATTAAAACCTAAAAAAAAATATCATAATGATATACTAATTATCATAAAGAAAGAACATCATAATGATTTAGTAATATCATAAAGAAAAAAACATAGCACATTAAAAAAACATAATGGTCTAGTAATTACCATAAAGAAATAAACAATTTCATATCATATTTAAACTTTAAAAACTATCTCTTTATTAAAAAAAAAAAACTTTAAAAACTATCTATTAAAACAATATCAATAATAATATAAATAATAAATTATCAAAATAACGTAATAATTATCATAAAGAAGTTAAATCATTGTAAAAAAAATTGTTTCTAAGAACCTAAATCATACTTAAGAAATACGATGGTAAAAAAACAAAAAAAAAACATAAATCATACTAATAAGCAATCACTGTAATAAAAAACTAGTAATTAAGATTAAGATTAAAAAAATGATGAACAAATTAAGAAAAAAAGTAATGAATCTAAGGAGGAAAAATAATGTTAAATATGGTAAAATGACAAAATGAGTAGTACAAGCAGTTGTTTCATCAAAATTAACATTTACACAATATTATCAAAAAATGGATATATTTTAAAATGAGGTTCTAAAAATAGATTTTTTGTGTAATTATTTCTTTAACTTTTTTTTTAAGTAAGCGGTAACTTTTCAGCTTTATTAGTCCTTAAACTATTCACATTGCGAAAATTTGATAGAGGTAATCACATGTTAATCGTCAGAAAATTTGATATTATATAAAACGGTTACAAAGAACAGAACATGATTTTTACTGCCCTCAAAAACTTGAAATTCTGAAAAAAAAAAAAAAAAAAAAAAAAAAAAAAAAAGAACAGATTATGTGATTGCTCTGTAAAACTATAAATTTCTAGCGGTGAGCATGTAATTATCTTAGTTAACATTCAAAAATCTATTATCCCAAAATTGGCAAAAGAATTAAGTTCAATGGGTCACTTCTTCAAAAGTTCAGAAAGTATAAACAGGCATAACCTAGTAGTAATATCACATATAATTATATCTAAGAGTATAAAGTTTGAATTCCCTCACCCCAAATTCGGGGGGAAAAAAAAAATTCATGCAATTTTTTTCATTCATCTTAAATGGGGTGGGTGTACATCAATTCCTAGCCAATGATGTCGGTCAGTTTGGTTTCCGACTTGACACCGTTGGTTTTAGAAGATGAGACCGAGCACCAAACCGCATGATGAGGTTCAATCGGTTTTCTGACCGGGTTGACGGTCTCAAAGGACAATAACCATACCGTCGAAGAGCAATAACCTGTCAGTTGAAGAGCAGTAATCAAACTTTTTAAAAGCATTAATGAGGCAGCTTTAGAGTAATAATCTAACAATTTTTAGAGTCGTAACCTAGCACTTTCATTAAAGTGAAGCCCCCCTACTGCTTGAACGGTTCGATTCGCCAACCAACAACGATCCGGTTCCGAATCCGGCGGATTTGTTGTGTAAAGGCGGTCAGGCTCCTTTTTTCGGTTTTCTAGAACAATCTTATTCCATCTTTTGGTTCTCTCTGTTTTTCAATCCAGGCTTAATAAGATTTTCCCTGTATTCAGAGCATAAATGAGATATTTACCTATATATATAGTTCGTGTCCCCTTTTCTTTTTTCCCTCTCTTATTCCTATTACCTTAAAACTCCTCATGTAAAAGATCAACAAAAGAAACAATGAGTTATCAGCAACAAATCTTCCATTTGGCAATTTGGAAACTGTGACCCAACAAACAATTCTCATGCTCAGAACTTTGCACATTCTTTTTTCACAATGCTACTTTTGTTGACAAAGTTCCAAGGAACTTTTGCCAAGTGGTAACCAAAAAAAAATAATACTAAAATCATGTCTATGTTCTTCCATTGGATTGCGGGTGCACAACTTTGCTGTTGCTTTGACTGACTTCCGGTCTTATCGAGTTTAGCTGGTTCTTCAAACCCCATATTCGGATTGTTCGATCATCGCTGGCTGAAGCAAGCATGTGAAGGTTTGAAGGACTCCAGCTCACACAGTTCACCGCTCCTGAATGCCCAGGCAGTGACATTATCAGCTCCCCCGAGTCCCTGTGCCATATGTACACCTGCATCCATAAAAGATAATCGTTTCCAAATCATCTTAACTCGTTTGTAACTCGAGAGTTGAAAGGAATTCTATAGCATGGTACAAAAATTTACTCCTGAAGTGAAACGATTCGTTTGTAATTATAATTAGGCCTAGTTTCTCATTAAACGATTTATTTTGTAAAAGGAGTACCTGTGAATCCTCACTCCCACTTGCCACAAAAGCTTGCCCTAATCCACCAAAGCAAGATCGGATGACAAACCGAGCCCGTTTGTGACCTTTGTACTTGGCCACAACCTTAATTTCACCATCTATGTTCCAAAGATGGATTTCTTGGTTTGTGAGATTGACCAGCAGGAACTTGTTGTCCTTTGACAACGAGAATGACGTGATAATTTCGTCCTCCTCAATCACCCTCTCGAAATTTGCCTCCCTATCAAGCAATAGTATTGCGCTTTCTCTGCACACGCTTATGATCTTCCCATCATCAGTCACAGCCATGTCAGATATCTTTAGTGTTCGTTGCCCTTTCCAACACTCCAGCTCTCTTCCCTCTAAATGCCACAGACAGATACTCTTGTCGGTCATCCCAGAGAATATCCCTCGGCCATCCGCAAACCATCCACAGGAGATCAGGCCAACACCATTTTTTTCATAGACATGGAGACATTCCCCAGAACTGACATCCCAGCGCCTAACAACCTCTTCCAGTCCACATGTTAGCAGCTGATGGTCATCAGGGCTCCATGAAACAACCAAAACCGGTTTCCGATGACCGGTCAATACATGTTTCAATGACACATTACCATCCTCTTTGACCTAAAAAGAAAAATACCTCGATTTATTTACATGCGCAATAGTCTGACTGAGGTCATATTTGTGCATATCTAGAAAGACTGTAGTAGAAAGAAAAAATAAGGTAGGTAATTGGTAGTATACTGCACAGCAAAGTACTATGAAGTTAAGCTGTCCCTTAATCAGCTGCAATTATGAATCACCAAGAGGTGTCTTTAAAAAACCACAAAGCAAACTTGCATAGTAACAACCTGATAAACATGCATGCCAGTTGCTGTGTCCTACTTCTAACATCAAAATGCAATACTTAGTATCTCTGTTTTTGAAAAAAAAGGCTGTGAAAATCTCACATATATTGTTTGGGGGCTTCGGGTCATAAATGTAGGGAATACAAAGAGAAAGTAGACTAGGCCCTGCAATCTCCGTCACCGTGTTGATCTGAAATTTGTTTTATAACCTATTTTATAGGTAGGATGACCTACTACGGGTTATTGTAAGATGTCTCGCCAGAATGAATTAGTTGGTACTAGAAATGTTAGAAAAAGTGAGCGAAAAGAGTAATAAGAAGTCAGTTAAGGAATCGGTTTCCAACCACTTGAAGTTCCGACATCCCGAATCAAGGCATATAAAAAGCTTTTGATACGGCTGTTATTGTTTGTTATCAACCAACCAACACTACTTGTATGGTATAAATCACGGGTCTCCTTAGGCTTTCTATCCACGGATTAAGCCATTACCAAGGAGCTAATTCGTTCAGAACTCAATTGACTACTTCAATAGATAAGGCTGTATATCGATTCGCAGGGTCAAGAGAGAGCTTTTGAAGAAAAGACAACTTTTGGATGTACAAGTGAGACAGCATTAGTGACTTAACAAAAATATAGGAAAGCCCATGCTTACAGAAATAAAGGAAGAGAATGCACAGATTCGAACGACAATTTAATACATGAATCAAGTACCTTACATGCACTAAAAAAAGAACAAAAGAGAGCGAACAAAAAGATTTTAATATTTCATAATCAATAGCTGAAATCAATGCTCAAAACAGAATTTTACCTCCCATATGATTGCTGACTGATCTTTTGATGATGAAGCTAAGTATTTCCCGTTATGTGAAAACTGTAGAAACCATACTTCGTCACTATGTCCTTGCAGTATCTGTCACATTAGATGGAAACGAGGCTAATGAAAATGGTAGAGATGAGTGAGCAGAGACCTAGTAGTAGAGATACAATTTCATTTAAAATGCGAACACCCTCCACCCCGATTGACAGACCAAGTTGAAATAATTGTCAAAGGTAAAGAGATAAAAAAGGTAAGAACAAGTAAAGTTCAAGAAAAAACAACAAAAAGGCCCCAAAACAAATCCACGATGAGTATCATCTGCTATTCATCTTATTTTCCACTTCTTGATGAGTGATCACGCATAAAAAGTTACCTGAAAATTCTACCAGATCATAACTCGATATTGTCTCCACGAAGCGAGATAATCAGACAACAAAACTCAATTGTCCTCTTAAACTCTTATCTTAAATTCGAAACGATGTCAGGTGCCTTTCCAAGTTTGTCTGCAGGACATGACAAACTTGAAAAGAGAAACTAAAGATATTTGTAAGTACAATCTGGAATAATTATTTCCTTCTTAGGATAAAGGAGCAGCATTACAAGGACTATGTTCTACACTTCTTAGAAAGTTCAAGATAACATATTTGTAGTGGCAATTTAAAGACGTGACACTTCACAGGAACGTGAATTTGGTTAATGGTGAAAGAGGAGAAAATCCAAAAGGGGTTGTACGAAAACTGATAGGTACTGACAGAGAAATTGGTGGAAAATTTACATAATGTCTTTCTGAAACAAAAAAATTCATTCCCACTAAGCGGCAGACTTGAAGGCAGTAACTTCGAAGAATGACATTAGTACCTGTAATGTTTGGTTAGGAATTCGATTTCTTCCACAATGATGATCCGAATACAAAGAAATATCACAGTCCATCGTGTTATGAAAAGCACAAGCATCTCGTTGCACATCAAGAGCCTGCTCGACTAGGTGTTCTAACCTTCTCTCCGGAATCATGACTGAAGCAGGAAGCAACTTCTGCAGTTTTTCTAGCAGCTTTGATCTCGACTTTGCAACGTCTATATCTTGACTTGGAAGGCCAAGGGTCAAACATTTTGAAGGAGCGATCACACATGCCGCAAGTTCGTGAATTTGACTGACGTTGATGCGAAGAGGCACAAGCCCATTTCTTAGTGTATCTAAGGCGGCATCGTATTGGCTGATTTTTAGAAGCTCAAGGAACTTCTGTTCCAATATCAAGAAAGTTGCTACCTTGACGGAATTTTCATCTAAGAGATCGATTTTTTGCAATGTGGCTAAACTATCATCCCATTTTCCATCAACAACTTGTTGCATAAACTCATTAGCCACCGACGAGCACAACGGTATCCCCGACTCTTCCTCTAGAATGGCCCCACTCCTGTTATATCCAAGCGAGTACAATGCCCGCGTTATGATCTTCACAAACTCGGATTTCTTTATGACTCCCTTTGACCCAACCATTTCCCCATCTCCATGGGAGGGTAGAGACCTCGCCATCGAGTCTCCCAACGAGCAAGCCACAGGGTTTGTATTTCTAAGAGACGAATCTGCTATGAAGCTATTCGATCCTCCCAAGGGCAATTTTACACGTTTGGAAGGCGGTTCGGTACCCTCTATACCTCCCATGAAATTCCAAACTCAGTCCATATATCTTCTACAAGACAAAAGGAACATAATGTAACAAAAACAAATTTGAGTAAAGAAGCAACCAGATTCTAAACTTTCTTAGGGAAAAAATATATATATTTTTTTTTTGGTATTTTGCAGAAGATAGTTAATTTCACCAAAATTTCAGGGTGACAAAATGTGAAGCTAGGAATAAATGTAGTACCAAGAGTGATGATGAAGCTTGTGACCATACATTGGATAATATTACTGATAACAAATATATATATATATATATACATATATATGCAAATGTCTGTCTATCTAACGTGTTATATGTGTGTGTGTATACACACACACAAACACACGAGAGTGAAAAACGTGACTGAGGGATATGTGTTAATCAATCTGTGATGATTCCAAATGAAAGTACATCAGAAACAAGATTTTAATTAAATATTAATTCATATGATTCTCCTAGTCTGATCACAATAAACAAAACACCAATAAAACAAACTAGAAAAAGAAAAAACACAAAAATCAAAGCCCTCCCTCCACCGCAAAATCCCAATTTTGGGGGGGGGAGGGGGAGACAAATTCTAACCCCACCTTGAACGTCATATTGAAACGTGAATTATGGATTTATTAACAAGGAAAAATGTTAAACAAAGAACAAATAAGAAGAAGAGTAAAAGCAAAGGCAAAACAAAGAGGTGATTAAAACCCATTGGTAAGGAAAGATCGAGGATTTAATTTACCAGAATTGCAGAGTCACAAACAAGGCCAAATGAGAAATACCCACAAGTCAAAATTAAGAGAAGAACCGTAGAAAAATAAGAAAAAAATATGGGCTCTCTTTTTTCTCTCTCTCTCTCTCTCTCTTTCTAGTCTCTACACAGAGAAAGCGTAAAGAGAAAGGAGGAGGAGAGCAGAAAAAGGAGCACCGAAAGTCCTGTGCATAGAGAAGAGTGTGGGATATCAGATTGAGATAGATGAATGTAGATATTAATCCTGTTTTTGGGATTTTGTTTCTATTTTATATTTCTTCTTTTTTGGCAGTAGGCAAATAAAAGGGATTAGATAGAGAGAGAGAAAGGGGAGAGAGAAGGCAAAAGGGGGATTGAGACGCCAACACCACCACCACCAAGAAGAAGAAATGTAATAGCCATCTGGTGGTCGGTGATAATAAATTATTATGATGGATAAATAATCAGGGTTCGAGTGTTTAGTGGTTTTATTGAGATTTTTAAATATGAAAACTTACTTTCTATGAACTTAGTAGTCAATGAAGAGTATTGTAATTATGTCTCACCATCTTTTTATTATTAGCACATTCGTCAAAGTTGAGATGACACGCTCCTCGTTAAAGGATAAGAGCTAATATTATTCGCCCCCTTTCTATTATTAAAAAAGAAAAAAGAATGAAACTTAATACAATACACATGTGGGCACTAGTGAGACATATGAATGGCACATTACATGTGATACGTTTTTATGTGTTTGTATTATACGTTACGTTACGTTCCTCTACGTCATGTGTCAAGGACCATAACTCAATGTTGCATCAGAAAAACACTTTCGTTTTAATAAATTATTTTTGTAATGTAAAAACGTGACTGGACTAGAATTTTTGTTATGGCATTGGATATTTAAATAGAGATTATTGTACCTGTTCATATCTAATAAGCATTACTAGTGTACCAATTATATGGAGAATTTGAGCTGTAGTTTAAGCCAACAAGTAACTAGATAGAAAGGTGTTAAAAGATTTGATGGGCATTTTGAAAGTCTCATATTTGTGGTAACTTAATAAACAGTGTTAAGCAGAATTCTTTAGAGAGTCGTATTTGGACCAACCTTTTATTCATTATATATAACCTTTAATTCTGATTCCAAACCAACCATATCACGAAACTGTGGAGTTTTTTTTATTTTTTATTTATTTTTTTAGGGGAAATTTATTTCAAATGAAACATAGACGCCAATATAGAAAACCACGACCACAACAAATCATCGATTCCACCAGTAAACTCACCCGAATGATGCTGCGCTCAAGAAGAATACACGTAAATCGGTACACTAAGTATAATCAATTGTTTCTGCCCAAGCTAAATCTCAGACAGGGCAATCTATTAATCGAGATTATGCAGCTCATCCCTTTGGAATATTCAACTATGATGTGCAAAAAAGTAAATGAATCCAATACATTAACTTCCTCAATGGAACGATATTTTGCTTCAAATCGGACCATAAATACTCAAAACTTTGGGCCATCTCAGCAATAACTCACCCTAACTTCACCTGCTTATTAGGCCACTGGCCACAAAATTATCATTTCAGAAGAAATTCTAGGGAAGAACAAAATACAACAAACAACTAGGATGTGGCAACACTGTTTGCCCTTTCCTTCACCATTGTCTTGACAAAAAGCTCCCCTGCCCTATACGACGACCGAACCTGAAATATTATGAGACATTTGTGAGGACATTCTTTTAAGAATCACTTAATCGGGCTAAAAAATAATTTGTTAAGAAGAGATTAATAATCAAATTAGTGAAAAACAAAAAGGAAAATAAAATAGGAGCTTATTGCATCCTTGCGTGTCTGAGACAGAGTGAGGAAAAGAAAGTAGAGCTTGAACAAATAACATGAAGATTACGTTTGTCATTAACCAAATAAAATATTTCCATTGTACGACTGTAAAAGCCAAAAACAAAAAAGGATCAAGCCATGCTTTTATCAATTACTATGTGTTTAAGCAATATTAGAGATAAACGTAGTCATGTAAACCAGAACAAAGATCTTACCAATGGCCCACTGGCTACATAGCGGAACCCAATCGACTCCCCATAATCCTTCCAGAAAGCAAACTTCTCAGGGGTAACAAATTCTTTGACAGTCAAGTGTAGAGGAGTTGGCTGCAGCAATATGCATAATTTAGTTTAAAAGGGATAGCAGAGAAAGTATCGCGTCTTAAGAAACATGTAAATAAGACTAACTGTTTATCAAAATGTAAATCAGACTAACTTGCAAGTATTGCCCAAGCGTCAATATATCAACATCTATTTCCCTCAAATCAGCCATGGCACCCTTCAATTCGTCATCTGATTCTCCGAGGCCCAGCATTATGGAAGATTTAGTTATCATACCCTCCTTACTGACCTTTGAATGCTTCAAAACGGATAAGCTCTGCTCATACCTGTATTATCCTACTAAGTATCAAAATATGAACTAGCAGAGCAAATAGGAATTCCAGCAAACACTCTATCAACAACCGCCTAATTAGAACCATCCGATCGGTGCTAGTGAAAAATACCAACCGCATAACTAGGTGCATTTTATCTTTCTTTAGAATAGGAAGAGTCTGGATAGGTTTAATAGGGCACTAGTTTAAGCCACATCCAGAGTTTCAGAAAGACTCGCAAAAAATGAGAGGAATATAAATGATTTCTCGGACAGGCTTGTCCAGCTATAAGAGCTGAAGAGAGGCATCAATATAACTGGACTCAGGTCTCGAATATATCTTACAGTTAGCACAAAAGACCTTCATTTCTGGCACCAATAACAAAACCGAAACATGTGCGAATTTAGCTAATTCTTGGCAAGCATAACACCAAAGTAAAGGTAAAAGAAAATCATCAAAGTGGCTTGGACTCCAAGAAATGTCATGCACACTGTACATTCACAATAGACGTTTACCAGGATCCTACTTTACTAAATTGAAACCTATTTATAACTTACATAATGCAGCAGGTAAAACTCGTAATAATCTTTCATAGAAAACAGTGAACAACAAAGAAGACATAAAATTAAGAACTTTTGAAAGAACAAAATTTATCAAGAAAACCAGTGTTGCAGCTCACCCAGCCCGAGGGTCTCTAACAATTCGTTGGAGCCGTTTCACAGTCTCAATGTTGTGCGCAAACACATCTAGTCCCGAGTGTACCAAAGTGTCAACGGCACTCAAGTCACCTCGGAAGTCGGAAGTTAAACACTCAACCATGATTTCAGGCTTGAGATTCTGCAAAAGGGAGTCGCATGACCACGGAATCAGCATCTCAATGTTCATCTCTTTTGCACTAATAGCATAATATGTGTAGCAACATGTTCAATAAAGTAAAGTAAAAACAACCAAACACTATAACTTGATAGATTAGACACCTTCAGGGCTTTGACAGTCTCAGCAAAATGTCCACTCCCACCATCAGGCAGGTCATCACGATCGACACTTGTGAGAACAATATAATCCACACTACAAAATTTCATTTACGAGAAGAGAAAAAACTCAAAATCAGAATTATCCCAAAGCTATTAATTACTCCTACCAAAAGGAAAACAAAACCACAGGTTACACAGATGGAAACAACATTTCAATTGCGTACTACTCATATGCCGAGAAAATTCAAGTGTTCTAAAACAAAAGGTACGATACGTGATAATTACTAATTTTATTCAGTAAAAATTACCCGATAATAATCCCATTAACTAATTGAATGGTTAAAACAAAGGGTGAGCCAGAAATTAGTTTATCATTTGCTAGCTAAAAAAAGGGGGACAACCACCAAGATCTAAGATACACAACTTATTGGTTTCATATTAGTAAGTCATTCCAATGTCAATTCAAGGATCCACATTTACACATATTCGAAAACAAAGTATTACATGGAAATTAAAAAACAGTTGAGAATCCAGAAGGGGCAGTGATCTTTAGCATTTTTCAAAGGGTTGATACCAAAAACCTCCCTTGTATTTCATTGTAACGACGTGTTCTATATCCAAATCAAACTATCCCCTATGTTTTACAAATCGTGTTAAAAACTTCCCAAATCGAAAGGAAAAGTACAACATTACTAAAAACATAGGACGGAACGCAACATTTTGATAAAATATAACAACATTCTTCCCTTTTTGTATTCTGAAAATCAAAAAGTTCTCTGCTTTCCTACGTTAACGCAAAACAGTAGAGCATAATTGAACCAAGTTTACCCCCAAGAAGCAATGGCAATGGCAGTGTTCTGAGGCTCCATGGGATCGGGCGGAGGCGGGGTTCTACTCGTCTTGACGGCGCAGAACCTGCATCCTCGCGTGCAGGTGTCGCCGAGCAGCATGATGGTGGCGGTGGCGACGCCGTCTCCGCCGCCATTCCAGCAATCTCCGATGTTAGGGCACTGGGCCTCTTCACAAACCGTGTGGAGATTCAACCGGGAGAGAGAATCCTTGACCTCCTCGAACCTCTCGCCCTGCGGCGCCCTCTGCTTCAGCCACGCCGGCTTCTGGACGGTCGGGTCCCGCCCCGTGTACGGTCCGACCGTCATCGTCTTCGTCGCCGGCTTCTTCGCCCGCAATGGCTTCGAATCCACGGCCTCGCAGAGGATTTTGGGAAGGGAATTGGAGGGCTTTGGGATGGGGAATTGGAGTTTGGGAAATGGTGAGGAGAGAGAAGAAGTGGAAGAAGAAGAAGGAGAAGGTGTGGGAAGACGGTGGTGGAATTGCTGAAGCATTGTTTTTGTGTTTGGATTCCGGGAAAGGAAAATGCACAGACGAGGAAAAAGAAGAAGAAAATGGCGTTTGTATAGTTGTATGAGTGGTTATTCGAGTGGTGGGTTTGGTTTGGTTTGTTTTGTTTCTTTGAGATCTCCGCCTTGGTTGGTTGGTTAAAGTTTTTCGTTTGTCCTTCGTTGGTTCCAACTCCCAACTTCCACATTCCAACCTCTCTCTCTTGCATATTGATGTACTGAATTTTTTGTTATTCACAAGTTAGACCTTAAACTTTAAATTTTGACATTTATGATCCGAAGTTTGAAAAGTTTTTTAGCCCGTTCAGGGAAGGTTTTGGAGATATGTTTTAGATTGGAAATAAGATGTAGGGCCTGTTTGGTTGGTAAGTTTAGTTTAAACTAAACTGTACTTTTTTCATCATGTTTTTTATCTTTTTCCCTAAAAGTTTTTTGTCTTTTATAAAAAAGTTAACCAAAATTACTATTTAAACTTACAAATCTTAACTCAAACTTATACACCAAACTAACCCGCAGTTTTGTAAATGTACGTTAGGGAAAATTTTATTTGGACTGAAAAAGTGTAAAATCTCAAAATATGTTCGAAAAAAATCAACATAAATCTTATTTTGTTCATCTCGAAATTTTATGTAATTAAAAAAATTCATTTCATTTAGACTTGAAATAACAGAGTTATTGACGTTTAAAGTGTAAATTTATTGTAGATATTTAAATATGTGAATAATAAAAAATAATTTTGAATTGAAGAAAAAGATTTCCAAACCAAATACCAGATTAGCCCCTAAACGGACCCTTTAATCTTTGGTAAGAATACGGATACCGACCTGCCCGATCATGTCTCATGATACAGTTGGACATCGTAAGCCCACAACATGGCTGGCCGAGTGTACCTTTATATACAACTCTCACATGTTTGCACCACTACTCGTTGAATCTCTCGTCCAGTGGCAATATGTCCTTGATGAAATATTCTAGTAATTACCCTCTTGGATTTAATAACATATAGTAAAGAATACAATTGATAGCAGTGTTTTTTTTTTTTTTATTCCCATTAATACCATTAAACTTTAGGGTTATTTCCACTTTTCCTATTAAATTTTTAAAAACTCCTATTTTTCCATTTTAGCTTTGAATTTAACTCCATTTTACCCCTTCTATAAAAATTTTAGTTTAAAAAAAAAAAAAGTAAGTTAAGTGCAGTCATTTGATCTTTTTCCTTTTGATTTTAGCATCAATCCTAACAGAATGGGCTTAGTAATTTAAATTTCCTTATTTTTGGTTAGCTTTCAAATAAAATTTTGATAGAAGGGATAAAATATGATTAAATTCAAAATTTAACGGGGCAAAGTGGAAGTTTTTAAAGTTTAGAGGGTAAAATGAGAATGAAATTAAATTTTAAAGGATAAAAATGAAAAAAAAAATTTTTTTTTTTTTTTAACATTTAGCTTGCATATTGATAGCTTACTAATGGCATGAGTGGTTATCTACTTAATTTTTTTTTTTTTTTAGATTAGGGCTTTCAAATTAGTTTATATTAAAATAGAAAATTTTGAATTAACTATCTGTTCTGAATGGATGCAAAATTATTTTTATTTTATCAAATCAAAGATGCACTCACTGTTTGACACTGAATTAATTAATAACTCTAAAAGGTTAAAAACTTCTCGTACTAATAAGACATATCTTTGGTATTTAAGACTTAATCATATTAATCAAGAAAATATTCAAAGATTGGTGCAAGATAATCCTTTGAAATCTCTAAAGGAAATACGTCTTCCACAGTGTGAATCTTGTCTTGAAGATAAAATGACCAAGAGGTGTCTTTGTTACGTCTTCCACAATGTGCACTATTTCTGTCAAAGAAAATAGTAAGAACACCATTACTAAGTAGGGTGTCTTTGTTACGCATTAATTATTTTAAGGATCTAATTGCCACAATAAAATAAAATAAAATAAAATCATATGGCCCTTTACTAATGAAGGATAAGTTCTACGGACAATGGTGCAAAATAGCCAGAATCATATTTCAGGGATGATGTATCGGATGGTATCGAGAGTATCGTGAAATAATGCAAATTATATGTGTGTGTGTGTGTGTGTGTGTGTGTGTGTATGCATCTACTAAACTTGCACATATTTCCTTGCCCTCAAAATAACTTATTGGAATGGCCATTTTTGCAGAAAGAGAAGCACAAAAATTTTACTGGTACAAAGCTAAAGAAAGAAGAACATTCTGTATGATATGCTCCTTTAAACTGATGCTGTCCCAAATATTTTCCTACATACAAGATCTGAAAAAAACAAAACTCATAAACAAGTCTACTCCGGCCCTTTCTTGTTGCCAAAGGCATAAGGAATCTCTGGCCCTTTCTTGTTTGCAAAGGCATAAGGAATCCGCATACTATTCTTAAACTTTTTCCTGCACAAAGTGTTTCGTGGATATGGATCAATGATCATCAGATGGGTCGGCAGTGGATTCTTCTGAATCTGAGCCATCATCGACCATTTTCTCGAGCAAATCCACATCCCCCACCTCTGAAAGGGTGTGAAGGCGGAGTTGGTCTGCGTCCTCACTAAGCATTAAAGAAAACAAGAGAATCATGAGCATGGCACAAAAAGCACCGATCTCAAACTATGTTGACGTCAAATGATAGAATAGCAAAGTGATAAACAATTCAAAAGAAGGCTTTAGCATGAATAGTTTCTTCCATAATTGCGAATGATAGATGAATAAAACAAATTCCAGTGACAGAGGCATACTCTGCAACTCCAAATATTTCCTTGATGACTAAGGAGTTATCTCTCGAACAGAATTCTGGAATCTGCCAAAAACATAGAGTATAAGTTTGACATGATATTGGAAGAGGAGCTAGAAAATTAATTAACCCATTTCAAGCAGGACATAAAAACCAGAAAATTTGATATCTGAAATGCAACCATAGCAGTCATGCAGATTCATAAATTATACCACAATAACGCTACAAAAAATGAACATTTGATGATAAGATAACAAAACAAGTAAAATATCCCGTATTTGGATTGAACACTGAGATTATAATATTGTTAGTTTATCAACTCTTAAGCAATTGGGAGGTGGGCTAACATTAGTTTTATATTTCAACACTCCCCCTCACGTGCAAGCTAGACAATGGGCAAACGTGTGGACAAATATTGATTAAAAAGTCCAACACAAATATTTAAGAAGCCCGGAATATATTAAAGACCCAACACACAAATGATAAAAAAGGGGTTATAAAGAGTGCAATTGTAGGAGTTCGAACTCAGGACCTCCTTCTCTGATACCATGTTAGTTTACCAATCTATCCCAAAAGCTTAAGCTATTGGGCGGTGGGCTAACATTAGTTTTATATTTCAACAAATACCACCCTGCAAAAATGTTTGAGGGGCCACTTTAGATGGCTATTCTCCAAATCCTTGTTTTTCTTGTTGAATTTAAGCGAAAAATGCAACCCCCGTAAAAATTAAGTAAGAAAAACTGTTCTGAAATATAAACACGATGGGCAAAAAAACTATCATAAGGAAGTTTTCAAGCCGTGTTAAAATCTCCAGTAAACAAAATATCACCAGTTGGGAGAATTGCACTTCTATAAGTGATAAGAAAAGGAAAGAAAAAAAGTATAAAAACAGCAGCAGGCCAAAGTCATCTCTCGACTGCTCAGTGACTTACCTCAGATAGATAGAAGACTTTTCCAAAAAGGATCTGCACGGCTAGTTTTCTCTTGAAACCCTTTTCTGTATAACCCGACATCTCCATAACGACCGGACCTGAAGATCATAGTTAAGCTGTCAGCGTATCATTTTATGGTGCAAAAAAATATTTCAGGGTTTGAACTTTTCATAGTACTGTAAGTTTCTTGTGAGATGAATTTTGTTTAATCTCCTAAAGGTCTAGAACACAAATAGAACGGAAAAACATAAGCTGAAACAACAGCCCCAACTGAGCACCATTATAACAGGAACAACGACAGCAAACAAATAGAAAGAAAGAAATATGGTAGTAAATAAAAAATAAAAAAATAAAAAAAATAAAAAGGGAAAAGAAAAGAATGCATCAACATTACTCAGAAGCCTTGTTCACTTTTTTTGCTTCCAAGTGTTAATCTTAGATACCAATTGTCCCACATGGAAAGATTATAAGATAAATAGTGGGTTTATAAGCTCTTGGGTCCCCTCCCCTTACAAGCCGGTTTTGTAAGGATGTGTTCTATCTAATGGGTTCCTAACAGATGGCAATTATAAATCATGCTCAAGTAACTTCAACAAATTTATTTGAAATATATGTGAGATTAGAGAGAATAAGCCTTACTGTATCCCTTTTATATCTTTTCCGGGAGGAGGCGTAATAGGATAGAAATATTAGATAACTAGAGGCACTATAGGAAGAGAAAACCGCTATATCAGTCATATATATAAATAAAGTTATAGGAAAACCAGCAAAACCACCAGGAAGTCCACTGAAGGACAAGATGAAAAAGGTACAAACATCAAGAAATATAAACTAGTGGTCTCATTGGAAGGAAATGGAATGCTGTGCAAACAAAATCATCAACTCTAGAAATAGCCAATGCGACATAAAATAAGGTACCTTTATCTCGAACAATCCTTCTAGAGATTTCATTTAAAACCTCAGCGACCTGGGAGCCTTCCAATCCAGAAGCCTTCCTAAGTTGAATTAGGTCAGCAATCAGATCTGGGTTGAATGGCCTCTCATTTAAAGCATACCGTATATATTTTCGCAAAATCTGATCCACAGAAAAATCTGTCTGGATACAAAATAGCAGTAGTTATCAGACTCCCAATAGAAAGTATGCATAAGCAAATTCATGCCAGAGAATATAGAAGAAGACAATTGAATCTACCATTCCTTCACAATCAAATATCCTACGATTGAAATGTCAAATACTACAGCTAGATAAAAGTGCATCAGCAAATACATTCTTTGAAAAGTCCATTTACCCAATTAGATATTGAAAAAAAAAAAAAAAATCTTAATAGGCAGAAGCATATAAGCTTTTTTACACAATCTGGTCAGGATACAAAAGCAATAATTAAGAATCTCTTACCTTTTCTGAGAGACTCTTGAGCGCATCCGGGGTTACTTCATCTCTTCCTTTCTGAAATAATTCATTGACTGATTTGCATAACATTGCATTTTTATTGACCTGCACAAAGCCAAACATAACAAAACTTACAAAAACAAAAACTCCAACAACGACAAATTTGAATAAAACTTAATTTGGTTTCTAATGTCACACGACAATTATATAGATATAATATACTCTCTTATATATCATCCTTACGAAATGCCACTTGTAGTTTTTATTTTTTTTATTTTTTTTAACACAATTGTAATAACCAGTTGATTCCCATATCACATTTTTTCAGTAATACTTGTCCGTTCCGTTGCACTAATAGTTCTAAGTAGTTCATGTTACTAGATGCTAAAGAGAATGTTACACCAGCCGAACAACATTTCTTATATATATACATATATATATAAATATGCAGCAAAAATAGAGTATCAATCATCATTTCAAAGAAACAAATTGCCGCCAAAACCACAGAGAAAAAGTAATGCATTTCTTCTTTCTCCATTTTCCACCAAAAATCTAATAAAAAAAATTATGCATTCTTAACCCCTAAACCTTGAAAAATCCAACATGGGCACCTAGTTTTCTTCCTCCTCCATTCCAAAATCCTACATCTCAACACCAATTTTTCCAATTTATCCACCTTTAAAATCGAAATAACTCCAAAACAAACAAAAACAACAAAATACCAGACCAATCGCTTGCGCTTGGCTCTAGGGGAAGTGAACTTCTTGACGGTCTTAACGAAGGCAATGACAAAAGTAATCCCGGCGTAGGCCAAGGGAAGAGCAAGAATCCACGGCAGAGAGCTGGTGCCGACTCTCGGACCGGGAATCGCCTGGGTGACCGAGCCGGTGAACTCGACCACGTCGAGGGCCTTCTCCTGAATCCATGGAAGATTCTCTTCTACTTCCTCGAACTCGTCCTCTTTCGAGTTTTCGGCTTTCTGGGTCTTGTCGGAGCTCTTTGCGGCGGCGATTGAGGAGCGGTTGGGCTTGGAGGCGGTTAGGCGGCGGACGGGTTTTGGTGGTCGGAGACGGCGAAGAGAAGGAGAGAGGAAGAGAGAAGGAGGGTGGTCAGTGGGGTTGAGGCGGCGGAGGGGGAGGAGTTGAGAAGCCAAGGAACATGAGCACTGAGTGGAGGAAGCTAACGCCATTTTTTTTTTTTTTTTTCCGAGAGCGAAAGCAATGGACTTTGAAAGTAGAGAGACAATGGAGAGAGAGAGAATGGTTCGTACTTCGTAGGTTACATTCAAAGCTGTGAAACATAAACAAGGAAGGTTAATCAGAAAATTAGCGGGCTTGTGGGAAACAAGTTTAATTCTAATTAAATTATATTTTTTTATCTCAGTTTTTATTTTTTTCTGAAAAGTTAATAAAATTTATAATTAATTTTTAAAAAGTCAATCAATTCAAATTTAAAAATTTCAACTCAAACTGTTTTACCAAACGCACGCCTCCATTTGGTGAAACAAACATTCGGAGATGATATTTTAAAAGTCAGGTTAAAAATATGTGTTTGAAAAGAAAATTTTTGAAAAAGTTTTATAATATAGAAAATAATGTAAAAATTTAAAATATTCTGAAAAAATATGTAAAATGGTTCTTGTTTTGTTCCTCTTGTCGTTACAAGCATTTTGACATAAAAATCAACTCATTCTGATTTGAAATGAAAAAGTTATGAACTTTTAAAATTTGAGTTTTTTGAAAATATAAGATAGGGAAATTTTGATATAGAATTGAGATTTTGAAATCCATTTTGTATTTTACCATCTCCAATTGACGCTCCAAACAGGACCTAAAACGTATCCTCTGAGGGTCCGTTTGCGGAAACATCCAAATGTTTGGATAACGTCTCCATTTTCGAAAAGGAAATTTTTTTTGTTTTAAATGAGAAAGTTTTTTTATTTTGAAAATAAAATAGTATTTGTATGTATAAAATATTCTCTTTTTGAAAACAAAAAGTTGTTTGAAATAAAAAAAAATATTGGGAATAGTGTACTGTAAGAAGATTTTAAAAAGATTTATTTTCTTTTTTCAAAAAGTATTATACAAAGTAAGTTTGAAAATGAAATAGTTTTTTTTTTTAAACGAGAGAATGATGAAAAAAGTTGAAACAAATATTTTTTTTATATACTTATATGTGGAGATTTAAACTATTTATCTTATGATGAAATCGTATTTGAAATCACTATTAGATTGTGTTTGCAGTCATATCTTCTGAAGTTTGATTAAATAGAACAGCTTCATTTTAAATTTTATAAGTCTATAAATCACACTATCTTTTTTACTGTTATACAAACGGTTCCTATAACAGTATTCTATTAAAAACTAAGCATAAGTTGGGTGCGTTCAGATTATGCAAAGTGATGTGCAGGTTGTTTACCTACAAATCAAGTACTTTTGAGTTTAAATATTTGTAAGTTCTAAAATGCTTTTATTAGTTTAACGTGTTTTTATGTGATATTGTAGGATTTATAAATAAATAGAGGATTTAGATGAAAATGTGGCAAAATAGGATTTTTTTTGGCACTAATTGGAAAGTGTCGTGAGCAAAGGAAGCATGCCGGATCAAAGAAGACCCAAAAAGAGGATCCTAAACGCATCAAAAAGAAGAATTAGATAAGTAAGAAGCGAGCTGCAGCACGCCAAAGAGGCGTTGTAGAGCGCGCCCTTCGTTCCAGCCAGAGAGAGCCTAACTGCAAGCTACAGCGGATAAAAGACCCACTGTAGCCTACTCCCAACCAGCATATGTGAGCTGTAGCGGGAAAAAAGCCCGCTGCAGCACCCCACACACGTGAAAACCTAAATTTGAGGCAAAATGTGATGTTTTTTAGAGACCCAAAAATTCTAGGGATTCATGGTAAAAACCTTCAAGGTCGGGAGGATTTCTTGGAGATTCAGTGAAGATTGGAGACTTGGAGCTTTGTTTCATCAACTAGTTCTTCATTCCATTCTCACTTCCATCTCTTTTAGATTCTTGAACTTGTATTTTTTTTCTTGAACTTGTGCTAGAATAATAAATTGGATGTTTGGTTTGTTTATGGATATAAAGTTGGATCTTTTGATGATTAGCTAAACTTTTTAAGCTAGGAGGTATGATGTAGCTTGATGATGACTATGTTTTGATGATTTGAAGGATTGTTGATTGAATTTCATCTTGAATTATTTGTGTTTCTTTATGCTTTTTCCTAATTTGATTTTTCATTAAAATAGAGTTATTAGATGTGTGAAATTGGGTTTGGGAGAGTTAATTTCATATGCTGAGACTTGAGAAACACAACCCAAAGTAATATTAAGTTCAGGTGGCTAATATCACTTGGGTAATCACTAAATTAGGTTTTCCTTAATGAGTGCTTAATTGATTCAGTTAATAGGCATATTAATTTGATTAATTTTACACATTATTTTACTCGGCACTCGAGAGAGGTAGTGAAGTTAAAAACCTAAGATTAATGATTTGGGTGAAATTGATTGACAAGCCTTTGAATTGGAATAACATAATCTAGTTAAGTAAAATCAAAACCTCCTAGCCACACATTAGATTGAGTTCTCTTAAATCCATATCTCTAATTGCATTTATTTCACTTGTTTTTAGTTTAATTTAGTTGCTCAAGTTAGTTTATTTTTCATTTTATGTTTGCCTAGATTAAGTTGGATTGCGATAATCGTGATATTTAGCATCAATATAAGAAACAATCCCTATAGATATGACACTTTTTCACCCTATATTATCAAAACTTGAGGACCTCATATACTTGCGAGTTATCACACAACACAAAGCTTTGATTAAGATTAAAATCATAATTAATTTTTTTTGAGATAGAAATTTGACCTCCAAAATAACTCTAATGACAATCCTATTTTCTTTCAAAATATCTCTAGTGGAAGTACAATTTCTCTTCAAAAAAACATTTAATATGACATTCCTTATGAAGAAAGGAGAACACATGTAATCAAGACATGTTCAATTTTGAGCTTAAAAAAAAAAGGAAAGAATATTGATAGAGGAACCTTTGACGTAACAATGGGATGTGTAAAAATCAAAATCCATAAGACAAGATGTAAGTTCGAAGACTATTTATAGAAATAATCCTTATATAGAATAATGAGAGACAACAATAAGTTTTACTTCAAGATAAGCCCTAAACCTGAATTTATTTTTTCTATATAATACTAATCAATTTTCATTACAATGCCAAAAACTTCAATTCTCCGAACAAAAATGCAGTTTATATATATCGAAACAATTCATTGGATTCTGCTTCGTATGTTAGTATTCTGGGAGAGAGAAGGACAGAGAAAACTGTAAAAGAGAGGATTTTTTTTCCCCCTCCTAAAGCTTGGCTTTGGGACTTTGAGGTTCTCTGGACCATTTTGGCGGGTAGATTTTGTAATTTTGTGCAAGTTCTTCCTCTTTCTCGACTTCTTCTTCGTCATCTAAAACATCCTTAGAGAAGGCATCTGGATTGGCTTTAATACAGTTCTGCAGAGCTACAAATGGATGCACGCAGTCTGAACCCTGCAAAGGAGAAAGTAGTTTACAAACAAAATTTTGGAGAGTGGAAAATAAGGTTTCATTCGAATTCATAGTCTTAGGCATCGAAAACATTATGGCCAACCGGAATTTTATTTTGTACTCTTCTTGGCAAGTACTAAGGAGTCATCAATCTTAACCGTGTTACAGCAAGAAAATAGCAGCTGCTTCTCACGACCATGATTTTTTTTTTTTTTTTTTTTCCATTTTTGGCTCAATAAAAAGAGGATGATTGGTGCCATCATTTGCCTCATCTCTCGTCTATAGCAGACATCCAGGGGCCCACCAATGGAACATAACAAAACACACAATTCTACTCAAAGGATGGATTTAGCTTCACTCTCGCCATACCACAAGTAGCCTAACACCACATGATCCATTGGCTGGGCAGGGACCTTAAAGTGGGACTTTGAAGTATCGAACCTTGAACCCATCCTTACGGAAGTGGGGGGGGGGAGGAAGGCATCCTAACCACCATACCACCCTGTTGGTGGTTCTCATAACCATTATTAGAACGGACAAGTTGGTTCTAAACTACGTGTATGATCACTTCATTGAGCGAGACATAAGGCAAATAGAAAATAGTGATCCAAAAAATGAAATGCTACATTTCCTCTGAAAAAAATTTTCTCTTGTTTTCCAGCCTCAAAATGGCTAGTTAAAGAAATCATACGGATATATGTCCCCCAATAACAACTATATCGGGGTTCTAAATTCCACTTTAAAAAGCCAGTTTCCCTACCAGAAGCACATGCTAGTACAAGCTGTAGATACTGCCTACAAATTAAAACATATCGGTTTCTTCTATATCCTCTTACCTGGTTTCTCTTTTACCAACTTCAATCATGAAGACAGACAAAAGTATAACTATCCAAGTAACATAAGTATGCATGAGATGTGCCCAATCACTCTACAAAGTGGCAGTTAGGTAGATAAGAGATTACCTTTTCTTCGGCGGTACTCTTGAGGAAACAAAGGAAGGCATCTGAAAACTGAACCCCACAAGGGGCACTTCGTAAATGAGCTATGCAAGGACATTCTAAAGCTTTCTGAGCCTTGGCATCAAGAGACTGAAAATGGCAAAGTTTAACTTATTTAAAATTAATCTTAAGATTAATGTTTGTTTCCAACAAAAATTAAACCCCAAAATCTACCATAATCCCTCCCTAATTTTAACATTTTCCAATTAAAATAAAACCATGAAATCTACAACAATCCCTCCCTAACTCTTCAACAAATGAATTTATGCAATGGACTAACCTCCTCGCCATCATCACCATATGCTGCAGCTTCTGTTAACAAACAAAATAGAATTGTCAAGTACAAGAACTACTTTTATTTTTGTAATTTTTACTATCCGGGTAACTAAGAATATATGCATTTGCTTTTTTCATTACATGAAAGATATAGTTATACGTAAAAAAACATGAACCTCCAGAGACAGTAATGGACTACCAATCTACACATAGGGTCTTACTTATCTCCATCGCATCCACATGATTTCAGTCTCAATACAAGACTTTGTTTTCCCGACTTTATTGTTGGAATTGATACTCTAGTAGAATATGACAGCAGCTTTTAAAAATGGGCAGCGCTTAACGTCAAAGATTCATGTTTATGGTTTCCAATCAGGATCTGTCTAAGAATGGCTAGCTATGTTGGTGATTGGAATGTAATGGTCATTAAAAAAATCGTGATTCTAAATCTCCTCAGAGACATCATTACTGATTCAAATATGCCAATAATAAGCAGCTTTACGTCACAAAACATAATAAGCAGCTTATTCAGTTCAAATCAATACCCGTTGATAAATACTACTATTTGAATTTCCAAAATCCACAGAGGCATTTTTACAAACACCTAAACCTCACGACTTGTTAGATAGAATAATAGCTACCAAAGAAAGTCAAATATCACAACAAGGAAACAAACACATTAGAACAATAGGAGGACATGTCAGTTTTGAACGTGAAAGAAGTGTACCGGCGATAAGAGATTCCATGGAAGGTGGTGAAGAAGAAGAAGAGGAGTTTGGTTTTGCAGAAGAGGACACAATCCGATTGCCAAGTTCAACATGTTCATCAGACGATTCTGATGTGACAGTGCTTTGAACTTGACCCATTTGCCTCACAGAATCAGTAATGTCAGCGCCTCAGCGCAGAGAAAGACCTCGAGCGAGAGCTAGAGGGAGAGGAAGAGGGAGAGGGAATGGTCAACTCAACCATGAGACGTGAGAGTTTTGGTGGTGGGCTTAACATGGTTGGATCCAACCCATTTCCCCTAAAAACAAAATCCCAAAATCTAGATTTTGAATAATAGCTTCAATTTAAGTAGAGAAAATTAGGTAGATAGTCATATTTTGGGTATCTTTTTATAATTTTATCTATTTTAAAATTAAAATTGATAATTTTAATATTATAAAATGATAAAATTATCAATTTTAATATTATAATAGATATAACATAAGGATGTGTCAAATTTATAATATTCTTGCACATAACTGATTTAATTTTGTGATCACTATTTCAAGGCAATAAAAAAGTATGTAATCACTAATGTGCTAACGTAATGATAATGGATTATCATGATGGGTTTGTAGTTAAAAGTTCGAGTTCTAAGTGATTTTTTTGGGGTCTTGTAAATGTGAATGTTTATTTTCTACTAGTCTAGTACTCGATAGAGAATGTCTAAGATCACATTCCCACGTATCACTTATCTTTAACATATTCGGTAGGATTTGGATGATGCACTCCTCGTCAAGGGTAGTGTCTAATTAAATATTTTTTGAATTAGAATGACATTCTAATCATAATTGAATCTCATAGGACTTCTTTTTAATATTGAAACATGTAAGATATAAGAAGTTTCTCGTGTAAAACTCGTATATTTATGTTTTTTTTTTTTTTTATTTTATGTTTATACTATACCAAAATGCTAGATATATGTTTTAAAATAAAATTTTGTAATAACCAATATCAATAATATCTCCGAAATTTCTGTAAAGATAGAGGGAGTATTGATATTTCCATTGAAATTGATATTTTCACCCTTGCGTGTCATGTCTGTATCAATCCATTTCATTTTGACATATGAAAATGTTATTTTTAAAAGACAGAGAACAACTGCTGACCTTTTCATTTCAAACTTATTTGGTAATATATTCATATTCAATAATTTCTCTCTCTTCTACTTAAGTTTAGAATGCCAAAAATTTATTGTTTTATCTCCAATTAAGACAATTTGTTCTTCAATGTATTCATAACGAAGAAATGAACAAATCTACATCATATACCTTATTAAATATGATTTGCTAAAAAAAAAAAAAAAAAACTTTGTTTTTAATCATTGCATTCAACACATCTGCTTGTTTCTAGGTTTAGCTCATTTCATTTTCATTTTCAAATAAAAATGGCACTTGGTAATTACATTTTTTGCTAAAAATTTCATTTTTATTTCAGAATGAACATAAAAATAACGCTCATTTATAAAATTATCTCACCCCGTAATTTTACCTATTATATTCCTGTTGTTTTGTATTTTAAATATTTCCATGTTTAAAAATTTCTCTCATTTACTTTTTTTTAAAGGTAATATTCATTTAATTAAAAAGTCTTACAGACACCAAATATAATGTGGATGATCCTATGGTACACATTACAAAGTACTTGATAAAAACTGATTCCATCAGTAAAATGTGATGAAACACAATGAAAACGATGCAAGACGAGAGCTGATATTAGGAAAATTCCTCAACATATCAATTTGAGCCCGAATAAGGCTCTTTTTAAAACAATTACAATTGATGGAAGCTTTGAATCCATCGAGAGCATGTAACATGTGGCACCAAACCCACAAACATCTTCGCTAAGATTCACAACTAGCGGAACTTCTAACTCGCCAAAACCTAAATCTGGCGGACAAAAAACAAAACTCAAACGGTGGGAGAACCACCTCTATTATTACAATGAAAACACTAAAACTATATGGTAGAAATATTAATGTCTTTATTAGACTAAAACATAAAAAACTAAAAACTAAAGCACGATCGTCGTAAACTTTTAATGAAAGTGCATTTGACAAGAGGACCATCAGAGTAGGAGGAACATTTTGGGGGACAAGCAGCGAAGTCGACGAGATGCCTTCAAACAACATAACGGGAAATACACGCGCTATCACTATCAACATCCGGAGCCAGAACCACCACCTCTACAAGAAACTCACCACCGTTCAGAACAAAAACTCGAAAGATTACAACCACCAGATGAGAAAAGCATCACAAAATGCCTCCAAACCGTCAGGAAACCATCCTCTATACGACATCAGATCCACTCTAATGAAGCCACTCTGCCAAACACAACCACTACCATCAAAAAACTCACAACGATATAAGCTCAGTAACCAATTTTTAAGACTGAGGTCCAACGATGCGCTAAGAGGTGGTCTTGAAACCCCGATCGACTCACTCTCTCCTTTTCTCTTTTTCTCATTTTCTAGGACCGACAGCTTCTCTATATTAAAATTTCTCTCTTTTACTTAAATTTTAAAATGACACAACTTTTTCATTTTATATTCGACTAAAATATATTTTTTTCAACATATTCATAATCAATAGAGCAACAAATCCTCATCTATATATATATATATATCAAAACACCATTTTGATTTGTTTCCCCCCCTATAAAATAGCAGTTTTGTTACACATCCAAACTTTTTTTTTTTTTTTAATGTGTAACTAAACCAAATATATATATATATATATACACACACACACACACACATATTTTTTTGGAACTCAAAACCAACTTTTAAAATGGAATAAAATGAAACCCACTAAACAGGTTCATTCCCTGTAAAATAGTATCGTGGTTCATCCTGCTGAAAGAGGAAGGAAAACCTGAGGGAAAGAAAGGAACAAAAAAGGACAAAAGTAAAAAAGAAACAAAAAAACGAGAGAGAGAGAGAGAGACAGACAGACAGACAGAAAGAGGAAATCGGCAACAATGGAGAACGACGAGAAGGTGGGACTGTGGGAAGGGCTGATGAGAAGCCATCAGAAGTCTCTTAAAGCCTTGTTCAGCCCCAAGAGCTCCTCCTCTAATGCCGACCAAAAGGACGTCGCTCCCAACATCCCTCACCTCTCTCCTCTCGCCAATTCCGTCGTCTCTCGCTGTTCCAGGTCTCTTTCTCTCTCTTTTCATTTTCATTTTCAAATTCGAACTCATTCATTTCTCAGATTTTCTGGGTTTTTTGTTTTTGTTTTTGTTGGTAATGGCTTCAATTGAATTCATCCATGATTCAAGTTGTGTTACGATCTTTGACGATAATTTACGCAAAAATTACCCTGCTGGGCAAGCATTGGATTTTGAATTGGAACTTTGGAGTAGCATTTTTTGGTCTCATTTTGTGACTGCTTCTGTTAAAGATTATTATTTATTGGGAAAAAAAAAAATCACCAACATTCTTTATAACTAGTACAGCAGATGGCATAATGTGAACTTGCGCTGGCCCGGTTCGTAAAGGGGTGGTCGAGGGAGAGATCCCCTATTTAAAAAGAAATGAAAAATCTAGAGGTGGAATTTTACAATTTTACAGTACCAATAATTGAAGATTTTAATTGGGTTGTGAACAAAAATTGATTTGATGTAATGCGCTCTTGGAAAACCGCTTTTTTAAGCAACGTTTCATGTGTTTGGACATTGGAGTTTGGATGGGAGGAGAAATTTCGGAACTAAAAAAGTTTGGAAGAGGAATGGAGGTTACTTTTGGCTGTTTGCATAGATTTTGTTGGGAAGATGTTGTTTAATTTGCCAACCAAAACACCCACCCACACACCCCCCCCCCCCCCCCGCGGCACCTCTTTCTTTTCTTTCTTGCTATTGAAGTAACTGGAGGTGTAAATTCGATTGGGCCATTCATCAACGGCTGGACCAACCCGCTAACTAGAAACCTTTCTTTTTGATGTTTTCTCGGGACTTTTTGATCTCTTTAATTGAATCATTTTCCCACATAAAAAGAGAAAAGGTTGTTTGCTTTTTATAGAGGGATTTTCACTGGAAACACTTAAAACAGTTTGATTCGAAGAGATTTTGTGGTCTGTAATTGGTGTAGTATGCATATGAATCGGTTACTCCAGCACGATCATGAGTTTATTGTTGGAGTGGTGTTGGGGTGGTGGTGGTGTGTGCGTGTGCGGGGTGGGGAGGTTTTACTTTGATAAGAAACATCCTTTATTGATACCGAGGGCAGTAGTAGAAAAGAAAGAGGACAAGGTTGTCCTCATTAATTATAAAACACAAATGAAAGGACGTAAAATAAAAAATCCAGCCAATAACGCCCAAACACATCAAATTTGATCACCCCAATATGTCTTTCCAGTTCAAAATAAATCAAGGAAAAGTTGAAAGTCTTAAAGGTTTTATCAGTCGAGATCCACAGGGAAGCTATTAGCTTTTCCGAGAAGATCCTTAGTTTCCATCTCCGTCTCTTTAAAAATCCTGCACTCCTCTCCACGAATACTCTAAAGTAGTGAAAGTACTCTTCCAGATGACCTAGAAATCTTTTTAATGTGAAACCATATTGGTTTCTCCAACATCAATTAACTGCACTGTACAGAGAAAGCCCATAAAAAACTAGCTTCATTCAGTAGAATATTCCATGTGGGAGAACTGAGATGTGGGGATTGGTTTTTTTGCTTGAGCAAATTTTCATGCCCTTTTAGAAAAGTAAATGTGTTCAGGCTGCATATTGCTGAACAAATGTGCTTCCCCTAGTAATTATCAAGTTTCATGCTGCAGAGTACTTAAAATTCCTATTGAAGAGTTACAACATCAATTTGGAACAGCAATACCTGAGAACGCTACTGAACTTCGGACATACGCAAGGAATTTTTTAGAATTTTGCTCATACCAGGCACTACATATGGTGACTAGACGCTCAAATTACTTGAGTGATAAGGAGTTCCGCCGTTTGACTTTTGACATGATGCTTGCATGGGAAGCTCCAAGTGTTGAGAAAAAACAATTAGAGAAAGTGAGTTTGCCCATTATTGTCACCTTTTGATTCTTTTAATATAGGAAGGTGTTTTCTCCTAAGATTTAGTTAAAATTTCACAAACAGGTCTGATGATTTTTCTTTTTTCTTTTATGGATGCTGGCAGGAGGCTGAGTCTTGTAGTAATCCGGAGGAGGTTGAAGATGAGGCTCCATGGTCACTTTTTTATTCAAGTTCTACGAACATGGCTCTTCAGGTTTCCTTCATCGTTTTTTCTTTCCTTTTGTTTACCTGCAATATGCAGCTCTATGACTTGTTAGTGTTCACATTCCAAGAGCTATTCTTCTTTTGACATTTATATTTCTCTCCGTTAGGTTGATAAAGAGAAAACTGTTGGACCAGAGGCTTTTGCACGGATAGCTCCTGCTTGTGCAGCTGTCGCAGATATAATCACTGTGCACAATCTCTTTGATGCACTCACATCTTCTTCAGGCTATCGGCTTCATTTCCTTGTGTATGACAAATACTTGAGAAGCCTTGACAAGTAAGATTTTCTTCTTGACTTCTTTCAGTTGCTCAAATTCCAGACTTCTAAAGCATAAGTGTGCTCAACATCTTTGAACTGTTTCCTTATGTGCCTTTACAGTTTACACATTTGATCACAACTTACCACTCGTTGATTTACTCCCCTAGCAACAAATGTTAGATTACAAGGAAAAGCTAGTTGAATCTATAATCAGCAATTTGTTTAAAAAGATGATCTCAACTCAACATAATTCAACTTCCATAACTGTACTTTGTGTATCACTTTGTTGTGAAAAATGTTTTTCCCTTCACCAAGTGAAAGAATTTCGGCTTTGACTGTTGAACGTCATCTACTTAGAAGGAAACTAAATAAAATGGTGGCTATCTCTTGTTTCAAACCTTCCTCTATCTTGAGAAATGAGAATCTGAAAATATTGAGATTATGTAAATTCACTGTGGGAAGACACCTTTTTGGTAGGCTTGAACAAGAGAAAAAGAAGATTCAATGTTCTCAAAAATTCCATCCAAGAGTTTAGGAATGGTTTTCCATCTCTGTGTAGTTAAGATAGAGATACGAGTTGAAAAGCTTGGTTGTGATGAAGTACAGGTGTGCGTCAAACATGAATCTCAATACTAGTTTTCTTTTGGGTTTGACAATGAATTCCTGCGTATTCTGTGGTAAAGCCTTGGCTTCTGGTGTAATTTTACTAGCCAAACAATAGAGTGGCACACTTTCTGATTTAATTATTACCGTTGGTGTCCATTTTTTCAGTCTGAAAGGGATAATAACGAAAAGGAAAACATGTCTCTGGAACTATGAATTTTGCGTTCTAATGGGACATATGTGGAATTATTGGATAGGATATGACGTGAAATGATTCAATGGTGTGGGGAATAAACAGTTTTCTTGTCCTTGCTTTAGCCCTAGGTGTAGGGATCAGAAGTACAATATAATTATGTCATTTTTTCAGGACTATAAAGGCTGCAAAAAGTGCATTGGTCCCTACTGGTGGAAATCTTCAGATTGCTGAGGGAGAAATCGTCCTAGATATTGAGGGTACAGTGCCTACTCAACCAGTTCTGCAACATATTGGTATCTCTGCATGGCCCGGTGAGTGATTTTGTTGTTTAATCCAATACTACATAATAATAATAATAATAAACTTTGTCTAAGTAGGATTATTGTATACAAACCATAATCTGCTGGAAATAATTTCTTCAATCCCTTGTAAATATATCTTGGCAATTGATTTCAAATCCAGGGATCTGAGTCCTGCCTTTCTACTGCGGGAAGGGGATATTTTTGGTACCAAAGAGATTCAATTCTTGTTCAGTAACCGATAATAAAGTTGGGAAAAAAAAAAAGAAGAAGAAGAAGAAAGAAAATCCCTCTTAACTTCTAAAAATTTTTCCCCCTTAGGATGTCAGTACTTAGATAGGGGATGTATTGTTCGTATTCCTTTTCCCATAAAAATGGGGAAGGTTATGAGTTTGCTCAATATTGCTAGTCTTTGGGGAAAAAGGGAAAAACCCCTACTGTTATTTTGTTACCCGAGGATTTTTGTCTCTTTTCCGAGGAAAGAGAATCAGGTAGATAGACCACTAATGCGTACAAACCCAAAAATGGGTCCTTGCTCATGGCCGAGTTATTTGAAAATTTGACATGTTTGGCATAAAAGACTTGTGGGATTCTTAGATGATAGACATGTCTTGATTGCATTGTTTTCACTCAAAAAGACTTGCGTCAACGATTGTTTCCTTTCTAATCTCTATTTGTCGGCCTTAATTGTCACTTAGCCAGGTACGTATACCACTAATAGCGAAGATGGCATGCCTAGACTACAATATATCCTACTTTTCTTCTTGCAAATAGCCGGTGTTTCTGCAAGATATCTTTCACCGGTTTCCTTATAAATCCAAGCTGTTTGTCATACATATTACAAAGGCCAGTTATCCTGATTTTTTTTTCTTTTCTCGGAAAATTAGGCTGGATGGCCTTTTTTAGTCAACTAATTTGATAGATGGCTCAACTTTTTTTTATTTAGGAAAATGGCCGTTTGTCATTTTTCAGATTTGGTCAATCAGTGATTAACTAATGGTCAATCAGTGATTGATTATGAAATTTGATAATTGACTAATGGTCAATAACTAGTTATTGACTATGAAATTTGGTGATTTATGTTATGGTTAATCAGTGATTGACCGTAAGTCAATCACTAATTACGGTCAATCACTGATTGACTATTACGTGGTCAATCACTGATTGACCATTCAAGACAATTGATTAACCATTTTAGGGAGGAAAAAAAAAAAGGCCTTCTAACTAATTTTTAAAAACTTGGGTCATTTATTAAAAAACTTATTAAAAAAAGGCTATTTACCTATAAATCCTTTTTTTTTTTTTTGCTTTAAATGCTCTTTTCATATATGATGCGTATATGTATTTAGTTTTGACTATATTTCTGCTTGCTTTCTCTCAGCTTAATTGGAGTCCTTCAATTCAGTTGTGGAATGTGTTTCATTATTTGCCATATTTTTTCACATAATATTAATCTGGACACTGTTACTTATCGATTTATGGTTTATCTGTAGGGCGTTTGACACTTACCAATTATGCTCTGTACTTCGAATCATTGGGAGTTGGATTGTATGACAAAGCTGTTAGATATGATCTAGCAACAGATATGAAGCAGGTCATCAAACCTGAACTAACTGGACCATTGGGTGCTCGTCTTTTTGATAAAGCGGTCATGTACAAATCAACATCCACGTATGTTACCTGTTACACTACTGACACTTCAGAATTGAGAGCATATTTTTATTGTTTAATTTTTATTTGTTTTTATTTTATTTTTACATTTTTGAGTTCTTTCTGTTATGTTGGTTGCAGAGCAGACCCTGTTTATTTGGAATTTCCTGAGTTCAAAGGGAACTCTCGCCGGGACTATTGGTTGGATATTTCTCTTGAGATCCTCTATGTTCACAGGTTTATCAGGAGAAACAACCTTAAAGAGACTCAGAAGTCGGAAGTACTTGCAAGAGTTGTTCTAGGAATCTTCCGTTACCGTGCAGTTAGAGAAGCTTTCCGCTTTAATGCATCCCATTACAAAACCTTACTTCCTTTCAACCTTGCCGAGAGTCTTCCACGGGGAGATTTCATTTTGGAAACTCTGTCTAGTCGACTGATTCTCTTAAATGCTGATGCTACCAAAGGTGATGTTTCTGGGAGTCCATATACAAAACGGCAGTCAAAGCTGTCCCCAGTTTCACTCCTGGCACTTTCCCAACTCGGGTTCGTGTTAGAAAAAGAGGCAAGCTTTGATGAAGAAGCAATAACAGTCGGAGACGTGTGTGTTGGTGAGACCAATCCCTTGGAATTGGCAGTAAAACAATCACTGTCAGACACTAGTAGTGCTGAAGCTGCTCAGGCAACTGTGGACCAAGTGAAGGTTGAAGGAATCGATACAAATGTTGCAGTCATGAAGGTTAATCATAAACATAACGTGTTAACTTCTTCTGTCACCCTGTTAATTGTCTTTGACTCATTTCTAAGCCAAAGTAACTCCTCTCCTCTTTTCCTGATTGGATTTATGTTGTTTTCTTTACTCAAGGCAATATTTTGGTTTTTTTTTTTTGCTTCTCTGCCTCGTTTGGCCAGTAGCATATTCGATTTCAAATATAAATGATATATGGCCCGTGAAGCCCAACAAGTCCATTGAATAGAAGAAAATAATAGTAGTAATTACAAAAAATTGTTGAACTGCATCCGCTTACTAGGCTGATGCAATCGTTTTATTACGGCAGTAGGGCTACTAACTGTTTTGAAATATGTTGGGTTGTATAAAGGATGTATGTGCATTTAGATTATACTGGTTAGCCGGACTACGTTTTATAATCTGAAGAGATATACGCACTCTCATTTGATATACACACTCTCATTGGGTTTTGTCTGTTTATTGGCCGAGTCTGATCCTTGGAATTCCTCTCCATTGTTGTCTATCGTTTTTCTAAGATTCGAAACTTTGAACTTAATGCTTAAGATTCTATGATTCTGGGATTAATCAATTTATTTATTTTGTGCCAGGAACTCCTGTTTCCGGTTATTGAGGTAGCCGGGCGCCTTCAAATTTTGGCATCCTGGGAAGACCCATTTAAATCAACAATGTTTTTGGTGTTGACCTGCTACTTTATTTTAAGGTATGTCGTGTGTGTATAAATAATTGAATGAAAATTAAGGTATGTCGTATATATCTTAACCGTTACACACAATTCTATTGATGCAAAGAGATTTGTTTGACTTAAAAGCGTGTGAAAAGCACCAATTATGGCTGCTTGGATATCTAGGGATCCTTGTCAATTAATGTTGCTTATATATATATTTACATATATTTTATTTGTCTAACACTAGGAGTCTACTTTGTTTCAAATTAGTCAAACTTTCTTAAAAGCTGGTTCACTATTGCATATCATCCTTGAATCTTGAGCGGCCTTCCAATTTTTCGTGCTTGTATTTCTTACTCCATGTCAAGTGTGAAAATATTTCAGCATAAATGAAGAGATGTTATGTATCAACGTCATTGATTTTGATGCACAGGGGCTGGATCAGATACATTTTGCCATCGCTTCTTCTATGTGCAGCAGTTCTCATGCTGTGGCGCAGGCATTTTAACCAAGGGGAGCCAATGGAGCCCTTCAGAGTAATGCCTCCCCCAAACCGTAATGCAGTGGAGCAGCTACTGACACTACAAGATGCCATCTCTCAAGTTGAAGCATTAATTCAAGCTGGGAATATCATTCTCCTTAAGATAAGAGCTGTTCTGTTTGCAGTAATTCCACAGGTACAAAAAGACTCGGAAGTTATTTTTCGCTTGAATATCCGTCTTCATATAAATCACTGCAACATCCGGAGAGATTAAACTTTCCACCATTATAATCTGTTAATTGAATGCACACGATTGCTATTTCCTCGTATGTTGCTTGAACCGTGCAATTATTTTACAATAATGTTTTGTTTGTTTCTTTTATGCAGGAAACGGACAGGGTTGCTCTATTGCTCGTCGTTTTGGCTGCGGTTTTTGCATTTATGCCTCTTAGATATATAGTGATGCTAGTGTTTCTCGAGGCTTTCACAAGGGAAATGCCTTATAGGAAGGAAAGCAGTGACAAGTTGGTGAGGCGTGTTAGAGAATGGTGGTTCAGGATACCAGCCGCCCCTGTTCAGCTCATTAAGCCTGCTGATAACAAGAAAAAGAAATCTTAGATACCGAGGACACCATTAAAAATGTAATATGGACGGAACTTTCCCCTCAAAAGTTAAAACAGTCCTTTGTCACAGTGAATTTAGAAGGATTTTAGCCGGGAATTTCTTAGAATTTTGGTTCTTTGTTGTCGTGTTCTCCATTTTAGGAATGCAAAATTTGGTCTCTTTTTATCACATGTAAAGGATTACAATGCGCAGCCGAAGATGATCTTGAGCTTAAAATTTGGACTGCCAAAAAATATGGAGAAATACAAAAACCTCATGTATTTTTTTTTTTTTTAATCCAAATGCAAGTATATATCATATCTTGAGCTTTTAGAATATTGAAATAATTCTCTGTTGACGGCATATTCTGTCAAATGCAATTATCTATCTCCATTTGTAAGCTGAGATTTTTATAGTGAGAGTTGTGTCCATCGAAACTTATCATTGATGGAAGAAAGTTTATGATGCGCTCTTTGGGTTTTCTCTATCTTATCCCTCTTGAAGAAAACCTCCCCATTACCCATTCTTTTTTTTCCCTCCAAAAGTCCTCTTTCATTTACGAGTTCTGATCGATGTAGTTGCCCCTTTCAGAAGATGCTCACCAAGTTACTTCCAGAATTTCAAATCTCTCCCCCCACACAGAGTATTTTGTGTTTAGGTTGATCCGAGGCTTGGCTTGCTCCCCCTACCCGCCCACACCCCTATTTTAGTGGCTTTGGCCTCTAAAAAGTAGTGCTGGCAATACATGTCATCAAGTCGAGTTCGTGTTGGGTTGAAGCTAATTTGACCTACAAAATCTGTCACCCGGACACGTTCCGCAACCCTTCAGGTCATAAAACCCCAAACGCTAACCCGACCTTTTGACGGGTTGACACGACATGACCCATGTAACCCGACACAAGCAAATCTTTGTAATTTGTCAGGAAAAAACGAAAAGGAGAGGGAAAAGAGGAGATGATAGAATGAGAAAGAAGAAAAAACTCTTGAATATTTATTATTGTCAGCCTCTGTTTGGTTTTTAGAAACAAGAAAAATCTTAAAATCTCACATTAAAATCTCAGAACCTTCATACTGCAATCATTTGGGTTTTAGAAAAAAAGTAATGCTTTTTCATCCATGACTCCTCAAAAGAATGAAAAGAACGCCAGAAAAAAAAAAAAAACACCTTTTAAGCACCACTACGTGCAAGCTCAGGGAACAATATGGTGGCCAAAAATTAGAAGGAAGGAGAGAGTGGCGGCAGTTAGAGAGGCAATGAGTGAGCGAGTGAGTGAGTAGGTGCCTGGGGCTTTCAAGGGGCCTTCAACACTTACTAGGCCTTAACCATTTATTTGGGCCTTTACTATATCACCTGTATTAGTCGGGCTTGAATATTTAATAGATAAACTAATTAATCAGGTTCGCAGGTTGAATTCAGGTCAGGCGGGTTGACCCGGACACGACCTGATTTCTTGTTGTGTCAGACGGGTTCGACCCAAACTCAACCCTTACCTTATTTTTTCAACCCTAATCCGTATTTTTTCATGTCGTGTCATCGTGTCGTGACTCAAATTTGCCACCCCTACTAAAAGAGAGAGAGAGAGAGAGAGAGTGAGGGGGAGGAACGAAGAAGGAAAATTAATGGCGGTCGCTTATATCATGTAGTAGTCTTTTGGTATTTCTACTAATTGTAAACCTGGCTTTTTTAATGTTTGGGGCCTCTCTAGCATAAGCTATGGAAGGGATTATATAAAATATGTGTACATGACGTAATATATAATCGGTTGTTATTAGCTGCTACTGTAATTCGGCTTTTACATTTGGAAATTCTTTCTTTTTACATTGGAAATTCAAACAAATAAAAGATTGACGTAATATGTAGGGAAGCTTTTGAATTTGCCGATTCTGATGAATAGTTCAAGGCTGATGAAGACGGTGACATGGTGGAGGAAGATTCTCAAACTTATTCCTACTGATAATTTGGTTGCATTGAAGTATGCTAGACGGTTGCAGATAAGTGACAATTTGCTTTTTACTACCGATTTAATAGGTTAGAATTTATTAGGTTTAAATCTTTGGGTTTGCGAATCAAGCTTACAATCCTTGATCTATCCTCATTCTTAATAATTTTACCGAACCAAATAATGTTTTCTTAATTATATACAATATATTTACATGAGTTTATATATCTAATTCATTTAGATACTAGAGGGGCATTTATAAAGGTTAAAAGCATAAATTTATAGAAAGGATCATGATACATATATACCAATGCCTAACCTAGATTAAATATAATTACAGAATATCATCAGCTATCCAATGTTAAATGATTAATTTTTTCTTTGAAAGTTAGACAACATAATTTTTGTCTTTTGATTGCCAGGAAAATATAATACGGGGTACTGCTTTCTATACATTTTATCTTATGTTTGTGATTATTTTACTTATTTTGTTATATTTACAACAATTCAAACAATTTGTAAGCTTAAAATTATTATAGTTGGGATCGATAGAAGCTGTTAAAATCAAATTCTTAAATTTCAAGAAAAATAAAAATTAGAAACTTTGCCTCCCTTCTTAAAGTTGAATCATAGTTGAAGTAATTTGATGGAAAGAAGAAGTTTTAAATTAATTAACTTGAGTCATCACAGTGTGTAATGAAAGCTATAAGTTGTTGAAAATAACGTGTGAGGTGTGAAAGAAGGCATTAGCCATGTAAATAAATCAAAGTTATTATAATAAAAGTGAAAAAAGAATTTATAAATTTCAGCCATTGGATTATTTCGACTAATGCATGATTAAAGTTCAAAACTTATTTCCTCTCCTATATAATTATTATATCGATTATATAGATGTGATAAGTATGAGATTTTTATTATGTTGTTGCTTTTTCCCAATCCTTTAGAGTTAATAATGATATATGCGTGAAAAAAAAAATAAAACACAATCCTTTAGAGTTAATAATTTAATCAAGACTTCAATTTAAGGAAATAAACATTAATGTAGAGAGAATTAGTGTGGCCTTGTAATAGCATGGGAGATAGCTGCGAGATAGACTATCGATGACAATATTCCCTGCAGAGACAGGATTTCACAGTATTCCGCTCCAAACGAAACAAGTTTTTTTCTTGCCCATTCTTTCTTGATTTTATTTTATTTTATTTTTCCCTCTCTAATGTATGTATATCGAAAAACAAGTTATAACGAAAACATACACAATAAAAAATTTATGAAAGTCAAAATTATGCATCGGTCCTTAATTATTTATTGATCCAATACATAACAGTCATGAAAATTAAGTCGTCTTGTATCAATTTATCCTTTATTAACCCATATGAATTTATGGTTAAATTTAGACGATAATAGGTTTTAACACTTTTTTTAGATGACATGATACAGTAATCAAATTTAAAAAAAGAGAAAGTATTTGAATGATATCAAAGGAAAAAAAAAAAAAAGTTATAATCATATTTAAAAAATCAAAGGGAAAATTGACATAAAAGCAATGTTGTACTAGCCCCCATGTTGCCAAATCTGTACTTGACCGAGCAAAAACTTTTTGTTTCCTAGAGATCCAATTGATAGATCTCTACCCAAAAAGACCCAGTGACCACTAGAGATAGGAAAGAAAAAAGGGAAGAAACTAACACAAAATAGGGGAAAAAAAATCATGATAAAACGGAAATATTACCTATATCTAACCTAAATTTAATTATGCTATCCCTCAAAAAAAATTACAAACAATCCAACTTAAATTATTAATTCAATCTTGAATTGTTTATTCTAATCACCAATCCAACTTAAATGAATAGTTGAAGTTTATAGGGACCAATCATCCAAATATCGAATATTTTATTGGATAGGTGTATCAAGTAAGTACGATGACATGATACACTTAATTTATTTAAAGTGTGTTTAGTATACCGGTTTAGAATTTTTAAATAAAAACAAAATATATGGTATAAAAATATAAATAACACATTATTGTAATATTTTTTAAGGGTAATTTGAGCATTTTAATGTCAAAATTAAGTGTTGATCGATAAATGGTAGAAATTTATATATTGAGTGTAATCTGATAGTATATAAATGTAAAAGTACAAAACATATATTATATTTTCTAAATAAAAACAAAATACAGTATATAAAAATGTTTATAACCATTTTAAGAAACTAAAAGGTCGAATGTGGTCGGTAAAGGAAAACAACATCCTATAAAGATTCAAATTCTCATCACAACAACCCAAGTGATAGCTTCAAGAATCAGGGCAATTCCACCCAACACAACAATGGCGATTATGTAGCAAGGTACATAATCATCCATATAGGATGATTATAGAGGCACATTTATAATTAATAAGGTGTCTGTATATATATTTTTATATTTTAAAATAGCTTTGTACATCTTTAATGATGATGATGATGTTGTCCGGTGAGCGGATTTTTTGTCTCCGTCGGTTTGGGATTTGCTACTTCACTCATTCTAATTTTGCGTACTTCAAAAAAAATTTTCTTATTTTTCAAAAAAGAAAAATTGAAAACATATCCCAATCACTCAAGGCCATCGCTCTAAAACTAAGAGCAACAACAGCCATCCGATCTAAGTTTTGAGAAATCGCAGCTAAACCCTCACCTTACGATCAATCCTGTGCCGGTCTTTAAACATTTTTTTTTTTTTAATTCTCATTCTTCTCTATAAAAACCAAACGTTCTTCTCTCACACTCACTCACATAGACACTAGACACTGTTGTTGCAGATCTTCTTCAGTGTCTTTCAATTTCATCCAAAAAAAAAGTTCAAAAAATGAACAAGGTCAAAATAAGGAGCTGTTCAACAGCAAAAGAAAAGTTGAAGAAGAAGAAGAACAACAAGAATGAAAAAGTTGCATTGGAGCTTGGGCTGAAGACCATTGAAACTGTAACTGTTGACGTCACTTTCGACGATATGCGTATCCCAACCCTCTGAGTTAGGGTGTGTTTGGGACTTTCACTCAAACTAAAATATTTCAACTCAGTTTTTATCTTTTTCTCAAAAAGTTTTTGTCTTTTCTCAAAAAGTTTTTTGTCTTTTCTGAAAATTCAAAAAAATTTACTATTGAAACTTAAAAATTTCAACTCAAACTAATTCATCAAACTCCCCCTTAGTTTTTTTTTTTTTTAATTGGGTTTATTAGAATGAACCATAATTTTTAATTTTAAATACTCGAGTTTATGATCATGAAATTTGATTGATTTGTGTTGTTGCTGGTGGTCTTGGAATTGTATGATGGCACCGACCCAGACAACAGCCTCTGTTCCAAGTGCGGGTATATATATGTATATTTGTGTGTGTATAACAATGTATATATATGCACGTTAAGTAATTGGTTTTTTGCTCAAAACGTTAAGTAATTGGTTGATTTTTCCTTTTGTGCGTGATTTTGATTCTAGGAAATCCATTAGAAGACATCGCCGCACATATGTTGAATGTGAGTGCTTCAATAAGATGTCTTCTCTGTTTGTTTAATATATACATACATACATACATACATATATATATATATATATATGAGATACCATATTCATTCATCTACATATATATTTGCACGTAGATAAATATTTAAATATATGTTACGAAATAAACAACGAAAATAGATAAAAAGAAAACAAAAAAATAAAAATACATAGATTTACGTAAAAAACCCTAGACGGGAAAAAACCACGGGCAAAAAAAAAAGAAATCCACCAAATCAAAGATTGATACAAGAGGAGCGACTACTGCAAAAGAACATAAATACTGAAACCCTAAAATTACATCATAAATATTCCCAAACCCTAACAATATATTTGCAAGTCGCTTTGTTCGTCAACAACAAGATTGGTCCCGCACTGGCTGGCAAGGTTCTTTTCCAAAGACATACTACTCTATTTTATCGCAGTTTTTACATCATTTATCCAACCCTTACAAAAATAAAATTTTATTTTACGTTTACTTAATTGAAATATTATATTTATTAAACATGCCATTAATTAAAATGCCACACTTTTTAGGCAATTTTTATTATTAAAAATATGTATTAATTAAAAATATATATTAAAAAAAAAGATCTCCTAAGCGATGCGCCAATAATAGTGCAACACTATTCAATTGCATCAACACAGCACCGTTTTTGGCACTGGGTTGGAGAGCAAAACCGGCGCACTTTCGCAACGGCACATTTGCAGTGTCTCTTGCTGTTTGCAAAGCGGGTGCTTCTGTCAAAAAACAAATACACCATGCATGAAAAATTCGAGATGTTCTAAAAAAATTTCCTAAACAAATAAAAAATAAAATAACTACAGAAGAAAATAGTTTTGTTAACTATTGTCGTAGAAATACATAATTCAATAATTCAATATAATTAAAAAAGGAATTAAACTTGATAATAGATATATTATTTCGTATAATCGAACTTTATATCTAAAATGTTGTGCTCATATTAATGTAGGAATATATTCTTAATTTATGCTTATTAAATATCTATTCAAATATTTAACAAAATGACCAAATAAAATAAGAGCTGTAATTGAAAATAATGTTATTACTGAAAATAATAAATAAACAAATTATAATGTATGTACACTATCTATAATTTCAGCTACACAGAACACAGAATGTCAACTGCTTTTTAGCCTATTTTACAACATCAACGACAAATCAGGGTGTTGCTGAGCGAGCTAGAATCGGAGAAAGAAGATCTATACAAAATCATAATCCCCAGAAGATGAAAAAGAGGGGCAAAGATCATGCAAATAAAAAATACAGATCATCCACTAAACATTATCTGGCCAGAACTCCCTGAAAAACGCCCGCTCAAATTCCTTCTCCTGCAATCGTCTTTCGAGCTCTTGCATCTTCCTCATCTTTTTAGTGAGTGGCTCAGATTTTTTTGATGGCGGTTCCTAAATCAACATGACATTAGTACAAACGCACTGGAAAACGCACAGAGCAACAACCCCAAAATAAAAATTAAAAAGAGAAAACCAATGTTTTCTTGTTCCATAGCTTAAATTAACTCGAAAGAAATCAGAAGAAAAATAACAAACTAAGCAGATAACTAGCTTCCCAATAAAAGGTCTGCCCAGTTGGAATGGTTGCATCAATATGTTAAATCTCTTCATGATCCAAATTGCATTAATCCACTTGTGTTCATTCTTAATTCTTCCAAAGTGCAATCTTTTACTTAGATGAATAAACGCATTTGTTTCACATTCAATCTGTTTGAATATGACGAGTTCTACCGGTTACAATAATATTTACAAGATTTTCATAGTTCTTACTTCATACACGAATCTTCAAGGATTATCCACCTCCTAATTTTTCATTACTTAATGTGGAGTCTTATTTCTTCTTCATAGTCCCGATAACATTTGTATTAATTATATAATCATTTACCAGTGCAGTCCTTTATTTTTTAAAAAAAATGGAGAAAAAAAAATGGAGTTAAGTTGAGAGCCAATGATAATTAAAAATTACCTGTTTATTTTTCCCATTCGATGTGGTGGTGCTTTTAGTATCAAAAGGCTTAAGGGCCTTCTTAACTTTGTCAGCTCCCAAGCCCCGCTTGTTATTCTTCAAATATGCTTCCACCGGCTCCAATCTACCCTGTTCAAAAAACAAAACCATAACCCTCAAAACCAAAAAAATAAATAAATTAACAAAGGTAGAGAAAAAGATAAACAAAACAAAACTGTCAGTTAAAATTTGGCACTGCCGTATAACCTTGTTCATATGCCAGTCAGTCCACCCTCCCAATCACGACACTTTTAAGGTGTGATTGCAGGTTCTTAAAACAAATACCCAACTATCTTGCACTTGCTATTGCCGTTCAAATTCCAAGGTCAGAGACCTTAGGTTTCAAGCATATTGACTGGGAGGCAACGATGTTTCAACTCAAAATTTCTTGGAAAAGACTTGGAAAGACTTAGGTAACAATTTCCAATAATATATAACGAGCCATATCATATACCAATTGCAGAAAACGAGCATTCAAACCATTGTTAGTACGAAACGTAAAAATTTCGATCCAACTTGGTAACACCAACAAATCAAGAGTCTGGAATTCAGGTCAAGCCTACTATCTCTAAAATGTAAATTTACAAAGACAGCATTTCATGATTTTCACCTCATAGACTACCAGCTAAAAATACAATAAAAATAAACCTTAAAAAATGTAAACAGGGAAAAGTAGAATGCCCACCTGCTCAGAAATCCCAAGACCAGTTCCTTCTTTCCAACCTTGTTTCTTCAGAAGCTACAAAACCCCAAAAGCAAATCTAATTACTTGATCAAAACAAGATAAACCTTTAGCCAAGAAATCCGAATTTTAATATTAAAACTTGGAAGAAATAAGAAAAAAGACGAAAGAAATTCGAGAAAAAAACACCTTAAAACCGATATTAGAGGAGTCGATCGCTGTCGCGGAGCCACTGGAACCCTCCAATTGTTTTTCCATTATTACTCCTAAACCAAAATGATCAAACCAAACTAAATTTCAAATTAGGACAGGAAAATTTTCAACAATCGGTTTTCATTCAATCAAATTAACAGGCAATTTCAACTCTACAAGGAAACCAAAAGAGCCCTAAACCAAAATCTGGATTCTAAAGCACAAAAGATGAAACTAAATTTAATAACATGAACAAGAAACCTAATTGCTAACATTATTCAAATCCCTAATTACAGAATATTTGTAGAGCTCATCTTACTATATAAATTCTCAATCTTTCAACATAAATCATCGTATTACGGTATGATTAGAACATGATTTTTAGCCCAAACTCGAAATTAGGAATTGTTTTAACAAATTCTATCCTCAAAAAAAATAAAATAAAATAAAAAAGAGGGAAAAGCGAACCTGATCATTTGATCTGCGGCACACAAACGAATCGTTCCTCTTCCGAGGATGCAAAAGAAACCCTAAGCTCCAATTCTTGCGATCGTTCCTCTTTCGAATTGAATGGCTAACGCGATAAACTAGCCAGCCGCTGTGGTGGCCGTGGGGATTGATTTGTTAAACACCACCGTCTCGCCGCCCCAGAAAAATGATAGAAATATCCAAAATTTTCCCATGAAGTCTAGTGTGGTGGTATGATATAAAAAATAAAAAAATTACCCAAAAAAAAAGTTCAAATTTCATTCCCTTCGGTCTTGTCACAAAATACCCCTGAACTTCAATTTATAATATTTGTTTTCCAAAACTTTGAAACGTTTGTAAATTTTCCCAATCAGTTAAGTTTTCAATAGAAAATGGCATGTGCAATGCACATGCTGATAAATTTAAGGGCATTTTAAGGGCATTATAATTTTTTTTTTCCTTTCAGCTTTACTATTTACCTAATTTTATATCTTAAATTTTAAAAGTTCATAACTTTACATAAACAAATCCAAATTAAATAATTTTATATTTTAAATCGCATAAAATTTCGATACGAATAAAAGAAGCTTATATATTGATTTTTTTTTTCCGAACATATTTCAAGTTTTTACATTTTTTAACTCAAGCAATTCAAACGTCTTAATAAACGCATAATCAATTCAAATTCAAATTCTACAATCCAAACTTTAACACCAAATACATGCTAAAGGGGTAATTTAGTAATTGTACATTCACATCCCAACTCCTATTGTGATTGAGTGACACGTGTTATTTTCCGTTAAAAACTTCACTTAGGGGGAAATTCTCAAAAGTTTCAAAGTTTATGAGGAACAATATTATAAATTGAAGTTTAAGGGTATTTTGTGATAAGATCTAAAATCTGTCCTAAAAAGAATAAGTGAGGTAGATAGAGTTTTTTTTTTTTTTAATAATAAATGAGGTGTAATATTCCTTTTTTTTTTTTTTTTGAAGGTATTGAGGTGAAATATTACCATTATTCATAGGTATTGTTTTTTTACTTGGATAAATTATAGTAAATATAAAATTTTTTAAAAATATTTAAATTAAGTAGTATATTATAAAAACATCAGAGGTAACATATTTATGGTAAATTTGCTTAATTATTAAAAGTTAATTTCATTGTAAATGTTTTGTAAATAAATTGTTTATCATAGATATTATATTTACCGCATACATATTATTTATAGCAATATTTTTAAGATAATCTTTTATCGTGAATATATTTCGTAAATACATTATTTATCATATAAACATTATTCACCATCACGCAAAATGTTTTCTGCTATTTATTAAGTACTTTATTTAAGAGAATTTTGCTGCTATTTAAGATAATTTTTATCGCAAATATATTTCATAGATATACATATGTTATTTGTCATCAGACAAAAAGTTTTCTGTCATTTATTTTATTACTAGAGGTTTTTTTGCTTATTTCCCTCTTTTTGCCTTTCAATTATCATATTAATTTTTTTTTTCTATGAGTGACATATAAATAATTATGGAACTGTTTCAATTAGCAAATATAAATATAAAATTTACATATTATTATATTATTTACTAAAGAATCAAAGCATGCATTTGATGTTAAGATTTAGATCGTAGTATTTGAGTTTAAATTGATCATATATTTATCGATGTGTTTGAATTGCTGAAGTTAAAAAGTGTGAAAACTTGAAATCTGTTTAAAAAAAAAATCAATATGGAGCATGTTTCGTTTGTCTTAAAATTCTATACAATTTTTTTAAAAAATCATCTCATTTGGACTTATCGATGCAAAATTATGAACTTTTAAAATTTGAGTTATAAAATTATGTAAATAGTGAAGCTGAGGAAAAAAGACAAAAATTAGATCGTAATTATAGGGTTTTGATTATAATACTAAACAAGTTCAAAGTCTAGACGTTACCAAATGAGTTCTCATGACGCTGACATTAATATTCACTAAAGGCCCTGCTACTTGATGATGAGCACGTCAATCTCATTGAATGAGCTAATAATAATGATGCATGAAGACGCATAAAAATAAGTCTTCACATTTATAGCATTTTTACTTATTAATAATTTATGAGATCTTTGGTGCAAGGTTTAAACTCTAAAATTACAATCTAAATTTTATTTTTTTTCCTCTCAATTTCAATATTTATAGTTACTATTCGTAGTTTTTAAACTTAAACTTTAAAAGTCCACAACTTTTCATATATAAATGTAAATGAGATTTTTTTAAAATTGTATAGAATTTTAAAACGAACGAAACAAGCTCCATATTGATTTTTTTTCCTGAACATATTTCAAGTTTTTACACTTATGAATTCCAATAATTCAAACACCAAACTAAACACACAATTCAATTCAAACCCAAATTCTACAATCTAAACCTTAGCACCAAACCCCCCATAATGAGGTCTCTTTAAAAAAAAAAAAAAAAATGAAATGAGATCAAATGATTAATCACTTATTTACTTGTTCATTTTTCTTCCGATTGGGAATGGTGGGCCCACATCAATTTGAGATTGTAGCTTTCAAGCTTGGTATATATATAGTTACTATTTTACCTTCATTTTATTTATAAAATAGGATTATTTTCCTCTATGGTCACTGAAATTTTGGATCATTCACACCTTATCTCTTAAACTTTAAAAATTACCCTTTGAGCTCTTAAGTTTGAATTAGCCCACACTAAACTCCTTCTATTAGAGTTTCAATTAAAAACGGACGGAAAAAAATGAATTAAGTGTAGTCAAATGATATTTTTCCATTTGTTTTTAATAAAAATCCTAATAAAATAGGTTTAGTAAAATAAATACCCATATTTTTCCATATGGTTTTAACCAAAATTCTAGTAACAAGGATTAAGCAGGACAAATTCAAAATTTCGGGGCCAAAATATCATATATGTCAACTGAACTTTAGAATCATTCACACTTTGTTTCTTGAACTTTAAAAACTCCCCTTTTACCTCACTTAGGGTGTGTTTGGTGTTTGAGTTGAGTTTGAAATGTTTGAAGTTGGTTGACTTTTCAAAAAACTAATTATAATTTTTGTTGATTTTCAAAAAACCAACGTAAAGTACCGTTTTAGTTTAAAATAAACTTAAATACCAAATGTAAGATTAACTTTTAATTAGCCCACACTTAACGCCTTTTATTAGAATTTAAAAAACAGATGGAAAAAAGTGTAGTCATATGATCCTTTTTCCGTTTGTTTTTAATGAAAATCCTAATAGAATAAGTTTAGTAAAATTGATACCTGTATTTTTCCGCTTGTTTTTAATCAAAATTCTAGTTACATGGATTAAGTTGGACATATTCAAAGTTCAAGAGGCAAAATATCCTATATGCCCACTAAACTCTAAGATCGTTCATACTTTGTCTTTTGAATTTTTTAAAACTCCCATTTTGCCCCCTTAACTAATAAAACCAAAGTTCTAATAATAGGAAATAAGTGTGATAAATTAAAAACTCATAAGACAAAATAAGAGTTTTAAAAATTTAGGAGATAAAGTTTAGAATTATATATGAGAATAATGACAGTAAAATAATTATTCCAATAGTAAAAAAGAAATAATAACAATCTATATTAATTATTATATACCTAATGTTATAAAGTTATTTTAATTATTATTAATTTTGCTAGAATAAATAATAAGTAATTTTGTCAGAATCAACAAAGAATAATTTTTAATTGTAATAAACTAATATGTATTCAATTTTTGACACTTTATTTATTTTATTTGTTTAATTCAAATTTTTACACTTTTTCAACTTTTTAAAATAAAAAATCACACAACTTATTTTTATTGTTTTAATATCTTAATATTATAACGATTAGTTTAATTATGATTCACAATATGATAATAAATTTACAAATTAATTTTTTAAACATTTTTGAAAGCATAATTATGAAGGTATATACAAGTATATTTCTAACCGTTATTTATTTATTTATTTTGGATTTAAATAGATGCACGAATGATATTTCTATTGATTTCGATTCTAAATCATATAATCAAGTAAATAGTTAATTTTGACTCTAATTTACACACACAAAAAAAAAAAAAACCTTATTCAGCCTCTGTATCTTCATTTTGAATAGGGAAAAGTACTTAAATGACATAAATTTAAATATTATTGCACCGATATAATATGAAAAACGTAACATTAGGCCAATATGATACAAAATCAAACTAAAATAAATTAAAGTTTGTGTTATGTTGGTCAAGATGGGGAAATTTATGTTATGTTAGTCAATAGATGAAAAAAAAATATGATTATTTAGGTAATTTTATCTTCTGAGTGTGGAATGTGTGGGAATACTATTTGTTCTAATTTATGTCCACTCTGATTATGTTTAAGTAAATACACCACTAAAGACCCTCAAGCACTCAAACATTTAACTATGGACCCAACATTATAATTATTTATTGCTAATCTCCAATACTCAGTAACAAACATGTTATCGTTCATGTGTTTTCAAGTTCAAAATCATAAAAGTGTTTCTACTTATTTTTAATAAATGAGAATCATAAACACTATAATCTACATTAAAAAAAAAGTAAAAGAAAGTACTGTATTATATAAATATTAATATATATTGTTGAGAAATATATATAAATATTTTTATACGTATTACTCTATAACATATACTCTTATTGAAAGTAGATTATATTATCTATCCGTAACACGCAAGTACACACATGTTTTTCTTTTGAAGATCTCACACAGACATATATTAGAAAACTAGCATTAAATATTGTATGCCTAAATTTAGGAAGCGCTAAACAAACCATCTAATCTCCCTTTAACTCTAAAAGCATTGTTAATAATAAAAAGACTACTATGTAAAACATCGTCCATTATTCAATTGTTTGTATTTGTTTTCTCTCTTAGCCTAAACTTGCCACTACATCCTCCTAAAATACACACACACACACACACCATTCCATGAAAAACTGCGTTAATTCCATCTTAATTTTCTTGTTTTAAGTTCTCTTGTTTTTTTTTTTTTTTGAACTTGAGCAGGGAATTCGAACTCTACATTTAATGATGAATTAATATATAAAATTACTGTTAAATTATATTTGCAACTACACAAATGAATTTTTAATCCCACTAAAAATACCAACATATTTTCTATGAAAAAAATAAACAATTGCGAGTATTTGACAAATCGAGTAGTAGTCTACAAATTTTAGCAAAAATTTTCCTAAGATAAAACTAAAAAGAAAATCCAAAATTTACAATAAAATAATAAAAAAAATGAAAAACACAAGAAAAATAAAAGGAAATGAGAAAAAAGAAAGTGAAAAATAGAAAAGAAAGCATAAATATGGTGGCCGGTTTAAAATATTCAGAGTGGTGTTAGACCAATGCTAATAAATTATATAGAAAGTAAACAGAGGCAATTTATAAAATAATTTAACAACTTTTTAAAAAGTTATTTAAAAATTTAATTAATAAAATGATCTTGAATAATCACGATCATTCTTGTATTAAGGCTTCGTTTGGTGAAACGATTTGAGCTGAAATTTTTAAGTTTGAGTTGGTTGACTTTTTAAAAACTAGTTATAATTTTTGTTGACTTTTCAGAAAAAAATAAAAATTAAGATAAAAAAATACAATTTAATTTGAGTTAAATCTAATCACCAAACGGGACCTAAGATTATATTTATGGTTCGTTTGGTGAATGAGTTTGAGTTGAAAATTTTTAATGTTTTTTCAGAAAAGACAAAAATTTTTTCAAAAAAAAAATAAAAATTAAGATAAAAAATATATTTTAATTTAAAATAAGATATGTTATCAAACAAACCCTTAATGTTCCATCTCATTTTAAATTAAAATATATTTTATAATTAACATTTTTTTTATATATTTTTAAAAAATAAAAATTATAATTAATTTTCAAAAATTTAATTAATTTTAACTTAAAATTTTCATTTTATTTGGAACTCAATTCCAACGTCAAATGTTCTTTAAAATGAGATAACCTTATTTTGCTAATCTCTTATTTTGCTAATTTGGATTTTGAGATAGTCGCACATACATGAAGTAAAAGTAAATAATAATTTTTGGATATTTTTCTCTCCTCTTCTCGTTCTCATCTCATCTACTGAAAACCCTAGAAACAAAGAAAGAAAACTCAGACAAGGTTAAAGAAAGAAACAAGCAAACAAAGAAGAAGAAGAAGAAGAAGAAGAAGAAGACGGAAGAAGGAAGAACGAAGAACGAAGATGGATTTGGATCAGTGGATCTCAAAGGTCAAGGAAGGCCAGCATCTCTTGGAGGATGAGCTTCAACTTCTCTGCGAATATGTCCGGATTTTCTCTCTCCTCTTTTTTTTTTTTTTTTTCCCCTTTTCTCTCTCTAGTTAGGGTTTCGCGATCTGTTTCTCTCATTGATCTCGGTTTTCTTGTTTTTATTCGTTTCTGTTTGCTTGCCTAGAAAATTCCGAAATCGATTCGCCGTTAAGGTACTTGTATTGTTGCGGGAGATCTGGAAAATGGGCCCAATGAGGGATTTTAAAATCCGAAAAGATAATGATTTACTCTTTAAATCTAGCGACTGGATTTCGATTTATTGTTCGAATTTGTGATTATTATCGGATATTTGAATTTGAAGAACTTAGTTTCAGTGTAGTTTAAGTAGTATTTGTTTGCAATTCCATGGGTGGTATACGAGAAAACTACGAGATATAGTAGTTTGATTGGATTTCTGACTAGAAATTTCTGTTAGGTGCTATATTTCCTCATAGTCATTGTTGGGTTTTGGGATCTTTGGAAAATTTCAGGATTAATTGGGTATTTCTGGAAAGTAAAGTAGGCAATAGGAGATATATTATATATGTTAAATCTATAGACATATATAATTTCGTTGAGTTCTCCGTGAAGGAAAGCGTTCTTGCCTCTAGCCGGGATGGAATGTAACCGAACGAAGGTGATCCTCAAGTCTGGCTGGGCAACCCCCGGCTCCCGATTTTGAGCGAAGACGTTTTTTCCTGTTCAAGTGTGGGAGTTATTCCATTTTTTACCCAAAGAAATAGTTAGCTAGTGTTGACATGACATGGCCATTTCTCTAATTCTTAGACATTACTCTCAAGAAATCATGAGAAAACTGATGAAGGATGCGCATGAAGAACTGCCAAATCAAGTCCAAGTTCTTAAGAATTAGTACTCTACTTCAATTGGTTTGTAAATTTTGCAGGGTTAAAGAGAGATTTTTACATAATATCACGTCACTGTCTGAAGTCACATGCTTTCTTGAAGTGCTTTTACAATTTCCTACTTGATAACTTGTGAAATGGTATCCTATTGGGTAAAACACTCAATTTTAATTAATTTGGAATTCTTTGATTTTTGCACTTACATATGTTCTGTGAACCCATGGAAGGCAACAATTAGAAAAATTTCTGAGCTGTATTAACTATTAACTATCAAATAATCCATATGATCTTATGCGATATTATTTCTTCAATTTTTTAAGATAGTTTGGTTTTTTTGCCTGGACTATTATCTTGACGAGAGACAAGGACCCGAGAAGGCGGGGAGACGAGCTATTTGACGGACAAAAGAAATACTCAAATATGCCTTTTATTTTAAGAAACTATGGCGGTTTATGGATCCTTTACCAATTTTTGCAATCTTTTGTAGGTTAAAGATATTCTTATTGAGGAGTCCAATGTGCAGCCTGTAAATAGTCCAGTCACTGTTTGTGGTGATATTCATGGCCAGTTCCATGATCTAATGAAACTTTTCCAAACAGGAGGTCATGTACCAGAGACAAATTACATATTTATGGTATGATCTATGTGTGTGTGTGTGTGTGTGTGTGTGTGTATGTGAATATATATATACATTTATACTGCTTATAACATTGCCATCAAAACATTTACATGTTTTCCTGGGTGCTTAATATTCCGTAACGTTTGGCAGGGGGATTTTGTTGATCGAGGTTACAATAGTCTTGAAGTTTTCACTATTCTTTTGCTTCTCAAAGCTAGGTATGTTTCTATTTCTTTTTTGTACACAAGTTTGTCTCTGACTTTTTTGTTAGGAACAAGGATGTTGATTCTTTATTCCACTGTTTATAGCATATAGTTTTAAGGACTCCTATGTTCTAGATTCACATTTCCTTTTTTTTTTTTTTTGTTTTAAATAAAATTTTTCTTAACCAAGGGCAGTTGTTAAATGATTCAATTTGATGAATGATGCATTTCATTTTTTTTTTCTCGTGGACCCTAGTTTTTTGTTCTTTTTAGACACTGAAATAAAGAAGGAAATTATTACATGCATTTCTACTATGTAAATTTAAAGGGAACTTTCTCTCTTTTTGTTAAGACTCATTAACCTGTGAAAAGAGAACCTGTTGCCCCATTGTTCTTTGTAGCAATGCTTAAAAAACTCCAATGGGGTTTTGAGTGTGTTGCCTATGTGAGATGAGGCCGTTTGAAGGCACTTGGAAGCATGCATCGCAAAGAGTGCTTGTAAAAAACTAGAAAATGATAGTAATCAGGATGTTATAGTTGTGCTCATTAAAGCCTGATTAGTGTAGATAAACTTAACTAGTCATTATCCAAGACAAAACCTTAAAAAGTCATTCCAAAGATAAAAGTTAGCTTCAGTACTAGGTTACTGGCTGCCGGTCAATGAATGAAGGACAGGGTTGTGTTGTTGAGATAGGGTGGAGTTAGGGCACAAACTTTTTCTACTGTTATTTTAGTTTCCAGCTTCTAAATAAAGTTTTCTTCTAATTTTAGAACCCAAATAAATTGGGCCTAAAATATAGTCTGCGCTAGACTTTCTATGTTCGAAACATGCCAAATGTAGCCCGGCTGCCTCGTTTACTAGAGGCAAAAGCCTTGTACGCCCAGAGGCTCACACCTCACAAGGGTGAGGCGGAAGCCTCATATTGTGGCCATCAAATCATAAGCTTTGAAATCATCTCTATGTGCCTCATCATGGAGTGTGCATCAAGGTATACTCCTTTGGTGCTTTTTAAAACATTGGTAAGAAATGCAAATATAATTTTTTCTGCAATTATTTTAGGGCCCGTTTGGGGGAGGTTTTGGAGATGTAGTTTTGGATTGAAAATGAGATGTAGCTTTGGAAATGTGCATTTAGTTAAAAAAAAAAAATAAAACTGTTTGGAGTGAAAAAGTGTAAAATCTTAAAATATGTTCTAAAAAAAAAATATCAATTGGATCTTTGTTTAGTTCCTCTCGAAATTCTATCTCATTTAAAAGAAAAACAAAAAAAAAATCTCATTTTAACTTGAAACAACAAAGTTATGGACTTTTAAAGTTTGAGTTTATGTGTAGATATTTGGAGACATGAATAGTGAAAAGTAATTTTGAGTTGAAGAAAAAGACCCAAAAAAAAAAAAAAAAAAATCTGGAAACCAGATATCAAATGTGCCCCCAAGTGGGCCCTTTTATATGCTTTGTTTCTGATTTCATGTGTTTCTAGTTTTTTCATACCTTTTAGAAGCTAATATTCGTTCTTATGTTTTGTATAATTACAGATACCCAGCTAACATAACCCTTTTGCGTGGAAATCATGAGAGCAGGCAACTGACACAGGTAGCAAATACTATGTGTGTGTGTGTGGGCGCGCGTGCGTCTTTGCTTGTTTTGGTAACGGTATGAAAGAAAACGATAAAGGATGATTTAACTTCTTTTAAGTTCAGTTTTCATGCGGCATTACCTTCCGTACTTACTTTTGTTTGCATTTTCATACTCTTAACTGGTTAAATCTATTATTATCTAAATCTTCCAGTTGCATTTTTCTTCTTAATGAGCATTGTCTGGTTAAAGCTAGTCTCTGTTGGATTTTTCAGGTTCAAGTCCTTAGCTTTTCTTTTTTCCCCCAAAAAATTCCTTTAATCGGTGTTATAATGAGTTAAAGTGGTGGTTCGTTAATGTGATTGGTCAATCATTGAGATGAAATATTGGACATTGTGGAACACACCTTACTGCGAAATGATAGGGTTTGAAGGGGATGAAGCCAAGTATTTGATGCATAAATGTTTAAAGAGTTTGCACATTAATATCTTTTATTACTTTAAAATAATTATAGATCAGGATACGAAGAAATTTTGAAGAACACGTATGTTTATATATATATGTGTGTGTGTGTACATATTTATATTGAGAACATGTTTATGTATTTTCTATTTGTTATCCGTTTCTCTCAATTGTTATCATAGTGCAAAACCTTCAGCTTTCGTGTTCTTTTAGCAACCATTATAGCATTCCTCCTTTTATAATTGAATGTGGTTATTGGTTTACTTTATTAAGGTATAAAGTAACACGTAAGGGTTCTATTTCTTATGGGGTGGAAGTTTTTCTTCGTTTTCCTTACTTTTTTTTTTTTTTAATTTCCTAAAAAAAAAAAAATACAATGTATCCGTTAATCTTTCTCCCAGCCTCTGATGCTTGGGGTCAAGGTCAGCTTAATTTTTCAAGGAGCATGTACTTACAAAGGCAAAATATTGATTTTGTTATTGGGTTTTGATGAATGGCAGGGATTTTGTTATTTTCCACACCTTAACTGTAAACTTTCAACTCCCATAGTTTAGTTATTTTGAATGAAATTTTAATGCTTATGAATACCAATTCTAGAAATTGTTGATATCATTATTCATCTTTTTTATATTGGATAATTCCATCTTGCTAGGTATATGGTTTTTACGATGAGTGCCAGAGGAAGTACGGAAATGCCAATGCATGGCGCTATTGTACAGACGTTTTTGATTATTTGACGCTCTCGGCAATCATAGACGGCACTGTAAACCTCTTTCCCTTGCTTTAAATATGCAAGACACGGGCATAAACGTGGATAGATACACTTGTTTATCACTGCATGTGTGCATGGTTACAAATGTTCCTGCACATCATGTGTTCTTTGATGCAATTGTGCATCGGCGCTTTTTGTTAACGAATAGCATTTATTTGCTTTGTCATCCAGGTGCTTTGTGTTCATGGTGGTCTTTCTCCTGATATTCGAACGATTGATCAGGTTCTTCTTCTTAATTGTAGTTTGAACTACCTGGATAAATTTCTGTAATTTACTTTTTGGTATATGACTTCTGGATATATGTTTTCTGAGTTAACCATCTGCTCATTCATGCATGGACTTCATGTATTGTTGTCGTTACACCGGTATGATTCATACAGTTTGCATGTTGAAAACTGTTCTATACTTTGTGCATAATTACATTTGGACGATGCTTGTTCCTATGACCAGCCTTTTTCATATCATCTTCTCTCACAGTTAATTTTTTGCAATCTAGGTTATCCTTTCTATCCAATGCCTACAACTGAGATCCAATCGTGCTTGCATATCATGGAAAATATTATTTTTCTATACAATTTATGTTAATCTCCATATTTCTCCTTTAAGCATTGAAACCCTGCTATGGCATTATATAGACGACTTTTGCATTTCATCATTATCACCATCATTGTTTTCATGTCACCATTATTTATCATAATCATATGAACTTTTCCTTTGACAGATAAGGGTCATCGAACGAAATTGCGAAATTCCACATGAGGGGCCCTTTTGTGATCTTATGTGGAGTGATCCCGAAGATATTGAAACATGGGCAGTCAGTCCACGTGGAGCAGGTTGGCTTTTTGGGTCCAGGGTCACTTCTGAGGTGATCATCTGATCTCAATACATGCAGAGTTCTTCCCTGGAAATTTATAGATGTATTGCATAACACTGAAAATGAAAAATTAAGGATTATTTTTTCTGCTGCAGTTTAACCACATAAACAACCTCGATTTGGTCTGTCGAGCACACCAGCTTGTACAAGAAGGCCTTAAGTACATGTTCCAAGACAAGGGCCTTGTTACGGTGAGACTATTTACTTCTTGTACGATATCAATGGTTTAATTTTTCTCTTTTTAACATGTTTTTTAATGAGTTTGGTTCTTTTGATCTTTTCAGGTTTGGTCTGCGCCAAATTACTGTTATCGTTGTGGGAATGTAGCTTCTATATTGAGTTTTAATGACAACATGGTAATCCAAATTGCTACGTCTTGGTGTTGAAATGGATGCCTGACATTATCATGTTTCTTGACCTACGAAACCCGTGATTTAAACAAGCATTATACCATATTGGTGGTGCTTCTTTTTTACTAAGAAACAGTAAAATCTAGATTTTGGCACAAGGCTAAAGTTGGTTTAGATCTTGATACCAAACAATGCATTACTATCAAACAATGCGTAACTGTTACCTAGTTCACTATTGTTACGAAGATAAAATTTGGGCCGGAGGTTGATTCAAGCGTTGACACCATTTGGTGGTTGTGTAAATCTAATTCTGGTCACGATGCAAGTAACCTCGGTCACGATGCAAGTAACCTCGGTTACGTGTGCTGTTCCTCTTGATGATGCTGTTTTTCTGTACTTATTATTGCAGGAGAGAGAAGTGAAGTTTTTCACGGAGACGGAGGAGAACAACCAGATGAGAGGACCGAGGACGGGAGTTCCGTATTTCTTGTAGTCATTTCCATGATAGCCTGCATAACCTGTATAATTATTGATTCAACTCTCGCTATAGGTCATTGCAATTCGTTGGTGGACCTTTTCTTACACTCAGTCCGGAGATTTTTTTCCATTGTTTAGGTTGCCTTTTTTTAAATCTGTGGACGCTGAATTATTTTTTTCTCTCTAAAGTTTGTCATTCGATTATCAATCCATGGCTGTTTTGTTCCATCATATTTTACGTCTCTGAAACTGGCTCTTTTCCTTTGTTCCCACTACTCTTAACATTATACCCAGTTTAATATCTTTTACACAGTTGAATTGCCTGATTTTTGTGCTTGTTGCATTTGATTTTCAAGTTGTAAACGCCATCTTCTGTTGACGTTTCGGAGTTTTAGCTTGTGTTTGGTGCACTGGTTTGGAATGAAAATTTGAAATTAGAGTTGGTTGATTTTTCAAAAACTAATTAAAAAATTTTATTGTTTTATCGGGAAAAAAAAAAAAAAAAACATACTAGAATGGAATTTTTGGGTCCAAATTGGAGAGCCTAACAGCCACTTATTTGTTTCCTTTTCTGCTCATTGTTCGCTCTAATTGGCGAATGCTGTTATAGTCAGAATATATTAATACCGTGGCTTTGTTTGTTGGGTACATTTTATCACTGCAACTCTGCATGGCATTGCTTGTATCGAACTATGTTTTGGTGATGATAATAATGGAAACTTGAGCATTACTCTTAAAATTAGCTCTTGGATTCTAGTTTGTATGGGAATTTCTCTGTTTTTCTTTCCTTCAAATTTGGCACAAGCCTCAAGTTTGGGATATCTAACAGTTTGTTTAGTTCGTATGTTTGCTTTTGAAATGAAAAGTTTTCTTGTTTTAGAATGACAAGTCACTTTTTCCCTTTCTTTTCTTTGTTTTTTTAAATAGCGTTTGGATGTGCCATTTTCTCTTTTGAACTCTGAAAAAGATGAAATATAATAGATATTAGAAAAATTGTTCAAAATTAGTTTTTTTTTATAGATTTATTCCTTTATTAATTATGAACACATTGAAAGAAACAAAAAAAAAAAAAAAAGATTGAAGATAAAATAAAAAAGTTATGGAATTTTTAAACTTAAAGCGAATAAGAGAAATTTTTGAATATGCTGTGCAAAATAGATTTGAAATGAAAATGTGTGTAAGAGTTGATTTTGACCAAAAAAAAAAGGGATATATATTATTTTAATCTCATTTCTGAAATGAGATAAACTTTAAGTTCAAACAAATGTCATTTTTATTTCATTTTTTAAATGAGATGGACTAAATATGCGAAACAAATGGCTCTTAAGTTGCAGACGTTCATTGCATAATTTAGCATCTTAAACATAAGGAGAAATTTATGACAAGAAATTTATTTTTATAATGTCGGTAAAGGAAGTCTTTTTAACAGATGGATTAAATTTTTAACTTCCAATCTACAGGCGTTCAAGTTAAAGTACTGCACCATACAGTATTAAAATGCTTGCATTTATATTTGTGGCCATTAAAATCTAATTCGACAATAGGAAGCAGTTGAGAATGTGTTAACTATACTTTTTTTTTTTTTTAAAATTTCGCAAAAGAAAAAAAAAACTGTACTTTTTTTAAAAAAGGAGAAATTATGATTGAAAATAAAATGGGATACAAATTAGAATGATCTTTATATTGTGTAATTCAGGTGCTTTTCTCTTTGAAATTCAGGTAGAAAATAATGAAGGGCAATGTAAAATAGTGGTGAGAGCAACAAATAAATAAGGTTAATAAGCGTATCTAAATATTGATTCCGACAACGAGATTGAAATCACGTCGTGGCATAAGCATTGCCTGTCTTCTTTTTCTCCTCTACTTAGCAGCAACACTCTTATTCTACTCCTCGTCGCTGACGAAGATGGACTCGGCACCGGCGAATCTGTTGCCTCCGGCGGTAGGGAAGGTGAAGCACGCCATGGAGACGTTCCGCAACGTCAGGACAGATAACTACTACCGTGATGCAGCGTGAAGATTATTATTGCTTAAGATTACCTGATAAATTTGTTATTTACTACAAATATTCTAAAAGCTTACTATTTACTACAATTTTTTCTTTTTGAAAACTTCTATTTACTTCTTTCTCCCTTGAATATTTTTGACGTAAAAAATTGGACATTGAACCTAAAATAAATAATCATCTAAACTTAGAACTCATAATGAAAGTTTTAGGAAAAAAAAAAATTTTCTTGGATTGTTCTTCTAATCGTTTTCTCATTTTTGCTTACTTCTCTTTATGTTGTTTTTTTTCTTTTCTAAGGATTCTTATGCTTAATCCTTATAAGACCCTTTTTCTATTCTCTTATTAATAAGTTTTTTTTTTTGCTAATTTGTATAAATAATTTTCAATGGTGAAGTAATCTTTACCATCTTCTGTTGAATGATAGTGGCCCTCCCTTTCTGTTTGCATATGCTAGGGATAAGGGCAGTATATGATCCCATCCCCAGGTGGGCAAATACACTCACATTCTTTTTTTTTTTCTTTTTTCTTTTTATATATATTTTTTATTGTTTTAAAGGATAGTCCAAATATCCAATCATTTAAATCACCAAAAAAAAAAATCGTATTAAAAGTGAGAAGAAACGGTCAAAAAGGTACCCAATAGAAGATAAGAGTCATAAATTGATAGCCAAGCGTGAATTAAAGTGTTTGTGATAGAGACATAAACAAAGTAAAGCTCAATGCATTGGTCTCTCTCCCTCTTTTCCCCTTTTTTTTAGATATGTTAGTTGAAACACGAGCTCAACATGTAAAATAATATATTGTTTAAATTATATAAAAATCAAAAGAGAAAGTGAAAAAAGAAAAAGAGAAAGAAAAAGTACAAAACGATAAAACATTAAAAATACAGATTTGAGGATCTCTATGAAGATACGTTCACATAAAAAGAGAAAGAAAAAGCACAAAACGATAAAACATTAAAAATACAGATTTGAGGATCTCCATGAAAATACCTTCACATATGCTTTCATAATGAAGGCTCTCTATGGAATTCTTGTTTAGGCATTTGGATAATGACATTGAAAATGTTTCATCTTTTGATTCGATTAATTCGGTTGAGTCCATTTTTTTTTTTTTTTTTAAATTCAACCCTAGTTTAAAATAGCTAAAAAAAAAAAAAAAGTATCAACCCTTTTGGCCAGGGGCTTCTGTTGTAAGAATGAGGATCGACTCCAAGCAATCTGTATGATATTTTATGACCTTTACGTTAGAGCATGTCTTTAAACAATCCACCTGTCATTTCCGATTTAACACCTTGTGGTCAGATCTTAGTTGTCGTTAAACATCTCATTTTAAACTAATTTTTCAACAAAAAAAAAAAAAAAGAAAAGTACCAGGATAGAAAAGAAGAAGAAAATGTTTACCAAATATATCATTATGCTTAAAACTATTATAAGACCCTTTTTCCGTATTATAATGTTTACCGTATCATTATTTCAAAAAAAAAAAAAAAAAACAAATTGTTGTGTCAAGCTTTTGGGAAACATTACATAATGAATATATTGATGAAAAATTTGTAACATTTGAGTTAAAAAAAAAAATTCATCTAATTATCAACTTTGAACTCATAATGAAAGTTTTTAACAAATATAAATATTTTTTTTCTTGGATTGTTTTTCCAATCCTTTCCTTATTTTTGCTTAGTTCTCTTTTTGTTGTTTTTCCATTTCTAAATGTTTAAAACTTATAAGACCCTTTTTCCACTTTCTTTAGGATAGATTAGTTGAAACACAAGCTGAACGTGGAAAATAATACATTGTTTAAATGATATAAAAATCAAAAGAGAAAGTGAAAAAAGAAAAGAGAAAGAAAAAGCACAAAACGATAAAACATTGAAAATGCAGATTTGAGGATCTCCATGAAGATACATTCACATAAAAAGAGAAAGAAAAAGCACAAAACGATAAAACATTAAAAATGCATATTTGAGAATCTCTATGAAAATACTTTCACATAGCTTTCACAATGAAAGCTCTCAATGGAATTCTTGTTCAGGCATTTGGATAATAACATTGAAAATGTTTCATCTTTCGATTCGATTAATTCGGTTGAGACTATTTTTCTTTTTAATTTAAATTCAGCCCTAGTTTAAAATGGCTAAAAAAAAAGTATCAACCCTTTTGACCAGGGCTTCTGTTGTAGGAATGAGGATCGACTCCAAGCAATCTGTATGATATTTTATGACCTTTACTAACAAAAGCCTGTCTTTAAAAAATCCACCTGTCATTTCCGATTCAACACCTTGTGGTTAGATCTTAACTCACAAAAAATTTTATAGTGTTTTGTTTCATAAAAAAATTGAATTACCATTAGAATTGTGCATTTAATACTATGATCTAAACATGTACTAAACATAAAAGTTAAATAAGAAAATAATTAAAGTAATAGGATAGAAAAGAAGAAGAAAATGTTTACTAAATATATCATTATGCTTAAAACTTATAAGACCCTTTTTCCGTATAATAATGTTTTCCGTATCATTATTTCAAAAAAAAAAAATGCGAATTGTTGTGTCAAGCTTTTGGGAAACATTACATATTGAATATATTGATGAAAAATTTGTAACATTTGAGTTAAAAAAAAAAATCATCTAATTATCAACTTTGAACTCATAATGAAAGTTTTTAACAAATATAAAAAAAAAAAAATTTCTTGGATTTTTTTTCCAATCCTTTCCTTATTTTTGCTTAGTTCTCTCTTTGTTGTTTTTCCATTTCTAAATGCTTAAAACTTATAAGACCCTTTTTCCACTTTCTTGTTAATAAGTTTTTGCTAATTCACATTAGAAGATTTTTCATTGCAGAAGTAATCTTTACCATTTTCTGTTGAATGATGGTGGCCTCTTTTTGTTTGTATGCTAGCGTATGGGGTAAGGGCAGTATAAATAAAATTATTAATAATTGATCGGTTAGACGGATGATGATCTCCACGTGGGGAAATACACTCACTCACAGTCTTTTTCTTTTTCTTTTTTTGTTTTTCTTTTAACGGTATAATTTCTTGGTGACCCTTTATTGTTTCAGAGGGTAATCCAAATACCTGCTCCTTGCACAAGTGTATTAAAGGGAGAAGAAAAAGGCAACCAATAGAACAAAAGATATTTATTGATAGCCAAGCGTGCATTAAAGTGTGATAGAGACAAGAACAAGCAATGCTCAATGCATTACTATCTCTCTCCCTGTTTTTCTCCTCCTTTTGAATATATTAGTTAAGAATTTAAAAAGAAAGTAAAAAGAAAGAGAAAAGGCACAAAACGATAAAATAAAGAAAAGATAAAAAAGAGAAAAAAAGATAGAAAATCTATTACGAAATTTAAATTAAAAAAATAGATAAAACTGTAATAAAACTCTTTTAATATATTATATCGATTAAGCTCATTTTTAAATCATTTAGATATAATCGAATGACTGAGATATTATTTATATATGATAATTATCATATATTTTACTTTACACTAGTATTTGATAAAACAATAAAAAATAAAAAAATCCACCAGTGGTGGAAGGTTGGGGCGAGGGGGTTTTCGTTGCTGGGGTCAGGAAGGAGGGAGGAAGTTGGCTGGTTGGCATTAGGTCGGGTCGGGTGGGGGGGGGGGGGGGGGGGGGGGGAGGGCGGAGGGAGGGAGGGGGGCAAATCTGGTGGGGGGAGTGTCACTGGCATCGGGGGGCGCCTAGGCTCAAGCATGTCGGCATCGGGGAGGGGGGGCGCTTGGGCTCGAGAACGGAGGGGAGGCAGTAGTCGGCATTGGGGGGGGGGGGGGGGCTCCTAGGCTGGTCGGTTGGGGGGAGGGGGGACTAGGTTGGTAGGCATCAGGGGGGGGGGGGGAAGAGGGGGTCCGTTGTCGGCGTCAGGGGGGGGGAAGGGACTGGGTCGATGTCGATGCGGGGGGTCGGTGAGGTCCATCGCCGACGTCGGGTAAGGAGGTTGGATTTTTTTAAAATTATTATTTTTAATTTATTAGTCAAATACTATTGTAAGGTAAAAGTGTATGATAATTACCATACACAAGCAACATCTCAAACGTTTGATTACATTTAGACGGTTTAAAAATAAGTTCTATCGATATTGTATATAAAAATGGCTTTACTACAGTTCTACCAAAAAAAAAAAACTCAAAACTCCAAAAAAAAAAAAAAAAACAGAAAACTTAGACAAAATTCTTTTTAATAAGGTTAAAATTTGAGTACGAAATTTTTTTAACCAGACCCCAAAAAAAAAACTTAATAAGGTATTCAATAATGTTAAAGAAGCTTGTATTTCACTTTTATTAAAGAGAACAAATAGGTAAATTACTGAATAAATAGATAAAAAAAATATGTATATATATCGATATATATATGGGAAAATTAAAGGATGAAAAAAAGAGAGAAAAAAAAAAAGACAAAACCATAAAAAAAAAAAAAAACCAAGTGAGAGAAGGACGAGAGAGCATTCTTTGGTTCATATATATATATATATATATTAGTTATGTGCAAAATAAACAAGCAAAGTAAAGCAAATAAAAAAAAATTTACGTGGTAATAATGTGATCACTACGTGGTGATGATGTGATGAACATATATCTGTCACGTGGTAAGTAAGGAAGTCATAACCAGAAGAGTCAATGACTCTTTTAAGTATATTAGTTTGTATACGTGCATTGAACGTATTTTATACATATTATAATAAATAATAGTGTAAATTTATATTTAGTAGAGGTTGATAAAAGCTCTCAAATGTATTTAGTTGTGTATATATGTATGAATCAAAAAGTTCAAAAAAGTAGTATTTATTAAATAATTTTTTTATTTCTTAAAAAATATCTAGTCTAATAATGTCGAGAGAGAGATGGCCATTTATGTTATCTTAAGAAAATATTTATTTTGGTAACCGAGTAAGATAATATTTGTTTCTGAATCCTGCAAGATTTAAAAATAATAATAACTTCATAAATAATAATAAAACAGTATACTAAAATCGCTATAATAGACAACATATCTATAATACTTAGATATGAAAATATGATTACATATGAAAAGTAACATTAACTATCCATAATATTATGGAGGTTTATTATATGAACTATTTGAAACATCAATGTTTGTGATATGATTATATAGAAAACAAAATAAAATTTGTCATTATTTATTTATGTTTTTTTAAGGAATGAGATATCTTCTAGTATATTCAAAAAATTAGTAGTCTTATAACAAAAGCATAAATGGAGCGGGAGACATGTCAAATCTAAGGTTTATATAAGTAGAAAATTATATATTCAAAACAAATTTGTTGTCTTCATCTAGTGGTTCATTGCATCATCAAATTCATTGTCATTTTCTTCATTTTTCTTGGGATGGTTACGCGTTGGAAGTCCATTTTGTTTTTCAGCCAAATTGAGTTCACCATCCACTTTGATTTTTAGATTAGAGAAATAAAGTTTACAAGAAGACCTATAATTTGACTATAATTTGAGATTAAAGAAAGAAAGAAAGAAAGAAAAGACGAAGAGACAGCAAGTGCACTTTGAAGGAGAGGGGGGGGGGGGGGGGGGGGGGGGGGGGGGAAGAAACGGTATTTGAAATACGCTGTTTGAAAGAAGAAAAAAATATATATGATAAAACCTTGTTGAAATGCACCGTTTGAAAGAAAGGATTAAAAAAATAACAAGTAACGGAATAAAAAAAAAAGAAAAGAAGAGAGGAATAAAATACAATAAAAGCCAAAAAAAAGAGCACAGGAGGCTGATATAACTCCAATATAAAATCTATAATTCAATCGTCAAAAAAGAAAAAGGCAATCAACATTGTGAAAACAAAAATTCAAAAAAAGAATATCCTAAGCAATCGTTTTGGATGACCTCTATTAACAGTGTAAAGGAGAAAACATGTTCTTTGAGTTTTTTAGGATTGAGAGAGATTAATATGTATCTTGAGAGAGGGGTTGCGTGAAGAATTCTAGTTACTTACAAATATTCAAGAGTTGTAAAAATGAATAATGCACGAATACATTTATAAGTGTTGTAAAAATATTCAAGAGTTGCCTTGAACAGATATAATCGAAAGATGAATAGTTTTTGAATGATTAAAATCTTTCATTTAATAGACACAATTTTAGTGAGAATTTACAATAATAATACATGATACATTACAATATAACATTTAAATGAACAGTTACAACCATTTAAACTATTTAAGTTGAGTATGTATCCTTTAAAAGAAAGAGAAGAAAGTAGTTACATGCAAAAGCACGTTTAGTATTATAATTGATGATTTTTTTATAACATTTATGTGCAACATAAAAAACTGAATATAGAAATAAAAACAAATAAAATTTAATTAATTTTATTTTTTAATTTAATCATTATTAATCTTTACTAATTGTTAAGAATTACGTCACAATTAATAAAACGTTTTCATAATAATCACTTTGACATAATATATATTGGAAGATTACAGTAAAAATATTTACGTAAGAACTTATTTGAAACAACAATTTTGAGAATGACAATTGAAATAGAAACGTATTTAACACATTTATATATGCTTTTCTTAGGGATTTGAAAAATATGATTTTAGGGGGAAAAGCCAAAAAAACAAAATGAAAAAAATGTGATTATAAAAAAATGTAAAACGAAAAAGAAAAAGAAAAATAAAGTATTAGAAGATTGTAATCAAAATATATATTTAAAATAATTTTGATCGAGACAAATTATAATAAAAATATTTTCAAAATGTATATTAGAAATGTGAGTTTAGGTAAAAGGTGGTTGGGGGGCGGCCAAGTTAAGAACGGAGAGAGAAAGTGGAAAATTTTTTGTAAAAATATTGTTTTAGAGAAGGAAAAAAAAAAGGGTGAAAAATAAGAAGAAAATGAAAAAAACAAAAAAATTTTAAAGATACTTGAGCAAAAAATGTTGTCGGTTGGATGCAAACCAACATCCTTCGGAGTGGTTTTCCATCAATTTAGACCACCTCTGTCTAGGACAAGAATCTTGCAAAAGAAAAAGTAAAAAACGACAGTCTAAGAAAAACGTTTTCGACGACCTGAACGTGAATTAGTGCAAGTAAAACTTATAATTAGGACATAGAGGTAAGAGATTAAAGTATTTTACGAAATTCCAAAAAAAACTTTAAAGAAATCTACATCCTCACTTTTGTCATTGAGAAAGAAAGAGGTAAATTGCTGAATAATACAAAATTATGTATATAAGTATATATATAGATATAGATGAGAGAAGAGAAGGATAAAAGAAAGGCCTCAAGTCTCACGTCTGGTGACGGACAAGAAACGGCGATGACGTGAAGGTCTACAAGGGATGACGAGTGACAGATGTAAGGAAAACAGCTAAAGGTACAAAGAAATTCAGTAACTTTCTGAAGTAAGTTACTGTGTAAATAGTTGTTTTATACTGTCTTGTCCAAAGAAAAATGCTTTGTTTATTCAAAATGAGGGCATAAAGGTAAATATGAATGAAATAAAAAAAAATATGCGATATATATTTAAAGATATTCGGAATTGAATGTGATGGGAAGAATATTGAAATGTAAAAAAATTTGAAAATGCAAGTGAAATGTAACTCAATGATAATGTGTTCCATTGAAATTACATCATCAAATATGGAGTTAGTAAGTTATGATGTATTATTATGTGGAAAAGTGGGAATGTCAGGTCTACCAGGTAGACATATAACCGAATATGAAAATGAATGTTAATCAAAATTAATTACGATAGTAATAAAAAAACTCTATATTAATAAAGTAAAAGCAAACGATGGACAATAAGACACCAGACCCTTCCCCATCATGGAACCCACTCCTCTTCCAGAGAACAATCGAAACCAACAATTTCAAAAACCTCCACAATCTGTCGTTTTATTTTAATTTTTCCTCTATTCAACTTCACAAACAATGATTCATTAAACCCACTGCACTCCAAGAACCTATAACCCTCTCCCCTACCAGAGCAACAAAAGGAAAAAAATAAAAAAAAAACATCGAACCTTTTGACTGCTTTTTTCTCTCTCTTTAACATTTTTTTCATGTTCTGTTTAATAAGTTAATTTAACTTCAATTAAATTATATTTTTTTATCTTAATTTTTTATCTTTTTTTTAAAAAATTAATTAAATTTATAATTAAATTTTAAAAAATTAATTAATTTCAATTTAAAAATTTTATTTTCAACTAAATTATCCTTTAGTTTTTTTCCCCCCCTTAAAAAATGCTTACTTTGACCACCGTCTACACACAGCCAGTACTCCAGTGTGTCAGTCTATTTATTAGATTGCCCTATTTTTTACACAAGTCGAATCACAACCCTTAATTTTCAATTCAACGGTCCACAATCTTCCGCATGTTGATTGGCGTATGTGAGGGCGGAGTAGATAAGATTCATCCAAAGAAAGGGGAAAGAAGAAGAGGCAAAACCATAAAAGAAAAGTAAAAAAAAAAAAGACTGACAAGTGGTAGAAAGAGGAGAAAGCATTTTTGGTAATTTTGTATATGTTAAGATAAGATATATATTAAGCTAATATTAAAATTTATATATATTAAGATAATATAAGATTAAGATAAGATGATGATAATTGATGAAATCATACATCAATATTACCTTAATATATATTAAAAATACAAAAGGTCTTAAATCCGACCGTCATACGATTTGATAAATGTAATATCAATACTAATGTTGTGCAATATAAATTCATAATATGTCATTTGTAGCAAAAATTTTAAAATGTAACCTACTATATATATTGTTACCTAATGTAATTTAAAAATAGACTAATAGACAAATAGTGACATAAATGCAAAAAAGAAATTAAGATTTACCCCACCGAATTTAAAACCATACCATTATTGTTGGCTACATGCTACAAAACAACACATTGAATTGGATAAAATGCACATCCCTTTCGTTTCATTTCTTTCCACACATTCATTCAAACAACTTTCATGGTTCTTAGAAAAACAAAATCAGAATATAAAACAAAAAGGTTCTTGGAAGTAGAACATAAGCAAAGATCTGCACATGCAAATCACTCCCAAGATTCATGTTCATACAACATAACATCCTATGTAGACGATGATAATTATACTAAAATACTAAACCAAATTTCCTTTTCTTTCTTTTTCCTTGAAAAGAAAATATAGAAGGAAAAATAGATGTTGATTTCAACGACAATGCGTTTCATTCGCCGTATAGGCATTGTTGGTCTTATTCACTTCCCACTTCTACTCTCTTCACTCGCCTCCTCCTCCTTCTCCTCCTCTTCCTCGTTTCGTCCCGTTGCCGGAGCCAAGCTTTTCAGATCATCCATGGTGTCCGAACCGGCGAAGTCTCCGCCGCCGTTTCCGCCGGTGGCGAAGAAAGTCAAGCACGTCATGGAGCTGTTCGGCGACGTCAGAATCGACAACTACTACTGGCTCCGCGACGACACCCGCTCCGATCCCGAAGTCCTCTCCTATCTCAACCAAGAGAACGCCTACACCGATTCGATCATGTCCGGTACGTTTCGAACGAATGATCTTCAATCGTAATCTCAGATTTTGAGGATTGAACTTTAATGGAGGTTTTTGGTTCTTTCATTGATTGATTAGAGACGAAGAAATTCGAGGAAGAGCTGTTCGCGGAAATTAGGGCTCGGATCAAGGAAGACGACGCCTCGGCGCCATTGCGGAAAGGAGGATTCTACTACTACACGAGGACGTTGCAAGGGAAGGAGTACGTTCAGCACTGTCGCCGGCCTCTTCCGCAGTCGCAGGCTCGGCTTCCGCCGTCTGTCAACGACTCGATGCCGGTCGACGACGGCGCTCCGGAGGAACGCGTCATGTTGGACGAGAACGTGATGGCTCAAAGCCACGCTTATTACTCCATTGGCGCTTTCGAGGTTAGTCCGAATCATGAATTGGTCGCTTATGCAGAGGATACCAAGGGAGATGAGATTTATAATGTTCGTGTGATTGATGCCGATACCGGAGCCGCCGTAGGGAAGACTCTGTCCGGTACGACGTCGTATCTCGAGTGGGCCGGGAATTCGCATCTGGTTTATATAACCATGGATGAAACTCTACGGCCTGACAAGGTTAGTTGTCAAGCAGATTAGCAAAAGCTTTTACAGTTTTGAGACTTTCTTTGAATTTTGTATTGCTTACCTCATTGCCATTTTGTCACATTTCGTCATTTTTCGGGCTTAACTGTGAAATTAACAGAATGCTACTTGGATGAGATGAGATTCGACATAAGGTGTTAACAAGGAAATTTGTGATTTTCGGGGCTCATGGTTGAACAAATTGAAATTGAGGAGCAAAGGAAGATGACTTCTGTTAAGTAGACATAGATTTTGTTTCTAGAATGTTCTAAATTGACTAAAAACCTTTTTAAGTCTAGGGACTGCACAAACTGAAACTTAGGAGCAAAGTAAGACGACCCCTAGTTCGTGAGGCATATCTGTAAGTGTCATCAACATGTTTTTCGTTTTCTATCAGGTGTGGTTGCATAAGTTGGGAACAGAACAGTCAAGTGACAAGTGTCTTTATCACGAAAAGGATGATATGTTCTCGGTTGATCTTGGAGCTTCTGAGAGCAAGAAGTTTTTGTTTGTTGCATCTGAAAGTAAAACGACAAGGTTCAACTTTTATCTTGATGTTTCTAAGCCTGAAGACGGGCTGGTGGTTCTGACACCTCGTGTGGATGGAATCGATACAGCCGTTAGCCATCGTGGCAATCATTTTTTCATTACAAGGCGGAGTGAGGAGTTGTTCAATTCTGAAGTAGTTGCTTGTCCTCTGGATAATGTATCTGATACAACGGTACTAATTCCCCATAGGGAGAGGTATAAACTTGACCTTTTATTTTTATTTTTTAATTTTTGTTTTCTTTCAGTTTTTTATTTTTAATTTTTACTTTATTGTTAAATTTTTTTTTTGAAAAACTACATTTATGTTTTTTATTTTTTACTGTATTTTTATTTTTTATTTTTAAAATTTTTTTTGAAAAGCTACATTTATGATCCGATTTATGACCTTATATTAATGCATGGATTGCTGTGACGTTAAATGCAATATGCCAACTTGTTTTTTGATCTCTAATGGAAAAAAAAGAAAGGGGTGGGGGGGGAGGTGTGGGGTAAGGGGGAGAGAAACTCGTTTTTAGGAATTTCTGTATCTATGACAATAGTGTCTAATTGTTTTGCCATAAATAGAGTTGACAATATTGAAAAACACCTTTCTGGTAGCTTGAAATTAGTGGAGTTTACCACCCGGCTAGCATTGCCTTGTGTTATTTAGTTGCTTTAACATAGCTGATTAGAGCTCAGAGGCCCTAAATCTCTGTAGGATATTAAATCTCTGTAGGATATTAAGTTTCTAACCTTTTCTGCAATGATTTGCTACCAAGATAATATAGAAATCTCTCTTTCTTTCTCTACACCTTCAACCGTAAGTGAACAAATTCCACTCTTGTATTACTGACTCTCCTCCGTTAAATGCAATTTTCTGCTTATAATTTTGTATGATCGTGTTAGCTATATACGTTTTTTGATCACCATTACTTGATATTCCTTTAATTATTTTCTTGTCTATTATTTAAAGCTGGTTATGTTTTGCGTTTTTCTTTTCAGTGTTAAAATTCAGGGTATAAACCTCTATAGTGATCATCTTGTTGCAAATGAGCGTGAAGATGGTCTACAAAAAATAACTATTTATGGCCTTCCAGATGTTGGAGAACCACTTAAAGAACTTCAGGGTGGTCAGGCTGTGGAGTTTTTGGATCCTATATACTCTGTGGATCCCTCAGAATCAGAATTTTCTTCTGGCATTTTAAGATTCTCCTATAGCTCATTGAAGACGCCTCAATCTGTCTATGATTATGATATGAAGTCAGGAATTTCAGTGTTGAAGAAGATTGAAACTGTATGTATCTTAAAAAGCTTCGAAATTATACTATTGTCTATCTCGTGTCCTATTGTCTCTTTCGAAATCTTTGATAAGAAAAGAGAAATGGGTTAAAGAATCAGAAAGAACATAGTTGATTCGGTCATGTGGGTCACTCACTTACAAAGACAGACATAAGAATTTATGGAGTTCCCCCTGCATTGCACACTGCACAGTTTAGTTGCATTGCACACTGCACAGTTTAGTTTTATCTTTGATGAATTATTTAACTCCTGTTCAAATATAAATGATTTTTTCCATGTCACTCTGTAATAGAAATACCTTTTCTTTCCCATTTTCTAGAAATACCTTATTGATTTACCTCTCTCTCTTTCTCCCCCTAAATTGTGAAGGGCAATCCTGGTACAGAGAGTTGAACTCTCTTGCTATTTAAAGATTCCGAGTGGAATCTCAAAGTAAACTATTTTATTTATTTTTGAGTTTTGACAAGTTATAAGAAGCAAACTAGAAATATCTTGATGTATCACAGATGGGTTCTCTAAAGTGAAATTCTTTTTGCCCCCAAAAATATCAACTACCTTTGACAAAAGAAGCTTCTGTTTAAGTTTAAGAGAATTAATCTTTCTGTGCTACTTGGATGGGAAAAGATATTTTTTTAACTAAATACCTGAAAACATCTATTTTGAAACTGCTTGTCATATTCCCATGAAGAAAAAAATCCCTAGAAGAAAAAAACTCTGTCATATTGATTGATTTGTGTTGCATTTGTGGTTCTATGATAAAGTTGGTGTAAAGAAAGTGGAACCATTTTGACAGTAATAGCAAAGCCTATAACATTAACTTTCTTCATCCTTTTAGGAATGCCTATAAATTTTCCTTATGAAGAAACATATACCATTGATTAAGACATTAAGTGATATATTCTATCCATTATGACCTTATGAAATTGAGAACAATTTCTGGGTCTTGCCTCCTATTTTGACCACTTCCAGGCAAGGATCGGTCCATCGCTACTAATGGGGTCTCGGTTGGTTTCGCTTCCTTCAGCTACTCAGATGTTTCAGTTTGCTAAGTTTTAAAAGTCCAAAGAGCGCAGACTAGTTTTCACAGCAGCATGACAGTTTTCAAATTCCGGTTTTATGGGAATGTGTTCTGCATCTGAAATTTAAGGAGTGTTCTGATTTTACTAAAACACTATATCGTATCACGTTTCTTCTTAAGTTAGTTTGTTGTTATGTCTTGGGTGAAAAACAGCAACTGTTAGGTTCTACTCGGTCAAAACTCTCCCTTATATATTTGGGATTTAAGTTGATCTGTTATAACTTGTTATTTCCAACATTTGATTTTTGTCTTTTTTATTTTTTTTTAGAATTATTTTGTTACCCAAATTTTTCTTCTTTTGTTCTTATATGGATGAAGCATGCGGTGAATAATGTATATTTGCGTTTCTGAGTTGTACTGGGTACTCATAGAACTTCATATTCCTTTGAGTACTTGAAATAAGTGACCTGTCTGATGAAAAATCGCCTATTTAACTGTTAATGTCACCAATTCAGAAAGATTTTTCTTCTTCTATTTACATGATTGTGCAGTACAATTTGAATATAGTTTCAATTACATCCGTATTGCTTATGCAATTTGATTGACTATTTTCTTTTTCTTCCCTCTGCTTTGTTAGATTGAAATTGCATGTCATGATTCACTTGCATTATTTTGTTTGTTACTTTCTTAAGGTTTTGGGAGGTTTTGATTCGTCGAACTACGTGACTGAGAGGAAATGGGCTACTGCTCCAGATGGTGTACAGATTCCGTTATCTATTGTCTATAGAAAAGACTTGGTCAAACTTGATGGGTCTGATCCATTACTACTCTATGGCTATGGTTCTTATGAGGTAGGGAAGCATTTACAAGTTGATTGGGTACTGGCATAAACAAGGAAAATTTTCATTTGTTTTTTAAAAAAATTTCTTTCTGGTTATATTTGAATATATTTTGTTTCTGAGAGATTTTCTTGTTGCATGAGACCATCTTGGTGCTTTATGTTGAATAATATGCCCTAAAATTGATTCTTAGTTTTCTTGGCTTTTCATGTTGAACAACAACACGATGCAAAAGGACTTAGAATGCTATAATTGGTACAAGTGTGACAAATTACTTGCTTGAGGATACGAGCAAAACAATCTGAACTTTATAAAGCCATCATTATTGCAGGTAGACAAAATAGTTCTAATAGCTATAGAAATCACTATACGGCAGTGCACACTTCTACGAATGACCAAACCTGTTGCACTTGCTCAACTCTTCACACAGACACAACATGATCTCACACCTCACTACTCTCTGATTGCCTCAAGTAGCTGTGCACAAATGTCTTCTTGGGGGAGTGCTTATTCATAAGCACAAAAGAAGGGCTGATTGAAAGCACTTGGAAAAAATCCATGCCACTTCGTGAGTGTGGCCTATTTCTGTGAAGCTTGTCCCACATATACATATTATGCTCAGTAGAAGCTCTCATGTTTTATGTGCTATAAATAAAACTGTAATGCTATTGTATTTTATGATGCTAATGTATAGCTTGGATAGTTTTCAAGTGTCAACAATCAGTATTTTTTAGTACTTACAAATAGGAACTTCCCCAAGGCACTTTAAGTAGCCTAGTGATGGCAATTCTAAGAGAAGTCCAGTTTAGGATTATGCGAGTGAGTGGTAGTTCGACTGATAGGTTCAGCGAGAGTTTCGTTCTATTTTTAAAGTGTAGTTTTGATGTTGTATTTTCTTTGTGTGACTGGGTCTTGATGCACGAAGTATTTTTTTACATTTACTAACGTAGCTTGTTGTGTTCTACTAGTTGTTTCAAAGTAATCATGCTCAACACATAGCAATTATGTCTTGAGAATTCTTTCTGGTGTTACTGAAGTTGGCTGCGAATTTTTGTTTTTATGTTTCTTTTCAGTGCCGTTGGTACATTGTTTAAAGGCCAGTAAAAATTAGAGCTTGATTTTCATAGTCACTAGCTGTGTATATGGGGCAACATTTTGGGCCACTTTCCCCCAAAACACTCGCGTATAGGCAGTCAATATGTTTAATGCCAAATGTCTCACATGGAAAGATTATAAGATAAATAGTGGGTTTATAAGCCCTTGGTTTTCCCTTCCCTTGCAAGCCGGTTTTGTTAAGTGTGAGTTCTACATATCGGGTTCCTAACACAATAATTTTTAGTGTGTGTGTGTGTGTGCATGTGTTTTTTTTTTTTTTTTTTTCCTTTGAATCTAATGGTCAAGACAATGTCAAGGTAAATTAACTGAAAGTTTGGTGGCATAATGCTTTCATTAGTACTTGTTAGTCCAATAAGCATGCACCAAAATTGGTGATTTTATTTTTTTTCACTGAGGTCAATCTGATCTCTCAAAATTCATAATCTTGTTGCTTGAACAGGCATGCATTGATCCCAGTTTCAAAACCTCAAGGCTGTCTTTGCTAGACCGGGGCTTTATTTATGCTATAGCTCACATTCGTGGGGGTGGTGAGATGGGTAGGCAGTGGTATGAGAATGGGAAGTTCTTGAAGAAGAAAAATACATTCACTGATTTCATAGCTTCTGCTGAGTATTTAATCAGAGAAAAGTACTGCTCAAAAGAAAAACTCTGTATTCAGGGAAGAAGTGCTGGAGGGTTGCTTATTGGTGCTGTTCTCAACATGAGGCCTGATTTGTTCAAAGCTGCTGTTGCTGGAGTACCTTTTGTAGATGTTGTGACTACAATGCTCGATCCAACTATCCCCCTCACAACTTCAGAGTGGGAGGTACTTTTTCGCTCATGAAATTAAATTATAAAGACATATACGATAACATCATTGTGCACAAAGTTGTTTCTAAGTTTGAGGTTACCTCAGCTGTAGAATGCTGCATTGTTGTTTCATCTCTGGTTGTATTGGAACTTTATGTTTGAATTTTGTCGTTATATGTTCTTTAGTTGATATGTGGTTTTTTACCATCTCACTTTCCCACGTATTGTAATCTATTATTTACTTCGAAGCTCATGTGGATGAGCTTGGTTGTACTTCATTCCGAATATGGAAGTAACTAATGTTATTGCCAATTTGTTACTATGTTTATGTTGCTGCAGGAATGGGGTGACCCAAGGAAGGAAGAGTTCTACTTCTATATGAAGTCATATTCTCCTGTTGATAATGTGAGTACAACGCAAATCGGAACTTCTATTAGGCTAAAATGATTGTATAGTTGTGATAACCAGAACTTATTCATCAATGATCGGAGCTTGAACTTTATTTTCTACAGGTTAATGCTCAAAACTATCCACACGTTCTTGTTACAGCTGGTCTGAATGGTAGGAATACAGGCTTAACACCTGTTACAATAATTTCTTCATTACGAGACGATCTAGTTTTGCCAGGGAGCTCTATCTTTGGTCATTTTTATGTCATTATTTTATTTGTTGTTTTGTTGATTCCATACTTAAATTAGGAGGAGCATATGTTTAAAAGTTAGTCTATATCTGATGCACGCCAGCCTTCTAGCGTTGAGTCTCTGGCTGGTTTATTGAAAACAGATCCACGAGTTTTGTATTCGGAACCTGCCAAGTTTGTGGCAAAACTAAGGGAACTGAAGACTGATGACAACATCCTAGTGTTTAAATGTGAAATGGGTGCTGGGCATTTTTCGAAGTCAGGAAGGTAAAGTCATTTGGCAATCTCTTACCTATATTTAGATGGCTTCCTTGCTTGCCATGTGACAGCCATGTGGTTGCCATGCCATCTCCACATGGTGGCCACATCATCGCTATGTGGATTTTTTTTTTTAATCATTTTTTTTGCTTTTGCTTTGCTTTGCTTGTCGCGCGTGCCATGCAACTAGTTGTACCTAAATTTATATACTTCTGAAGTTTTACACACACACACACAAAAAGAACAGTGGGAAAAACCGGAACAAACTTTAGTACATCTTGACAAAGTTAGGAGGGCATCTAATTTAACAATGGTTCTCTTCAATCACCTCCTGCCGTTGAAGATATTGTACATGTTGACACTTTCGTTTCCAGATTCACTGTTAACGTCTGCTTAACAGAAGTCGAGTACTATTGGCGGTCTTAGTAATGCAATTATTGTTTCTTTCTATTTTTGGTTCAGATTTGAGAAGCTCCAAGAAGATGCCTTCACATTGGCTTTCCTAATGAAGGCTCTCAACATAATTCCAGCCAAGAGTTCTGGGCAATCCTGATGACAACGTTTTATCTTGAGGTAGTGCCAATAAATAATTGAACTTTTTGTCCTTGCTTTAAATTAATTATTTCAGATAGAATTTCGAAAAAGGAGTAAGGGAAGTTTAGGAATGGTAAATTATTCTTGGTTCAGATTTCCGGTTTGAATTGGAAAAATCCTCGATTGCTCGTGATTATTTCCAAATGCATTTCAATGGCCTGCATTTAACCGGCTCTAAAACAGTGACAAAAGATTTATTGCTTGGAATTACGCGTGTTACTGTATTTTTCATCAACATCATTTCTACTTTTTACTGCTTGTTACACAGTGGATTGAACGAGTTTGATCACCTTGTACTTGGAAATGTTAATGCGGTTGAAACAGAATTCACCGAAGAAGTATTTACTATTTGTCCCTGAATTATAAACATTGTGTCAATTTGACTTTAATATAATTGTTAAAGAATTTGTTAGATTAAATGCAAAATTTGTAGGTTTTACGGGTTTTTAACAACATTGAACAGACTTTTTAAATTCAATGTAACTATTTTTGTAAAACTTTCTGTTACTATGATTTTGTGGTTATCTCTGTGAAATTTCAGAACTCGTTTGTCAATTCTTAAATTAATGGCACAATGGTTATAGTGGGACTTAAATTAATGGTAGTCAGTTTATCGTTAAAGATCCTTCCCGTGTGGCTTGAATTTTATAGAACTATCATTAGCTAATTAATGGTGGTTATTCGACTTCCTACCAAAATTTCAAGACGTTTACCATGATAGTACTTCACAACTATCTATAATACTCTCAATTTATATCGATTAAACAAATCGTGGGAATTCCCAAAGTGATACATTCTCGAAGAGCCGTATATTCTCCTAACAATTTGAAACTTCTTGGAGTAGTATTTCTCTATTTTAACTTGCTTTCCCTGCAGTGATGGTAGGATTTGTTATATTTCTTGGTATTTTACTTTTATTTTTATACTGCATTGTTTTAAATTTTAAAAGGAAAAAATTAGGAAAATAAACAGCTTTTCTACACTTATTTAAAAGAATGACTGTAATTAAAAAAAGAAAAAAAAAAAAAAACCAATGACCATTAGAATGTTGATTGACCTAAATGGCTAATTAGGGATTGGTTATTATCAATAAGTGATTAACCGATAAAAACATATTGGTGTTGGTCAATCATTTATTGATCAAACTAATGGTGATTGGTTAATTTGATAAATTGATTGATTATTTTACCAAAAAGGTCATTTTTCTACCTTTTTTTCAAAGGACATTTTTCTACTTTTAGAAATCTTCGGCCCTTTTAAAAAATTTCAAAAAATGTTCATTTATCTATCCCATTTAGAAAGTCAAATAAACTAAAGTACAACTAGAATATTACTTATTTACCCAAAAAAAAAAAAACTACAATATTACTTGAATATATTATATATTTATTTATTGGATTTAAACTAAAAAAAGTAAAGCTCAATCATATTTGTGGTCTATATTTGATTAAAAAATAAAAAAGAAATAGACAATGAAAAAATACACTATTTTATATTTCTTAAAAAAAAACAAAAAAACAAAAAACAAAAAAGTAAACAATAGCAAAAACAAAGATCTTACCTTCACTCTTACCGAAAATCAGTATAACAATGAAGAATTATTCTTTGTTTGGATGATAAGCCCAATTTCGAAAATTTTTCATCATTTTCTCTTTATGGAAATAGAAATACTATATCATTTTTAAACTTTATACAATACCCTTTGAAAAAAAAAAAAAAATCTTTTAAAAATATTCTCATAATGTACTGTTTCTAATATCATTTCTTCTTATCCTAAATAATTTTTTGTTTTAAAAAAAATATTTTTATATATTCAAATGCTATCTTATTCGTAAAATAAAAAGAATTTCTTATTTAAAATAAGAAAATTTTTAGTTTCAAAAATATACATGATTCTAACGGGGTCTTAATTTTTAGTATCCTAACAGCGACATAAAATTTGTTGTGTTGTGACCTTTACATGTATAGTTCAAATTTGCTTTGGTTTTGTAACTTTTTCATAGCTTCCAAAAGAAATGAAATATATTATTTTCATAGCGTGCGAGTGTACAAAAAAAAAAAAGCTAGCCTGTCCACTTACGTCGTTTAATCATACTCATTCAGTCAGGAAAGCCCTCCATGTGCTCGACCAAAAAGAGTGACGTCACTTTTCTAAGGGGCTGTTGGAGGGTACCGTTGGAGACGATGCTTTACGGTCTCTTTTTGCGTCAATGTGTTTGAGGTGGATTTAGTTTTCAAATCTACTTTTTTAAAAATATACTAGTTCTTTCCAATTAAGTGTTTACTCCGAACTTACATTTTCTAAACCCATTTTAACTCCAAATAAAATATCTCTAAAACTGTTTCTAAAAATCCCCTCAAATGGACTCTAAAAATAAATATCTCTAGTTTTGCTCTTTTAAAAAAAAAAAAAAATTATCTTGGTGAATCGTGACTTGATTTTGATGGATCGACGTATCATAATTTCTAACCATATAAATCATTAGTTTTTGAATTTGAATAAAATATCTCTAAGCATGTACATTTCGCTGTCAAATACTTTTTGTTACTAAAATATTTAATCCATAAATCTCATACTTTTCACTGTCAAATACCTTTTGTTACCGAATATTTGATTACTGAATACCAAATTTTGGTCCTCTAAATCTCATACTTTTCGCTATCAAATAACTTTTGTTACGGAATATTTGATTACTGAATCTCATACATTTCACTATCAAATATATTTTGTTACAAAAAAAAAAAAAAAATGATGGCAAAAACTTTTTGCTATCAAAAATTTGGTATCAAATACTTTTTGCTACTAGATTATTTTGATAGCAAAAACCTTTTCCTACCAAAAACAAGGCATTCGGCTACTAAATTTTTGATAGCAAAAAATTCAAATTTTTGTAGTGATGTTTGGTATATAGATTGGAGTTGAAAATTTTGAGTTTGATTTGAAATTAGTTGAATTGATGAGTTGAGTTATACATTTGGATGGATAATTTGAGTTGAAAAAAAAAAAAAAAGATTTGAGTTGAGTGTTTGGTTGGATAAATGAGATTGTAGCTTTATTAGAATGTGTCCTAAAATTGACTATTATTCTTTTTTTTTTTTTTTAAATTTTATGGAAAGCTGAAATTTAATTACTTTTATATAAAGAAATTAACATTGTAAATTATGTCAACTGATAAAAAAAAAAAGAAATTGAAAATTTGTCTACCTGTCCGTAAGTAAACAAAGAAAAATAATTGTTGCTAACAAAATAGGGCTTAGACATTATTTTTTTGAAAAGAAAAAAAAAACAATAAATACTTTGCATAGTAAAAGTTATTGGGAAACAGTTCCCAAAAAAAAAAAAAAAAACTTATTGGGAACACTGTTCGGTAGTTGGAGTCGTTGCACCAAATGCTTGAGTTTTTTTGGATTGCAACCGGTGCACTTAACAACCGGTATCTCCTTTCCTATTTTCGGATATATCCCTTCCTTGTATTAGCTCGATTTATCTCCCATTTTTTGTTAGATGTTCACACAATAAACGACGCCGCATGGGGCCGGCGGCTGTGGCATATCTTTTGTCATCTGTGGTGAAACACACATCCAAAGAGAATTCAATTAGTTTAAAAGGGCTCTCAAGCCCGTTACAAGTATTCTTGTTTTATTTACAAGTGTTTGTGTATCCTTTGTTTACGAGTTAAATTCCGTTTCAACTAACAATAATTTACCTATTTTTTAGTTACTTTTCATTTATCCGGGTTCCCCAACTCGCATGGCAAATACTTAATAAGGATACTACTCCAATGCCTATTGGATGGAGTATTCTTAATCATGTTGAATTGGGTGCGAGTATTCTTAAGCATCGGGTAACCATATATGAAGGCGAAATTGGACAGGTTTAGCACTAGCAAATATTATAAAGACACACAAAGTAGCAAATAAAAGTTTTAACTTCATTCTTAGAAACCAGGTTCTTACATGTTTCAAACAAATCCCGAAATTCTAAACTACCCATTATCCAATAAAAACCTAAAATTCCTAATAATAAACCAAAATCTTCAATGCAGTTGGTTACAAAAGCTTTTGGACAAGCAGTTGCTGCAGTAGGTCATGTGAACCAAAAACCAAGAACACAATCCAACTAATTCCAAAAAAAAAAAAAAAAAAATTGTATCAGATTAACTCTAGTAACATTTCCTACCATTGAAAAAAGCAAAAAAATCACAAATATCCCTAATCATGAGACATGCAATTGTCACTGTAAATAAGAACTAAAATTCCAACTGTAATAATTTATATTAACATAATACATTAGAAGTGAGTCAACCAAATAGCCAAATTCTAAATAAAAGTCATTATTTATAGTCCAAGAATTCAAAAGATTGCCAAGAAACTAGAACTTACTGCGATAGGCTTCTTACGCACGAGAATTTTCCAACAAAAAAGTGAACGAGATGAGAGCGTATAAAGAGCAGTGGGAAAATGGGAGGGAAAATGGGAAAGCAGGGAAATGTTTAGGTTTGATTTTGATCGAGGATTCTTTTGATTTTTTGATAACAAAAATTCTTTCGATTTTAACGTTGAGGTTCTGAATTTTTTTTTTTTTTTTGGTGGAATACCTCGGTTCAAGTTAACTGAGCTGGTATTTAGATTGCTTTTTTATTTTTTTTTATTTTTATTTTTTTCCACTTCTTTAAATTTCACTAATTTTTATATAAATTTGTTGCAATTATGCTGCTGAAATCCGACAAGGTTGAGTGGTCTTAAGGGCATGCTCAAATTCATCTCTCATGCGAGAGGTTGTTGTGGGTGCAAATCCTATATGGGAACATAGATGCCCCTTTTCAGCTCTCTTAACACGCACGTTTATTGCCTTTTTCCCCCTTTGAAAACATATTTTTTGCTACTCTAAGCAGGGCCCCAAGACAACTGCCCGAATGATCGGTGACATGTCATCACTGAGATTGTCGAGCGGTTAACCGCACCGAGACATCTCCTAGCGGGCGGTTTGCGGTTATGGCAAGTTGTAACACCTAAACATGACTTAGTCCCTCAAATGAGTTGGTATCCAACAAGTTGGTCATTGTAATTATAAGTAAAGTTACTATTTATATTTGGAAAAATTATTGTTTTGCTTGTAATATTCTTTATTAAGAAGTTTTTTTATTTGTAATTATTGTAATTTAAAATAAGTATTAGTTTTAATAAATCTATAAATATTAGATAACTTATACAATTATGTATATTATAATTTATATTTATATGTGATCTTATTAATAATGCTCTTTACTAATAAATTATTTATTTTTAATACATTTTTTTAAACACATCTATATTAAATATGCTAGTGTTCTCTTCTCCTCTCTTGTTTCTATTATTATTATTTTCTTATTTAATTTCTCTTAGTAATGATTATCCTAGAGCTTGTGGTGGTAACGCACAACGTTATGTGACTATGTTTTAGAAATGCAACTGTCGTTTCAGGACACCTTTTATTTTTTGACTTGACTTTACACGTAATTTATTGGGTTCACAATATATTTTAAATAATTTAATGTGAAAATCCAATTTAGCCTTGGCATTTAAGTTTATTTTGAATTAAACTGTATTTTATGATTGATTTTTTATCTTTTTCTGAAAAAATTAATTAAAATTATAACTAGTTTTTGAAAAGTTAACTAATTACAACCTAAAAATTCAATTTCATTTCAAACTCATCTCAAACACCAAATATACCCTTAATGTGAATTTAAAAGACTTAGGCTCTGTTTGGGATCATGTTTCGAGATGGTGTTTTGGAAGTTAGAGATGGTTTAAGTTTTAGAAATATGTGTTTAGTAAAAATGAACTGTTTGGAGTGAAAATGTATAAAAAATTGAAATGTATTCAGAAAAAAATTAGTAATATAGACCTTATTTCATTCTTATCGAAATTTTATACAATTTGGAAAAAAAAAAAAAATTCATTAGTAAAATTGGATGATAATGACCCAAAAAAAAAAAGTTTGGAAACATGATTCCAAATGTGACTCCAAACATAGCCTTAAACTCTTCCTTCAAAAATAAAATTGAAACACTCTCGAATCACAAAATCATGTCATATTCTGATTCAATGTCTTTATCAATTTCATTCCCAACCCACAAGCTTCAAACCCTCTTGGATTTAGCCTTGAGGCTTTCCCTTTATCATTGGAAGTTGGTCCTGTTTTCAGTCGTACACACAAAACAACATGATGAGACGATAAAGCCAATTCAAGCAACTTGATCCCACGTCACTTAGTGTAGTCACATGAATGAACAACCACCTCCTACAAAAATAATAATAAAAAAAAATATTTGCAAAAATAGTACAACTTGACGATCTGAATCTCTTATTGATTTTAATTTCGTTTCTCGTAGTGATTCATGAGTCCATTTCCACTCAGGTCATGTTAAATTATAGGCAAAAGCTGGATTGGTCCCGTTATGATGTGGCCATAGTTTGAGAGTTACAAAAATTACTATTATTTAGTAGAAGGTGGATTGTGTTGTAAGTAACAAATATCTCCTAAGTTTCCAATATCCCTTCCCCCTTATCATCCTAAGGATGGTAATGGGATGTCGGTGAATGCTTTAACGTCTTCATCTCTGCCTCTAAAACAATTCTCATTCATATCTCTACATCACGCTTAAATAAACATGGAGACGGGTCCCACTGGATAGATTTTCGACATAAATCTAATAAGATAGATACAAAGTATAAGTTGGAATTCGTCCTAAATGCAATCTAAAATCAATGGTCTCACATTACAAAACCCAATTCCAACGTAACATGTATAGATAAGAATATTATGCTTAGGGATAATTGTAGTAAATATAAGGTAAAACATATATAATGAGTATTTTTTTCTTTTTCTTTTTTTTTTTTCCGTTAAATATGTATATTAGGGAGGGGGCAAGGTAGGGTGTGTTCCCTTCGTCCTTGCCCTGCCTTTCTTTGGGGACAAGAAGTTGTCTCCATCTTCGTACCAAACTCTATTAGCAATCTCCTATTCCCACCTTATTTTCTGCTTTGGAAGTTGAACCCACACTTGGTTAGACTATCATCACAACTCTTGGTTGAGATGCTTGATGACCGGATTGACTCCATTTTAACTCTTGGTAGAGTCCCTCTACTATATATGTTTTTGTTGTTTTGGGAAATTTTGAGATCAAAAATTAATTGTTGAGTTATTCATCTGTACATTCAATGTACTATAATGGTATAAAGATATAGGACTTTAGAATGCATGGTGGTATACTTTTTAAATAAAATTAAATCTCGAAGTATAAAAAGGTTTATAACAAAAGATATTTTGGACATTTTTGAGATCATAATTAAGTGTTGGCAAAAGAAAAGTCGATCGAGATAAAAATACAGAATTTCTAAAAGTAAAGGTATACTTTTTAAAAAAATATATATTATAAAGAGATAAATAACCAACTTTTTATTTTTTTAAAGCCTAAATAATGGTCGAATTCTTTTTCTTCGTACCTTTCCTTTTCACAATCTTCTTAGTCATAAAATATCATTCTTCTCGTCCTTCTCCTTTCACCACTTTCATCTACATAAAAAATCTTTTAAATCTAATTACAGACATAATCTAGTATAATACCACATTTAACTTCATCAAAGAATATAAAATTTGAATCCCGTACCTCAAGTTAAAAAAAATATATACATATGTCTTTAAATTTTTGTTTATGTTTATGGTATAAGGAAAGCTACAAGACACCATTCATATTGCAACTCGGACATAAACGTACAACTCATGTTCTTTGGCAACATCGAAGATTCTAATTTTACGCAAGCCAAAAGTAGTGCTTTCACCTTCTAAAACAAAAATAAAAAAAGTAGCCTATTGGAAAGAATTGACCAAAAAGAAAAAACCAAAAACAATTTCTCTATCTTACGGAATAGTAGCTTTTTTAAAAACAAAAATATGACTAATTTGACTGGGGACCATGAGAGACAAAGATCCAGTCATGAAGGCCAAAACGTTCAACAATCGTTCTAGCTACAATCAGATTTGGGGGGACCTCGATCCATTGCTTCAACAAAAACAAGAACCTTGATATATTTGACCTCAACCCATTGTTTAATGCGAAACAAGAACCTCGGTATAAGGAAGACGCCACAAACGGTGGTGGAAATCCGTTTGATAAGTCGATAGTGAATGCCACGGAAAATTCCGATAAGTTCGAATGGTTCGTCAAAGAACCGAAGAGGAAATTCTCTCACATTTCTGAATTCCAAAACTGATTATTAGCTTCAAAACATGCCTTTTTATAGGCTGCTGAATACAAATATGGTTTTCCTAAATTATTCTCTAATAAATTCGGATTTAATTCCAAAAGGAAAATAAATCAGAAACTAAACTATTCTTCCTAAATCACTCCTACAATTAGAAAAGGAAAAATAAAATACAATATTTAAATTGGCTTTATTATCGGCCATTACCTACAGAATCACTCCTAACAAATAAAGAAAGTAAAATAATTTGGCATGCAAGCCTTACAACTCAATTTAACTTGCTAAAATTAAACCTAGCCTTTGGCTAGATTCTTCTATAACTAAAATAAGATGAACATTTCATGTTTTTGTGCTTGCCATGTCCACATCAATGAGAGACAAAGATCCAGGTGTCATCCTTACTTGCTTACAATTCTATTTTTTTTTTTCTTTTTGCAAAAAATTAGTTGCTTTTCCCCAGAGAAACAAACAAAAGAAAGAACTTATTTGCTAACATTCAAGAGATTAAAAAAAAAAAAAAAAGAGATTGCAAAGCTTTATTGTTCATGTTCCATAGTAAAAAAAAAATTATATGTTATTCAATGTAAATACCATATGTTGCTATATTTTGCTTCCAATGGATAATGTTGTTATTTTATTATTATTTTTTAATTTAAATTGTCAGAATTCAAATTCTTCACCGTGTAATTGAGTTAAAATATAAAATTATTGTTTAGTTATATCAGCAAAGATTATATAATATTATTTCTCATACTTCGATATGTAAAGAAAATTTTTTTCGAGTTTTACAATTTAATATCAGAATATGAAAAGTTTCTAATTATGAAGTATAACCCTTCGAATTTTTTTTGAAGTATAAAGTTAATAAATTAACCCATAAGCAACTATTTGCTAGGTTTGACATTTAATGTATTGATTTTTTTAAAATCAAATAATAAATTTTACCATGACATATTTATGCTAGTTTTTTTTTTTTAATTACATGTGCTAGATTTTTTTTTGAACTCAAGGGTGAGGAGTTTGAATTTTGCACATTTACGTAGAGTCAGATGTAGTATTATCGTTGGATTTGTAAGCACATTGTGCTAGATTTGACATTAACAAAAAATTTTATTTAATTTTTTTTCTTAAATATTATTTTTAACATGACATAAGAAATTGTATTAGAGACACTCTTACGAATAAAACAATAACTCACACTCACATGGGTAGATGAGATGACAAAGAGGTGGGAAGCCTTTGTTAGGTATCTCCTCTTCGTTCATTCGGGTTCAATTTCCACTGTCTCCCTTTAGACCTCGCTCCAACTTCAGTTGTTAAAGTATGGTTTGATGATGACATGGTAGGCCTTAGGTGAATAACTAAGAGAAACTAGTATTAAAAACTTATCTTTGCCACACCTAAGGAAAGTGTTCCTATATGTGGGACTGCAAACCTAAAAATGATAGGACTACACCATATCCTTTTTCTACAAAAATAAATAAATAAAATAAAAAACTCAAATTTAACCTCACATTTTTTTTTTCTTTTATGATCCCAAATTAGATTAATAGGGCTGCCGCATAGCTTATCTCTTCCCACCCCACACCACTCCAAATTTAAATTATAAAAACTAACAAATTCAATTATTTCAGTGAATTAAAAAAAAAACTAATTTAATATCAAACTTCATCACGTCTCTTCCTCCATGCTACCGTTTTCACCATCTTCTTCCTCCCAAAAAATAAAAAATTAAAAATAATCTCTCACTCTCTCATCAAATCTACAAACCAAACAAAACTCCCTCAGGAATACCAACATCATTAATGTAATCAACTACTTTAATAATAATCATATATTATTTACACTTTTACAAATAAAAAAAGAAATTCAATTTCAACCTCATATTATTAGTTTGGTTACTAATCTTTTTAGAGGAAAGTATCATAATGACACAAATTTAAAGACCATTATACCGACATGACACAAAAGTTAACACTAGATCAATATAATACAAAACTAAACTAAAGTTAGGTAAAATTTGTATTATATTGATCAACAGTAAAGAATATGTATCATGTTGATCAATAAATAAAAAATAATTATTTAGGTAATTTTCTCTCTATTTTTTTTAACGAAACTACGATTTGATATTCAAAATTTTTTTGGACTAAAATTAAGGTCCTTAAATTCTTTAAACAAGTGCAGAACGGTTCTTTTTAAGACAAAAATATTCCAATTTAACAAAAAAATATTATGTGAATTATATATGACCTACTATTTAAGGTTAATTAGGAAAAAAAAAAAAAGAAAGCATAATCTAACTTATATGTGTTATACATAGAGGGATTTGCAAGAATGCCCTAAATTTTGGCACCTCCTTATAATTTGGTCATCCATAAGAGTAAAGTTTATAATTTTACCATTTTATAATATTTAATTAAGTAATTAAATGACAAAAATAGTAAATAGACAAAAATACTCAGATCTCTTTATTTTATTTTCTTTTTTATTTATTGTAATTTTTTTTATATATCTCTTACTCTGTTCATTGGCCGGTCGCTGGTCTGTCTCTGGTCACTGGTCGGTCTCCGGTCATAAGATTTGTTTTTTTTTTTTTTGTATATTTAAACAAAGATGACTGGATGTATCCTGCTCTGCTCACTGGTCATTGGAATTTTTTTTTTTTCATATTTCAACAAAAGATGACCAGATGTATCCGACTTTAGTCATTAGCGTCGATGCTGGTTGTTGAAGAGATTAGAATCCAAAATGGATTCTAACATAATATATATTTTTTGGATTTCAACAAAGATTGCCAGACGTATCCGACTCCGATAGTCAGAGAGATTCTGTTAGAATCCAAAATGGATTCTATCAGAATTCGAGAAGGCAAAATGGATTCTGATAAAATGCAAAACAGACAAAAAGGATTCCGATAGAATGCAAACGGTCGGATTCTGATAGAATGCAAAATGGATTCCACTAGAATTTGAGAAGGCAAAACACATTCTAATAAAATGCAAAACGGATTCTAATAGAATCCAAAACGGATTCTCACAGAATTTGAGAAGGCAAAATAGATTCATACAGAATGCAAAACAGGAAAAACAGATTCTGATCAGAATGCAAAATGGATTCTATCAGAATGCAAAATGGATTCCACTAGAATTCGAGAAGGCAAAATGCATTCTGATAAAATGCAAAATGGATTCTGATCGGATCTAAAATGCATTTTGATCGAATTCAAAATGGATTCTCATAGTTTTTTTTTTTGGTGCATATTCGGTTGAAACAGAAAATCGTTAACGCTTTTATTTTCACCCTACAATACCAAAAATTTTTCTGACAAACAAACATAAGCAAGAAAACCAATAAACAAATCACTTAAAAACAAACCAAACCAACAAAAATAAATTTTCTCGGCAAACAAGCCATCAAAAACAAGCAAATTATTTCACAAGAAAAATAACACATGCTTCCAATGGATTCTAGTGAAATGTTCAAGTACTTTTCCAAAGTTCACAATACTAAAATCATTAAATTCATTGTGCATGTTGTTACAATTGGTTCTGTATCAAAGAGATGGTCTGCACATAGTTGACATCTTGATTGGATTGTGACCAATGATCCCAATGGAATCCTTAAAAAACTAGGGTTCTCATTCTATTTAAATCTCTTCGACTTTGTATGTAATTATATACATATAAGTGCATATGTATAGGTGTGAGTTGGTGTGTACATATAATATATATAATATATAACACTGAACAGATAACACAGTTCATCGATTCAAGCAAACAAAGTGAAAAACAAATGAAATTTATATCGATTTTCAAAGTAAAAACTTTAAAATACTTTTCTTTGTACATAAGTTTTACATTCTATCAGAATTCGTTTTGCGTTTCCGGAGTCTAGTAGAATCCATTTTGCATTATGATAGAATTCATTTTCCATTCTGATAGAATCCGTTTTACATTCTATCAGAATCCATTTTACATTCTCTCAGAATCCGTGTTGCCTTCTCGGATTCTGATACAATCCAATACCGTTTTGGATTCTGATAGAATTCATTTTACATTTTGTCGCAATTTGTTTTACTTTTAATCAGAATTCATTTCGCATTCTATAGGTAACCAGTGACATGTCGACGGCTGACGATTGGCTACCAGAGACCGACAACTGGTGACCTACCGATGGCAGCCGACCAGAGACCGGCTGGCGAACGGAACGGAGATATATGAAAACTATTCCAATAAGAGATAAGGGTATTCTTGTCTATTTATTATTTTTTTATTTAATTATTTAATTAAATGTTATGAAATAATAAAATTATCAACTTTATTTTTATAAAAAGTAAAATTATTAGGAGGTGTCAAATTTATGACTATTTTCTTAATTTTCTGTTATACATATGAAATATTCCATCCAATTTCAAACTATTTTGTTTTTTGTTTTTTGTTTTTTTGTTTTTTATGTTTTTATAGTAAAAAGGATCCACATGTACCGTTTTAAAGAGTGTGTGGACTTTTAATTACAAGAAAAGAAAAAAAGTTAAAAAAGATTAGCGACTAAATCAAACGTTCCTTTTTTTTTTTTGTGGAATTTAAAAATTATTCCATATTAGATTATGTCGCTGTAAAGCTTATCCTTATCCCAAAAATCTCTCCAGATTATTATTATTATCTTGAAGGAATCTCTCCAGATTATTAAAAAAAAAAAAAAAAAAACTAATTCAATTTAAATTTTATTTATTTATTTTTTAATATCTATCTACTTCAACTTAAAAGTTCATCACGCCTCTTCCTCTGATTCTACCGTTTTCACCACCACCAGCTTCTTCTTCTTCTTCTTCTTCCCTCTCTTCTGAAACCTGAAACGAAACAAAAACCAAAACCAAATACCAACACCAGATTACCACTTCCCAACCATGCCATCTTCTTCATCACTTTCCCTAAACCAACCCCGAGATTTTCAACACCAGCAACACCTCCAAACCCTACTAGACTCCGCCCGTCCCTTCCTCCGCGGCGAGCTCGAATCCGTCGACGACAAGCTCCCCTCTCTCGTCGCCGTCCTCCGCTCCGTCGGCTCAGGCGAATGCTGGCACAAGCACGGCAGCTTCCTCGACCACCTCGTCGACACCTACCGCATCCTCAAGCTATGGAATGCCCAAGACTCCGTCTGTCTCTGTGGCCTTTTCCACTCGGCTTACTCCAACTCCTACGTTAACCTCGCCATCTTCGACCCCTCCACGGGGCGAGACGTCGTTGCAAAGCACGTCGGAGAGGCCGCCGAGAGGCTTATCCACCTCTTCTGCATCGTCCCGAGGCAGCCTCTAATCCACGACGACCTTCTCTTCCATTACACCGACACCGAACTCGTCGAACACCTCAAGTGTTCGGAGATTTCGGTGAGGAACGCTAAGGAAAATGGCGTGTTCGATGAAGAAGAAGGTTGGAGGAAGAAATTAAGAAGTGTTCTTCCCGCTGATGGGGTTGTTGTGAAGCATATAAAGACTGGTGAAGATGTTAAGGTGTCAAGAAGATTGGCTGCGATTTTTCTGTTGATGACTATGGCGGATTTCAGCGATCAGATATTCGGTTTTCAGGATGTTCTGTTTGAGAATTTGGATGGGAGGCTGGAGTTTAAGGGAAACAATGTTCCGGGAGGGCTTTGGCCCGGAGACGGAAAACCGGGGTTGTGGATGAACTCGATATCGAGAATGGGAGCTCTATATAGTTTGATTGTGAGAGAGGAAGAGATTTTTGTTGAAGAGAGGACAAGGGTATGTGGAGATCATGACCAGAAGGTTGTGGAGGAAGAGAGAGATGAGGATTTGGAGCTTGTAATTCCTCCGGTTTTCGAGAACTGCACGAGGGTTTTGGATGCAGGGGATCAGATAGTTGCAAGGGATTTGTATTGGCAAGCTGTGTGTGATGTGTCAAAGAGAGGGTTGGAGAGAGCAGAGGAGTTGCTTTTGAGGTGTGTTGAGAAGAACCCTTTTGTTGGGGAGCCACATGTGGTGTTGGGTCAGGTTTATTTGGGGGAAGGGAGGTTTGAGGAGGCCGAGAGAGAGGCCGAAAAAGGGTTGAGGCTCATGTTGGAGTGGGGGAGTCCATGGGACAAGAGGATGTCCTGGGAGGGTTGGATTGCTTGGGCTAGAGTCTTGGTTATGAAGGCAAAGGAAAAGTCTTGGCCTCAAACTGCTTGGGGAATTCTCAATTTGGGACTTGTGAAGTAGATTCGATAATTTTCGATTCGCGAATGTTATTGAAGTTTTCTGGTCATGTTTATTAGTGCCCTTGTTTTGTTTTTGTTCAAGCTGAGATGGAGTTTAAGGTAAGCTTCAGTAACAAGACTGAAAGAGGATATGAAACTTACTCTGTTCATAGACTCTTTTTGATGAAAATAAATGTGCTTCTCTTTGAATGAATTTATGTGCTTATTATACTTATGGCTAGCTCTAGGGGGTGGAAAAGAAGAGAAAGAAAACCTGCCACTGTCTTGTTTAGTGATATAAATTTGTATCAGGTTTCTATTGATCATCTAGCAATTGATTATGAGCAAGCATTTAAAACTGGAACTAGATCACCATGAGGACAGTTTCTCTCTCTTTTTTTTGCCTCTCTTTTTGTGTTAGCTTTGGCTTTTGAAGGGCAAAGCGATAGAAAAGTAGTAAGAAGAGATTTGTTATTAAAAAGATAGATAAATAAAAGAGAGATGAGGCTCTGCAAGCAGCCCACCATATACATGCTAAAAGTTCATCAAGTTCTTGTTTTATAATTTCAATGTTTGTGACAATTTAACAGTCTTGATTTAAAAGTAGCGTTTGTTTGATGCTCATGAACAATGTTTCTCTAAATTAGTGATTTATGAACGAATCCTTCTACTTTAGTATAATATAATCTGAGTTAAAAAAATAAAGATAAATGACAGTTTTTACCCATCAATCAATATTTTTGAACTGTTTCTTTTGTTTTTAATATAATTTATGTAAAACGCCACTACTCAATAATCCCACGGTATAATAATTTATCAAGTATAATAATTTATCAAGTAGTAACACTCATAAAAACCCTAGTTTCACGCAACCATTCACATAAGCATGCATATTTTCCTAATCATGCAAAACTAAGCACATAACCATGCATAATTTGAAATTTAAAACCACCCTAAACACTTATATCAAGTACCAGCTATCAAACCTACAATAGGGCATAAAACTAAATGAGCTTATGCTCTTTACAATTTTCAACTTGAAATACAAATAAATTTCAAATTGAAACTTAATTGAAAAGTTTAGGGCTTTGGGAGGGTTACCTTGATGTAACACAAGGCTAATTTGAAACAAATTTTCTCCCCCCTTGCTTCCTCCACAACCGGCCACCCTAAGAAAAATGGGTACCAAATTTTTTTTCAACCTTGCTTGTTGTTCTAGCTAAAACCGATCACCCCTAGAACTAGTTTCCCTTGGGTTTTCAAATCTTTTTCTCTTCTTGCTCTCTCTTTGGTGTCCGGATTTTTGAGAGGAAAAATGGGCAAAGTTTGGCTAACTTTTCTTAATTTTTGGAGCCATTTGTTCACCTATTTATAAGTGATGGAGAACTTTTCAAATTTGCTAAAAAGTCTCCAAAATTTTTAATATTTGCCCAAAATAAAGCTTAGGTGGCCGGCCATGCATATTCTAGAGCGTTCAAGAATTTTTCAAACTTTGTTTAATTAATTATGATGTCATAATTTGAGGATTAGGTGATGTCATCCTCATTAAGGCCTTATTTGGTCTTTTCCTCAATATGCAGTTAATTTTTGAGCTAACACAGATATTTTCAATACTATTATCTACTAAATACAATATTTTTACACCATACTGTAGTCCAAAATTTATCTGTGTAAAAACGGACTGTATAAAAATTTTCTTGTAATTCGAAGCCATATGGCCTTTGATACCCTAATTTATGTGCTTGATTTTTCTAATGTGGTTTTAGGTCCTATTCATGCTATCTTGTTTGTAAAGATGGTTTTCGCAATATATATCTCATACTGCTTGTCATATCTCAGCATTATCATATTTTGACATTTTTAGTCAACCTTTGACTTTTTCGGTCAACTTTGACTTTTTAGGGTCAAATTTTGACGAACATAAAATCATGAAATTTTCTACTCCTTTTTGCTTAAAAAGGTCACTTGCTTGGTTAAGCAATTATTTTTGAGTCTTATAAAATCATAAGAACTCACCAAATTAACAAAAACCATAATCATGAATACTTTTATGGCACAGCTTGAATTTTTGTACAAAAAATCGTAATGTTAAAAAAAATCAGTTATTACATTTGAACTACTCTTGGATCCTTGAGGCAGGGGGGGGGGGGGGGGGATTAGAATGGAATAAAACATCACTTTTAAAACATTTTTAAAACATCAATTTTTTCCTTCTAGGAAACAAGTACAAAAATATAGGTTTTTACCTTGAAAAACACTTGGAATGGCTCTTCCTCCTTGTAAGAAAAATGATCTTGGGAATGGGTGGAAGGAGATGAAGTATATTTTTGGCTTCCCTTAGCTACAAATTTCATCCACAATGAAGGGAGGAAGAGAAGAAATTTTTCTTTACTTATATGGTTTTTATGAAAGAGGAAAAAGTGGTTTTTGATTTACCTTAAAACCATTTAATAACCAAGTCTTATTGTGGGTTAAAAAATTGAAATTTTTGGATTTTAATCTCTCCAAAAATGTGCTCAGCTGATGAGGACAAGTTGGGAGGTTATTTTGGTGGTTTTTCATGTATTTCTAAGTGGTTTAGTGAGTGATCACTCAAGTAGTCCATTATCTTACATTGTACTCAATTTTTCTTTCTTGTCTTGTCATCTTCGGATTGCTTTTTTAGGGGTTGGATTTGGATTCTCAAAAAAACCCCTTCTCTCGTTCAATCGATTTTCTAAAGAAAAGAGAAATTTTTTTATACCAGTTTACTGGCAGCAGGCTGCATGGCTTAGTGGACCAGCGGCCCACTGAGCTGGGGGGGGGGGGTGGTGCACGACATCCCTCCCCTTGAATTTTTTTTTATTTTTTATTTTTTAATTTCTGGCAATGGGCTTAAGCCCACTGCCTTGCCCAGTGGGTAATTACCCAATAGGTAGGGGGGTGCATGACACTCCCTGGAACCACCTTTATTATTATTATTTTTTAGATTGTAGTAGAATTGTTAAATTTAATTTAGTAGGTAAATCTTGACATGATATCAAATTCACTTTTTCAAATCACAAAATTATGATTATTTATTTATTATATTTATATAATGAATTTTCACACATAATATTTTCACAAAATCTCAATTGAAAAAGAAAATGGGAGTGACATTATATGTATTTTTTTCATTTAAAAAGAAAAACTTAACATTGTTAAATAATTGACATTATCACATTGATGATACATGTACAATCATTCATCATCTTGAAATTTAGTAATTATCAAAAAAATTCATTAGAAGTGTAATGATGAAGAATAGTTCGTGAATCGAGTTTATGAATTTCTAGGACATCACATAAGATGTATAATAGGGTAAGATGTAGCATTGGAGGAGTTTGGAATGGAAGCAGGATGATGTATAATAGGAAAACGGGAAGAACGATCATGAGATGGATATTTTTAAATTGGAATAAAGTTTTGGGACTTTAGTTTATTATTATTTGATTGGATAATTCATATGGACTTAAGTATTATTTCATGAAATGGGTTTAAAAATTTATTTTAATTATGAAGGTTATTTTGTCATAGTTTAAAAAAGAATTCTAGAGTTTTCTAAAATTATCTAAGTAAAGTTTTTCAATAAATCAAGATTTTTATTTCAAGTTTAATATTTTTCCCAATTTATAAGAGATGGATGTTAAAAAGAGAAGTCAACTGTAGCAGTCCGTGTCGGATTGTTACACTTACACATCATGTTCAAATATTAAAAAAGAAACATAACCTTGAAAGATGCTAATTTGTAGAACAGGTAAGTCATGGGAACAAATTTTCTTGAGAGAGAGAGAGAGAGAGAGAGAGAGAGTAAGTGACTGGTTTCCTTCTGTTTAAAAAATTACTTCTCATCTTTAGAATACATATTATATAAAGACTGCACACAAATTCTTATTACTTTTTTGGTTTTTGATTTTTGTATTTACCAAAAAGAAAAGGTGATGAAAGTAAGATTAAAGTATTCGTCTTTGGTGGTGGACATGGTTTGCATCTTCCAAGAAAAAGGTCACGAACAAAATATTGAAATTGAAGATTTTAAACAAAAATTTTTCGAAATTAGTGTTCTGAAATATTAATTAGCAAATTGTTGAAATTGAAAACGTAATACTTAATTTGTGTTTGACACAATGTCTTGAATCATAAATATTCAATAACTTTCAAACAGAAATTTATTTATTTTTTTACTTTTTAAAAATTTACATCACACTAATTTTTTTCCCTTTTAAAACACACACTCATTTTAAATTCTCAATTCAAATATAAATTTTTCACTTCAAGACAGTGTGTCAAATGAAGGTTTAATCTTGAAACATCCCACTACCATCGTCACTATACGTTGGATTCCATGACAGATTGTAGCCGTTGTCTTATTACCACCCACTTGTAAATAAGTTAAAACTCATTCCCCTCAGGCTAGCCAGCAATATTTTTTAATTTTAATTTTAATTTTTTTCAAGAGAGAAAAAAGTTGTTTTGCAATATAACCAAAGTCTTTGGTCTTCGGACTTTGGTGGAGCACATGGGTTTGCATTTACAAGAAAGAGGTCACGAGCACGCACCACCAATACCAAACAGAGAGACAAAAATCAGACACCAAACAACAATGAGCAAATCTCTTTGCTTGGGAAGAGATGGCAGAGTTATTAGGGACCATTTCTACGGAGTTGTGAAGCTTAAATTCCAATGTACTTCGAAAAGAATTTTCCGACGCATGCTTTTATTGGAGATCCGGCTATCTACAATCTATGACTTGCTTGTAAAGGAGACTTGTTTTTTTAATTGTTTTTATTTGTTCGTGGGATTGGACTCTGTTGTTGTTGTTGTTGTTGTTGTTGTTTATTATTATTTTTTTTTTTCTGTTTTTCTTGAAACTCTGCTGTTAATTTGGCTGTGTCTTTTGTGTTAGCTGTTTGGTAATGACATTGTTTGCTTTAGCCTTCTCAATAAAAATCTTATTCCTATCTAAGCAAAATGACTAATTGATAAACTGAAATTGTTTCATTTTTAAATGTTGAATACTTGAAACAAATTTCAACCAAAACTATTTGAACCAAAATAAACTTGTTCATGTTGTTCCTGTCGTTCATTCATTTACTGTTTTACTCATTCCAAAATGGCATTTAGACCTAACTTCTTTGCCCTAAAAAAAAAAAAACAAAGGAAATTACATATATTTGAGCTGGGTGGACTAGCACAACATGACATGAGAACTATTTAAGTATGCACGATCAGTGACGAAGTTGGAAATTTTTATTAGTGGACTAATTACTATGTAATAGGTAACTATGGGTTGTTTTGATTAAGTTTTCATTTTTAGTGGGATTATTATAAAATTTTTATTCAAAATTACAAGCTACATGAAAAAAAAAAAAAAGGTTGAGTGGGATGCTATACAGGGCCTTAATTCATTCCCTCCATCCCTAGACACGATCCTTTGAACATGGTGATTTAAGATTGAATTTAATTGAATTTTGGACAAATTTCACGATTGTCCCCTGACTTTTAGGGCAAACAAGCAGTTGCCGGTTAATTTTATGTATTGGCACTAGTAATTCCGTTAATTAAACTAGCAGAAGGGAAGAATTTGCAGACATTTTAAAGTCTGTGAGGCAATTTGTGGTAAAGTTCAAAGTTCTAGAGGACAAACGTGAAAATTGTCCTCAATTCCTGTTAACAAAACTAACAAAAAGGAAAAAATTTGCAAATATTGTCCTCAATTCCTTCAATTTTTGGAACTAGTGTTTCAAAAAATTTATTTGAAAACGAAACTCTTTTAATTTTTCAAACATACCACCACAGTTGTTATTGTACGTCGGATTCACAACAGATTGTAACCCTCGTCTTATTTTATATCCCCCAACTACTTGTAATAAATTAATCTCTCAAGATTGTCAACTTTAGCTCTCTTAGTTGTCCCGCCAGCTATTTTGCTTTAATTATTTGTTCTTTCTTTATTTCTTTTCTTTGGTATACTTGTTTGGCGGGGAGGGGAGAAAATGGAAGGAAGCGAGTGGTATAATACCAAAGTCAGCGAAATGATGAAGGAAGGAGAGTTTGTTTCTCCTATGATGTTTCACACAATAATAAGATAATGAGAAATATTATCTTAATTTTAAAAGTTTATCTTTATTTGAATTACTTTAATTCAATTTGAATGTGTAACAAATTATCGGTATTTGAATTATTTTAGGAGGTTTGAATTTTAGTAGTTATTTTTCTAATTTTAAATTCTAGATAGAATTAGAAAATTGTGGTTTACTATTTGAAGGCTTTATTTGCTATTTTGTAGTTCAGTTTTGATGATTATTAGTAAAAATCCATTTAAGAATTCTCCTAACCTATCACGCATATTTTCAGTATTTTTCAGTTTCAAGGAATTTGTGTTTATCATATTTCCGATACATCAATATACAATCTTTTTAACAATCTTTCTTATTTAAGAGAGATCAAAATTGAGGTATTTTAAAAGATTTGGAGTCTCTACTCTAATCTCTTCTTTCTTCTTTTCTCTCACATCAAACAAGCATAAATGTCAAAATCTTTCCACCAATCTTGCATTCCTCTCTTTTCTTCAATTTTCCTCTTCTACACACTCAGTAAATATACCCTTTTTATGAATTCCACGTTTTTACCAAATGTATCCTTGAAGACAATGGAACACGAGATGAAACTACGAAAGATCTCACCACAATTTCGCATAAGTGCTTAATAGATTAAAGCATAATTGCTAAGAAGTCTAAAATTCTAATACGTTTTTGGACAGCTTGTTTAGTTCGTGTTTTGATCCAAAATCTATGGAACTAGTGTTTCGAAATATTGATTTGAAAACCTTATTCTTAACAATGACGAAGCAAGGAATTTTGATGAGGGGTTAATAACTACAAATTTTTAATTTTTGAAGGACTAAATGAAGTTTATAAATTTCTAAGGGGTTATTTGTAAATTTTGATTGAATACACATATAAAAACATAATTAATATAAAGTTGAATTTGGGCCTTTGTGGCTCCGTCCATGATTCTTAACAAGTATTTGGTTAGTCAATTTGAGTTGAAAATCTTGAGTTTCAGTTATTGGAGTTAAGTTGAGTTTTAAAATTATACACTTGGTTTATTGGAGTTAAAATGTATAAAAACTCGAAATGCCTTTAAAAATATACATATCAATATAGATTTTTCTTCGTTTGTTTCAAAACTCTATGTAATTTTTATTTAAAAAAAAAAACATCTCATTTAGATTTGAGTAAATAAATTTATGAATTTTTAAAATTTAAAATTTAAAATTATAATTAGAGCTGTAAATAATAAAGCTAAGTTTACATTTTAGAATAAAAAAGATAAAAACGAATTGAAATTCTTCTAACTCCTGTGGTTGAACCAAACATAAACTTAATTTTCAAACATACCACCACGGTTGTTAGCGTACGTCGGATTCACAACAGATTGTGACCTTTATCTTATTATATATCTTTCCACTTGTAATAAGTTAATCTCTTAAGTCACAATTTCCCACTAATTTAGCTCTCTTAGTCGTCCTCCACTTCCGTTTCTCCTCATGTCAGCCAACTACTTGGCTTTATTTTTTTTTTTCCCTTCATTTCTTCTCTGTATATTTTTCAAGAATAATAGAAAATAGATAGATCATCTAAATGAAAGAAAAAATAAAAGAGAAAGAGGTCGTTTTTTTTTTATAATAATTAAAGTTATTGCTGTTTTTTCTTTTATCAAATAATAAAAAAAAATCAAAATCCTTCTATTAATCATTTCGTCTCTTTCCTTCCTTCAATTTTCCTCCAACAAAACACACTCAATCAAGAGAATCTTTCTTTATTTTAAGCTTTAAAGTGGGCCTTCTTATGTGCACTGCCTTCCCACGTTTTGCAGTTGATCAATTGGCATTTTCCTGTAAATTATGAAGAAAACATACATACAAGTATGTAAATTCTATATTCTATATATAAAAAAAAATGTTAATTGGTAATATAATTAAAGTCTTGGTCTTTGATGGTGGAAGTGATTTGTTTCTACCAACAAAGAGGTCACGAGCACATAAAAAACAAGAACAACAGGAAAATAAAAATCAGACACCAAAGAACAAAGAGCTAGGATACGACCAGAAGGAGAACCTAAACCAGAGAGGCAAAAAAAAAAAAAAAAAAAAAAAATGGCAGAGAGTGCTGTGAGATTTCTATTAGAGAAGCTTTCTTCCTTACTTGGGAATGAGGCAAACCTCTTGGCTGGTATTCGTGATGAAGTTGCTTTAGTCGAGGCTGAGCTCCAAAATATGAGGGGATTTCTACGACATGCCGATGCTATTGAAGATGAAGATGATGGTATCAAAGTTTGGGTTAAGCAGGTCAGAGATGTTGCTTATGACGCAGAAGACATCCTTGATGAATACCTGTATAGGTTTGCAGATCGACATCAGCAACGCCGGGGCTTTTATGGTCGTTTGTATAAGATTGCTAACGCCATCAAGACGATCAAGTCTCGCCGTCGGATTGCTTCTGAATTGCGAGTAATCAAATCCAGGGTATCCGAAATCTCGGATAGGCATCAGAGGTATCAACACAATTCAAATGTCGTATTGGAGAGAGGCTGGAGTTCAAGTATTGGTGCCCAAAGCGCTTCATACGAGCTGCAACGAGATGAAGCACGTCTCCTACAAGAATCCCAGCTGGTTGGCGTTGAGAATCCGAAACATGAGCTAGTTAGCTGGCTTATCAAGGATCCAGTCCCCCATAATGTCCAAGTTGTGGCAGTGGTGGGAATGGGAGGGTTAGGCAAAACCACTCTCGTCAATCAAGTGTATCTAGATGCTGAAGTGAAGCAATGTTTCAAACACCGCGCTTGGATCACTGCTTCCCAATCCTTCGATCTACGCGGGCTACTTTTGAAAATAATTGAACAACTCCTGAAAGGGATCGGGCAGCAAGTTCCTAATGAAAAACATTCCAAGGATGTACTTTCACTCAAGGAAGACATAATTGATTTCCTTTGTGATAAGCAATACTTGATTGTGGTGGATGATCTATGGAGCGTGGAATCATGGGATTGTCTCAAAACTGCATTTCCAAACAACAATTGTGGAAGCCGATTAATGGTCACAACTCGGAATGTTGAAGTAGCCTCCACAACTACGAGAGATCTTTTTGGAGGTATTACGTTTCCTTTGAAGTCTTTGTCTTATGAAGAATCTTGGAAGCTCTTTTCTACAAGAACCTTTCAAGGAAAGTCATGCCCATCCCATTTAATGGAAATTTCTGAGCATATTTTAGGAAGATGCATGGGATTGCCACTTGCAATTGTGACAATTACTGGTGTATTGGCTACAAAAGACACTAGTAAAATAAACGATTGGGAAATGGTTAGACGCAGTTTGGGGGCGGAATTCGACAACAACGACAAACTCAGGAACATGAAGAAGATACTTTCTCTTAGTTTCAATGATTTGTCTTACCAGTTGAAGTCATGTTTCATGTTTCTGAGCATGTTTCCAGAGGACTGGTCATATAATATGTATTACGTTACTCGATTATGGATTGCACAAGGTTTTGTTCAAGAAATGGAATGTAGAACACCAGAAGAAGTTGGAGAGCTCTATTTCAACGAGCTTTGTAATAGAAGCTTGTTGCAAACAGTTAAGGAGGTCAGCGATCAAAGCCAAAACGAGTTCTGCCTCCACGACCTTCTACGGGATATTATCCTTCAAAAATCCAAAGACCAAAATTTTGCTGTGGTAGCCACTGAAGGAAACCCATTCCTTCTAGAAAGTGTTCGGCATTTATTGGTGCAAACAACATTGGAGGATTTGCAGGGAGACCGAAACAACTTTTCTAGGCTTCGCACCTTGCACCTTTTGAGTGCAAAAGGTTCTATTTCTAGTTCTTCTATCTCTGCATTTTTCAGTAAATATGGTGGATTAAGGCTTCTCAAGGTGTTGGATTGTACTAGATTACCTTTGGAAACAATTCCTGAGTGCATCACCAAACTGTTCAATCTGAGGTGTTTAAACTTGAAAGGTACCAGAGTGGCATCAATTCCACGCTCTATTGGAAGGCTTCGAAACATTGAAATTTTAGAACTCGGAGACACTTTAATTGAAGAACTGCCAGCAGAGATAACACAACTCCATCGTCTTCGCATTATCAACGTATTTCATTCCATTGACGATGGTTCTCTGTTCCCCAAATTGATTGGAGCAAGGGTGCCAAAAGAAATAGGTAAATTGACATCTTTGCAAAATCTTCACCTAATTCAGGCAAGTGAAGGTGGTCTTGATTTAATGAGATCGCTTGGAAATCTGAAACAACTGAGGTTGTTGCACGTTCAACAATTAGGAGCAGAGCATGGACCTGCTTTATGCTCATCAATTGAGAAGCTCAGTCACCTTCGTCAACTTGTCATGGAAACAAAAGAAGAAGATGAAATTCTTGAAGTACAGGGTATAGCATCACCTCCTCAATTCCTTCAGCTGTTGTCTATGCATGGACGTCTGGAGATGCTACCACAATGGGTGCCAAAGCTTTCAAGCTTAGAAGTATTACAGTTGAGGTGGAGTAAGTTACAACTTGATCCGCTTGAATCTCTTCAAGCTTTGCCCAATCTCCGGCATTTTGTATTTGAGAAAGCTTATGATGGAGAGGAGTTGTGCTTCAAAGCGGGAGGTTTCCAAATGCTCAAGATTTTAGTATTCTGCAGCTTGGGCAGATTGAGAAAAGTGAAGGTGGAACGAGGGGCAATGCCATTTCTTCAAAACTTATGGTTGGAAGACTGCAAATCATTGGAGGAAGCGCCATCCGGTGTTGAATTTCTATCTCATCTCAAACTACTTGCTTTCATCAATATGAGTGATCAGTTGCTCACTAGGCTAAGCTCAAGCAGCCAAAATTCAGACTTTTCAAGAGTGAAGCACGTGCCAACTGTTTATATATGTTCGCGAGATGCTGCGGGGATCCATGGAGATTATCTCCAAAGGTAAAATCTGGGAAGCATGAAGGTAAGTGTGGGTTTCGTAACTATTTGATTGTGAAATCTTAATTTTTCCTAGACTATAGACCAGACCAGATTAAGCCAATTGTTGTTTGCAGTTAATCTTATAACAATGTTCCTTGCTATCCATTTTAACCGATTAGTCTTGTGTTGCAGGGTGATTAGGGCTCCTTCCTATGGAGTTGTGAAGCTTTAATTCGATGAATCTATTCGAAATAGATTCTTCCAACGCATGCTTTTAGTTGGTGATCCAGCTATATTCAATCTTTGACTTGCTTCTGAGGGAGACTGTTCTGGCTTAAACTCTTCACCTCCATTTGGTAAGTTAGTTGGAGATGAAATTTTTAAGTTGGAGTTTATTGACTTTTCAAAAACTAATTATAAATTTTGTTGACTTTTCAGAAAGAAGATAAATTGAGATGAAAAGTACAATTTATTTGGAGTTAAACTTGAATACCAAATGGAGGTGAATCCTCTCTGTTTTTTTATCCTCTTTATTTGTTTGTGGGATTGGACTCTGTGCTGTTGTTGTGGTTTTTTTTTTTTTTTTTTTTCTACTTGAAGAGTTTGTTTTTAATTTGGATGTATCTTTTGTGTTAGTTGTTTGGCAGTGACATTTTCTGCTTTGGCCTTCTCTATAAGTATCTTATTCCTATAAAAGAGAGATGATTGATCAACTGAAATTGTTCTTTTAAATATTAAATTGAAAAATTTACAAAATTCAACCAAAACTATTTGATCAAAAATGAACTTGTTCATGTTGTTCCTTACTTTCATTCATATACTCTTTTACTCATTCCAAAATGGCATTTAGACCTAACTACTTTACAAACAAAAAAAGAAAAAAAGAAAAAAGAAATAGCGTATATTTGAGTGAGGTGGACTGGCACGATAGGACATGTTTTAATTTTTAAGAGGATTACTTCGAAATTTTATTCAAAGTCATAAGCTATTTGTATATATAAATATATAAAAGTTGGGTGTGGTTTAAGCTCTCTCCCGGGCCTTCATTCCCTCCATCTCTAGACACGGTCCTTCGAACATGATGAGCTGATTTTTAGATAAAGAAAATACTCTTTAACAAATAGTGAGAATGTGACGTCTGCGAGACGTCATAAATGTATTTACTTATCATAATTTGACTTATTTATCTACTAAAATTTCAGAATTTTTTTTTTCATACATTCAGTTACTTAGCAACTATTAAAAAAAAATTCAATACCCGACTTAGTAAAAGTCATTTGTTACTTATAAACATATGTTCATCACTAGCTAATTAAATAAAATATCAACTTTGAGTTATGAGCTTAATTACCAGTACCAAAATAAAATTACATTTGACCGTATTCATAAAATTGTCGAACATTATATTTTATAATTTTTACTATAATATTTTTTTTCCAAAATTCAAAATGAAACATGTGCGGAAATAGTTAGACGTAGCAATATCCCATCACCCCTCCATCACTGTCGCTGCACTGTCTTGCTAGCTCACCGTTCATATCTAGAATGGGTTGCTTGCCCGTATTACCTACAATATGAACAATCTTGATTGAGCTTTCGCTCAACAAATATAAACAGATTTTTCATGATGCTGATATTTATGCATGACCAATTATGAATTAAAGAGTTATGCTCATTAACATTTTTCTTATGGACCCCATATGTGCTTGTACTGAGTGCGCACAATCAAATGAGAAGTCGGGGGAGTGACCCTCCTACTTATAAACTCATGAACTATCAATCATGATATTCACCTCACTTGTGTAGAGGTTGATATGGCACTATGAATTCTCTTTTAGTTAGCCTCATGTTTTCATTTATTGAGCATGTAAATATGACATGTCATAAATGCGTAAACTAAAGTTCGCATAACATGGAAGCAATATTGACATAGCATCATCTCGTCACATATGCATATCCATTTCAAACATATTATCAAATCATGATAATGTTCATGCTATAATGAGACTTGTACTTGCATAAATTTTGCAAAAAAAGATTTCCGTGTGAGAAAACCTCTTCCGCATTCAGCGTCAGTATCATGTCCTATCAAGTGACACCCAATAGTTAAAGCAAAGTCTTTTTTTTATTTTATTATTATTATTATCATATTTTGATAAATTCCCAAACATAGAGTACTCTCGGTTTCTCGAAATTTCATTCCGTACTTATTTTTTTCTATGCCATACCACAAATCTCATTAATCAAATCCATAGAGTTTGCTCCTTTTTTTTCTTTTTCCCTTATTCTTCCGTCATCTCTTTTCCCTTGCTTTTACAAACTTCATGGATCCATATAAACTCAAACATAATTAACACAAAAATACTTCATTTTCTTTCCCGAATACGTTTCTTTTTTTCTTTTTTTTTTTTACAAACTAATTCAACAAAAAAAGCTTCATCATTTTTTTTTCCTCAACACCAAACCACATAGCTCATGAGAAAAAAAAATCCAAAAACCAAATCGGAAGTTTAGATACAAAATCTTTCATTTTGCTTTAAAAAGTTTGATATTTATGAGTTTTGAACACATTATGGACTTGGTTTATGTAACGACTAGAAAATTTACGGCATTAATTTCTGAATTGAACATAAATTAAACTGTGATTTTTCTGTATTAAAGATATAAATTCTTGTAATTTTATGATACAATATGTCTCTATGCCACTAGTTATTTTTCAGTATGTAAGGAATTTGGGAATTTTCGAAATTTCCATGAAGATCATAAAATAGATAAAAGTGATTATGAAAATCCCAATAAAGAATGCTAAGTCCATTATACAACTTTATTATGTAAAGAAGTGGAATTTATAATTATTTCTGAATCAACTTACAATAGTCAGAATTTAATTCTGAACTATAAAACTGATTAAAAAAAAAAAAGAATGTTAGTCCACATACTAGATGTTGGACTGCTAAACAAGTTGGTTGAATAAATGAGTTAGCTTATGTTTGATTTAAAAAAAAAAAGTAAAATTTTTTAATACTTTAAATATATACATATATTTTTTAAATTCTCAAAAGTGGATCGATTCCATGATTGATGAGATGAAATCCATGAAGGACAATGACGTTTTGGATCTTATCGAATTGCCTGAAGGTGCGAAATCCATTGGTTGCAAATGGATATTTAAGACCAAAAGGGATTCAAAAGGCAATGTTGAGAGATATAAGGCTCGTCTAGTTGCCAAAGGTTTCACTCAAAAAGAAGCATTGATTATAGAGAGACTTCCTCTCTTGTTTCAACAAAAGACTCTTCTAGGATCATAATAGCACTTGTGGCTTATCTTGATTTGGAGCTACATCAGATGGACGTAAAGACTACGTTTCTCAATGGTGATATTGACAAAACGATATATATGGTACAACCAGAAAACTTTGTATTCGGTGACCTAAAGAAAATGGTCTGCAAACTAAAGAAATCCATCTATGGTCTCAAACAGGCTTCATGTCAATGGTATTACAAATTTCATCAAGTCATTATCTCGTACGGTTTTGAGAGCCATCAAGTGGCTATAGAACATATCAGGACAAACTCCATGATTGCGGATCCGCTTACTAAAGATTTATCACCCAAGGTCTTTCATGAGCACACTGTTCATATGGGTGTTTTATTTGACGATGTGCATGTTTAGTGGGAGTTTGAATTTTGATGTTCTTTGTTACAAACACATTTTTATTTATTTTCTGCAGAATAAAGTATATGGTTAATTTATAAACTCTGAATGTTTTTAATGTTTGATCTCACTAAAGAATAAAGCTGGACCAGTTGGAAATATGCATGATTAAGATCACATTGCATGTAATTTCCATGTCATGCATCCATACTCGATCTATGTCATTGAATATATTAGTATGGTGACTATTGATGGGTCTAATTACGAATATATGTAATGAAGGTCACTTTAATCCTATGCAAATATAGTAGATGGGCCAGATTGCAACTAAAGAGATATTTCAAAATAGATAGATTTTCAGTGTGCACTCAAGACTATATATAATATAATTGTTTCAAGAAACATATGTAGCCCAAGTGGGAGATTGTTGGGATTTTATTAATTTCCTATTATGGGCTTATATATTAAATGACAATTATTTTATAGGCTATCTAATTTAATAGGGCCAAAGAAATTATCTATTAGTTAGGCTCTAGAGATATCTATTGGGTATAAGGTTGATGAGAATCTAATTTAAATTAGTATATAAAGGTCATTATAAAGGTTGTGGTCCCTCAGTTGAATCATAATATGTAATATTTGCTCTTCTCCTCCTTCCTCATTAAAGAAAGAGAATACATAGAGCATCTTAGGAACGTAAGAAAATTTGATTGTGGAAGACTATATCCTTCTCTAATTTGTCTTTATGGACTCAGGTATGGTTCCGATTAATTACTCTTGATGGTTTAACATGAGATTATGGATTTGGTGATAATTTACATCAATTAAAGTGAAAAAATCATCATGACGGATTAGATCCTTGGTGGTTCCCATTAATGGACTATCCTTATATTGTTGTTCCGGAATATGTTCAAACTTCTCATTCTTTTCTTGGCTACGTGGTACATGTTACCGTTTTCCTTCCCCGTCGACAGCTTCAACCATCTTTTTTATTCCTCATATCTCATCTTTCAAGACAGCGACTTCTTTGGTCATCGATGTTCCCTTGTCATTCAGTTCTTTAAGTGTCTGATCACCAACTGAGGAAGTGGAGGGCTTTCTAGTGTCTTCTCTTCAATCAGCCCATCAATAGATATCATTGTCACATGAAAATAATTTCAATGATCACATCAAAATTACCTACAGATCACATTATTCTAAAGAGGATCGCACAGATATATGATTGAATTAACTCAATGACATTAACATACTAACCAACATCATTTTATATTTACCTTGTCACTGCCAATGCCTCCCACTTTTCTTAGCTGTCTCAAGAACTTGTTGATTTTCTTCCAGTCCAAGCCACTACTAAAATAATCTGTTTATCAACTAAAGGTCGTCCAATGATCACTCGATCAAGGATAAAAAGCAGCAAAAAGAAAAGGAAAAACAAAAACAAAAACAAACTATCGTGAAAGGTGTCTGTAAGTATAGAAAACTTCTCTAATTGTCTCCAACTTCTTTTTTGCCTCTACTAGAAGAAGACGAAGATAAGGCATCACACTGAGTAAGTTCAATTAAAAACCTACAAAGATTAGAATAGTTTAATCTATAGAATCTTAATACATTTAATTTAATAATTTTTTAAATTAACTCACCGTAAAAAAAAAAAAGAATATTTTTTTTTGGGAATTTTGGAGGATCTAGCTATGGGAGAACCAGGAACGGAGAGCTTTCCCCCTTTTTACCCCCAACTTAACTTATCACCAAAAAGTTATTTCTTTTGGGGTTATTCTGAAAATTTATTTTAGTGACGAAAGTCTCAGCGCTAACTCACTAGATAGACAATCGACCCTAATGCCCACTAAAACTAGTTTTCGGTTTTCTATTAGCGGCTTTGGATATATCCTCAACTCTATTTATCGGTTTGAATAAGATATGACTTATATCATGTCACGTCGAGGTACTGTAGAAGAAAAAACTGTAAAATCCGATCAGATCCTAAAAACAACAATGCTTTGGAATAGGCATGAGTAATCAAATGCACTAACAATGCTTCATCATTACCAATCATTGGGGTCAAAATCCTCGTCTTCGCAAAGCAACGAATAAAGCTATTGAATAAACTGAACAAGCAGATATTTCTTTGGACAAAAGAATATTTTGTAAACACTTACTCGAAATCTCACTTATCAGCTTGGCAGCCTCCGCGATTGCAACTAAAGTAACTAGCAGGAAAGCCACTAGACAAATGAAAACAATAAAGTGTGTGAAAAATCGAATAGACGAAGAACTGGCAAAATGTAGTTCAAATCTATTGTGTCCAACATCTTTTTGTCATCCACTTAAACCATCACATTACCGCCATTGCCATGCTTGTCTAAACAGGTAAAACCATCAGAAGTCAGAGCAATACATCCGTGGATTTTCTTACTTTCAATGAAAGAAAATTGATTCAAAGAGATAATTTTACAAGTGATAACACCTAAACTATTAGCAAGAATATTTGTGATGATCTTTAACAAAAAATTCCCAAGGATGGTCGGACGACAGTTTGCCAATAGTAGATCTCAGCATAATTGGGAATTAGCAGGAGAAAGTTGGCATTTAAATTCAGAAGCATAATACCATTACTGAAAAATTACTTTAGGTTTAGCTTAATATTCTATCATGTCATGTAACATTTGTAATATTAAAATATTTCTGATTCAATTGTAGTTTTTTTAAAAGTCTTTTGCTTTTTTTCCCCCTTCAAAAGTAAACTAATTTCACTGCACAATGTTGAAATCTTTCTTTTTCGTTGAAGTGAATACTTATTTCAAATCAAAATGAGATTACCCTTTAAAAAAAAAAAAAAATAGTTCGAACGATGAGAGGAATGAAACAAGAACCATAGTGCTATTTTTTTTTTTCCAAACACATTTTAAGATTTTACACTTTTTAACTCCAAATAGTTCATTTTCAACGAAACGCATATTTTCAAAACTCAATTAATTTCCAATCAAAACTTTTACAAAACTCCATTTCCAATTGTTACCCCATACAGGCCCTACAATCAAACCCTAATGAGGTTTTATAAGATTTTTATCTTAGCTTTGGTGTTAAATAGGAACTTAATTAACCCTTGGAATCATCTATTGATTTTAAAGCTCATTAAACCTGTTCGCCGAAAACCTATATGTGCAAATAAAGCTACGCAAGTGTATGTAATCGAACAAGTAATATAGTAGTGAGTAAAGTATCGTCACCACAAGGATTCAATTAGTAAAAATTAATTACGGAAACCAAATGTTCAAAAATAATTTGAAGAGTGAATTAAGTACTAAAATTTGTAATAAATGATGAAAATAAATGGGTGTGATTAAAATGCAAACAAAAGGCAAGACTTAGCAAGATCTAAGCTACAGGCTGTGAATCAATGATGGGCGTAAGCTAGAATTACTATTTTCCCTCAATTGCAAATCTGATTGCGAATGCTGTAGAAATGTTATAGCAAAATTAATCCAGTCAACCTAAAATTCTGCATAATCCTCTTCCAAATGATATATGCCTACAGTTCCTTAAACCAAAATCAACATATTCCTATGCGTTTCAGTTTCAAAACCTAAAATTAAGCACCAATTTAACTGTGTTGTACAAGGTAATAATATATCCCTATACCATTCACTTGCATTATCCAAGCTAGATCTAACTAAAACCAACCTTCTCAGAATTAATTTTAGTTTTTTTTTGTTATTCAATAATTGATGGCCAGTCAATCAACAGAGATTAAACATGCAACATACTTGAATAAATAGGATGAAAATTACCAAGCAATTAAAATAACAAATAAATCATCGTTGCAACCTCGGTTGCATCAATAATCCTAACTAAAGAAATTTAGCTCATGTTCAGTTCAATGAAATTAAGAATAACAATCACAACTAATGGCTTCATGGTTCATAGAAAATAACGAGAAAATCCAAAAGGATTGAGTGAGCTAAAATCATAAAATCTTGAGCTTAGTGTGCATGCTAATCATGTGTCTCTTTGCCCACCCAAGGGTTGTGCTGTATTGCTCGTATATGAAATTTCAGATCTCTCTCCCTTTTGTCCTGGTGTATCTCTCTCTTTTTCTTTCCTCTCTGAGCTTATTTTTCCGAACTCGTGCATCTGCCCCCTTTGTACAATCCTTTCGTAAACTTTTATACTAGGGCAAATTGAGGTGCCCTAGTTACACGCGTCCCTCTAATAGCCAAGGCTGGTGGCCACCTTAGATACAACTGTTCTATTCAGACAAAGTCAGCAAGTGGACTAGTTACCAGCTGTAAAGAAAGCATTAGCATGTGCTTTTGGCTGTTTCTTCGCTGCTGCAACATTGCTGTAGCATCAAGTATATTTTAGCTTTCCATTTCATTACTTTTGCTTTTCCAGTGTGCCTTCACCAGTTCTTCACTTGGACCTCTTGAATGGCAAAGCACATAATTAACATTTTTTTAATTAAAGTTAAAGACTGAGTTCATGATTAGGACGAGAGTTTTCCACAATTAGCAACCTTTTTCAACTAAAAAAAACTTCCTAATATTATGTAAAATATTGAAAATTGAGATACTTTACCTTGAGACATCGATAAATATTATGCCTAAAAGCATGATAAATAACTCTATTTTATAGAGTTATCAAAACCCCCTTTCTCCTTTCTCCGGAAACTTTCACTTTATTGAGAGCATAAAATTTAAATAAACGAATGGCAAAAAATGAAATTCTTAACGTGGTTTTAAAGATCACATTTCAATTTGAGAACACGTCCATGAATTTGAAAACGCTAGAGCTAATCTTGTTGGGTTTTAGGGTATGTTCCACTAAAGTGCAGTACTTTTTTTTATCCCACACAATGCGATTTTCTAATAATATTAGTAAGACTTCATGGTTTCAGGTATAGGCTAATAGTTTTTCCACACCTGACCCCACCACAAGGTGTGGAGTTCGAATCCTCCATTTCCAAACTCAAAAAATAATAAAAATAATAGGGCTTCAACCTTTGATTCATTTGTAAAATTTTCGTTGCTAGAATAATCGTTTATTATCCTATATGACTAAAAGTAATAAGCATATTAAAATAATTGCACTTTCATTTTTGCGTGAGATCCGTCCAATTACGGTCTGCCATGATGTTTCTAAATTATTAGAGGATTTGGAGTTACTCCCAAATCCCTATCTATTTAGAGGCTTAAATCATAATTATTTCACATTGTGGAACCTAGTAAAACATAGAGTAATTGTTGAAATAATAAATAAATTGCATAAACTATATGTTGATAATCCTTATTTTAAATATTAACTTGTAATTATATAAAACATGTGTGCGAGCATAAGAATATTTCACTATTCAATAAAGAGAAAGTGATGTACTCTTTCATTAGTTTCTAATACCACAACGGCGTGAGTAGCTATAACTATACAAAATTGCATTATTAAAAAAAAAAAAAAAACCTAAGTACATCAATTCTAATTTCAACTTTTAAGTACCAACCTATATGATAGATATGAATTATCATCTTTTTATTGTTAAGCGTTTAAAGTAGTGTCACATCAATAGATTATATTTATCAATAAAAATTGACACGTGAGTTAGAATTTAAAAAGTGACGACTAGAGTTAGTGTCTCTAATACTATCCAACATAAAAATGAGTACAAACTTTCTTAGAAGAATGTTTTTGGTTGGTACGGAAGCATTACCAATGTGAGCCAAAGAATTTCCGTACAAATGAAGGAAGCAACAAGATTGCTGGAAACTGCTACTCCCAAGTAATAGAATATAAATAATGTCCCTTACTTCTGCTCCCTAGTTTACCGTACTCCATTCCATCTTTGTTCTTTTTAAAGGACAGAAAAAGAAGAAGAAGAAGAAGAAGAAGAAGAAAGCAGAAGAAGAAGAAATTGAAGAATCTTTGCTTTGCCAAGTGAGGATGAAGAAAGAAACCTCTTAAGATTGGGACGTATTGATCCTATTTAATATAGAAAAATATAGTAGGCATACAAACTCTAATCACAACTTTTGAGTACAAAAATATTTAATATATGAGTTGTCATTCATTTATAGCAAGCGTTTAAAGAATTGACATATTTATAACTAATTTTATCTACCAATAAAAAAATGACAACTTACCGCTACGTAAACTGGCACTCAAAAATTAAAAATAAAGTTGGTGCTCCTAACATTACTCTTGACTTTTTAAAAAGCGTGCAAAGTGATCGTTCATCTAATTTTAAATCCAACAGATCGTATACTGCACATACTTGTGATATCTAAGGGTATTTTGGTGAAACAACAATTTTATGTATCTAAATACAAACTAAAACTTATCCACAAAAAAAAAAAAAAAGAAAAAAAAAAAACCTCAACAACATCTATGAAACAACCAACTCCAATACCGAAACCATATCAATGTTTCATGGTAAAAGAAAGGAAGCTTATTAATTTGTGTGTAGATGGAGAACAATCTAGCACTATATCTGAACATTTAAAAAATTAACGACTTCTTCGTTTTCTCCTACTAAGATTTAGTATTTTCATATATGCTTTCACTTAACTTTATTCATTTCTATTATTATTTTTATGTACTTAATTTTACCCTTTTTACCCATAAACTATTGTATATGTGTTATGAGTTATTCATTTACTCTCTATTTTTTTTAGCAAAGCTCTTTCTTGTAGCATATATATCACTATTAATAATCCACATTTTTGAATGTTGGATTCGATCAAAATCACATCAAATAAAGAAACATGTAACAACTTTGGTAATAAACATGACGGTGCAATATAGAATTCTATTGGTATGATGTTTATCCATATGCTATCGTAAAAGTCCCAAAATGTATTTGGTAATTTTTGAAAAATATTGTAGTACAATTTTTTTTATTCCATATTTATTTTTGAAAAAAAATTAGTGTACGCTCCTCTGCCATGCTGTTCATAACAAAGACAAGTCAAAATAAGCTCAAGTGAAATAAAGATACAAAACCAAACGGACGAATCAGGTTTCAAAAGTGATGCAAGGGCTAATCAATCTGACAACAGAGGCAACTTGCGAGGGGCGATCGGGCGATGAGCTCCAGCGAGTGGAGGCTCGACAGAAGAGGCGAGCATTAGTCGACTCATCCATTATTGTCATAATGGAGGATTTGCGACGACGGCATGGTGCAGCGGGAAGAAGGCAAGATAGGTTCCGGTTATTTTTGTTTAGTGGTTTTTTTTTTTTTTTTTAGGTAAAGGTTAGGTTTCGGGTCTTTTATCTGAATTTTTTTCATAAGGTTATATATTTAGTAATTTCATAAGAAAGATAAGAAACATTTTATTTTTCCATTTAATTTTTTACGAACGTTACCGATTTTGGTCCTTTTGCACTTTTTTACGAGTTTAGAATCATTTTAGTACCCAAAAAAAAAAAACAGCAAAAACAAAACAAAAGAACCAGAACTAGAACTAGAACGTCTTAACCTTAATGTTGTGTTTGGTATGAGTGAAAAGTGCAAGAAAAGAAAACATATGAGTGATTTTAGGATGTAAATTCATAATTTGGAGTGTTTGATAGGACAGAAATTTGAATGAAAATGAAAATTGGATGAAAGAATTAGAAGGTATGTCCCATCAAAATTTATCTTACCAAATGTGAAAGGATTTTGTAAGGGAAAAATTTGATACCAATATAAAAAAATAAAATTTCATAATTGTCCTTCTTGTCCATCAAAATTCCAAAAAATGATTGATAGTTATAGGGTAAATAGTAATTATTCTATTAGTAATTTTTATATCCTTTTGGTTTCATTTATAATACTGTTGGGGTTAGACTTCGTCTCCCCATATGTAATGCCCAGGTCGTGATGACCGGCAAACCAATGAGTAGTGAGCATTGAACCGTGGTCCATTGACCATTCAACTTGGGTTTTGTGAGCCGTTGACTCCATTATCCGATGGTATGACGAATGTCGAAGCATGATTCTTCAATCATTCGACATGGATTCTATGGTCCCTAGTGAGTCGATTAATTCCGTCTTTTACTCGACCCATAATCGATGGACGTCGAACCATGGTCCATTGATCATTCACTATGTATTCATTAGCCCAGATGCTAACCAAACTTGGGCCCAACCTAACGTCCAATTCTTCATCCTTGCATGAAAATACTGACGAGCATCAAACCGTAGTCCATCAACCACTCTGTATGTGTCCTTTGACCACTCGGCATCTGTTAGCTCGACTCGACAATTGGCATTGTTTTACGAATGTCGAACATTGATGTTCGATTGTCCAACATCTGACTCTCAATACTCCACATGAGGGACCTACAAACGTCAAACAGTAGTCCATCGATCACTCGATATTGTCTCATTGACCTCCTAAAGTCCATAAAATTACTAAGTGTTTCGATCAGCTCAACATGACGAACAACGAATGATGATGTTCGATTGCCCGATGCATGGCTAATTATTATGCATTACAAATGATGATGTTCGATTGCCCGATGCATGGCTAATTATTATGCATTACAAATGATGCTCGGTTCATCGTTCGACACTTACCTTGAGCGAATGATGAACGACATAAGATCGACTTCGATTACAGCCAAGCCCACAGTCAATTGTGGCCCATATTCTTACACATGTTCTAAATTACTCGGGGTAGTGGGGAGCCGCCCACTGCTATCTAAAAAACTCGGACCCATGACTTTTCTTCTATAAATAGAGGAAGACACCTCACATTTGATGATCTTTTAGCCCTTATTGATATTCTGCCAAAATACCCCTAGAAATTGTAACATTTGTACTGAAATGCATATATAGTGAAACTCCAGACTAAGACGATGTAGCACAATTCCAGCAACCCTCTCTAAATTTTGGTGTTGCTGTCTTTTACTATATATTCTTGTTTTGCTTTCCTATTTACTTTTTCCGGTTATGATTATTTTGTGATACTTATATGCGATGTTTAAGGACCTTTATAATTTCTGTATGTTGATTTTCTTATGATCTTACTATAGTTGAAATTTGACCATAGATTCCTAACATCTACAAATACCAACAAGAGAAGGTAAATCATTTTCTTTCCACTTTATCATACTAATAACTAAAGTGAAAATCAAAATCTTTTCTTTCCTTGTAATTTTCTTTCAATCATTGTTTGTATAATTTCTCTCTTATTTTCTTTCCATGTAAGTTTTTGGGGACCAATGGGATAATAAACCTATTTCAGCTAAAAAAAACAAAAAAATCAGAACCAAAACCAGAATGTCACAACCTTAATGCTATGTTTGGTTGGATGGAAAAGAGGAAGTAAGTGAGATGAGTAATAATTGGATAGAAAATGATGAAATAATAAATAGGAGGGAAAAGAAAATAGGGTGAAGAAAAATTGTAGTGGGGCTCACTAATTTTTATGTTTCTTATATTAGGTGGAAAACCTAATCCAACTCATGATGATTAAAATTACTTTTTTCTCCATGTTTTAAAGTGAAATGATATAAACATAAGGTTATTTGCACAAATGGCCCCTAAATTATGCTCAAGTTGGTCCTTGACATTTAACTCTATTTGTCATACCATCTCAAACTTTTATACTATTGCGAAAACACCCCCTATATCGATTTTCCGTAAAACAACTAAATAAAAATTGAACACATTCAAATCATATAAGTTTTAATTAAGACTAAAATACTACTTAAATAAAAATTGAACACATTCAAATCATATAAGTTTTAATTAAGACTAAAATACTACTTAAATATTTGTGAAAGGGAAACTGTACCTCCAAAATGACTCTAATATCCTTGATTAAAATAGATTTTGCACTATATATTTTCATTAAAGTATAGTTTTCTTCTAATATATTTATGATTGAGGTACAATTTCCTTTAAAAAAAAATGTAATGAATACTTTATTTATAAATAACGCTCATGTGATTAAGATGTGTTCAATTTCTGTCAAATTCTTTTGTTACAGAATATTGACCGAGGTATTGTCGGTGTAACAGTAGAAAAATTCAAGGAAGTGCAATGTGTAAAATTAAAAGTCAGGGATAAACATAAGATAAGAAGTATAATTTGAAGGCCATTTATAAAATTAACCCATAAGTATATAAATAAAATAATAGTTGTATAAATCTTTTACTTTTTTTTTCCCCCCTTTCCATCTACCAAATAACCTAAAGAAAATTTATTTTTCTTTCAATCATTTTAACTTTCCATCTTGTATAAGTTCTCTCCATCCAATTTTCTTTCCTTCTTACTGAACAGAGTGTAAGAATTTGGGGACGAATAGAATAATTTGCAGGTGAGATAAAAGAAAAGAAAAGAAAAGAATCCAGCTTTGCTTCTAGGACGACACAGTTCTCTCTTTTTTTTTTTTCAACGTTTGAGATATAAAATTTCGAGCGAGCGTACGAGCTGATTGTTATGCAGTGGTTCAGCAGCAAGAGCAATCGTGAGGAGTTCTGCAGGGAACAGAGAGCTATGATCTACAAGGAGAGGTAGCACAAATACATACATTTACATCCATACAAATATAAAAACTCGTCCATGCATATATATATATATGTATACAAATATATATATATATATCTCAATATTCTAGAATTCCATATTGTAATCTGTTATTAGTTGAGTTCTGATATTAATTATCTGGTCTCAAGTCCTTTTTCTTTTCACACCCCTTTTTGAGCACAACCCATTCATATTTATATAAATACGAGTTTTAAGCTTGTGTATTAAGTTTGCTGAAATTTTTAGATATGTGGATGTAAGACTTTCTTACATGTTTAGTTTTCTTATTGATTTATCATTATTCTCTTAAGAGGTTAATTTAGTAAAGAAAAAGAAAAAAGTTTAAGTACGCATCTAAGAAAAAAAAAAAAAAAAAAAGTAGGATAAAGTAGACATCAAATTATTTAGGCTGGCACATGCAAAAATAGAGAGGGTGGTTCTATTGACACACTCATCTTGACTCTTCTCACCTCCCTATTAAATAAATTATTTAATTGTTAAAAAGAAAACTCTCAAACAAAATGACATAGAAGAACAATAGCAATACATTTAATTACATAAACAAAATTCTATTGCTCAAGTCATCATGCCCCTTATAATGCCCTAGGTGACACATGTGCCACTGTAACGACCCGACTACGTAGGGCCGTTACCGTGCTTACATATCATACTTACTTAACTTAAATACTTAACTTACTTAAACATACTCTTGTATTTCATAAAAATATGGAAATTTATTTTTTTTTCTTTTTTATTCATTTTAAATTCGAATTTAAAACCTATCTTATTCTCATACTTATTTATATGTACTCAATTGAGTATAGAGTTGTAAAACCATTTTAACACATTTGATAAACCATACTAATTACCGTTGTAATAAACTTTAAATACTGTCCCAGTACTAAATATTTTAAGTACCGGTATCATTATATTATCATATCATAACATAAATATATTTTACAAAACACGTATTGGTGTCCAACCTAAATTTCACAATCTGCAATGTCATCTCTCCACAGTCTTGCATCAAGCTTATCTGGTAGGTTGCTTACCTACAGCATGATCGTAAGTTATGAGTTTATGCTCAGTAAGTACAACTTTCTATTCTGCAAAATAATTTCAGTAAAAGAATGTATGAATTGATAATCCATGAACCAATTATGCTTTCTTGTGAATCAATTATGCTTTCTTATGTAAACTTGGTTTTGGGCCTCTTGCGTATCATGAACATGAATGTACATACCGTGGCACGTAGCCATGGAGTGGTTAAGGCAACCCGCCTTGTCCAACTCAAACCATAGAGCAAATCAAAACCCACCCTCGTGGTAGGTCTGTACGACACGAGAAACTTGCTATGTTACATGAGGACCTGTTCTTGTTTCAATCATACTTGAAAACTTGAATCTTAACTGTTTCTTACTTGAAAACTTGATCTTATTCTTATCGTGTGATTTATTATTAGTGAGCATGCTTGCATGATGTTACAATAATAAAACATAAGCATATGTACCTCATGTAAATCAATGCATGATTTTTGAAAAACATGCAATGTAATAAAAACATTTTGCCTATGCTGTAGGCGGAGTTGTACTTACAATTTGTCTTATGCTCTTGATCCATCGTTCCAGCAAGACACGACAACATGTTATATTCCTATTTTCAAGCAGAGCGTAAGATAATAATCATTCTATCTTACTACAGACCATAACATACTAGATCGGTATCAAATCCGATTACTATTGGTTATCATAGATACAAATACTGACATAATAAATTGGTATCCAATCCGATTACCATTAGTAATGTAATAACCCGAATTTTTATGACTCTAGATTTCCTTTAAATGAGGAAAATTTAAGTCTAGCTCATGTTTGGAATAAAATATCGGTATAAGTTTGAGTTCTCGTTTTATTAGCTACGAGACTCAACGAAGGATTACTGAGCCTAGTATAAGGCATTTTAAGGAAAATGGCGTGATGAAATTTCATGATTCCATGATGGTCAAAGTTTGACCAAGAAAGTCAAAGTTGACCAAAAAGTCAAGGGTTGACCAAGAACAGTCAAAGGTATGACTGTATAGTAATAGGATAAACAGTATGGAAATTATACTGCGGAAAACCCTCATTTCAGTCAAATAAGCTATAAGATCACCCTAGAAAAATCAAGCATATTAGTTAGAATAGTATGGATTAAATAGTTTCAAGTTCTAAGAAAAATCCATACGCAGTCCAATTTTACGCAGATGAACTCTGAACTGCAATTTAGTGAAACAGTACTGTTTTAAGTGAAAACAGTATTTGTAAATCCTTATTAGTATGATTATGGACTGTATTGGTGGAGGAAAATCAAATGGAGCCTTAATTAGGAGGACACCTCATATGGTGATGACCAATTGGATTAATTGGATTTTTGAAATTATGGAAAGTAAGATTTAAGTATGAATTATGGTTGAAAAATTGGCCAACAAATCACATTGAATGGCCGGCCACTCTAAGGACTTAGGGGAGGCAAATATGTTTGCTTGCGCAGGACATAACAAGAGAAGTAAGTACAACTCCGCCTACAGCATAGGACCTTTGTTGTGCTACCTGCTTAATGTGTTATATATGCTAAGGTATGATGTGGTACGTTATGGTATGCTAAGGTATGATGTGGTATGCTATGTTATGAGGAAGTATGTTATGTTATATGTTTTAATAGTGTAACATCATGAAGCATGCTCACTAATATTGAATCACATGGTAATAACAAGACAAATAAGATGTTGTGTCGTACCGACTTGTCACAAAGGCGGGTTTAAATGGTATGGTTCATGGTTTGAGTTGGATTGGATGGCTACCTAAACTACTCCATGTTAAACTTTGTGTTTCATGGTTTGAGTTAAAACGGACTGCCGCCTTCAACCATTCCTTGGCTATGTACCACGGTACGAGCACACATGATAAGTAAAGGAATAGAACTAAGCTAAGTTATAAATCCATATTTGATTCATAAGAGGTCATAATTGGTTCATGCATAATGATATGTATTTTGCGTCGCGGATGTAACAGTTGTACTTGCTGAGCGAAAGCTCACGTCTTACGTCTATGCTGTAGGTAAGCAACCTGCCAGCAATCTCTGATGCAACACTGTGGAAGGCTGGTGCTGCGGACTGTGAAATGTGGGATGGACACTGCCACGGACTTTGAAAAAAAAATATACTTTATAAAATATGTTGTAATGAAAAAGGGTTTTCATATTTTCATGATGTTTTAAATATGAATGACAAAGTTTACGAATGTATGACAAGCAAGTTGCCTCATGTGGTACCGATCCGCATTAAGTCGGGTTGGTCTACCATTTGATTATGATGGCATTCAGGAAGGGTTTGAAAGTTCGGTACTCGAGTAAGTACCTATCAGTAAGTATGAGTTTGAGGATGAAGTTCAAGTTGAAAGTTTTAAAATAAAGTTTAAAAAGAAAAAAAAAAATTTCTCCCAAATTTTCCGCAAGTTTAAGTTCAGTATGTAAGTAAGGTGACGAACCGGCGTGGGAAGTCGGGGCGTTACAGTTTGGTATCAGAGCAGAGTTCCTGCCATCCAATTTCACAGTTCTGCTGCCAGCGCCACAGTTTTGTAAGTTTGTTTTCTTACTTTGTTTTATAAGATTATTATAATGGCATGTACCTGGTGTTAAGTTTGGGTCGGACTAAAGAGGACCACGAGGCTCCGTTGACATTCCGAGGAATGGAGGAGAAGCTTCGCATCTTCAATAAGACTCAAGGAGTGGATGCACGATATGGAGACCCTCCTCAGATTATGACATGCAGGGACGTATCTTCAGGATATGCTTGCCAGTCGAGCCGACGTCTAGTCAAGGAAGCTCGTGCAAGGAGCCTTGGCCAAGAGGATCTTGAGAGGAGATTCCTAAATGGATTTCTTGACGACATCAAGGATCGCCCATGTATTATCGCGATATCAAGATGTACTAGGATATGTACATGAGACGATACGTCAGCTATGTTGCAGCCTGACATGCTTATCCGAACGAGTTTATGGGCTTTTATTGCCAGTAAATCAGTCGCACAGTGGAAGCGTGATGGATAAACTAAGCTTACGATATGATGATCGCTAGAATAGCAATAAGAAATGAGTAGGCTCTAAGATTAGATAGCCTATCGCCTCATTTTGGGTATAGTGATCTTTCCATTTAAGGAATTGGATTGAGATTATGGAAGTTAAGTTTCCTGATTGTGAAACTTTTGCTCCATAAGAGAAACATTGGACATGGGGAAAATTTTGAGGATGCCTTAGTTTGGGGGTAGCAAATAAGCAATACGTTACCAACAACAATTTATTAGGCTATGATTTTTTTATGATAAGGATGATGATTATGAGATTTGATGATATGAAGTTAACGAGGTTAAGGTCGATGGCACCAACCCTGAAGTCGACATATAATGGATGATTAAGGTCGACTGTAGACAACCATTTAAGTAATGGAAATTATGAGATGATGATTGGGAGTTTTAGATATCCCTTAGAACTATGATTATGCCTTTGAGCTTTAAAAGAAATGCTAGAGGCAAGAAGAACGTTTCTACTAGCTAACAAGTAGGTAGTTGATACAAGGATACCTTTCATTGCATCACTTGAACAGTAATATGTTTTCAATAATACTATTTATTATTGATTTTCATGATTGAATTGGAAAAGATTCCAAAAAGTATCTTAAATGTGAGAACATATTAAGATACATGAAAAGACAAGTAACAGTAAGGTGTCGTACCAACCTCCCGTGATCGTGGAGGCTACATGTTTCAGTTGTGATCTTGACCGTCCGTGATCGTGAAGGGTCAAGACTATAAGACCTTTCGTAAAATCGCAAAGGCTTATAAAATTCCCAGAACTGTTAGGGACCTTGCAAACCCTAGCTTTGTCTGGAGGCTGCGCGCATTTGGTACGGACACTATGGGCCCACATGTTAAGACAAGATAATAAAACACAAAATGCTTTTCGAATATGAAAAAGCTACGTGATATGATATGTTTTTAAAGTATGGAAAAGTTATATATATGCTTTTCAAACATGGCAAGTTATATAATATACTTGCTCAGTTTTTCATGTAAATAGTTCTTGTGATGCAGTATGAAAGAAAAGTATGATGGTATGAAATGAAAGCATGAGAGTATGAGGAATGAATTATGATGATGTAGAAAGAAGATTATGGTTCTATATAAAAGACATGATCCCATTAGGGTATTAAAATGGGAACATGAACAAGTTATTCAATCCATAGTAACTTGTTATGGATTGATGGTGGATTTGAAGAAAAGCCACTCAGGATAATTCGAATTTTCGAGGACGAAAATCTTTTAAGGAGGGTAGGATGTAATAACCCGAATTTTTATGACTCTAGATTTCCTTTAAATGAGGAAAATTTAAGTCTAGCTCATGTTTGGAATAAAATATCGGTATAAGTTTGAGTTCTCGGTTTATTAGCTACGAGACTCAACGAAGGATTACTGAGCCTAGTATAAGGCATTTTAAGGAAAATGGCGTGATGAAATTTCATGATTCCATGATGGTCAAAGTTTGACCAAGAAAGTCAAAGTTGACCAAAAAGTCAAGGGTTGACCAAGAACAGTCAAAGGTATGACTGTATAGTAATAGGATAAACAGTATGGAAATTATACTGCGGAAAACCCTCATTTCAGTCAAATAAGCTATAAGATCACCCTAGAAAAATCAAGCATATTAGTTAGAACAGTATGGATTAAATAGTTTCAAGTTCTAAGAAAAATCCATACGCAGTCCAATTTTACGCAGATGAACTCTGAACTGCAATTTAGTGAAACAGTACTGTTTTAAGTGAAAACAGTACTTGTAAATCCTTATTAGTATGATTATGGACTGTATTGGTGGAGGAAAATCAAATGGAGCCTTAATTAGGAGGACACCTCATATGGTGATGACCAATTGGATTAATTGGATTTTTGAAATTATGGAAAGTAAGATTTAAGTATGAATTATGGTTGAAAAATTGGCCAACAAATCACATTGAATGGCCGGCCACTCTAAGGACTTAGGGGAGGCAAATATGTTTGCTTGCGCAGGACATAACAAGAGAAGTAAGTACAACTCCGCCTACAGCATAGGACCTTTGTTGTGCTACCTGCTTAATGTGTTATATATGCTAAGGTATGATGTGGTACGTTATGGTATGCTAAGGTATGATGTGGTATGCTATGTTATGAGGAAGTATGTTATGTTATATGTTTTAATAGTGTAACATCATGAAGCATGCTCACTAATATTGAATCACATGGTAATAACAAGACAAATAAGATGTTGTGTCGTACCGACTTGTCACAAAGGCGGGTTTAAATGGTATGGTTCATGGTTTGAGTTGGATTGGATGGCTACCTAAACTACTCCATGTTAAACTTTGTGTTTCATGGTTTGAGTTAAAACGGACTGCCGCCTTCAACCATTCCTTGGCTATGTACCACGGTACGAGCACACATGATAAGTAAAGGAATAGAACTAAGCTAAGTTATAAATCCATATTTGATTCATAAGAGGTCATAATTGGTTCATGCATAATGATATGTATTTTGCGTCGCGGATGTAACAGTTGTACTTGCTGAGCGAAAGCTCACGTCTTACGTCTATGCTGTAGGTAAGCAACCTGCCAGCAATCTCTGATGCAACACTGTGGAAGGCTGGTGCTGCGGACTGTGAAATGTGGGATGGACACTGCCACGGACTTTGAAAAAAAAATATACTCTATAAAATATGTTGTAATGAAAAAGGGTTTTCATATTTTCATAATGTTTTAAATATGAATGACAAAGTTTACGAATGTATGACAAGCAAGTTGCCTCATGTGGTACCGATCCGCATTAAGTCGGGTTGGTCTACCATTTGATTATGATGGCATTCAGGAAGGGTTTGAAAGTTCGGTACTCGAGTAAGTACCTATCAGTAAGTATGAGTTTGAGGATGAAGTTCAAGTTGAAAGTTTTAAAATAAAGTTTAAAAAGAAAAAAAAAAATTTCTCCCAAATTTTCCGCAAGTTTAAGTTCAGTATGTAAGTAAGGTGACGAACCGGCGTGGGAAGTCGGGGCGTTACAAGTAATCATAGAATTATTACTATATTCTTAAGTAACTTGGACTTAGACTTAGTCTATTTTTCTTCCTTTTCTTGAAAATATCTTGTTTACTTGAAAATATCTTAACTTTACAAATCAAGTATTTCTTAACATAAATACTTGAAATTTCATGAAATTGCCTTTTGTAAGACATAATATGTATTAAAATTTACTTGTAAAATTCAAATAGATTTAAACATTTTTGAAACTATTTTCATAAAATCATAGTCTCTTTTTAAAGAGGTCATAAAACCTTAAAAACTGATTTCAAAACACCCTTTTAATTTGCTTGAATGTATATGTGCAGGAAATTTCCTATACCATGTACAGTTTTGAAAATCCAGTTTTATCTTTAAATTGGTTTAGAATTTGGAAAAGTTTTCTTCATAAAAGTTGTAGATCTCATCGAAATCTACAACTTTTGGCTTTATCTGATACTTAATTATGCCTTTAACTTATCCATTTTTCCTTTAGAAAGTTCTAGCCATGTACAGTACTTGGATCGGCCAGTTTTGAAAACTCATAAAAACAGAGGCCATTGGAGCCCTTTTTTCAAAATCTGTATTGTTGCCCCGTAGAATTTTCTATGTTCTACAACTTTGTAGTTATAACTTTTTTTAAATTCGGTCTCTAAAGGGCTCAAAATTGGGTTTCTAGAAAACTGTCCTAATTATTTTCGAAAATCGGCAGTTTGTATTTTGTGGAATCTTAGCTTAAAAATCCGCACACTACCTCAAACGGTTAAAGCTGTGAGCCTACGTCAACATGTAGTACGTGTAATAACCCAAATTTTGATGACTCTAGATTTCCTTTGAATGAGGAAAACTTAAGTCTAGATCATGTTTGGAATAGAATATCGGTACAAGTTTGAGTTCTCGGTTAATTAGCTACGAGACTCAACGATGGATTACTGAGCCTAGTATAAGGCATTTTAAGGAAAATGGCGTGATGAAATTTCATGATTCCATGTTGGTCAAAGTTTGACCAAGAAAGTCAAAGTTGACCAAAAAGTCAAGGGTTGACCAAGAACAGTCAAAGGTATGACTGTACAGTAATAGGATAAGCAGTATGAGAAATGTACTGCTAAAATTATCTTTTTGGACAAAATAACAAGAATAAGCAATGAGACCACCCTAAAAAAATCAAACACACTAAGTTGGATATCAAAGTCCTAATGACTTTCAGAAATAAGAAGAAAATTTTTACAGTCCATTTTTATGCAGATGAATTTTGGACTGTAGTTCAGTAAACTAATACTGTGTATAAGTGAATCCAGTATTGGAAATACCTGAGTTAATTTAAAAATGGATTGTATAATAAGGAAAGAGCCAAACAAGCCTTTAGAAGCTTACCTCACCTTACTTTTTAAATATGACATCATTTCTTTCATTTAAGAAAAATGATAAAAATTTTTCCTTGTTCCACAAGGCTATGGCCGGCCACCTATGCACACTTTTTGTGCAATTCCTTGTATTTTTTCAAGGACTAATTTGCAATTCCCAAGAGTTGTTCTTCACCTATAAATAGGTGGTTCCATAATTCAAAAAAATTAGAAAATCCTAACTAAACTTTGCCCAAAATTTTCTTCACTCAAAACCGAATTTGGGAGGCTAAGGATTAGGAGAGAAAAATCAAAATCCAAGGGGGGAAAAGCTTGAGGAGTGGCCGGTTTTCTTGAGGAAGCAAGCAAGGAAGTTGGAAAAATTTTGGATACCCATTTCTAGGCTTAGGGCCGGTTGTGGGAACCAAGGGGAAACCAAGGAAAAAAAATTTAGATCTAAGGGAAATTAGGGTTTTGAGTGTTGGGTTTTCTATCTTGAGCATCAATCAAGAGCTCCAAAGATTTTGGGACCATTTTGGCCAAGGAGGCCGGTTGTAGGGGAGCAACAAGGGAGGAAGAGAAAAGCTTGAGGTGGCCGGATTTTTGAGCAAGTTGGTGACCGGAATTTGAGGACAAGGAAAGCTGAAAATTTTGGGATTCAATTACCAAAGAGGGCCGGCTGTTGAAGGAGGAAAAAAGAGGAAGAAAGGCCAAGCCAAACTCTTGCCAAAGTGAGGTATAATTTCTAAATACCTAAACTTTCATTTAAATTTCATTTGGGGAAATTTAAATGTATTTAAGCATGGTTTGTAATGAGCATAAGCTCACTTTAATTTGCTGCCTTAGCTAGGAATTTAGGGTATGTGCTTGATTAAGTTAGGATTTATGATTTGGTGGTTTCAATTTTTGCATGCTAAGTGTTTGTTGTATGGCTAGGGTTTTATATATTGATGTCTGATGTTAATTTTGTTTTGCATGGTGAAAATTGGACGTTAGAAACGTGTTGCATGACTGTTCTAGGCTCCCGATGTGGTCGGTTGAGGTAGGGTGTACGTAATAGGACGTAAAACGAACTTAAAACCGAAACTGCCAGTTCGGGTGCCAACTGGCAAGTTTCGGGAAAAGTGAAATTTGAGGCCTTTAGAGGTCGAATTAGAGGAAACTTAAAACATGAAAGTTGTTCAGAAGGGTTTTTCCTAGGGGGCTACGTGTACAGTTTTCCAAAATAAGGCTCCAATGGCCTTCTTTTTTACAAAAACCCGAGACTAAGAATTCCTGGGCGAGTCAGATTTGTGCTCTCGGTCTGGGGATTTCAACAAGGAAAATGACTAAGTTAAAGGCAGAACTGGATTTTTCTCAAAACACGAAAGTTTTATGATTTTTCGAGAGCTACAACGTTTGTGAAGACAACTTTTTCAAAATCGGAATAGATCTTTAAACTGACACGGTTTTATAAAGACTGTGCAGGGAACAGGAAATTCCTGCACATGATTTTCTAAAAACAGTTCGGAAAAATTGTATCTTTCCCTATAACCACTGTTTTGACTAGCGAAACTGTTCCAAAGGCAGTTTCCAGCCCTAAATGATTTTACAAAAACCTATTTCAAAAATATGAATTTTATGAGTTAAGTAAAAGATTTTTTTTGAGGTTAATTTACCCAAGTTTCCAAAGAAATGGAAAATGGATTTTTTTAACCAAATTGGGTAAGCAAGATGATTACGGGTAATAACCGGAAGTGATATCCGAGTTACTGGGCCAAAGCCTAAAGCTCAAGTTTGACCCGTATAAGGTTGACCTTAGTTGACCAAAAGTTGACTTTGGTTGACCAAGAGTTTGACTACAATTAACCTTAAGGGTTAGTCAAGATAACCCTAAAGGATACCAAGATTAATAAATTGGGCTAAGATATAGGGTTAATTGAGGTAACAAGGTTAGGAAGGTAACCTAACCCTAACGGTATGTATAAAGGTTTAGCACATGAGGGTATCCAACGCAACTTCTTAAAGATTAACCCATATTGGGTTGTTTTTAAAATAATAGGGTTACTATTTGTAACCCAGTAAGACATCTAGTATCGGGGACATACAACTAGGATTATGTAGGCATGTTGGTTAGATCACCAACATTCCACAATACTAATTAGAACCTCACCTATGTCCTTCAACAAGCAGGAGGGAACCTGCAGCTGTACTCAAAGCAGGACCAGCATTGCGCAGGACATAACAAGAGAGATAAGTACAACTCCGCCTACAGCATAGGACCTTTGTTGTGCTACCTGCTTAATGTGTTATATATGCTAAGGTATGATGTGGTACGTTATGGTATGCTAAGGTATGATGTGGTACGTTATGGTATGCTAAGGTATGATGTGGTATGCTATGTTATGAGGAAGTATGTTATGTTATATATTTTAATAGTGTAACATCATGAAGCATGTTCACTAATATTGAATCACATGGTAATAACAAGACAAATAAGATGCTGTGTTGTACCGACTTGCCACAAAGGCGGGTTTAAATGGTATAGTTCATGGTTTGAGTTGGATTGGATGGCTACCTAAACTACTCCATGTTAAACTTTATGTTTCATGGTTTAAGTTAAAACGGACTGCCGCCTTCAACCATTCCTTGGCTATGTACCACGGTACGAGCACACATGATAAGTAAAGGAATAGAACTAAACTAAGTTATGAATCCATATTTGATTCATAAGAGGTCATAATTGGTTCATGCATAATGATATGTGTTTTGCGTCGCGGATGTAACAGTTGTACTTGCTGAGCGAAACCTCACGTCTTACGTCTATGCTGTAGGTAAGCAACCTGCCAGCAATCTCTGATGCAATACTGTGGAAGGCTGGTGTTGCGGACTGTGAAATGTGGGATGGACACTGCCACAGATTTTGAAAAAAAATATACTCTATAAAATATGTTGTAATGAAAAATGGTTTTCATATTTTCATGATGTTTTAAGTATGAATGACAAAGTTTATGTATGTATGGCAAGCAAGTTGCCTCTTGTGGTACCAATCCGCATTAAGTCGGGTTTGGTCTACAATTTGATTTCGATGGCCTTCAAGGAGGGTTTGAAAGTTCGGTACTCGAGTAAGTACCTATCAGTAAGTATGAGTTTGAGGATGAAGTTCAAAATGAAAGTTTTAAAATAAAGTTTATAAGAAAAAAAAATTTCTCCCAAATTTTCCGCAAGTTTAAGTTCAGTATGTAAGTAAGGTGACGACCCGGCGTGGGAAGTCGGGGCGTTACAGTACGTTGGTTTCATTCTTAAACTTCAACCATTCACTTATCTCATGTTCTTAAAAAACACAATATTGATAACTTACTTGTTTACCAACTTATGTCTTTAGGTTAATTTCTTAACCAACATACCCATAATATTCACATCATCATCATCATCATCATTCATAAAATCTCCATATTTAAACATGTGAGAGTATAATCACAAACATATGGTGAGCACACATAACATGTGAGAGCATAATCACAAACACACGGTGAGCACACATAGCCTTAGCACTCATCTTAGAGCCTAAAATCAAACCCATGCTTAGCGCTAGCAACCAAGATAACCTAAGCATAGATCTAGTATAAACCAACCATAAAGGACCATCATATACGAAAATAAGAAACATGAACTTATGCTCTTATATCCCATAACTTGAAATACATTTAAATCCCATAAACCAAAACTTAATGAAAATCTTTAGTTAGAGGATCAAGATTATACCTTTAGAGCTTGGAAAGATTGCTTCTAGACCTTGGATGAGAGGAAACTTGCTCTACCCCTTCACACCACAACCGGCCATCACCTCTCTCTCTCTCTCTCTTCTGTTTTTTTTTTTTCCTTTCTTTCTAAGGCTAGAGAGGAATAGTTGAAAAAGTACTAGAGGTTTGAGAAGCCAACTAAAGAGTGCAAGTTTCTATTACCTACCCCTATTTATAGGTAGAAAATTCATAATTTTCCACAATTATTTTTTTTCTTAAATTCTCCTTGAATTGTAATTGGTCCTTAAAGACAAAATTTTTGCCTTTCAAGTCCCTCCTAGTTGCCGACCATGTGGAGTGTTGGAGCCAAAATATCCTTTCATACTTATCTACAATTACTTGGCCTCCAAGTAGGGTAATGTTTGGCATTCCCTCCTAATATGCAGTTCATTTTGTTAATAATCCAGATAGTACCAATACTGTTTTAACTATCAATAGTATAATATTACTGGACTGCAGTCCAGAATTTATCTGCACTTAATTGGACCGCGTATAGGTTTTTCTTAGGACTTGAAACTACTTAGTCCTCCTTGCTCTAAATATTATTTCTGATTATTCTAGAGTGAACCCAATCCTTATTCTCAATTCTACATCCGTAATGCCGGTTAACCATAGTATAATTTTAATACTACTTATTATACGGCAATACCGTCTTAATCATGTCATAAATTATCCTGGTTATTCATTGGCCATAACAAAATCATAAATCATGGTTCTGTATTTTTCATCATAAGGCCTTATCCTTGACTTAATAAACTATCATTGAATCTCATAATACTTATAAGAACTCAAACATACTCTGATAATCAAATCAGATCATGAGCTTCATATTGACATATATAGTATAGACTTAAATTTTTTTTGTATCTAAAGAAATCACAAGTCCGTCAAAAGTTGGGTTGTTACAGCCACAATGGCTGGGACAAAGGTTCGTGATCCCCTGAGGGTGTGCTAACTCTAAAAACCCATCCTCAGTTCAGATTGGAGGTTGCAACTCACCTATGAAAAAATGAAATTCAATTATATTCTTTTTTTTTTTTCCCTTTTCACACACACCTATATATAAATTCGTAAATAAATAATTTATAAATATTATTACTTTGAAAAATATAACAAAATCCTAATTTTCACCTAATTTTTATTCTTTATTGAGTAGTTCAGAAAATTTTGAGGTATGTAAAAGGTTGCAGTTGTTGTTTTTTTTTTTTATTTTTTTTTTTTCATAATATACTTTTTATGTTGCATTTTATTTTATTTTTTTGATAATTGTTGCAGTTAATTTTTATTTTCTTTTTATGTATTGTCTGTTGGCTTTGTTTTTGTTTTTGTTTTTTTTTTGGGTTCTATATCATTTATTTGTCTGCTTTTTCTTTAATTTTTGCAGTTTTATATGTTGTTCTTTCAGTATGTGTGTGTATGTATAGAAATGTAAATATGTTATGTGTTATTTGTTATTTTTTTAATAATTCTTTTTCTTGCAAAATTGTTATTTTAATCTATTATATAAAAATATATATATGGATATGTTATGTTCTTTGCATTTTTTTTATACTTTTTTTTCTTGTAAAATTTTTAATTAATTTAACCTATAATAGAACATCAAAATAATAATAATAATAAAAAAGGTGGGTGTGAAAAGAATTTTAAAGTGGTAGAGTATATTTTATAGGGATAATTTTGGAAATGAAAGGGATGTGCATTTTAATACAATTTAATCATTTTGAATTTAAGAGGGGGTGTGTAGAGTCAAGAGGGGTGTGCCAATAGAACCACTCAAATAGAAATGATTGGGATGCAAGGAAAAGACATTTAGATAGGGATAAATTTGAGAAATTAGTTTAGTACGATAATTACCAAGAAAAAAAATTAATAAGGTGTAACGCCCCAAAATCCACGTAGGGCCGATTACGTAAACGTGGGTCGTTACCATACTTGCTTACTTAACTTAAATCTTGGTCTTAAATATTTAATCTTGCTCTTGAAAATTTGGGAATAAATTTTTTTTTTTCCTTTTTACTCGGAAAACTTATTTTTAAATCACAACTTGAAAACATCACATACTATTTAATCACACATAAACATCATACTTAAAATATTTGCGGAAAATCTTACGTACTTATACTGAAATAAAAAGACATTCTCAAGTCTTTTACTCCATACATACTATATAGCATAATTTACTTTTGAGATATATGCATATTAACTCAAAAGAGGTTGTGGAAAACTTTGCATACTTATACTGAAATAAAAAGACATTCTCAAGTCTTTAACTCCATACATACTATATAGCATAATTTACTTTTGAGATATATGCATATTAACTCAAAATAGGTTGTGGAAAATTTTGCGTAGTGGTATCCCATACCGCCCTTCACTTGCTGCATCGTCTCCATGGCCCACCAAGTAAAGCTGCAGGCATCTTACTTTTACCTACAGTATGGAATATACTGATAAGCTTTCGCCCATCAAGTACAAACATAATCTCACAAAAACACAATAAATATCATACAACTTATGCATGAACCAATTATGTCCAATTATGAATATTTTATGCACTTGAACTTATTATCTTGTCTTAACATGTAGGCCCATAGTGTACGTACCAAAAGCGCGCAGCCTCCAGACAAAGTTAGGGTTTGCAAGGCCCTAACAGTTATGGGAATCATAAACTTGACCCTCACGCATCAACGAGAGGTCAATAATCATAACTTGTCTTGAACATGTATCCTCCTCGATCACGGGAGGGTGGTACGACACCTTGCTTGTATTTTCTTACCATGTGATTTAACATTAGTGAACATGCCTCATGATGTCACTATATCATAACTTAACATTTACATGGCATTCTTAAAAACATGGCATTCTTGAAAACATGGCATTCTTGAAAACATGGCATACATAACACATATGAAAACATATCATATATTGGAAAATAGTTTACTATTTTCCATACTGTAGGTGAGGTTTGTACTTACCTGTTATGCTATACCCTGGGTTTCGTTGTTCCAACTCAGGTCGCAACTGCAGGTTACTTCCTGCTATTAAAAAGAACATAGGATAAAGATCCTATAAAATGTTGGTGACCTATCCAACATTCTAGTTATATGTCCCCTATAAAATATCTTATTTGGTTACAATATGTAACCTTTGATGTGATAACCTTGGTCAACCTTGGTCGAACTTAGTCAACCAAAGTCAACCTCTTGGTCAACTAAGGTCAACATTCGATAGGTCAAACTTAGTCAACAAAAGTCAACCCCTCATAACTCGGGTATCCATCCCGGTTATCTTCCGTTGTCGTTATGTTACCAATTTTGGCTTTAAAAATCCAATTTCCTTGTCTTAGAAAATTTGGAAGTTTAAATCAAAAATCCTTCAATTAGCTTATAAAAATTTGGAGTTCTTAAAATAAAGCCTCATAAATATTATTAAACACTGAAAACTGTTGTTGGAATAGTCTTCACAGTCAAAACATTGGTGTTGGTGCAAAAATACAGTTTTTCTGCATTGTTATAGAAAATCCTGTGCAGGAATTTCCTGTTTCCTACACAGTTTTTTTAGAAATCCGTGTTAGTTTAAAAATATGAATTGAATTTGAAAAAGTTGTCTTCACAAAAGTTTTAGATCTCGAAAAATCCTAAAACTTTCATGTTTTTTAGAAAACCCAGTTCGGACTCTAACGTGCTCTTATTCCCTGTTGAACTCACCTGGCCGTGCACACTGGGTCTGGCCTGTCCAGGAATTCTCAGTCTCGGATTTTTGTAAAAAAAAGGCCTTTGGAGCCTTATTTTTAAAAACTGTTCATGTTTGCCCCTAGGAAAATTCCTTCTCTACAACTTTCATGTTTTACGTTTTTCCAAATTCGGCCTCTAAGGGCCTCAAAATTGACTTTCCAGAAAACTGGCCAGTTTTACCCGAAAACTGGCAGTTTTGTTCTTAAGTTAGTTTTACGTCCTAATACGCGTACACTACCTCAACCGCCCACAGCAGGAGCCTAATATCAGTCATGCAGCACTTTCTAATGTTCATTTGTCATTCGCATGCATTAAACCAAACCCATGCAAACCCGTGTGTCATCATGCACCAAACTAGGGTTTTTGGGTTGATTTGGCTACCATTCATCACATTCATGCTTAAACTAATCTCATACACCATTCAAGCATACCATACTCTATCTTAAACATAAGGGGACATATATCAAACATCTACTAGGCATGCATGCAATTCATACTATCACACAAGCATATGATTGAAAGCATGCACTAAATCATAAATTGAGACCTTGAGACCCTAATCAAGCACATAATAAGCACTAAACCCATTGCATGAAAATAAAGGATGAGCTTATGCTCTTACAAACCATTTTTTGGAAATACACTTAAATTTCCAAATTTAAGCTCAAATTGAAAAGCTTAGGGCTAAGGGAGATTACCTTAGTTCACACCAAGATTGGTGCTAGGTTTTGGGTTTAAACTCTTTCCCCCTTGCTCATCATCATAACCGGCCACCCCCCTCCAATTAGGGTTCCAATATTTTCGGCCACTCAAGCTTAAGCCTCACACAAGGTTCGGCCATCACCACCAAATCCGGCCAACCATTTTTTTTTTTCACTCCCTAGGGTTCGGTTTTTGTGGGGAAAAGGGTGAGAAGAAAATTGGCAAGAGTTTGGCTTGTTTTTCCCAATTTTTCCACTAAAAATCTGCCCCCCCTCACCTCTATTTATAGGCTTTTTGAACTTTTCAAAATTGCTAAAAAGTCCTTGAACTTGGATTTAATTATTTTTCTAAAATTGCATTTTGGTCCTTGAAGCAAAAATATTTGCTAATTAGTCCCTACATGTGGTGGCCGGCCATTTGCTTCCTTGGTACATAAGTTTTGCTTACCTCATCATGATGACATCATGCTTACATCACCTTGATGACATCATGCTTACATCACCTTGATGACATCATCTTGATGACATCATGCTTACATCATCATTGCTAACTTTTCCAAAAATTGCACTTTTGCCCCTAAAGACAAAATATTTACAATTTAGTCCCTGCGGGTGATCGGCTAAGGTAGAGCCACTTGACTTCTAATTCATGCATAATTATCCTCTTGATTCCAAGAATCCCTTAATATAATTATGCAATCCATTTCCTTACTAACTTTGATAATATCAATACTGTTTTGTCCTAAAACAGTATTATCATACTGAATTGTAGTCCAAAATCCATCTGTATAAAATTGGACTACGTATAAATTTTTCTTGGGACTTGAAACCATTTAGCCCATATTGCTCCAAATATTGTACTTGATTTTTCTAGGGTGGTCTTATAGCTTATTCTTGCTTATTCGTTCGTAAAGACGGTTTCCGCAGTATAATTTCCATACTGTTAATTACACTGCAGTATCGTCTCAGTCAAACTTAAAGTCAACCCTTTGACTTTTTGTCAACTTTGACTTTCTTGGTCAAACTTTGACCAACATGTAATTATGAAATTTCGTCATGCTGTTTTCCTTAAAACGCCTTTTACTTGGCTAAGTAATCTTTTGTTAAGTCTCGTAGCTGGTTAATCGAGAACTCAAACCTATACTGTTATTTCACTCCGATCATGATTCAGACTTAGGTTTTCCTTGTTTCAAAGGAAATCTAAAGTCATCAAAATTTCGGGTATTACATAAGGGCTATATTTTAAATACATAATTTAAGGTGGCTACAAGAAAAAAAGAACATTTAAGAAGAGGCACATTAAAAAACGGTTATTTCAATAGAATAAAATTTTAAAAAATATAAAGGAATATTAAAAATATAATATATAAAAAATAAATAAAATAAAATTTACGAAAATGTACTTTTTTTCTTTGCATGTACGTATCCCACATGCACTCTTTCTATATTAACTAACCTATTACTAATTTTTTATGTCGACCAAGGATCGAACCTTAAAGTTATGACTCATAATCCCCAAACCCCCCCTTCCCTCACAATTGGGCTAGCTTCAATGTCTTAAAAAAATGTACATTATATAGATAAGGAAAACCTATATGCGAGAAGAAAAATATTTAGTGGAAAATCATAAAAAAAAAAATAAATAATTTTTTTTTGAAAGAAAAAATGCATTAACATTAATAAAGAGTTACAAACTGAACAATACAATGCAAAGATCTCACAATTGTGTAGTCATACCCCTGAACTATCAGTTCAAACTACCAATGCATAGTGGGAACGGTGCAAGTCTGAGACCCAAAAACGGGAAGGTACCTCGACACACCAGAAACGAGCATGCACCAAGCTCTACTTAACAAAGCTCTAATCAACGACGGAGTCTGCCCACAGATCACAGAGATCACCAAACACCCTGCATAGCTTCAAGTCTAGCAGGACCAACAAATCGCCAAGATCTAAATCTGGTGAACAAATCAAGATCCCGGACGATGGGAAAACCATCGTTATTGTTAAGGACTGAAAACAAACACACCAAAATAACAAACAAAACCATATCTGCATATGATATTCAGTTATTACACATACACACAAACATACCAAAACAAAATGAAAATCTACCAACACTGGAAAAGCCGCAGGCAAAAAGATAATCACCACAGCCAAAGTAGACAGACTGAAAGTGCAGTCAAAGCCATGACCCTTTCCCTCCTCCATTTCATCGAAAGTAGCTAGCACAAAACCAAACCTTAATTTTTATAAGCAAGGAAAAATAGTACTTGAATTGCCACAAGGAAAAAAATCTATAAGCAAAGGACACATTTGAAATGAAAAATATTTAAACATGAACAAATAATTTTGAGAAAATACCATTTACCAGCCGATAAGATTTGGAAAACATTTGAGAAAATTTATTTTTTGGTAGGAGATTTTGAAAAAAAAAAAGTATTTGTACAAATTTTGCCTCCTAAACTTTAAAACCTCCCATATTACCTCTTGAACTTTGAATTCAACCCCACTTTACACCTATCAGAACTCCAATTAAAAATACATACACAAAAGTAAAGGAATTTAGTCTTGCCAAGCTTTTGTCAGGATTTTGGCTAAAAACTAATGGAAAAGACCATATAACAACACTTAAATCATTTTTTTTTCCACCTATTTTTAACTGAAATTTGATAGAAGAGTAAATGGGGTTAAATTTAAAGTTTAGTGGCCAAAATGAGAGTTTTTAAAGTTCAGTAGATAAAGTAAGAGTAACCCTAAAGTTTATGCACATAAATGAGAATAATCCTTATAAGAATCACTCATGTTGCAATAATATTTTTGACAACTAAGCCACTGGGACTAGTCTAGTTGGTGAGGAAAGGGGATTTTAGGGTATAGATTTGGTAGGTTAGGTTAGTTTATTTGAAGATGCGTGCTTACTTGTAATAACTGAACTTTTTGACGGACTCGTGATTTCCTTAAATATAAAGAAATTTAAGTTTATACTATGTGTTTATGTGATGTTTGATGGAAATTATGGATATCAATGTGAAATTCATAATTCTATTATCACATTATGTCTGAGCACTCATAGTGCAATAAGAATCGATGATAGTTTATCAAATCAAGTAAGAGGCCTTAAGGCGAAAAAGGAAAAATCATGATTTATGGTGTTGTTCTGGTCAATAAATGACCAAGATAGCTTATAACATGATTAAGGTGGTATTGCAATTTATTAAGAAGTATTTAAATTATTATGCGATTGACCGTCATTACGGATACAGAATTAAGAATAAAGACCAAGAGTACTCTAGAATAGTCTGGAATAATATTTGGAGCAATAAAAATTAAGTGGCAAACAAGTCCTAAGAAAAACCTATACGTGGTCCAGTTATGTGCAGATAAATTCTGGACTGCAATTTGGTATCATCAGGCCATTTGTAGCTGGGACAATATTTGTATTATCAGAAAGGACTGCTTATTAGGAAGTAAGGCCAAACATGGCATTACTTGGAGGCTAAGTAATTGAGGATAATTACACAATTTTTGTATTTATTGTAATTATGGAAAGAGTTAAAGAGATAAACATGAGAGGATTTTTTTTGGCTCAAAACCTCAGCATGGCTGGATTATTTGGGGACAAAGAAGTCAAAAAAAATTATGTTAGGCCAATTTAGTAAACCAAGGAAACTAGATAAAAACTTAATTATAGGAAAATTTGAAAATTCCAACTATAAATAAGGACATGGCTAGCACAAGAGCATGGAATACAAATCCTATTCAAGTTCTAGAAGAATCTAAATAAGACTAAGTTTAATTTTAGCAAGTTAAATTGGGTTGTAAGGCTTGCATACCAAGATATTTACTTTCCTTTATTTGTTTAGGCCTTTTTGACTTTTCATGGGCGTTTATGGCTGATAATAAAGCCATTTAAAAACTTCCAACTTTCCTTTTCTAGTGAAGGTGTGAGATCAACCAATTAAAGAACAGATTGTTTCCTTTTCTCTTTTAGGCAAGTAAGAACTTTTAATTACCAGATTTTAGCCTCAATTAGGATAGCTATTTTAGGAATCTTTTTGTAACATTCAGCCTATTAATAGACGTCTTTGTAACAGTGAAAGTTGATATGATTATTCAGAAATGTGAGAGTATTTTCTCTTTGGTTCTTTGACAAACTATTCAAACTTATCAGAATTTTCCGTGGCGTTCACCATCGATTTATCAAATAGATTTCCACCATTTTTTGTGGCATCTTCCTTATACCGAGGTTCTTGTTTTGCATTAAACAATGGGTTGAGGTCAAATATACCAAGGTTCTTGTTTTTGTTGAAGCAATGGGTCGAGGTTTCCTATCCAAACCTAACCGTAGAATGTACTTGGGTTCCTTTTCGTTGTCAGGTCTCGTTATTCTTGGCGGGGTTCTCATCATTTGGTGTCAGAGCTTCGGTTCTAGATCAGGTTTATCTATCCTTTAAATTTTTTTTTTCGAATCCTAGTTTATCTCAGTTTCTAATGAAAAAAACTTTGAATTCAAAAAAAAGAAAAGAAAAGAAAAGAAAACAGAAAGCAGTCCGTAAAAAAAAAATGTGTTTCCGAATTTGTTTGTAATTTGTAATTTCTAGTTCTAGTTGTAATTCCTGTTCGTGGCATATTAAAAAAAAAAAGTAGAAGAAGAAAACATCATCGCAGATACTCTTTCTCACAAGTGATGAACTTGATTTGAGGACAGATCCTTTTCAAAAGGAGGGGAATGATGAGGACATGGCTAGCAAAAGAGCATGGAATACAGATCCTATTCAAGTTCTAGAAGAATCTGGTAAAGGCTAAGTTTAATTTTAGCAAGTTAAATTGGGTTGTAAGGCTTGCATGCCAAGATATTTACTTTCCTTTATTTGTTTAGTCCTTTTTGACTTTTCATGAGCGTTTATGGCTGATAATAAAGCCATTTAAAAACTTCTAACTTTCCTTTTCTAATAAAGGTGTGAGATCAACCAATTAAAGGATAAATTGTTTCCTTTTCTCTTTTAGGCAAGTAAGAACTTTTAATTACCTGATTTTAGCCTCAATTAGGATAGCTATTTGAGGAACCTTTTTGTAACATTCGGCCTCTTAATAGGTGACTTTGTAATAGTGAAAGGGGAGATAATTATTCAGAAATGTGAAAATATTTTCTCTTTGGTTCTTTGACGAATTATTCGAACTTATCAGAATTTTCCGTGGCGTTCACCATCGATTTATCAAACAGATTTCCACCATCGTTTGTGGCATCTTCCTTATACCGAGGTTCTTGTTTCACATTAAACAATGGGTTGAGGTCAAATATACCAAGGTTCTTGTTTTTGTTGAAGCAACAGGTCGAGGTCTCCCATCCAAACCTGATCGTAGAACGTTCTTGGGTTCCTTTTCGTTGTCGGGTCTCATTATTCTTGGCGGGGTTCGAATCAATAAATAGGTGTAAGTAATGGAGATTTGACCATTTGCTATCTTCTCTCCTTTCTCTCTAGTTCTTAGACTCAAAAAAAAAAAAAAAAGGATAGAAGAACACAAAGCATCCTTGGTGGTCGGATTTCATAGATAAGTAGGACAAGGATCTTCTCTCAAATCCAAGACCTAGAAACTACTTTTTCAAGCTTTAGAGGTATATTTCTTGATCCCTTTACTAAAGCTTTAATTAGATTTGGCTTTGTGGAATTTAAGTGTATTTTAATCTATTGGATGTATATGATTTATATGCATTATATCATGAAAGGATACAATGCATTGGCCAACAAGTATGTGAGAATTTTGGGTATCACAACTAACTTAAGTCATGGAAATGTTACTATACTCTTAAGTAACATTGGTATAAGAAGAAGGTCAAATAAGTTGCCCTCTATTTAAAACTTAACTTGATTTTTAGTAATTTATGTTTTTGCTCTAGGTCGACATCCACTGGCTTGATTAATTTTCATAAGAATTCTTCACATTTTATTTCCTTTACTTAAAAATGCCTTGTTTACTTGGAAAATATCTTAACTTCTTAAATTAAGCATTTCTTGATACAATATTTAAAATTGTATATTATAATACATAGTATGCATTTAAGGTTTAAAAATCACTTGTAAAATTCAAATAAATTTAAATCTCTTTGAAAATATTTTTGTAAAACCTTAGTTCCATTTTAGAGAGGTCACAAAACCTTAAAAACAAATTTCAAAACATTCTTTTAATTTAGTTGAATGTATGTGTGCAGGAATTTACTCTTTCATACACAGTTTTGAAAATTTAGCTCGATCTTAAAATCGGTTTAGAATTCGAAAAATTTTCCTTCACAAAAGTTATAGATCTTGTCAAAATCTACAACTTTCATGTTTTCCTAAACCTTAAATCTACCTCTAACTTACCTGTTTTTCCCATTGAAAGTTTCTGGTTGTGTACAGTTTCCTAGACCAACTAGTTTTGGAAACTAATAAAAAAAGAAGACTTTGGAGCCTTTTTTTTCAAAAACTTTCCATGCAATCCCCTATGATTTTCTATGTTCTACAATTTTGCATTATAACTTTGCTCAAATTCGGCCTCTAAGAGGCTCAAAATTGAGTTATCAAATAAATGCCCAAATTATTCCAAAAACAGACTTTTTTTTTTTTTTTGGATTCTATTTTAAAAGCCCGCACACACTACCTCGAATGGTCTAAGCCATGAGCTTAAATCATCATGCAGCATGTTTGACTCATGCTCCATTCATAACCTAATTAACCATACTCTCATTCTTAAAATTTAACTATTAACTTGTCTACTTACTTGAAAAACACAATATTGATAAAACACTAATTTACCAAGTTGTGTTTTTATGTCGATCTCTTAGCCAACTTGCATATAGTCACCAAACTTGAACATATAAGAGCACAATCACATGCACATAATCATCATCGAAACTGATCTTAAAGAATAAAATTGAACCTAAGCTTAGAACTAGCAAATCAAGCCAACCGAAGCACATACCAAGCGTTAGAGACTATAAAACAAAAAAATTGTTATTCAAAATTTTTTTTTTTGTTGTTCTTTGTAGACAAATCTTCTACATGTGCATTTTTTGGCAGTTTAAGATCTTTGAAGACTATATTCTGTGCATTTTTTTTTTCAGCCCGCCACATGCTTGATGAAATGTCAAAATGGAATTTTGTTTTGTTAATATATGGAATTTGTTTCTAGTGTTTTTAAACATATTTTTTTGGGCATTCTTGCATTTGCAGGGGCAATTTGTAGAATTATTTAGTATACAAGCAAAAAAGTGGTGTTTTAATTACATAGATTTAGTGTAGTATGCTCAGATTTTTTAACGTTCTTGGTGAATGTGAATTTGATTAGATTAAATTAGACCGATTATTTGTTTGTTTTGTGTATTTATGTTGCAATAAAAAATGACATAAAATAGAGCAAGAGTATGCAAAAAGGAAAGACCACGAAGAAGAGACCCATTTAATGCCATTGCCAATGGTAAACAAAGGGCAACTCTAGTAAAATGAGTCCATATAGTAAGGAATAGAGGTGAACGAATGGAAGTCACCTTTGACGAGAAAGGACAATCGAAAGGGAAGCATAGTGATGAATTGATGAGTTGGATTGGTTTACTCGCTCAAGAGCACATTCCAACATGGATACAAGATTGGAGATCTCGTGATTTAGATGGAACGAACGACCTAATTTGGAAAGAAACTATTACTTCTTTCACTGTGAATGAAAGGTTTTGGAGTGCTTGTTTAAAATCATGTAGTGAAGATGTAATGAATTTTCGATATGATCTTTACAAGACTTTTGTCGAGGACTTCCTATCACAAGAAAGTGTGTGGAAACGGCCTCAAAAAGTAATTGACAACTACCCTAATATAGAAGAAGTGATTGGGTGAAATTCATTCAATATAAAACATCCTTACATTTCCAACAACTTTTAGAACGTGGAAGTGAATTAAGGGCCAATATCGAATACACATTAAGAGGAGGCCGAGACAGATATAGGAAGCTTGATCAAAAATTGGTATGTCATTAAGTTCTGTTTCTAATAAATCATTGTAATTTTTTTACTTATTCATGCATACTAACGATGATGAATTACAGTTTAAGGAGAAGGGGAAATAGGAAAAAAGAGATGGGTTGTGGCTAGAATCATGGACAAAAAAAGATGGAGAATTCAAGGATCCATCATATCGACCAGTTGGCGAGTTGATAGTAAGTTTACTAATTAATAATAAATTCTTCATCACAAGATCCACTTATTACACTTTTTTTATAATATGTGTTTTTAATTCTCCCTTAGGTAGAGTACAACGCACAGGAGACCCAAGGCAAGTTTGAATATGTTGGCGAAACTATGTGTTGTTAACGGGTAAGTTGAAAAGTTTGTTGTGTCTCTAACCCTGATCTCACCTGTTATTTGTTGAGTCTCCTACCCTGATCTCACCGGTTAAAACAGATACTCCAGATACTAGCCTTAGAGTGCGAGCCGATGCTCTTGTCACCTTTTTGCGTAATGCACCAAAAGGGCTACTTTATCTTGTGCCACATAATAGAGGGCGACATTGGGTTTTAGGAGATTGACCCATGGGAGGACCTAGTCCTTTATTTTGAACCTCTTTGGGATAAGAAATGGGATGATTTTATTAATCTAATGAATATGTAAGTAAATTTTCATATGCTAAATTTTAATTTAATCTTAATGGTATTCATCTTAATTATTTTGAAATTTGCAAACTTGCTAGGGCCCTAATAGATTGGAAGCTTATAGCCGGATAAGGGATTAAAAAGAGACAAGACTATTAAACTAAAATCTCGGATCGTCCTTGTCCTTGCCAAAAGGGTAGTGTTAAATGTGGTTTTTTTGTTTTGGGTTTATGATGGACATAGTCTCCAATGCTAATGGATTAGACTTATTTGAAAGCAAAACATTTTATACATGTGATGATATGGATTTGATTAGGGGATAATTGTCTAAATTTATTGCAATTCATTAAATATGATTTAATTAAATATCTTCGTCAATCACATCTCTCTTTTTTTTTTCTTCTTTTTTTTTTAATTAAAAAGAAGATGGATTTCACCATTTACCATTGTCGAGTCAGTCAGATTTGTTGGGGATTTATTGAAAAATCAAATAAAAGGAAAATAAAAATAGGATACTGAAAAAGGCGGAAGAAAGGTCAAGGAGTGTTGCGCACTATTTTTAAGGATAGATTCCGCCCCTCTCAAATGATGTCCAGGTACAATACATGCTTCATGGTGGTCTGATCTCCAGGATTCAACGACCTGAGCTTCATAAGGGACGGAATGTCATGTCTTGTTCGGTGGCCATCCAGTTGACTAGAGAAGGTGTCCCGTTGACCAGACCGACATAGAACAGAGAGTTCTTAGCTTTGGCCCAACCTACAAACAACTCCAAATCATATTCTAATAGTTTTCATAAGTTCAAAATAGTAAAAAAAACAATTCACAAAGCCTAAATAATTAGATTCAAACTCAAATTCTTCAAAGTTTATCAAAATCTATCCGGTTATTTAAACTATCAAAATATGAATTTCAAATCTCAAAATCAAGACATTTGGAATGTAAAACAAGTTTAAAACAAACCTGTAATAGTTTGGAAACTTGGGGTTTAATGTTTCAGGGGTTTGGTTTGAAGTTTTAATTAGTTTTTCTAAAATTTGTGAGAAAGAGGTGGGGGGAGAAGCTCAGGAAACAGGGGGGGGGGGGGGGGGGGCAGAGAGAGGGAGCTTGAGGGAGAGAGTGAGAGCGAGGGAAAGTGAGGAAATGAAAGGGTTATTTATAGACGAAGCTTACCCCCTGAAGGACGTATTAGGTGCCCAACTTGGCTGTAGGCCGTAACACGGTCACAGGGAATATCGACTGGTAAAGGGTAGTTTTGCAGGTTATAGAGGTTTGGTCGACCGATAAAAATGTCCAGTTGACTGGTTAGAGGTATTTTTGTAATTTTGAAAAAGTTTAGGGGTAAAAATGTAATTTCACAAAAATATTTTTAAAATCTCAAAAATATTATTTTCAATGCAGTTTAATTATTTTACAACACATTTTAGCACACTAATTAATCTAGTTTAGCATAATGAATCACAATTAATTCTAACGAGCGTTATATGGGAGTCGGGACTAGACTTGAGTGTCGAAATTAGGGTCGGGTTTTTGGACCGTGATAGGGGTCGGGTCAAGATTTTATAAAGGATTTGGGTTGGAATTTGGATGGGGACAATGTTTGTATTTAGTACAAAGCTCGGGGTCGAGGTCAAATTTCAAGACGGGAGTCAAAACTGGGGTCCGGGTTTAAGACAAGGATCGAGATTTTGGCGACCAAATTTTGATCTTGGTGTTTTTGGTTACTAAATATTTTTTAGTCACATAAGCATTAGTAGTAGAAAGTCTAATTTTTTATTGTAGTGACAGGGTTTCAAATTGAGGTTGGGGTAGGGTCGGGTTTCAGTTCTGCGATCGGGTTCAGGTAAAGGTCAGGTTTTAGTACCAAGGTCGAGGTCTATGTTAGGTTTCAAAACTAGGGCGGGGGTTGGGGTAGGGTTTCCATATCGGGGTTGGGGCTGGGGTCGAGATCGGGATCAAGATTGGGCTTTAGGATTGGGGTCGGGATCAAGTATCAGAATAGGGGTCAAGGTTGGGGTTAGGGTCAAGTTTCATCATGTAATATCCCATACTTAGTTCAATGGTAATTAGAATTAAGACGTCTAAGATAACAAAAAGTTATAATATTATTAAGTACTACATGCATTGTGAACGCTCTCGAAGTACCAACAGAAGCCGTAGCCCACGAGATTACGGATGAACCTCTATAAAAAAAACCGTGTCTCTTTATTTTTTTCCGCACTTTACTTTCTTCATTCATGTGTAACCAGTTAGATCAACTCTAGGTGACAGATCATGCAAACAATCGATGCCAAATCGATCATTGACCCTCAATACAAATTCGGCTGTAGATTTCACCCTCTACAGTTTGGCACCCATTGTGGAGCCTGTGGCTGAAAAATTGGACTTTGAGTGTCTTGCAAAATTTGCCACCATGAACGATGATGCCGATTACTCTACAAGCTTGGCTCCGAGCACAGAAGTCCCATGGAAAAATCATGGGGTCTATTACAAGGAGCAAGGAGTTATTGGAATGGCTCATTGCATCTCTCATCATCAACAATTACCATCATTCAATTTGCCACTCACGGGTTCCCCTGACTACCCACCAAGAAGCTAGTGGCAACTTTTCCAAGATGACACACAGTTGACTCATGCGTGACTACTGACTCCACACCAGTTGATTGCCAGTCATTAACAATCACCGACAGTCTCCCATCACCAATCACTGACAAGTCTCCCACCACCAGTCATCACCACTAGTTGGATTCTACCAAGATGGCTTCAAAACCCTTGGTTGTTTCTATCCTATCTCTACTTAGCTATGCTTTGATCTTTTTCTCCATATTGATGATTTCTCTTTGTGTTATTTCAATTTTTAACTGGCTAAATAATCATCTCGGGAAACCATAAGTCACAAACACCAACGGGATACCTAACCCCATAGTCAAGGAGAGGAAGTCTAGTCGCGTGACAAAGGAAAAACCTTTTAAGAAGATCAAACTCCTGCCATGACTCTTCATCAGGAAATCAGCTTGGGTTACAAACAAGTCATGAATGACTTACCGAGGAGTCATGAATAAGTCAGTAGTCATACCAACTAGCTAGTCATTAGCAAGTCGCTAGTCGATGATGGTCCGCTTGTCATCAGAAACTCACCAATCAACAACGACCAACCCTTTAACAACAAGAAAGTTCCTTGATCTCCAAATCCATGTTGCGCACGGAAAAGATCAAACAATGGCAGCTACCGCCACAATGACTCACAAGTCTCACAATGACTCACGAGTCCTATAACGATTCAAGTCGAGTACTCTCTCATCAACTCATGAGTCATGCATTGACTGACGAGTCCAACATCAACTCACGAGTCTTGCAAACGGCTCATTTACAAGTTCTACAATGACTCATTTATGAGTCCTGCAAACGACTCACTCACGAGTCTCTCAACGACTCATTCACGAGTCTCCCAGAGACTCACTCCTACGTCTCGCAGCACTCACTCACGAGTCGAACAAGGACTTAACCACGAGTTTCACAGTGACTCATGAGTCTTGCATCGATTCATGATTTCCACATCGACTGCTTAGATGCCACATGGATTACCAGAGCTTGCCATTACAGGTCAACTATATCCAATTCCTTTTTATTTAACTATTTGATATCGAGATACCACTCACAGGTCACCTATTTGCTAGTATTTAAGCTTTCAATCCTTTAGAAACTATTTTCATAATTTTTAGCTATTCATTCTCTTATCAAGAACTCATCATTAAGACACATAGGATTGTAAAAATTGAACTACATCTAGGCTTGATTCCTACATATGGGTATGTAGGCAGCTCGTGCAACTATAAACAAATGCAGTTCTAGTCATTTAAAATCCTATGTCTCTTTCTTTTGTCACTAACATCTATAGAAGTTGAGCCATGGGACTCTTCTGTGACTCAACAATGACTCACTCATAAGTCCCGCCAATGACTCTCAAGTCTCTTGACTTTTGAGTCCCACCGTTGACTCACGAGTCATACAATGACTCATTTTCGAGTCTCATAATGACTCACGAATCAAAAAGTGGGTCACATGACCAGACGCACCATCAGTCAACTCACGACTCGATTCCTAGAATAAGCCGTCAACGAGTTACAAAAGATAAAGACTCCTAGTCGGGTGCGAGAGGGACCGTAAGTCGTAAACCACTGGCACATATTATTGGATCACGGGCGCTCTATCGTAGACCCTAGAGAGGCCGTTGGTAGGGACTGGTCCGCAATCATGTTCTAACTTGTCCCGGGGGGCTGATTACCCACTACCGATACGGAGGCCTGGGCTGGTTTTCACTATCTCTAACTTAAGGGTTACCCTGCCCTCTGTGACAAGTGCACCCTCACAGAGTATTTTGTGTCATGTCAAAGCCGAAGCAACACGCACTACATCAATTTCATCAATAATAGTAGGAGTCCTGGTACGGGGAGAAGGCCACTATGCCCGGCCAAACTTTCACTTGACGAGGTATACTTTTCCAGCTCTCGAGCTGAAGCTAGTAATCGTGCCCCTACTGACCTGACAAGTCGGTGTCAGCCTCCAGGTTGATGCTGACATCACAGTTGATGTGGTCGATTATGTTCTTGAATGGATTTAATCAGCTAAGGAATCCAACAATCTATCTATCTCGAATAAGATACGTACTCCTTCTTTTCTCTTTAGAGTCTTTCCCAATTTATTCCAATAAATTTAGCAAACACTCAGAGGAGAAGGAATGAAGCACCATCACAAATACTTTCGGGTCTCGTGTAATCAAGTACGAATCTCTACAATTCCTTGACAGTCGGACTTGGATAATTTTAAAAATTTTGGACTCAAACAGTTCAATCTACACACGTCACGAGTCAACAAGTAGTCACCAGTGACTAGGCAGTCACTTATGACTTACCGGTTAGTCACCCGTAACTTGTCGGGCAGTCACCCGCGACTCGCCGGCTAGTCCCCTATGACTTGGCATTCATCAATGCTTCACTTATTGGTAGTAACTCGTCAAACGACATGCCCTTAAGTCAATCAACTAACGACTTTCATGTCACAATGAATCGCCAAATGACAGGCCTACAAGTCAAAGAATGCCCCCACGAGTCACGAGTCACTCACCAATTCATAGTAATCGGGGGCTCGAAGCTTAATGACCCTTACACACTATGAGTTCCCTCTATTACTTTATGTATCAGAACTCATTCAGCTCTCATACGATAACCTAATCATTGGCTATACACTTACGTATCGATGACTATAGGGTAAGACTTATGGATGCATAGCACGTAGTCAAAACATACTCAACAAAAGGTGGCTCACGACTCTTCAGTCGAGTCAACAGTCACATTGATGCATCTCACTAGTCAATCATTCACATTGACTCATGCATTGGTCAAATACATCGACCCACAAGTTGATCAGCTTTTCCCGACTCACAAGTCTCACATCAACTAACGAGTCTCATAGTAACTCACAAGTTTCGCACAACTCACAAGTCTCATATTGACTCTCGAGTCAACTACTCACATCGACCCACGAGTCGATTGGTCACATAAACTTTCAAAACAGGACTTGGGAACCTCATACCCGAAAAGAAGAACATGCCAATAACGCCATCATGGAAAGCTCACCCATCGGGGTAATAATCCATCGACCAATCGATCACATGCTCACACAAGGTGAGAAGTGGTCCTTCACTTCATCTTGCAAGACAACAAATCACCATTCATGATTAGACACAAGACATATTAATAATTTAACGAGTCAATTGACTCGAGCTTCATGGTCCACTTGCCATTCATTGTTTTTATGTCCACTAGGGATACGAGTTCATCCCTTCGGGACAACTCTTCAACCAACTGCAACTAACGAGCTGACTATCGAACAATCATATCAATTCCTCGCATGACGAGTCGACAACTCTCAAACCTTAGCAACCACAGGCACGATGATCTAAGGAATAGGGGGCTCATTAGAGCAACTCCCCCAATAGATTTCTTATCCTCAACTCGTTATCATCACAGATCCATGATGATCATCGCTTCAACCGAGTTGACCTATTTGGATTATTGCTAGACATCACACAACAGGTCAGGATATTCACATCCCAACGACGAAGATTGTTTCAACTCTAGTACGCCTGGTGGCAACCGCTTCAAGCTACTACCACTAAGACAGACATTATCTTCATTCATCTACTACCTGAAGAACTCCTACTTCAAGTATCTTCAACGATTCACGAACTTATCAAACGAAGGGATTCACAATGCAATTAGTCCGACCAAGCGACAACATTGAAGAACGATTGCCTAGATTTCACTCCGCATGTTCATAATTCTATAAAGAACCGGAATTAGATGAAAACAGTCGATCAAGTTGATAAACTACTTGACAAGACACTCCTATAGCTGACTTACATCGACTAAGGAGTAGGGGGCTTACTGTTGAGGTTAGATTTCATATGTCATCTCTCACCGTCCATGTGTCAACTTGGATCATTCGAAGACAAAGAATTAGCCTAGATATGCCGACAAGTCATCAACCAACCCAAAGAGTGACTCCTCGACAAGTCATAGACGAGTCGTCATTAATTGATTTTATCTATTTATCTTCATTAGTATTTTGTTAGTTTTAGAGTGTTTTATTAGCATTTTTATTGTGTTTTATTTTGTTTTTATAGGTTCCAAATAGGTTAGGAGTTTGAGGAATTTTGGTGCACAAATAAAGGAAAAATTAAAGGAATGGCACTGCAGCTTCAAAAGGCCCACTACAGCACCAAAGATCCAGAGAACAGCCCATTGCAATGCCACAGTGTGAGCAGGGTCAATGCCAAAGCGATGGCACTGCAGTGCTAGGCTGTGCTTCACATGCACCCAGTTTTGTGGCATTGTAGCCCCATGTAGCCTGCTGTAGTGCCACCAATGAAACCCTAATTAATATAGGTGGCGCTGCAGCCCTAAAAACCCCACTGCAGGACCAAATACATGTAGAGCCTCGAAACTTTTGTCAAAACATGACGTTTTGGGAGAGAATAAAAGGGAAGGAAGCTAAAACAATAGGGGACGGCTCGGAGACCAAAATTTCAATCAAAAGGAGAGGCAAAACCCTCAAGTTCTGGGAGGCTCTCTTGGAGATTCAAAGAAGATTGAAGAAACTGGAGCTTGTTTCACCAACAAGGTCTTCTTTTCTTCTTCCCTTTCTCTCTCTTTGCTCTTGAACTTCTATTTGATTTTATGTTTCGTAGTTGAACAATGGGTTTGATGTTTTGTTTGATTTTGGTTATGGGTATTGGAATTTCAATGTCTAGCTAAACTTTTACGCTAGGGGATATGAAGTAGCTTGACAATTGACTATGTTTTGTTGATTTGAATGCTTGTTGGTTGATTTCATTATCTTTTCATTTGTGTTTCCCCGTGCTTTATGTTTCAATTTAATTATTCATTGAGTTGTTGATTTTAAATTTGTGGAATTTACTTGGGAGAGTGAATTTCGTATGCTGAGATATGTGAAACACAACCTATAGCCATATTGAGTTCGGGAGGCCTATATGCTTGGGTAATCCTAGATAGGCTTGCTTATTGAATGTTTGATTGAACAATTTAATAAGGATATTGAATTGCTTGATTTCTCATATTAATTGGCTCGACACTCGTGAGAACGAGTGAATTTACTTTTGATAGCCTTAGATTAGTGAGTTGAATGGAATCAATTAACAAATCATTAAATCGGATAGATATAGTCTAGTTCAATGAAATCATATTCCCTAGCCTCTTTACCATTGAATTCTCTTCAATCCATCTCTCCATTAGTATTTACCTTTTAATTTCCTAATTTTTATTATTAATTTAGTTTTAATTTCTGTTTAATTTCTATTGCTTAGATAAATTTGAATCATTGTAGTTGTGATATTTAGTTTATTTCTTAATTTCAATATCTATGGGATGATGCTTGACATTTTGTCACTTTATTACTTAAGGCGATCCGTATATTTGCACTCTTGCACTAAAATTATATTTTTCACAACAAGTCACCAGACAAATCATCCCGACCACTCCCCGACCAGTCATTGATGAGTCTCAGTCTGAGAATAATTGGGAATCTTCTAGATAATTATCATAATTATCTATTTATCAATTTTGGGATTTGGATAATCCTTCCAGCTCGAAATATATTTGAATCTGGCTTCATAACTCAATATATTAATTTAAATGCAATATCTAATCACAAGAGGAGTGAATAACCCTAATATTATTCAAATTCAAATTGAAACTTGAATTTGACTTGTGATTGGATTCTCCAATCAAAGCCTATAAATAGGAGGCTTTCCCATATATCAAGAGCATCCCATTATCGCTTACTTAGAGCATCACAATGCATAAATCATCCAAAAGAAAGAGGCAATTATTGAGAGATCGAGAATCATTCAAGATCGTTCAAGAATCGCTACCGGAACCCTATCATCACCTCATACCACCTTCACTTCACCGAAATTCCTCAATTCCATCCTTTTTCCCCAATACTCTTGTATGCGATTTCCCTCTTTTTCTTATTTCTCCATTCTTGGCTTACACGAGCTCTCTTGTATTTTTCTACATGCGTAGTGAACTCTCTTGTAGCACCGACAAAGGATGTAGCCCATGAGATTACTGTTGAACCTCTATAAAAAATCCATCTCTTTATTTATTTTCCGCACTTTACTTTCTTTGTTCAAGCGCAACCCGCTAGATCAACCCTAGGCGACGGACCATGCTAACAATCAATGGCAAATCAGTCATTGGCCCTCAATACAAACTCGGCTGTAAATTTCACCCTCTATAGGTATTAAGTTATGCAAGATGTAATATTTTTTTTTTTTTTTTTTATGTTTTGTGTCATCTTAAAATATTAGAAACATATTTGAAAACAAATTTCCTTAACCTCCGTAATTGTTTTTTTAAGATTTCCACCGATATCGACAATATCTTTGAAATTTATGTAAAACTACACTACTGATATTTCCACCGATAATGATACTTCATCCTTGGGCATGATATACATGGATCCGGTTTAGAACGATTTTTGAGGTAGTGTTTCTAACCAAAATATTGTGATTTTCCTTTTTATCACCCGTGGTTTTTTTTTTTTTTTTTTTTTTTTCCTTTTCCATGGTTTTATTGGGTTAGAAGCTAAGAAAAATGATGTTTTTTTTTTAATGTAATCTGCTCATAAGAACTAATTCAGTTAGAAATTTGACAACTAATAAATCTTTGGCCCTTTGTTGGCCTTCAAGTTTCTGATTTACAATGACTGACATGGAGATCTGCAAACGTACATGTCAAATCATGTACTTTCATTAAACAATCGTCAACCATCAATTGTCTATCTGCAGCCATCGAATCCAAAGCTCCAGCATCAGCTTCACATACCCTCAAGCTAGATCCAATTTCCGGTATTGCACAAGTAGAGCCAGATTCCTCTCCCTGGCCATGTTTCAGTTCACGTATCATCTGTGCCTGCAACAAACAGTCATATACATTATATATACATACATACATATATATATATATATATAAAGAATCTAAAAGTATTTATTGGAATATAGCTGTGCATAAGAGACAACACCTGAATGGAACCCTTTCTGCGCTCTTTGATCAAACAGTCTTCAAGGTATTTCACTTTCTCATCGGTCTAAATAAAGGACAAAGATGGTAATTAAGAATAAAGTGAGTTGAGTGTCATACTAGAGAAGTGTGGTGGTGATTTACTGCTTACCAGGTAAGAGAAGCTCTGTATGTATTCCTTTAGTCCCGTAATTTTGGAACAACTTTGTTGGTAGGGCTCCCATATTTCCTACAAAAGAAGAATTAGTTGATCCACTCGCTTATATACCAATAAGCATATATATATATATAAAAAAGTATTGAAAATTACTTGGATATCAAGTGGTAGAGGGTTGCCTTGAGCCATAAATATTTGATCCACACCGAAGTCTTGAAGCATAGGCAACATCCTAGTTGTTATGATGATTTTGCTTCCTAAACCGAACCAATATCTGCTTCCGACTAGAGCAAACAATTGTTCTAGGTCATCCACATCATCGAGAACTATTAGAACCCTTTTTTGACACAGTCTTTCCTTTATTGCAGCCATACCTCTAGTCACACTGGTTATTTTTATATCCTCTTGCAGTAAATCAAAGACAAGTTGTTTTTGTAATTGAATTAGGCCATTTGATTTTCGTGATTTCTGTCCAACACCTCTTATAAAGCTGCCACCATCAAAAGCCTGAGAAATTCCATCAAAAATAGCTTTGGCCATCACCATCTTTCCCATTTTACTCTCCCCAGCAATGCCCACAACCAGAACATCACCACCTCCCAATTGCAAGAAAAGACTCAGATATTCATGACAGAGATTGTATGCAAGCGAATTGATGGAAATATTCAGATTTGTTTGAATTCTTTTCTTCAAAATATCTTGAACAATTTCCTTAACAAGCATAGACTCCGACCTGGAAGATGTCATCATAACAGAACTTCAATATAGGGGATTGATGTCATTAACTTTTAGCTGAATCCCGGATAGGCATTGTTATAGCAAACACCGGAAAATAGTTTTTTGACACACACACACAAATACATTATGGTAACAGCTAAATTCAATATCAAACATAACAAGTTTATTTATTACACTAGTAAAATCTGTAATGCACAATTACCTAGTGTTCCTTGAATCCCATCCGCATAGATTAGTTGCTTCCTTTAAAGCAGCCCTCCACGCACACAATTTGTGTTCGTCGTTCATAAATCGTGTGTTGTGCCTGGCCAGTGCAGCTCCATAACTTTGAGTCTGTTTTCGAACTTGTGATGGATCGACGTTGTAAAAAACAGGCAAGACAATCTGTCTATTAGTTTCCCGGCATTGGAGGATATGAACAAGTTCGTCCAAACACCATTCAGAAGAAGCATAGTTTTCCGAAAAGATAATCAGTGAGATGTTTGATTGTTGGATGCCCTCTTCCAATGAACTCCCAATTGAATCTCCTACTTCCATGTCCGCATCATCTGCAAATGTTTTAATTCTCGCACGAACTAAAGCGTTATGAAGATGGCTAGTAAAAGTGAGACGGGTATCCTCACCTCTATAACTAATATAGACATCATGCCTATTCAAACTGTGAGGAACAGAAGATGAAGCACACATATCCTCACCTCTAAACGAAAAAATGTTTTCTTTAACATAAAATGTTCAAAAATAAAGAAAACCTTGCACTTGGTAATGACGATGTATACATATATACATATATATATATATATATATATATATATGTACACACTAGCGGGGTGGGATTGTAAGGATTACTTGGAAATGAATTAATCAGATTCAGATGAAGTGGCTGATTAGCATCATAGAAATTTCATCGGTGACCGGAAGTTTCGGAGGAGTAAACAGAATCAAACTCTCTAAATGGTGTTTGTGGTGCAAGTATCTTAGAATTTTCCTCGTTAATCAGAGGAAACTTCCTCGTCCCAGAGTGTAGACTTTTGCAGCTCTATCAACCTACTTCTTCCATCTAAACCATTTAACTGAAAACTAATTTTTGTTTGAAAATTAAAAAATATATATATAATGATTTAAAATAAAGAAATAGGTATATGTTAGTTGATATATATATATATATATATATTTTTTTTTTTTCTTTTTTTTCTGTTTTTTTTTTTTGTTTTTGAATTATTCTTAACTCTTTATATTGGAAACAAAAAATTTGTTATTTTGAAATTGTACTTTAACAAATTTTGACTTTCTTTCCTTAGGGCATGTTTACTTCACATCAAATGGAAAGGAAAAGTGAGTAGTCATTTTTCTTTCCCACTTAATCATGTGTTTACTTATAAAATGGAGAATGAGATTTTAGTGATCCCCACATAATATAAGGAATGAATAAGGGGAATGTCAATCCTTACATCCCCTTGGTATTGTTTCCTTATTAAAGGGAACACATATCAGAGTTACTCATGTACTCTTAATAAGTTTCCATTGCTAATGTATTATTTTATCATGTAAAATGATATTTTAGTAATTACATAAATAAAATAGTCATTACTAAGGTTAGTTAACGCTACAAAGGGGATATAGTTGTTTCCCTGAATACCATCTAATAAATAAGTAAACACTAAAAAAGAAATCAATGATCCTCCTTTCTATTTCATTACTTTACTTTCTAATCACATTACCGTTCCAATTAAACCCGTCCTAAAATATTCAAAAAGAAAAAATTGAATTTTTTGTTTTTAGATTAAAAACAACTACGAGACAATAGTCCACCTTCAATTTTATAAATATAATAATTATGGTTATTTGCTTTCTTCATTCTTTCGGCGATGTTACCTTGAAAGTTCGGCTGCATTGTGGCAAAGTGACTGATTGGAACCTTCTACATTTTTAATTTGGAGCATGAACGGTGCCAACTCTCCTTGAAGTTTGTTTGTTTGCATGAACTGGAGTCAACTCTCCTTTAAGTTTGTCTGTTTGCATTTTTCTTTTTTCTTTTTTCTTTTTTTTTTTTTTAATGAAAATCACTTTGACAATGCGTTTGGTAGGAAGGGGAAAAGAAATAGAAAAAAGAAGATTGATAGATCACCTAGATGAGTGAAATTAAAATGATAGATGTACTTTCTCTCATAAAATTTAGTATAAAATATATTTAATAATTTCTCCAAATTACTAGTTTTAAGAGAAATTAAAATAAGTTTTTTTTTGTTTTAATTTCATCGCGTGATCCCTATCTTAATCTTTTATTTCTTATCAAACTGTACAAAACCAAGAACCAATTTGAAAACAAATTGAGAAAGCTAGGATTCCTTATTCTAATCAATGAATCAAAATAATACATCAAAAGAGGTTTATATAGATTAACTAGAAAATATAAAAAGACTAATCTACCCTTAACTGTTGAAAAGAATGAAACCTAATAATAATAGAAAACAAATAATAAATAAATATAAAACTATATAATCTAACATCCCCCTTCAAATTCACGATATTGTTGCCAATAGCATTGAGAGTTTGCTAAATAAGAAACGAAAATGCGAAGTGGAAAGAGTCTTGGTAAACATGTCAGTAATCTATATGTAAGAAGAAACGAAAGGCAATGTGATGGTGCCAAGTTGATAGTGATGTCGAGTGACATGACAATCAATCTCAATATGTTTGGTCCACTCATGGAACACTGAATTGCGGACAATCTGAATAGCACTCTTACTATCACAATATAAGGGAGTAGGTCAATGAAGAAAAACACTCATATCTACAAGAAACCAATGTAACCAAACTATCTCACAAGAAGTAGAAGTCATGGCACGATATTCTGCTTCGGTGGAGGATCGAGAAATAACGTCTTGCTTTTTACTCTTCCAGGAAATATGAGAGTCACCTAAAAAGATATAGAAACCAGTGGTGGACTTGCAATCTGTCGGATTACTAGCCCAATCAGCATTAGAGTAAGCACGCAGTGTAATAGCCAACTTTCTTGCAGATTCACGATTTCCTTTTTAAAGGAATCGAAGTTTGTATTATGTATGTTTATGTGAAATACATGATCTGATTTATCAGAATATATGTGAGTTCTTATAACATTATAAGACTCAATAACAGTTTACTTAGTCCAGTATAAGGCCTTTTGATGAAAAAGGCAGGATAAGGATTTATGATTTTATTCCGGTCAATGTTTGACCAGGATGATTTAGGATATAATTAAGACGGTACTGCAGTATAATTAACAGTATGGAAATTATACTGCGACAAATCGTCATTTACGGATGAAGAAGTAAGAATAAGGCATGGAACCACTTTAGAAAAATCAGGTTAATATTTGGAGTAATAAGGACTAAGTAGCTTCAAGTCTTAAGAAAAACCTATACGCAGTTCAGTTAGGTGCAGATAAATTCTAGACTGCAATCCAGTATAACTGTACTGTTAATAGTTAAAACAGTAATAGCACTATCTGAGTTGTTAAGAAAATGGACTGCATATTAGGGGAAGTACCAAATATGGCCCTACTTGGTAACACCTCATTATGGATAATTAAGAAATTTAGGGAAATTTTAATTAAGTGGATAGTTATGACCTAATTGTGAGCTAAAATGGCTCCACATGACTGGCCACCTAAGGGGTGTGAAGGATAAGATTTTTGTTTTTAAGGTCAAATATGTAAATTCAAGGGGATTTTTGAAATAAAAATAATTCTAGAAAATTTGGTTTTTTCACCTATAAATAGGGGTGGTGAGTTGGTTTGTGGACCCCTAGTTAGTTTTCAAAGTTCTAGTTCACTTTCAACTTTTCCTTTCTAACTCTAAAAAAAAAAAAAAAAAAAAAAAAGAGAGAGCGAGAGAGAGAGTGAAGTGGCCGGTTCTTGTGAGGTGAAAATGGTGAAAGCAAATTTCTTTCAACAAGGGTTTAGAATAAAATTCTCCAAGCTTTAGAGGTATTACCCTTAACCCTTCTCTTAAGAATTTCATTAATTTGATTCAAGAAAGTTTAAGTGTATTTCAAGCTTTGGTTGTAAGAGCATAAGCTCATGTCTCTTTTTTTTTCTATTATGGTTGTGATGTGATTAGTTTATGCATGATCTAAGAGCCCATTTGGCTCTCCCATTTGAACTCAAAATTTTGAGTTCAAACGCAACTGAAGTCGTTTGGCTCACCATCTTCATTCCAACTTCAATCTGAGCCATTGCATAGTAAATCAAAATGAGATTACTATGCACCAAGTAGAAGGCTATCACAGCTTGGGTGTTCTGGGTACTGTGCCCAGCCGGCCGGCCTATCGCTCCCTCCTAGCCTATTCGATGATTCCCTGTTGCTCGGAGACTGTCGTTCCTCTTGCCCATGTGCAGCTTCGGTTTTTGTTCCTCTGTGTCTGCCGAGCCTCTGACTTATGGGTATTGGAATCGAATTTATTCGATTCCCTGTGGGTTGTAGAGTGCAGGGGTAATTTGCCCGATTAGACATATGTAAGACTGTAATAACCGAATTTTGATGACTCTAGATTTCCTTTGAATGAAGAAAACTTAAGTCTAGATCATGTTTGAAATAGAATATCGGTATAAGTTTGAGTTCTCGGTTTATTAGCTACGAGACTCAACGATGGATTACTGAGCCTAGTATAAGGCATTTTAAGGAAAATGGCGTGATGAAATTTCATGATTTCATGTTGGTCAAAGTTTGACCAAGAAAGTTAAAGTTGACCAAAAAGTTAAGGGTTGACCAAGAACAGTCAAAGGTATGACTATACAGTAATGGGATAAGCAGTATGAGAAATATACTGCGAAAATTGTCTTTTTGGACAAGATAGTTGGAATAAGCTAAGAGACCACCCTAGAAAAATCAAGCACACTAAGTTGGATATCAAAGTCCTAATGACTTTCAGAAATAAGAAGAAAATTTTTTACAGTCCATTTTTACGCAGATAAATTTTGGACTGCAATCAAGCAAAACAGTACTAAATTATACTGTGTATTAGTGAACACAGTATTGGATTTATCTGTGTTAGCTTAAAATTGGACTGCTTTTTCAAAAAAGTAGCCAAACGAGGCCTTAGGATGACATCACCTACCTTTTGGATTTATGACATCATCTTATTTGGATTTATGACATCATAATTCCATGAACCAATCCTTTAAAGACAAGTGTCTTGTTCTAGAAACTTCTTCCTTGTTCTCCAAGGTGCATGGCCGGCCACCTATGCCCCCCATTGTGCAATTTTGTGTTTCTTCAAGGGCTTTTTAACAATTTTAAGGAATTTCCATCACCTATAAATAGGTGAAGCCATTCTTCACAAAAATTAGAAAATCTAGCAAAACTATGCCAAATTTCTCTCTCAAAAACCGAACTTGAGAAGGAAAGGAAAGAAAGAAAATTTTGCAAAACCAAGAGTAACAAGAGTGTGTAGGGTGGTCTGATTTGAGCTAGAACACAAGGAAAAGTTGGAAAAAAAAAAATTTTGATACCCATTTTAGGCCAAAGGGCCGGTTGTGGGGAGGAAGAAGAAAGGAAGAAGAATCCAAGCTTTTGGCCGTATTTTTAGAGGCTAGAGGTGGCCGGAGTTGGAACAAGGGTGGCGGCAAATTTTGGAACTCAACTAGCCAAGGTGGCCGGTTGTTGGTGGAGGCAAAGAGAAAGGAAAAGCCAAGCCAAATTCTTGACCTAAAGTGAGGTATAAATCCCTTAAACCCTAAGTTTTCATTTAAATTTCATTTGGGAAATTTAAATGTATTTTAAGCATGGTTTGTATGAGCATAAGCTCACTTTTAATTGCTGCCCTAGTTAGAAATTTTAGGGTTTGTGCTTGATTAATTAGGGTTTTGGTTTGGTAGTTTAATTATTGCATGTTAAGTGTTTGATATGTTGATTAGGTGTTTTAAGGGTGGTTTGGTTCATTTATGTGCTTATGATGATTGAATATTAGGTTGCATGCTAGATGTGAATGGTTGTGTGTTCCCTGATTTTCTTGGTCCAAAATCTGCCCTAGGCAGTGCATGCTTGGCTGCTAGCTTAAGGGTGAATGATTGATGCTTGTTTGAATGAGATGCAAAAGTTAGAACCTTGCAAACCTAGGATTAGAGCTTTTTGGGTTTGGTTTGCATGGACCCGTTCGAGCTGCATGATTGTTCATGTGGGACGATAGAATACGCTGCATGCTTGCTATCTAGGCTCCTGCGTGTTCGGTTGAGGTAGTTTGTGCGAAATAGGACGTAAACCGGACTTAACAACAGAAACTGCCAATTCGGATTCCAAACTGGCCAGTTTCGGGAAAGTGGAAATTTAAGGCTTTTAGAGGCCGAACTGGGTGAAACGTAAAACATGAAAGTTGTTCAAAAGGGTTTTTCCTAGGGAGCAGTGCAGACAGTTCCCCAAATTGAGGCTCCAATGGCCTCTGTTTTTACAGAAAACCGAGACTAGTCTTCCCAGACCTAGTTTACACGACCAGTCAGATTCAAATTAAAACTGACAAGAATACAAGCGGAAATGGATTTTTCTCAAAACACGAAAGTTTTAGGATTTTTCGAGAGTTACAACTTTCATGAAGACAACTTTTTCAAAATCAAAATGGATCTTTAAACTGACACGGTTTTATAAAGATTGTGTAGGGAACAGGAAATTCCTGCACAGGATTTTCTAAAAACAGTTCGGAAAAATTGTATCTTTCCCCAAAACCACTGTTTTGACTAGGGAAACTGTTCCAAAGGCAGTTTCCAGCCCTAAATGATTTTACAAAAACCTATTTCAAAAATATGAATTTTGTGAGTTAAGTAAAAGATTTTTTTAGGTTAATTTACCAAGTTTCCAAAGAAATGGAAAATAGATTTTTTAACCAAATTGGGTAAGTAAGACGATTACGGGTAGTAACCAGAAGTGATATCCGAGTTACTGGGCCAAAGCCTAAAGCTCAAGTTTGACCCATATAGGGTTGACCTTAGTTGATCAAAAGTTGACTTTGGTTGACCAAGAGTTTGACTACAATTAACCTTAAGGGTTAGTCAAGATAACCCTAAAGGATACCAAGATTAATAAATTGGGCTAAAATAAAGGGTTAATTGAGGTAACAAGGTTAGGAAGGTAACCTAACCCTAACGATATGTATAAAGGTTTAGCACATGAGGGTATCCAACGTAACCTCTTAAAGATTAATCCATATTGGGTTGTTTTTAAAATAATAGGGTTACTATTTGTAACCCAGTAAGACATCTAGTATCGGGGACATACAACTAGGATTATGTAGGCATGTTGGTTAGATCACCAACATTCCACAATACTAATTAGAACCTCACCTATGTCCTTCAACAAGCAGGAGGGAACCTGCAGCTGTACTCAGAACAGGAGCAGCATTGCGCAGGACATAACAAGAGAGGTAAGTACAACTCCGCCTACAGCATAGGACTTTTGTTGTGCTACCTGCTTAATGTGTTATATATGCTAAGGTATGATGTGGTATGTTATGGTATGCTAAGGTATGATGTGGTATGCTATGTTATGAGGAAGTATGTTATGTTATATGTTTTAATAGTGTAACATCATGAAGCATGTTCACTAATATTGAATCACATGGTAATAACAAGACAAATAAGATGATGTGTCGTACCGACTTGCCACAAAGGCGGGTTTAAATGGTATGGTTCATGGTTTGAGTTGGATTGGATGTCTACCTAAACTACTCCATGTTAAACTTTGTGTTTCATGGTTTGAGTTAAAACGGACTGCCGCCTTCAACCATTCCTTGGCTATATACCACGGTACGAGCACACATGATAAGTAAAGGAATAGAACTAAGCTAAGTTATGAATCCATATTTGATTCATAAGAGGTCATAATTGGTTCATGCATAATGATATGTATTTTGCGTCGCGGATGTAACAGTTGTACTTGCTGAGCGAAAGCTCACGTCTTACATCTATGCTGTAGGTAAGCAACCTGCCAGCAATCTCTGATGCAACACTGTGGAAGGCTGGTGCTGCGGGCTGTGAAATGTGGGATGGATACTGCCACGGATTTTAAAAAAATATATACTCTATAAAATATGTTGTAATGAAAAAGGGTTTTCATATTTTCTTGATGTTTTAAGTATGAATGACAAAGTTTATGTATGTATGGCAAGCAAGTTGCCTTTTGTGGTACCAATCCGCATTAAGCCGGGTTTGGTCTACAATTTGATTTCGATGGCTTTCAAGGAGGGTTTGAAAGTTTGGTACTCGAGTAAGTACCTATCAGTAAGTATGAGTTTGAGGATGAAGTTCAAGTTGAAAGTTTTAAAATAAAGTTTAAAAAAAAAAAAGAAAAAAAAAAAGAAAAAAAAATTTCTCCCAAATTTTCCGCAACTTTAAGTTCAGTATGTAAGTAAGGTGACGACCCGGCGTGGGAAGTCGGGGCGTTACAGTTTGGTATCAGAGCAGAGTTCCTGCCATCCAATTTCACAGTTCTGCTGCCAGCGCCACAGTTTTGTAAGTTTGTTTTCTTACTTTGTTTTATAAGATTATTATAATGACATGTACCTAGTGTTAAATTTGGGTCGGACTAAAGAGGACCACGAGGCTCCGTTGACATTCCGAGGAATGGAGGAGAAGCTTCGCATCTTCAGTAAGACTCAAGGAGTGGATGCACGATATGGAGACCCTCCTCAGATTATGTCATGCAGGGACGTATCTTCAGGATATGCTTGCCAGTCGAGCCGACGTCTAGTCAAGGAAGCTCGTGCAAGGAGCCTTGGCCAAGAGGATCTTGAGAGGAGATTCCTAAATGGATTTCTCGACGACAGCAAGGATCGCCCACGTATTACCGCGATATCAAGATGTACTAGGATATGTACATGAGACGATACGTCAGCTATGTTGCAGTCTGACATGCTTATCCGAACGAGTTTATGGGCTTTTATTGCCAGTAAATCAGAGTCGCACAGTGGAAGCGTGATGGATAAACTAAGCTTACGATATGATGATCGCTAGAATAGCAATAAGAAATAAGTAGGCTCTAAGATTAGATAGCCTATCGCCTCATTTTGGGTATAGTGATCTTTCCATTTAAGGAATTGGATTGAGATTATGGAAGTTAAGTTTCCTGATTGTGAAACTTTTGCTCCATAAGAGAAATATTGGACATGGGGAAAATTTTGAGGATGCCTTAGTTTTGGGGTAGCAAATAAGCAATATGCTACCAACAACAATTTATTAGGCTATGATTTTTTTTGATAAGGATGATGATTATGAGATTTGATGATATGAAGTTAACGAGGTTAAGGTCGATGGCACCAACCCTGAAGTCGACATATAATGGATGATTAAGGTCGACTGTATACAACCATTTAAGTAATGGAAATTATGAGATGATGATTGGGAGTTTTAGATATCCCTTAGAACTATGATTATGTCTTTGAGCTTTAAAAGAAATGCTAAAGGCAAGAAGAACGTTTCTACTAGCTAACAAGTAGCTAGTTGATACAAGGATACCTTTCATTGCATCACTTGAACGGTAATATGTTTTCAATAATACTATTTATTATTGATTTTCATGATTGAATTGGAAAAGATTCCAAAAAGTATCTTAAATGTAAGAACATATTAAGAGACATGAAAAGACAAGTAACAGTAAGGTGTCGTACCAACCTCCCGTGATCGTGGAGGCTACATGTTTCAGTTGTGATCTTGACCGTCCGTGATCGTGAAGGGTCAAGTTTATAAGACCTTTCGTAAAATCGCAAAGGCTTATAAAATTCCCAGAACTATTAGGGACCTTGCAAACCCTAGCTTTGTCTGGAGGCTGCGCGCATTTGGTACGTACACTATGGGCCCACATATTAAGACAAGATAATAAGACACAATATGCTTTTCAAATATAAAAAAGCTATGTGATATGATATGTTTTTAAAGTATGGAAAATATATATATATGCTTTTCAAACATGGCAAGTTATATGATATACTTGCTCAGTTTTTCATGTAAATAGTTCTTGTGATGCAGTATGAAAGAAAAGTATGATGGTATGAAATGAAAGCATGAGAGTATGAGGAATGAATTATGATGATGTAGAAAGAAGATTATGGTTCTATATAAAAGACATGATCCCATTAGGGTATTAAAATGGGAACATGAACAAGTTATTCAATCCATAGTAACTTGTTATGGATTGATGGTGGATTTGAAGAAAAGCCACTCAGGATTATTCGAATTTTCGAGGACGAAAATCTTTTAAGGAGGGTAGGATGTAATAACCGAATTTTGATGACTCTAGATTTCCTTTGAATGAAGAAAACTTAAGTCTAGATCATGTTTGAAATAGAATATCGGTATAAGTTTGAGTTCTCGGTTTATTAGCTACGAGACTCAACGATGGATTACTGAGCCTAGTATAAGGCATTTTAAGGAAAATGGCGTGATGAAATTTCATGATTTCATGTTGGTCAAAGTTTGACCAAGAAAGTTAAAGTTGACCAAAAAGTTAAGGGTTGACCAAGAACAGTCAAAGGTATGACTATACAGTAATGGGATAAGCAGTATGAGAAATATACTGCGAAAATTGTCTTTTTGGACAAGATAGTTGGAATAAGCTAAGAGACCACCCTAGAAAAATCAAGCACACTAAGTTGGATATCAAAGTCCTAATGACTTTCGGAAATAAGAAGAAAATTTTTTACAGTCCATTTTTACGCAGATAAATTTTGGACTGCAATCAAGCAAAACAGTACTAAATTATACTCAATGGTTGTGATGTGATTAGTTTATGCATGATCTAAGAGCCCATTTGGCTCTCCCATTTGAACTCAAAATTTTGAGTTCAAACGCAACTGAAGTCGTTTGGCTCACCATCTTCATTCCAACTTCAATCTGAGCCATTGCATAGTAAATCAAAATGAGATTACTATGCACCAAGTAGAAGGCTATCACAGCTTGGGTGTTCTGGGTACTGTGCCCAGCCGGCCGGCCTATCGCTCCCTCCTAGCCTATTCGATGATTCCCTGTTGCTCGGAGACTGTCGTTCCTCTTGCCCATGTGTAGCTTCGGTTTTTGTTCCTCTGTGTCTGCCGAGCCTCTGACTTATGGGTATTGGAATCGAATTTATTCGATTCCCTATGGGTTGTAGAGTGCAGGGGTAATTTGCCCGATTAGACATATGTAAGACCTACTTTATCCATTTGTACGTCTCCATCTCTGCACAAGGGCGGAATCCGGACTCATACTTGTTCTCGAGGCCGAGAATCCGAACCATTCCTAATTCCAAAATCCCTAATTTTTTTCCTAGGGTGTCTCCGTTTTGGGCTTCTATTCGAATCGTTTCGGGAAAATTGCGACACCGCCGGGTTGGTTCAACGGACGCTTGGGGTCGTCACCGCCGGTGGCAAATATGGCTCCGACTGGAGTCCGCGAAGCAAGCTCGAAAAAAAGGTTTGATTATCCCCTATTTTCGAGTTCGGAAAGCGTCTGACTGAGCCATTACTTCCTGCCCTGATCTGCCGTCCTCCACCGTGTACTCCTCCTCCGGTTCAAACTCGGTAACCCGTGTATAGTTCCTTAAACTTTTAGATAATTTATTCGTTGTGAACTGCACGATGGTGTGATGCAAGTCCGGGTTGTTTGTCGATTTTCTGCAAAAAAATTTTCAACATTTTTGGGTTCAATTTGCAAGTTTGATACCCAAAAGTGGTGTTGGCTGGTTTGGGGTGGATTTGTTCATTGTTATAGCTTGTTTGTATCATGTAATTACTGCATAAGTGATCAAACAGGGCTTGGTTTAAGTTTTGTGCATTTTGGTGTTTTGGTGCAACGTTTTTGGGTTCAATTTGCAAGTTAGAGACCCAAAACTTGTGTTGGCAGGTTTTGGGGGGTGTTGTTCATTGGTATAGCTTGTTTGTGTCATGTTATTACTGCCTAATTGATCAAACAGGTATTGGTTTAAGTTTTGTGCATTTTGGTGCTTTGGTGCAACGTTTTTGGGTCCAATTTGCAAGTTTGAGACCCAAAACTAGTGTTGGCAGGTTTTGGGGGGTTTTGTTCATTGGTATAGCTTGTTTGTGTCAAGTTATTGCTGCCTAAGTGATCAAACAGGTATTCGTATCAGTTTTGTGCATTTTGGTATTTTGGTGCAACGTTTTTGGGTCCAATTTGCAAGTTTGAGACCTAAAACTGGTGTTGGCAGGTTTTGGGGGGTTTTGTTCATTGGTATAGCTTGTTTGTGTCAAGTTATTGCTGCCTAAGTGATCAAACAGGTATTGGTGTCATTAATTCGCATTTTGGACAGTTGGTGCGTCAATTTTGGCTTGGTTTTGCAATTTTTTTTCCCAAAACAGGTCGGGGTGATTTTTTATGGTTTTTGTCATGTCCAAGTTTGGTTTTCCAGCAACTTGACATTGATCAACCCGTATTGGCATGTGTTTTCAAGTTTTGGGCCATTTTTTAACGATTTTGTTGGTGTTTGTTTGCACTTTTCACTTCTGTTTGGCTATGATGTAAGAAGCCCATGTTGATAGATTGTAATTTTATCTGACTAGTGCGTTAATAGTTCGATATAAACCGTTGGGTGCAGGTTTTTATGCCTTGGTATCTGACGTTGTATCGGGTCATTGACATGCTTCTGATGACAAATGTCAATTAATAAATACTGAGCCAAAATCTTATCCTTATTGTACATGTGTAAAGTATAGTTTTTTATTTTCTTTTTCGCTATATTAAGGAAATGCCACGCAAAGCTTCAGATGAGACGTATGTTTGGGACAACACGAAGGAAAAACTATTCCTCGAAAAATTGGATGACTTCTTGATGTGTCATGGCGGTAAGCAGCCCACCATGCAAATGTTAGACTTATGGGCCACTCAGTTTAACACAGAGTTTGGTGGTGTACCTGCTTATGGAGGAACGTTATATCAAAAAAAGGAGAGGATGAAGAAAATTTATAGCGGATGGAAGGTGTTGCAATCTCGCACCGGCCTTGGATATGATCCGGTCACCGATCGTGTTATTTACTAGGATGATGCGTGGCAGAGTTTTATCAAAGTAATTGCCCATGTCTTATATATGCCATGCTGATTCTATCCGTTAACAACACGATAAGTCCACGAACATGTTAATGATAATTTATTTGCAGGTGTACAAGGAGTGCAACCATCTCTGGCACAAGAGCCTTCGCAACAAGGAGTTGTATTACAATGTGTTTGAAAAAAATCATGCAGCCGGTGCATTTGGGTTTGGGTCAGTTACACTGGGAGGTGGCAATACTCCATCCGCCGACTTTGATTTCTCTATAGACAACTCTGGAACACATCCAGTTTAGAGGAGGAAATAGATCCGACCAACGGTGGGAGGCAGGCCCCACGAGACGACGGCCCAATGAGGCCGGTCCATCTCGATCTAGGGGAAGTGCTGGTAAGAGGAAACAAAGAGACGCAACGGACGTGATGACTTTCTCGGCAATGCAGGAAATCGTCAATCATTTCTGAGGTCGATCGCAATTGGGTACAAGCAGCGACCAATCAAGTCGAAGGGATCACATTCTGGACTGCATGAATATTATGAAGGAGATGGGTATTCCACAAAATCAACGTACGATTATGTGGCACTACTTTGATGCTCATCCGCGGCTACAGCGTCCATTCTGCCAGCTTGACGATGACGATCGGAGGGGCATTATTGACTCTATTGTCAATCCCCAGCCGTCACAGGCTAATTGAGTTTTATGTTGTCGATTCAATTTTTTTTTTTCCGGTTCATTTAATTTAGACATAACATTGAAACTAAATGTTTTTTTTTTAATATTGGATTATGGGTGCATTATTTAGGGTTTTTATGTATAAATATTTGGCTACATTATTGGTTAATCGATTTTACGGTACATTATTTGATATCATTTCGTTGTTAAATTACGTTATGTGATGAACAGTTTGTGGATAATTAAATAATTACATCAAGAATTTGAAACAATCTGAGATCAATAGTAATTACATTTGCGGTATGGGGACTAATTAATCTCGTTTTGGGGAAAATTGATCTATAATAGGTAAACTAGTGTATTTATCTCCGACAACATAAATCTCAATAAGAACGAGTCTGGTTCCGTGTCCGAACATGAAGAGGATGACCAAGTTGCAGAAAACGAACAACGCAACGATGACGCTATGCTTACAATGGCAGTGGTAGCCGTGACAAATAGTAGGCGTAACAGGCGAAGAGTTCCACATCCAATGCATAATTCAAGACTAACTAGCAGCATGCGGGTGGAAGAGATATTAAATGGCCATGAAGACATAATTCAAGGATTGATCAGTATGAAATCAGAAACATTCAGATTACTAAGTAACCTATTACGTAGTCGGGAATTATTGACACTAACTTATAACATGAATGTGAACAAGCAGTTGTTCATATTTTTATCCATTTGTGCACAAGGCGATACAAACCGACACATTTCGTATTTATTCCAACATTCTAAAGAAACAACTTCACGTTGGTTCTTTAAAGTGTTGAAGGTTATTTGTGCATTGAAGGATGAATTCATCAGACCACTCGACTACACAGCTGTTCAACATTTGATTCTTGAGCATTCGAAAAAATATCGACCATGGTTTGATATACGTTATCGATGTCAGCTAAGCACTTTATCGTACGGTAGAGCTTTAATAACAATCTCTTACTGTTAATGATGGTGCGCATATTAAATTGTCTAATGTTTTATGCAGGGTTATATTGGCGCTATAGATGGGACACACGTCCCATGTGTCCCACGGCGCAAAAATGCTGACGCTTGGATTAATCGTAAAGGGTTTCACTCATAGAATGTATTAGCGGCCTATTCGTTTGACATGAAATTCACATATATGTTGGCCGGGTATGAGGGATCATGTCATGATGCTAGAATATTGGAAGAGGCAATAGTATTCCATGGTTTCCCAATACCCCCACCAGGTAAGCATAATTATAATATTATAGCAGTATTTACATATAATAAATTAGTTAAAAAAATATTGGACTTGTCTTCATATTGCGATGTTTATTTTGCAGGAAAATTTTTACTTAACAGATTTGGGCTACGCCAATAAGGATTGTTTCCTGAGCCCATTTCGACGAGAGACATATCATTTACCGGAATATCGAAAACGTCGTGCCGAGCTAGGCAACCGCAGGGAAGTTTTTAACTACACACATTCATCGCTACGAAATTGTATTGAGCGAACATTTGGTGTCTGAAAGGCATGATTTAAAATACTTAAAGGCATCAACAGCTATCCAATGGAGAAACAAGTAATGATTCCCATGGCATGTGTGGTTGTGCATAATTTCATTAGGATGGTGCAGGTTGGGGATCCATTTCTTGACAAGTATGTGGCAGATTGCGTGCCTGTACGTGGAATTGTCGATGTTAACGCGGATTATGTGTTTGACGATGGGATAGATGGTACTGGCCCCAGTACAGGAACGCAGCAACATGAAAGCAAGCAAGTTTTATCTAGTTGCGCCAGATTAGGAATGTAATTATTATTTTGTTTTTATCAATTTTTAATTACCAACTATGTACTTTTTGTTGGTGTATAATATTACAATGTAAGAAATTTTACAACATCTTTTGGTGTCCCAAGTTAATTGATATTATTAATTGAGTGTATTTTAATTTTTCCAATTTTCTTCACTAAAACGTACAATAGAATGTTAAAAAAAAATAAAAAAAATTGTTTAACTCAATTTTTTAACATCCAAACAAGGCCCTTGTTTTTATTTTAAAATTTTTCAACTCAAACTTTTTTACCAAACACTCAACTCAACTTAAACTTTTCAACTCAAACTTTTTTACTACCAAACACTCAACTCAAGTTAAACTTTTTATCTTAAACTTTTTACCAAACACTCAACTTTTAAACTCAACTTAACTTAACTCAAACTAAACTTTAAAATCTTAACTCAAACTCAAACACCAAATACCCTAAATTTAGAATATCTTGATTTCTAAGTTTAAGCATGAATGTGATTTTTTGCCCTAGTAGGAATGTGAAAGTTATGTATGCCCTCTATATGTTTGTGAAAATGTCTTCACATGCTTTAGTAGAGAAATTTTATGAATGATAATGGTGATGATGTTTGTTAATGATAAATGTATGAAGGTTAAAAAACTAACCTAAAAATATATTTTGGTAAGCTAGGTAAGGTTACCTATTTGATGTTTTTCAAGTAAGAAGTTAAGTATATGGTTGTATGTTAAGAACAAATCCGACATGTTGCATGTTGACGTAGGCTCACGGTTACGACCGTTTGAGGTAGTGTGTGCAAAATTTCCAACAAAAACCAACAAACACAAACTGCCGGTTTTTGAAAATTAATGGGACAGTTTTCTGGAAACTGAATTTGAGCCCCTTAGAGGCTAAATTTGGAAAAAGTCATAACTGTAAAGTTGTAGAAAATGGAAAACCCTAGGAAGTAAAGTGGACAGTTTTTGAAAAACAGGCTCTAAAGGCTTCTGTTTTTATGAATTCTCAAACATGGCCGGCCCAAACACTATACACGGCCAGGATGTTTCAAGAAAGAAAACGGATAGGTTAAATACATAATTAAGTTTTGAGTAAAGAACGAAAGTTGTAGAATTTATTGAGGTCTACAACTTTTATGAAGAAAACTTTTTCAAATTCGAAACTAATTTAAAGATAAAACTGAATTTCTTTCAAAACAGTGCATGGTACAGGAAATTCCTACACATGCACTGACAACTAAATTTATAGGACTGTATTCAAAAGCAGTTTTCAGAATTTTACAACTTTACTATCTTTGTTCAAAAAAGAACTACGGTTTTACAAAATGGACCAAGTTATTTTGAAAATATGGTAACAATGTTATGACGGATAGTAATCTGATAGATTACCAAAATTAATATAGTGGGCTTTGTATCCATGGTTACTGTAATAACCGAATTTTTTTACGGACTCGTGATTTCCTTATATATGAAGGAATTTAAGTCCATACTATGTGTTTATGTGATGATTCATGGAAATTATGAATATCAATGTGAAATTCATAATTTTATTATCAGTATATGTTTGAGTTCTTGTTTAATTAATTATGAGACTCGATAATAAGTTTATTATGTCTAGAACGAGGCCTTATGGTAAAAAGGCAGAATCATGATTTATGTTTTTATTCTGGCTTAAATATGACCAGACTAACTCATGATCTGTATAAGACGATACTGTAATATAATAAGCAGTATTAAAATTATATTACAGTCGACCGTCATTATGGATATAAAGTTAAGAATAAGGTATAGGATTGCTTTAGAAAAACCAGGAATAATATTTTGAGCAATGAGGGCTAAGTAGTTTTAAGTCTTAAGAAAAATCTATACGCAGTCCAGCTAAGTACGGTACTGTTAATAGTTAAAACAGTATTGGTATTATCTGGATTATTAAGAAAATGGACTGTGTATTAGGAGTGGATGCCAAACATGGCATTACTTGGAGTGTTGGAATAAAAATAATTCTAGAAAAGAAATTAATTTTCACCTATAAATAGGTGATGATAGGGGAGTGTTGGATCATTTAGTTACATCCCAAAACTCTGGTTCATTTCCAACTCTTTCTTTCTTCCACCTTAGGAGCCGAACACCAAAGAAAGAAAAAAAAGAAAAAAAAAATGAAGAGAATAGAAAGAGTAGCCGGTTTTGTGAAGGTGAGGAAAGGAAGGAAAATTTTGTCAACCAAAGGATAGATCCACTCTCCTAGATCTAGAGGTAATCCTCTTCATCCTCTAAGTTTTCAATTAAATTTGGTTAAGGATTTAAGTGTATTTCATGTTTGGGTATGTAAGAGCATAAGCTCACCTTTTCTTTTCATGCAATAGCCTAAGATTGCTTGATATGTGCTTGATTTATAATTTGGTGCATGTTTGTTAGAAATTATGTGGTATGTATGAATGCCTATTATGTATTTGTAATATGTCCCCACATGCTCAAGAAGGGGCATTGTATGAATGATAATGATAATGATGATGTATGATGAATTGAGGGTTAAAAATATTAACCCAAAACCCTAATTTGGTAAAGGTTACCATTTGGGTTTGTAAGGATGGGAAACCAATGCATGATGATGGAAACCATACGTAACGTATTGCATTTTATTGTAGGCTCACGGTTTTAACCGTTTGAGGTAGGGTGTGTGTAATCTTATGTAAAAATTAACCAAAGTTGAAAACTGCCAGTTTCGGATTAAACTGGGCAGCAATCTGTAAATAGAATTTTGAGCCCTTTAGAGGCCGAATTTGGAAAAGATTAAAACTATAAAGTTGTAGAAAATTAAAAAATCTAGGGGACAACGTGGACAGATTTTGAAAAATATGCAAGAAAGGCTTCCGTTTTTATGAAAATCCGAACCTGGTCTGCCCAGACCCTGTGCACGGCCAGGCAGTTTTAACAAGGAAAACGGATAGGTCAAAGACAAAACCAAGTTTTGAACAAAGAATAAAAATTGTAGGGTTTTTGAGATCTACAACTTTCATGAAGAAAACTTTTTCAAATTCAAAACAGATTTTAGGATAAAACTGGATTTTTAAAACTGAGCAGAAAACAGGAAATTCCTGCATAGGATTTTCAAAACAGTGCATAAACAGGCAATTGCTTCACATACACTGATAACTGAAATTATGGAATTGTTTTCAAAGATCGCTTTCAGAATTTGACAGTTTTTGTTTAAAAGTTACAGTTTTATAAAAATATGGTTTTAAGGGATTAAAGTTTTACAAAAGACTTTTAAAAGAAAAATTAGACAAAGTCTTGTTAAGAAAAGAGAAAAATAAATATATGGGCCAAAAATAATTTTGAAAACATAATAACAAAATGATGACCATTAGTAACCGGATAAGATACCTAAGCTATTGGGTTGGGCCTAAAACCCATGGTTACCAACAGTAACCTAATAGGGTATTAGTCTAAATATGATTGGGCTTATGCCTAGGGTTACTAATAGTAACCTAATAAGATACTATTTAAGTATAATTGGATCTTATACCCAAGGTTGTATTAAGTAATCAAACAAGATACTGTTTGATTGTAATTGGGTCATGTGCCCTAGGGTTACATTTAGTAACCGAACAAGATATCATTGTAGTATGTGGGGGCATGTAACTAGGGTTACTGGTGAATGTTGGTTAGGATACCAGCATTTAATGTAATGATTTATGGTAAGATAGGATGATCTTTATCTTACGTCCTTTTTGGAAACAGGAAAGTAACCTGTTGTTGCAACCTGTTGGAGCAACAAACCCAGGACGTAGCATAACCTGTAAGTACAAACCTCACCTACAGTATGAAAAATAGTAAATTATTTTCAAGTATAACATGTTTACATGTATACTATGATTTGCCATGTTTATGTTTATGTCATGTTTTACCATTATGCCATAAGCATGTATATGCTGTGTTTTACAATAATGCCATACTTTACTATTATGCCATAGTTTACGATAATGCCATGTATTAAAATAGTGTCATGTTTTATAAACATGCCACAAGTTGTTTTATGTCATTGATCTTTATGTCATGCCATATTCATGTATAACATGCATCATGACTAATAAGATCACAAGTTAAGAATCTTAGTCTTGAAACTAGTCTTTGTTAAAGACTTCATGTAGAAGCATGGTTTTAAGCATCCTCATCAAGAATTAAATAACAAGGCTAAGACTAAACTCAGACAAGTAAAGTGTCGTACCAACCTCCCGCCAGATCGTGGAGGATTATATATGTTTTAAGATATTAAGACCTTCTGCCAGATCGTGAAGGCTTACATGATTCCCATAATCGTTAGGGACTTTGCAAACCCTAACTTTCTGAGGATAGCACACATTTGGAACGTACACCAGGGGCCCATATTTTAAGCAAGATAATAAGTTCATAATGGAGCATAAGAGATTCATAATTGATCATAAAGGGTTCATGCATAAGTTGCATGATATTTGTTATGATTTGTGAGATTAAGTTTGTACTTGCTGAGCGTAAGCTCATTAGCATATTTCATATTGTAGGTAAAAAACCTGTAGCTTAATTGGTGGGCCATGCGGACGATGCGGCAAGTGAAAGGCGGTGTGGAATATCACTACGCAAATTTTTCCCAAGCTCTTTTGAACCAAAAATATATATATATATTTGAATAAATTATGTTATACTATATATTTGATGTTTAAATACTTGAGTTAAATGTAAGGAGTATGTATGTCTTTTTATTTCAATGTGTATGCACGGAAAGTTTACTTATATGGACTAGTCTATTTATATATGTTTTAAAAAAAATTATTCTAAAGTTTTCAAGAAAGTTTAAGTAATTAAAATCGAGATGTAGTTTAAGTAAGTATGGTAACGGCCCTACGTAGGTCGGGGCATTACAGTTACACATAGTAACTAATTGAGATACCAATTTAATATGTTGGGCTATGTATCCATGGTTACTTATAGTAACCAAATGGGATATCACTTTAATATGTTGGGCTTGTATTTATGGTTACATATGGTTGTTGGATTGGATACCAACATTGTGTGTTATGGTTTATAGTAAGATAGGATTATTGTCGTGTATTAGGAGTGTAACATGTTGTCGTGTCTCGTTGGAACGATAAACCAAGAATCTAGGACAACCTGTAAGTATAACTCCACCTATAACATAGGCAAACTGTTTTATCGCTTTGCATGTTTTTCAAAGCTCATGCATTAATGTCTGTGATGCATATGTTGTATGTTATATTATTATTGTAATAACCCGAATTTTTTTATGACTCTAGATTTCCTTTGAATGAGGAAAACTTAAGTCTAGATCATGTTTGGAATAGAATATCGGTATAAGTTTGAGTTCTCGGATAATTAGTTACGAGACTCAACGATGGATTACTGAGCCTAGTATAAGGCATTTTAAGGAAAATGGCGTGATGAGATTTCATGATTCCATGTTGGTCAAAATTTGACCAAGAAAGTCAAAGTTGACCAAGAACAGTCAAGGTATGACTGTACAGTAATAGGATAAGCGGTATGAGAAATCTACTGCGAAAATTGTCTTTTTGGACAAGATAGCTAGAATAAGCTATGAAACCACCCTAGAAAAATCAAGCACACTAAGTTGGATATCAAAGTCCTAATGACTTTCAGAAATAAGAAAAAAATTTTTACAGTCCATTTTTACTCAGATAAATTTTGGACTGCAGTCAAGCAAAACAGTACTGAATTGTACTGTGTATTAGTGAACACAGTATTAGAAATATCTGTGTTGGATTTAAATTGGACTGCTTTTTCAAAAAGTAGCCACACGAGGCCTTAGGATGACATCACCTACCTTTTGATTTATGACATCATCCCATTTTTGAATTATGACATCATAATTCCATGAACCAAGCCTTGAATGACAAGTGTCTTGTTCTAGAAGAAAAATTTTTCTTGTTCTCCAAGCTTATGGCCGGCCACTTGGAGGGTTCTTTGGCAAAAAATTGTGCAATTATTTTTATTCCAAGGATTTATGAGCAAAAGATGAACCAAAAAATTTGCAAAGAGATCCAAATCCTCACCTATAAATACCCAAGGGGGGTGGGCGGTTTTTGAGCCAAAAAAATTCAGAAAAGCAGCCAAACTCTGCCCATTTTCCCTCTCCAAAAATCTGCAATCTCAAGTGGGTGATTGAGTGAAGAAAAAAATTGAGAAACTTAGGGGTTTTGATGTTTGTAGTCTTCGGTTTCCCCTAGCAAGTTCAAGTAGAAATTTTGGCAGTTTTTGTGCCCAATTTTGGGGCCAACAGCCGGCTGCCAAGGGGGGGGTGAGTGAGTGAGAAAATGTGAATTTAAGAGTGTTTATCTTAGGTGCAAGCAGCCACCAAGAATCAGCCAATTTTGGTGCCAATTGGTGCAACAAAACCGGCCTTGGGTGGTGTCCTAGGAGGAAAATTTTTGTGACCAAACCCTAGCCTCAATTTCTTCAATAAATCAAGGTAAACCATTCTAGACCTTAATCTCTTTCAATTAAGCATTCAATTTGAAATTTACATGTATTTCAAGTTGAAATTGTAAGAGCATAAGCTCAATTTATTTTGTGCCCAAAGTTAGGAATCTAGGGTTGTGCTTGATCTAGACTTAGGGGTGGTTTGATTTTTATGTGCATGCTTGCTTTAATTTTCTTAATTTGCATACTAAATACTAGTTTGTTATATGTCCCAAATCTGCCCTAGGCAGTGCATGCTTGGCTGCTAGCTTAAGGGTGAATGATTGATGCTTGTTTGAATGAGATGCAAAAGTTAGAAACTTGCAAACCTAGGATTAGAGCTTTTTGGGTTTGGTTTGCATGGACCCGTTCGAGCTGCATGATTGTTCATGTGGGACGATAGAATACGCTGCATGCTTGCTATCTAGGCTCCCGCGTGTTCGGTTGAGGTAGTTTGCGCGAAATAGGACGTAAACCGGACTTAACAACCGAAACTGCCAATTCGGATTCCAAACTGGCCAGTTTCGGGAAAGTGGAAATTTAAGGCTTTTAGAGGCCGAACTGGGTGAAACGTAAAACATGAAAGTTGTTCAGAAGGGTTTTTCCTAGGGGGCAACGCGGATCGTTCCCCAAATTGAGGCTCCAATGGCCTCCGTTTTTACAGAAAACCGAGACTAGTCTGCCCAGACCTAGTTTACACGACCAGTCAGTTTCAAATTAAAACTGACAAGAATACATGCAGAACTGGATTTTTCTCAAAACACGAAAGTTTTAGGATTTTTCGAGAGCTACAACTTTCGTGAAGAAAACTTTTTCAAACTCGGAATGGATCTTTAAACTGACACGGTTTTATAAAGACTGTGCAGGGAACAGGAAATTCCTGCACAGGATTTTCTAAAAACAGTTCGGAAAAAATTGTATCTTTCCCTAAAACCACTGTTTTGACTAGGGAAACTGTTCCAAAGGCAGTTTCCAGCCCTAAATAATTTTACAAAAACCTATTTCAAAAATATGAATTTTTATGAGTTAAGTAAACGATTTTTGAAGTTAATTTACCCAAGTTTCCAAAGAAATGGAAAATAGATTTTTAAACTAAAATTGGGTAAGCAAGATGATTACGGGTAATAACCGGAAGTGATATCCGAGTTACTGGGCCAAAGCCTAAAGCTCAAGTTTGACCCGTATAGGGTTGACCTTAGTTGACCAAAAGTTGACTTTGGTTGACCAAGAGTTTGACTACAATTAACCTTAAGGGTTAGTCAAGATAACCCTAAAGGATACCAAGATTAATAAATTGGACTAAGATATAGGGTTAATTGAGGTAACAAGGTTAGGAAGGTAACCTAACCCTAACGGTATGTATAAAGGTTTAGCACATGAGGGTATCCAACGTAACCTCTTAAAGATTAATCCATATTGGGTTGTTTTTAAAATAATAGGGTTACTATTTGTAACCCAGTAAGACATCTAGTATCAGGGACATACAACTAGGATTATGTAGGCATGTTGGTTAGATCACCAACATTCCACAATACTAATTAGAACCTCACCTATGTCCTTCAACAAGCAGGAGGGAACCTGCAGCTGTACTCAGAACAGGAGCAGCATTGCGCAGGACATAACAAGAGAGGTAAGTACAACTCCGCCTGCAGCATAGGCCCTTTGTTGTTACTTGCCTAATGTGATGATATGTTATGGCGTGTAATGTTATGGTATGTTATGAATGAGGTTATGTTATGTTACATGTTGTAATATTGTGACATCATGAAGCATGTTCACTAATGTTAAACCACCTGGTAAGAACAAGACAAGTAAGATGTTGTGTCGTACCGACTTGCCACAAAGGCGGGTTTAAATGGTATGGTTCATGGTTTGAGTTGGATTGGATGGCTACCTAAACTACTCCATGTTAAACTTTGTGTTTCATGGTTTGAGTTAAAACGGACTGCCGCCTTCAACCATTCCTTGGCTATGTACCACGGTACGAGCACACATGATAAGTAAAGGAATAGAACTACGCTAAGTTATGAATCCATATTTGATTCATAAGAGGTCATAATTGGTTCATGCATAATGATATGTATTGTGCGTCGCGGATGTAACAGTTGTACTTGCTGAGCGAAAGCTCACGTCTTACGTCTATGCTGTAGGTAAGCAACCTGCCAGCAATCTTTGATGCAATACTGTGGAAGGCTGGTGCTGCGGACTGTGAAATGTGGGATGGACACTGCCACGGACTTTGAAAAAAAAATATACTCTATAAAATATGTTGTAATGAAAAAGGGTTTTCATATTTTCATGATGTTTTAAATATGAATGACAAAGTTTACGAATGTATGGCAAGCAAGTTGCCTCTTGTGGTACCAATCCGCATTAAGTCGGGTTTGGTCTACAATTTGATTTCGATGGCCTTCAAGGAGGGTTTGAAAGTTTGGTACTCGAGTAAGTACCTATCAGTAAGTATGAGTTTGAGGATGAAGTTCAAGTTAAAAGTTTTAAAATAAAGTTTAAAAGAAAAAAAAAATTTCTCCCAAATTTTCCGCAAGTTTAAGTTCAGTATGTAAGTAAGGTGACGACCCGGCGTGGGAAGTCGGGGCGTTACAATTATGACATCATGAAAGCATGCTCACTAATGATAAATCACATGGTAAGAATGTGATCAAGTTTCAAGTACGAAACTGTTTTCAAAATATTGTTTCAAGTAAGAAACTGTTTTTAGCTATGAAACTGTTTTTACGAAACTGTTTTCAAATAAGAAACTGTTTTCAAGTATGATGATAAGAAAGTACTCTCATGTCGTACCGACCTATCACGAGGGCGGGTTTGGTCCATGGTTTGAGTTGGATTGGGCTGGCCGCCCCAACCACTCCATGGCTGCGCGTCACGGTACGTACACTCATGTTAAGCAAGGGGCCCATAAATATATGCTAACAAAGAAAGCTTGATAAGAAAGCATAATCTATTCATGCATATGTTTATTAAGATTGTTTTGTGGAATGATAGTTGTACTTGCTAGGCAAAAGCTCATAACTTATGTTTATGCTGTAGGTAAGCAGCCTATTGACAATACTTAATGTAAGATGGTGGGGCATGGCACGGCTAACTGTGAAACTTCGGAGTGGATCCGCTACGCATTTTGAAATAAAATATTTATATCTGTTACTTAGTACAATCAGCACTGTGCTAAAATAAGTTTGAAACTCCAACACTTAATTGTGTGTATATATATTATGTTTATGGTGTAAAAAAAAAAAAAATCATTCAGTAGTTTTGTGATGTCAAGTAAGTTAAGTAATTAAGTAAAATAAGTATGGTAACAGCCTACATAAGGCGGGTCGTTACACGCAGCTCTGAGGATGAAGTAGATAGAAGTAAAAGACTTTGAAACTTAGTGCCCCGAAGATACCTCAAAATGTGAAGAACAGCAGCCCAATGAACTGTAGTAAGTGCAGCGACAAACTGGCTAACTATATGAACTGCATGTGCAATATTCGGTTTAGTGATGGTGAGATAAACTAAGCTACCGACAATAGTGCAGTATAAACTAGGATCTGGCAAAAGAGGACCATCAGAAGGAGAGTCCCGAGCATTAGTCTCAAGAAATGTATCAACAATCTTATTATCAGTAAAACGTGCATGCTCAAATATGTCAGCTATATACTTTGATTGGGAGAAAAGATAACCTTTAGGAGAAGAAGCGATCTCAATGCCCAGAAAATAACGTAATGAGCCCAAATCTTTCCTGAGAAAACAACAAGCTAACTCAATCTTCAGTACTGCAATCCCGCCAACAACATCACCAGTAATAATCATATCATTGACATAAAAAGATAGTAGAATACGACCCGTACTAGTACATCCACTACTATAAAATGTGGATTAATCGTTTTTAAAAAGCGGTCATGGAAAGTACCCCAAAAACACGGTGCAAAAATGGGTTTCCGAAAACGGTCATGGAAGCTTCAGATTCCACGACCATTTTCACAAACGTCGTGGAAACAGGAATGCTTCCATGACCATTTGTGAAAAAGATCGTGGAAGCTAAAGCTTCGAAGACCGTTTTTAAAAAACGGTCATGGAAAATTCATGACAAATTCACAAAAACTGAATCATGCCCTCATTTTTCTAGATCAAGACCACAGCTGCAGTAACCAAAATCAGATCAGAATGCTCCAAAAATAGTCAGTACATCACATTTGGACCGCTACCACCATCTACCATCCATCTCTCTTTCTCTTGTAAGTGATCACTAACTTTTTTTTTATTGTTTTTCTCTGTATTTAGACTTATATATGATTTGAGGTTTTGTATATTTTAGTTCTGTTTTGGGGCATCGCTTTGAGTTAATTATGCAATGAGTGTTAATTTAAGTGATCACGAACTTTTTTTTCCCCCCAGTATTTAGACTTATGATTTTAGGTTTTGTATTTTAAGTTTTGTTTTTAGGATTTTTTTAGTGAATTGTACAATAGGTGTAAAATTTGATATGCATTTTGAAATTTACTTTGACTTCTAAAACTTTGATATTTTGATTTAGGAACTGCAAATCATGGATAGGAAATAGATGTGGTTTGATAAATTGTCTAAAACATATGAAGATGGTGTTGAAGAATTTTTGTCATTTGCCAAAGCTCACATACAAGATGATACGATTTTGTGTCCTTGTGAATTTGCGGAAATCATAGATCTCATTCCATTGATGATGTTAGAAGGCATTTGCATGCATATGGAATTATTTGATCTTACCAAATATGGTATTTACATAGTGAATATTTTTTCAATATTAAATATACATCGACGAGTAAAGGTAAAGAGCCTATTATTGAGGAAGACATTGGTGATAATATGTTTGATATGATAGATGATTTGGAAGAACACTTTGTGCACCGTCCGGAGTTATTTGAGGCAATGATTAATGATGCTGAGATACCCTTGTATGTCGGGTGTACAAAATATATAAAATTAGGGGTATTGGTTAAATTATGGATCATGAATGCGTCGGGAAGGTGGATGAATTTTAGTTTCATGACTCGTTTAGAATTTCTAAAAAATGTTCTACGAGATGATAAAAAAGTGCCGCCTAGTATGTACGAAGCAAAAAAGACGTTGAGCACTTTGGGAATGGACTGTGAAAAAATATATGCTTGTCCAAATGATTACGTCCTTTACCAGAAAGAATATAAAGATTTAAATGAATGCCAGGTTTGTAATGAGTCAAGATGAAAGAAGGGTGAGATGCCATTGAATGGTAGCAAAGGAGTGCCCATGAAGGTGTTATGGTATATTCCACCGGCTTCATGTTTGCGTCGTTTATTCCATAATGTCGAGCATGCTAAGAATTTGACTTGGCACCATGATAAACGTGTTGACGATGGCAAGCTTAAGCATCCAGTCGACGCACCACAATGGAAGACCTTTGATGACAATCATCAAGATTTTAGTGCAGAACCAAGGAATTTACGTCTCGGTTTGTCGACGGATGAAATGAACCCACATAGTAATATGAGTAGTAGGTATAGTACCTGGCCAATCATACTCGTTAACTACAATCTCCCACCAGAATTTTGCATGAACCCATATAGTAATATGAATAGTAAGTATGGTACCTGGCCGATCATACTTGTTAACTATAATCTCCCTCCAGAATTATGCATGAAGTGGAAGTTCTTGAAGCTGACTTTATTGATCTCAGGTTCTCAACAACCAGGGAATGACATTAACGTGTACTTGGCACCATTAATCAATGACCTAAAAAGCTTGTGGGGAAATGGGTTAGAAGTTAGAGACTTTTACCGTCAAGATGCATTCAATCTTCGTGCAATCTTCGTGCTTGTGGGAAAAATTCTATAGGTTGTCCCGTTTGTATGAAGGAAACATCTTCTATCCGATTGAAAAATTATAAGAAAACCGTTTAACTTGGTCACAGGAGATTCTTGCCAAAAAATCATCGATTCTGCAAACAAAAAAAGGCTTTTGATGGTAATACTAAAGAAAGAACCGCTCCTTAGATTTTGACTGGTGAAGATATATTTGAGATGGTTAAAGATGTGAAGTAGTTTTGGGAAAGAGAAAATAGAAGGATCCAGTGGTCGATGGACCTTGGAAGAAGAAGTCAATCTTCTATGAACTTCCATATTGGAAGTCACTTTACGTTCGTCATTGCTTAGATGTTATGCATATTGAGAAAAACATCTGTGAATCAATAGTGGGCACGTTGCTTGACATTCCGAATAAACTAAAGATGGTGTAAAAGCACGGTTGGATCTTAAAGTGATGAAGATTAGACCTAATTTTCTTTCCGAGAGAAGAGCGGACGGCACTTATTTACCTCTGGCAAAGTACACATTATCAAGACAAGAAAAAAGAAAGCTTTGTAAAAGGCTTGCTTTTGTGAAAGTGCCCAGTAGGTATTCTTCCAACTTTAAAAGGTTGGTGTCGATGAAGAATTTGAGGCTCGTTGGAATGAAAACATATGATTGTCATATCTTGATGCAACAATTATTACCTCTTGCATTGCGGGGAGTTTTAACGAAAGATATGAGATATTTAATTACCAAGTTATGCTCATTTTTCAATTCAATATACTCCAAGATAATTGATCCACTTATGCTAGATTCACTACAATCGGAATTGGTGATGACATTGTGAATGCTTGAGAAGTATTTCCCACCATCCTTTTTTTATATAATGATCCATCTAACGGTGCACTTAGTTCAAGAAGTTAAACTATGTGGACCGGTGCATTTGAGGTGGATATTGTAATGACCTACCTTATGTAGGCTTTTACCATACTTACTTTACTTAGAAACTTACTCTTATCTTATGTAAAAATACGGAAATATTTTTTTTTCGAAACTTACTTAAATCCCAATTTAACATCACACTCATATATATACTTGCCTATATATATATATATATATATATATATATATATATATATATATATATATTTTAAACCAACTTAACACATTTACAACATACAATAATTACTAGGTATTAATACCATCAAATTATCATAACATAATACCGACATTTATATACATTCTTTTTTTTTTTCAAAATACGTGGCGGTGTCCAGCCCAGAGTTTCACAGTCCATTGTGCCCTCTTCCACAATCTTGCATCACATATTACTAGTAGGCTGCTTACCTACAGCATAAACATAAGTCATGAGCTTTCGCCCAGCAAGTACAACTTTTCTTCCACAAAACATTTCTTAATAAACAATACATGTACCAATTATACTTTCATTATGCTTTCTTAGGTTAGCATAATTTTGGGCCCCTTACATAACATGAGTGTACGTACCGTGACACGCAGCCGTGGAGTGCTTGGGGCGGTCAGCCCAGTCCAATTCAAACCATGGACCAAACCCGCCCTCGTGGCAGGTCAGTATGACATGAGAAAACTTTCTTATCATCATACGTGAAAACAGTTTCTTTCTTGAAAACAGTTTCTTTCTTGAAAACAATTTCTTACTTGAAAACAGTTTCTTAAAAACAGTTTCTTACTTAAAACTTGATCTTATTCTTACCATATGATTTATCATTAGTGAGCATACTTACATGATGCCACAATAATAAAACATAAATCATATGCATCACATACATTAATGCATGAGCTTTAAAAAATATGCAAAGCAGTAAAACAATTTGCCTATGCTGTAGGCGGAGTTGTACTTACAAGTTGTCCTATGTTCTTGGTCCATCGCTCAACAAAGCACAACAACAGGTTACACTCCTGTTAACATAAACTAGGACATACTTAATTGGTATCCAATCTGATTACTCTTGGTAATCATAGATACAAACTTTATTATAATAAATTGGTATTCTACCCGGTTACCTTTAGTCATATAATTGTTCACCATAGTCTAAGTGACTTGGGCTTACTATTTCATTTTCTTAGATTCTAGTTTGGTCTCCAAACTGGTTATTATCTGTCATAGAATTGTTACTTATATTTTTAAGTAACTTTGGCCCATCTTATCCTTTTTTAAAATACCTTGTTTTTTTGAAAAAATATCTTGATTTCATAAATCAAGTCTTATCTTGATTTATTTCTTAAAATTGCCTTTTAAAAATTTCTTGTGAACTTTCCAATGGATTAAAACCCCTTTAAAACTGTTTTTCGTAAAACCATATTTTCTTTGTAAAAGAGGTTGTCAAACTGTAAAACTTTAAAAGCTGCTTTTTAATTTGGTTGAAAGTTCGTATGCAGGAATTTCCTGTACACTGCACAGTTTTGAAAATCCTATGCAGGAATTTCCTGTACACTGCACAGTTTTGACCATCCTAGTTTATCTTTAAATCGGTTTAAAATTTGAAATAGTTTTCTGCATAAAAGTTGTAGATCTCATCAAAACATACAACTTTTGTTTTTTGTCCAAAACCTAAATCTGCCTTTAACTTATTTGTTTTCCCTTTTGAAATATTCTGGCCGTGTACACTGTCTATACTGACCAGTCTCGGATTTTGATAAAAACAGAGGCCTTTGGAGCCTTATTTTCAAAAACTGTCTATGTTGTCTCCTAGGGTTTTCCATTTTCTACAACTTTGCAGTTTTGACTTTTCCATATTCGGCCTCTAAGGAGCTCAAAATCAGGTTTTCTGAAAACTGTCCAGTGAAATCTGAAAATTGGCAATTTTGGATTTTGTTGGTTTTCGCTTAAAATTTCGCACACACTACCTCAAACGGTCGAAACCGTTAGCCTACATCAACATACAGCGTGTTGTATTCGTCTATAATACTTAACCATATACTTATCTTCCTGCTTAAAAACACATTATGGATTAGCTTACCAAGTTGTGTTTTTAGGTTAATTTCTTAACCTACATATACATCATCAGCATTAGCTTCATCATTCATCACCATTCATCATCATACATAATTTTTTCCTTCTTACACATGTGAAGACATATTCACAATCACTTGGTGAGCACATGCTACCCTAGAACTCAGTCTAGAGCATAAAAATTAAATTCATGCTTAGGGCTAGCATTCAAGATATCCTAAGCATAAATCAACCATATAAAAACCATAGCATAAAAAAAAATCATGAGCTTATGCTCTTACAACCCAAACTTAGAAATACACATAAATCCTAAGTAAAAAGCTTAATGAAATTCTTAGAGGGTTAAAATGAATATCTCTAAAGTTTGGAAGGTTGTTCTAGGTCTAGGAATGAGAAAAACTTTGCTCAACACTCTCCCCTTAACAACCGGCCACTCCAAGCTCTCTCTCTCTAGAGTGGAAAGTTGAAAGAAAACCAAAAATTTGGGGTCCAACTAAATGGGTTTTGTTCTACACCCCACCCCTATTTATAGGTGAAAAATACTTAATTTTTCACATTTATTTTTTTTCTTAAAATTACATATTTGACCCTAAAAATAAAATATTTGCCCTTTAGTCCCTTGCGGTGGCAGACCATGTGGAGCTCATTCCACTAAAAAATCTTTTAATAATTATCCATTTTCCATAATTACCAAAAATTTCCAAAATTGGATAATTATCTTTGGTGAAGTGTCCTCCAATTAGGGTCATATTTGGCACTTCCTCCTAATATGCAGTCCCATTACTTAATAATCTAGATAATACCAATATTGTTTTAACTATTAACAGTACTGTAATATTGGACTGCAGTCCAGAATTCATCTGCACTTAACTGGACTACGTATGAATTTTTCTTAGTCCTCCTTAGTCCTCCTTAACTTGAGGTTTTGAAGGGTTTTTGTGAATATACAAAATAGCCGGAGGGATGTATAGTGGAAAACTACATAGCAGAGGAATCAATTAAATTTTACTCGGAGTATTTGTCGAACACGGAACCAAGAGGGTTGCCAAAGAGTGGGCTACTTACGTCGAAAGGACTATTCGTGTGCGTCCCTTTAACGGTGAATCAAGATAAATGGGAGCAAGCTTGTATTATGTTTTGCACAATGTTAGGAAGTGGAGCCTTTCATTGAAGTTCACATGAAGGAATTAAGAGATGCGAATCCAAGAAAAGGAAAAGTGAGCAGTGGTTTGAAGATGAGCACAACCAGACATTTCAGGAGTGGAAAAGAATACATGTGCATATGAAGGCTAACGTTTCGCAAGATTTAATGAAGCTAGCAAGAGGACCATCATCGATAGTCACAAGATACACATCGTACTTTGTCAATGGCTACTCCTTCTATACTCATGAAAGAGATGAGAAGCATCCCATCCAAAATAGTGGTATGACCCTTCGTGCCGAGTCTATGCATATTTCCTCTGCAAAGGACAAGAATCCAGGGTACAGTTCCATGAACTACTTTGGTTTCATTGAAGATATTTGAGAACTTGATTATTGCGACTTATAGATAGCACTCCTTAAGTGCAAGTGAGCTGACAATAATTATGTTAAGATTGATAATGACGGCATGACAATGGTGGACTTTAGGTGATCGGGATACAAAAATGATCATTTCATTATGGCGTCGCAAGCAGTCTAAGTATTTTATACAATGGATCCTGACAATTTAGAGTTATCTGTTCGCGATTATTTGGTGCATTTAAACCTACGCAAGTGTACGTAATCGCACAAGTAATATAGAATGTGAGTTGAGTATCGTCTCCACAGGGATTGAATCACTAAAATGAATTGCAAAAGAAATAAAGCACAAATCAATTTGAATTTGGAAATTAAAATAAGAAAAATGCAGTAAACTAATGAAATCGAATGGGTGTAATGAAAAGGCACTAAAATAGACAAAAAGAACAGTATTCAATCAATAGTTTGTAAATCAAGAATGAGAATTAAACTAGGATTGCCAAATCCCCCTCAACTGCAAGTCTAATCCGAATGCTGTAGGAATGCTGCAGCAAAACCTGTCCTGTTAACCAAAATTCGATTTTATCATAAAAATTCTTCCGAATGGGTTTTGACTAAAATTCAGTAAACTTTTTTCAACATATTCCTATGTGAATCTAGTTCTCAGAACACAATTTCAAACACCAATTTCAATGGGTTATACAAGGTAAATAATATATTCCTATACCATTCACAAATCAATATAAACTTTAAAAAGCATATTGAACTTGCATCATCCAAGTTATATCCAGCTCAAATTAACTTTTCCAGAATTAAGCAAGCCTAGTTTCCTATATATTGATGGCCAATCAACAATAGAAATTAAACATTCAAAACACTCAGATGAATAGGAAAAAGGTTCGCTCAACATTTTCAACAAAACATTCAAATCATCCTTCCAATTTTGGGTTCATTAACAATCCTAGCTAAGAAATTTAGCTCATGTTTCAGATTATACAAACAATCTTAAAAACATCATCCATTGTTCACAGAGAATGAAAATCAGAAAATAAATCAAGGAAAGAGTAAGAAGAGGAAAAATTCCAAATGGCTAGATGGTCCTTTTCGTCCTTTCTTCTTCTCCTCCTGAGCTCGCTCTCCAAAATAGGCGTAAAAATGGAAGCAAAAACTTCAGCTGAGCTCTCTCTCTCTCTTGCCGAATAAATGGTGTATATTCTTCTCTGCCTCTTTTCTTTTCTCCGAGACGGCTCCCTCTCCCGCAATCCTTAACTTTCCCTTTTAATCCAATACTCCAAGAGATGCCCTCGCTGCACGTGCCCTCTTGATAGCTAATATTGGTGGCCTTCTTACAGCTGGTGTGTGTAAACAAAATGGGCAAATGAACCACTGCCAGCTATAAGACCAAACTTGGGTACACATGCTTTTAATTTATTTCTTCACTGCTGCACTTTGCTTTGACATTGCTATAGCATTGCTGCAGCAATCTAATGTGCTTCAGCTGCCTATTCCATATCTCATCTAGTCCAGTGGGCTTCCACCTTTTTGGCACCGTGGGCTCCAGCTATAAGGCAACACAAAATTAAGCTTAAAAATATGCTAAAGGCCAAAATTATTTACAACTTTTTTTTAACCTTTCTTTAACTAAGACAAATTAATTAATATTAAATAAGATATTAAAACTAAGGCATATTATCTTGAAATAATAATAATTAATAAGCTTAAAAGCATGCTAAATAACTCTATTTCAAAGAGTTATCACACCCCCAAACTTACATCATTGCTCGTCCTCGAGTAATGCCAAAATAAACACAAAACAAAACACACAAAAAGAAAACTCAAAACACAAAACATAAAATTTGCTCAGGCTGCTAAACAAGTTGAGTCTCCATTCTCAAAAGAGCTTCTTAATTTCCAACTCATTTCAAAATTCAGCTTTTATCAAATATCAGTTCTATCCTTTCTAAGCTTGCTCCCAAGTGAGGTTCGTCCATAGATGTGTGTGTGCGAGACTATATCGAAGCATCTTCAGATCACCTAAGTCCCTCTGACCACGATCATCAAGCTTAGTTTATGATCTAACAGGCTGGATGCATGACTCCCTCTCCACTAGCATTAGCTGGGCAAAATCTAGGGATAGACATATTCCACTGCTTGTTGAGTTGGGTGCATGTGTATGTACACATTAATTTTTTTTTTTTTTTCAGTATTCTTCATGCCACTGTTACCTTTTTACGCGAATGCCAACATTGGTGATGAAGACACCCGGTTACTCAGCAACGTCACACTTCAGAATTGCTATAGCATACTCATATTCTGAACCACTGTTTGACACAAAAGTACACATGGGCCTCATGTTACTCCTGGTTACTAGGCAACTCAGAATAGCGGAGTTCTTTATTCATAGCACAAATTTTTTTTTTTTTTTTTTACATGACACCTTTGAACATCAGCCTTTCTAAGGATATTATTACATTTAATACACATCAACTATCCCCAGAATGTTTCACTTCCTAAAGCATCACCTCAAGTGTTTGACAACCAGTACTCAAATCCTAAACTCTCACGATGACTTAAAGTTCCCTAGGCTTTCCTCAAAAAAACAAAGCTATAGCCTGTTGTGGAAAAGAGTCGTCTCACTCAAAGAGCAAACAGATAGCGGATATCACCACTACTCAATTCAAGCTCATTCAATCCATAAGCTGAAAATTTCAAAACACTAGTAATCTTCATCGAATAGCCTCGAACCAACAACTCAGCAGCAAAACTAGAGCAATTTCTAACATGTAATAGAGACACTTATATATATATTTTTTTTAAGCAAACCATAAAAAAATCAAACCACACAATTAACATAAATAGAAAAACGCATAACAAAACCATATTAACTAAAACTAAAACAAACCTACCCAATACCCACAAACTTAAACCAAGCAGTGTCCTCACTGCATTGAACAAAACAACACAAAAACAGAACAAAAAGAACAAGACAAAGCAAAATAGAACAAAACATAGCAAAACTAAGAGAAAGAGAAAGTTAGAACTCCCTGAGTTAGTGGGAAGTTGGTGCTTCCCTTCAATCATCCTTATCATCCTCATCCTTCTCATCAGCCACGTCTGCCACCTCTTCAGCAGCAACTTGCTCTATCGTGATCTACCTCCGTTTGGAATGTGCGAAAACTAGTGGGTGTGTCTTTTGGTTTCCGGCCCGTCTGCTTGTGTGCTAACTTCTTGGTGCGAGGCATTGTGGAAGGTTCAATGGCTGGGCTTTTGGCTGACCTCGGGTTAGCAGCTGAGACGGTGGAATGGGTCGGTGATTTCTCAGGAGCTGGAATGGGAGCGCTGGCGTGGCTGGCCGGCGGCAATGGAGTCGGGTTGCTCAGGCGGCGCATCTCATGTTGTCGCTGAGTGGGCCGGGCAGCTAGCAATGCAATGAACTGAGGTGGCAATGATTGAAATAGGGCTAGTCGGCGGTGCTGGGCTGGTTTGGCTGGCCTCGGGGCAGTGCGGGGAGGCTGGGTTCTGTGGAATGGGTGGTATGGTGTGGAGTTGTGGGATGGTGTAATGGGTTGGTCGGTGAATTGGGAGTTTGACGGCGCAGAAGAAGAAAGGGAAGAAGTGGGGTCCTTTAGGGTTGCAGTTAAATATACATATTTATATATATTTTTTTTTTTTTTTGGAATTGCTGTACCAATCCCGCAGCATTTTTATACAGATTGTTCCCCCAGATCTGCCCGATTTTGCTGCAGCTTTGCTGTAGCAATCCCACAGCATTTTTATATAGATTGTTCCCCCAGATTGTTCCCGATTTTGCTGCAGCTTTGCTGTAGCAATCCCACAGCATTTTTATACAGATTGTTCCCCCAGATCTGCCCGATTTTGCTGCAGCTTTGCTGGAGCAATCCCGCAGCAAAATCACCAGAATCTTTTGCAAACCCTACACCAAAGAAAGAAAAAGAAAATTAAAACGCAAGAACATAGTGGAACACGAAATAAACTGAAAATCAACAAACATAACACATCAAATGTAAATAAAGAAATTGATAATATAGGGTTGCCTCCCTCAAGCGCTTGTTTTAGAGTCTTCAGCCTGACTACTTCCCTGCTTTAAGCGTCTTTAAGAATGATGGAAGACTTGGAACGCTCCACAGGACTTCCCCAATAGTGCTTGATTCACTGTCCATTCACCAAAAATTTTCTTCCTGAGTTTTCTGCAGCATTCCTTTCTAAAAAATTAATTTTTCTATAGCAAAACCTCCAAAGTGCAGCCGATGTCCTGTGAATTCATTTTTTTTTTCACTTTTTCTTTTTGCTACCACTATCCCTCAAGTGTGTAGGTAGAGGTTTTAGTTCCAAAACAGGTGGTTCATCAACAGATGGTTTGTGGGATTTAAAGGCCCTTTCTGACAACTCCAGTGATTCGAAGTGCTTCCCTCCTCTAACTGCCGTATGTCTGCTCTCCATCCAAGACACTTGATTATCACTAGCTGCCTCATCTTCATCTGACACAGCCAAATCATCTTCATTTGTCATCTTTGGAGAGAGCATTTCTTCTCAAACTCAGCAGCCACTAATGAATCCAGAACATTGATGGCCGAACACTCCTTAACATCATCAGCAAAACCCATAGCCTTGGAGACATTGAAGGTAACCTGTTGATCGTGAACTCTCATGGTCAATTCACCCTTCTGTACATCTATCAAGGTCCTGCCAGTAGCCAAAAATGGTCTTCCCAGTATAATCGGCACGTCCTTATCTGCCTCATAATCTAGCACAATAAAATCTGCTGGAAAAATGAACTTGTCCACCTTTACTAGAACATCTTCAATCTTCCCTTCAGGATGTGTGATGGACCTATCGGCAAGCTGCAATGATACTGTGGTAGGCCGTGCTTCACCAATTCCTAACTTCCTGAAGATGGACATTGGTATCAAATTGATACTAGCTCCCAAATCACATAAAGCCTTACCAAAGTATTGGTTTCCAATTGAGCATGGTATTGTAAAACTTCCAGGATCCTTCAGCTTGGGAGGGAGTTTATTCTGCAATATGGCGCTGCATTCCTCTGTCAGAGCTACAGTTTCAAATTCTCCAAATCTACGCTTCTTAGTGACCAAATCTTTCATAAATTTGGCGTAATTTGGCATCTGGTCCAGGGCTTCAACAAGAGATATATTGATGTGAAGTTGCTTCAAGACATCCATAAATTTGTGAAACTGACCATCCTTTTGCTACTTTTGAAACTGCTGAGGAAATGGTGGAGGCAGTTTGTTGTTGCTAGGTTCTGCAGTTCCCACTGTACCAAAATGCTGCGGAAATGGTGTAGCATTTTTCAGATCAGATTCCAGCTGCTGGTTTGTACCCTGCTTTTCTTGTTGTTGAAGTTGCTCGTCTTGTTCTTGGATTGAAGTGAGCTCGTTCTGCACAGCTTTTAGCTTTTCCCTTAGCCCGATCTCCCTTCTATTCCTTAATAAGATTGCCTTGTAGTGTTCTTTCCCGTCCCTCCTTGGAACTTCAGTATTACTTGGAAGAGAGCCTTGCGGCCTAATATTCAAGGCATTTGCAATCTGCCCAATCTGATTCTCCAAGGTTCTCAATGTTGCATCATGACTTTGAACTCTAATGTCATTCTTCGCTATATACTCCTTGATCAAATTCTCCAATGAGCTAGATGAGTCCATAGCTTGGGTTCTTGGTTGCTGAGATGGAAAGCCCGGAGGGTGAGAAGGTCGATGATAAGCATTTGCTCTGCTAGAACTGGCCCCTTGATTGTTCCATGAAAAGTTTGGGTGTTGTCTCAACCCTTGATCGTAAGGCACTGAATAATGATTGTTCCTGTTGAAATTACCCACATAATAAGCAGAGGCTAGATTAGAGGGGCAATCATCATACAAGTGTCCCTCTCCACAATAAACACAAGTGACGTCAATAGATTGCACAGAATTAACACCCACCGACATGCTCATAGTCTTGATCATATTCGTCAAACTTGACATTTGGGCCGAAAGTGCAGTAATAGCATCTACTTCATGAAGTCCTGCAGCCTTTCGAGTATTGAGCCTCTCGGTGGGCCACTGATAATTATTGGTTGCCATCCTCTCCAAAATCTCATACGCCTCATTATACGATTTGGCCAAAAGAGCACCATTGGCAGCCGCATCAACTATTGTACGTGTTTGCCCATTGAGCCCATTGTAAAAAGTTTCCATCTGAATTCAATAGGAAATCCCATGATGAGGGAATTTTCGCAACAATTCTTTGAATCTCTCCCACGCTTCATACAAGGATTCTCCCTCCGATTGTTGGAATGAAGTGATGTCGTTTCTGAGCTTGGCATTCTTGGTTGGAGGAAAGTACTTCATGAGGAACTTTTCTACCAAGTCATTCGATGTTGCTATTGAATCCGGTGGCAGCGAATTAAGCCAGGCTCTAGCTCTATCCCTTAAGGAATAAGGAAATAACTTCTGCCTCAATGCTTCCTCGGACACCCCTGGTAGCTTGAAAGAATCACACACTTCCATGAATAGCCGAAGGTGCATATGGGGATCCTCAGTTGCCATTCCACTGAACTGGCCCACGGTTTGCAACATTTGGAACATAACCAGCTTGAGTTCAAACTGTGGCGCCTGTATTTCTGGCCGAATAATGCCTGGATTGAGCCCATATAGAATGCATACAGCATACTCTCGAATAGCCCTGTCTCTGTCATCCACCAAAACCGGTTGAGGCATTAGATTGTTGACATTCACTTACTGCCCATCATTAGCCATATTGACAGCAACTCGTTCTGCTATTTCTCCCACACCTACTAGACCTTGTTACTCACTTCTCCTTGCTAGAAATGTTCTTTCAATTTCTGGATCCAATGGCAGCAACTCTTGGTTTCGTTGGTTATTCATGCACAGAAAGCAAGCTCCTGAAAATACAAAAACTCAACCAATAAGAAAATGCAAAAACAAGAACTGAAACAAAATTAACTTTTACAAATATTTTTAATGATTTCAATCCCCGGCAATGGCGCCAAAAATTTGTTCGCGATTATTTAGTGCATTTAAACCTACGCAAGTGTACGTAATCACACAAGTAATATAGAATGTGAGTTGAGTATCATCTCCACATGGATTGAATCACTAAAATGAATTGCAAAAGAAATAAAGCACAAATCAATTTGAATTTGGAAATTAAAATAAGAAAAATGCAGTAAACTAATGAAATCGAATGGGTGTAATGAAAAGGCACTAAAATAGACAAAAATAACAGTATTCAATCAATAGTTTGTAAATCAAGAATGAGAATTAAGCTAGGACTGCCAAATCCCCCTCAACTGCAAGTCTGATCCGAATACTGTAGGAATGCTACAGCAAAACCTGTCCTGTTAACCGAAATTCAATTTTATCATAAAAATTCTTCCGAATGGGTTATGACTAAAATTCCGTAAACCTTTTTCAACATATTCCTATGTGAATCTAGTTCTCAGAACACAATTTCAAACACCAATTTCAATGGGTTATACAAGGTAAATAATATATTCCTATACCATTCACAAATCAATATAAACTTTAAAAAGCATATTGAACTTGCATCATCCAAGTTATATCCAGCTCAAATTAACCTTTCCAGAATTAAGCAAGCCTAGTTTCCTATATATTGATGGCCAATCAACAATAGAAATTAAACATTCAAAACACTCAGATGAACAGGAAAAAGGTTCGCTCAACATTTTCAACAAAACATTCAAATCATCCTTCCAATTTCGGGTTCATCAACAATCCTAGCTAAGAAATTTAGCTCATGTTTTGGATTATACAAACAAGCTTAAAAACATCATCCATTGTTCACAGAGAATGAAAATCAGAAAATAAATCAAGGAAAGAATAAGAAGAGGAAAAATTCCAAATGGCTAGAGATGGTCTTTCTCGTCCTTTCTTCTTCTCCTCCTGAGCTCGCTCTCCAAAATAGGCATAAAAATATAAGCAAAAACTTCAGCTAAGCTCTTTCTCTCTTGCCCAATAAATGGTGTATTTTCTTCTCTGCCTCTTTTCTTTTCTCCAAGACGGCTCCCTCTCTCGCAATCCTTAACTTTCCCTTTTAATCCAATACTCCAAGAGATGCCCTCGCTGCACGTGCCCTCTTGATAGCTAATATTGGTGGCCTTCTTACAGCTGGCGTGTGTAAACAAAATGGGCAAATGAACCACTGCCAGCTATAAGACCAAACTTGGGTCCACATGCTTTTAATTTATTTCTTCACTGCTGCACTTTGCTGTGACATTGCTATAGCATTGCTGCAGCAATCTGATGTACTTCAGCTGCCTATTCCATATCTCATCTAGTCCTTTTTGGCACCGTGGGCTCCAGATGTAAGGCAACACAAAATTAAGCTTAAAAATATGCTAAAGGCCAAAATTATTTACAACTTTTTTTTTACCCTTTCTTTAACTAAGACAAATTAATTAATATTAAATAAAATATTAAAACTAAGGCATATTATTTTAAATAATAATAATTAATAAGCTTAAAAGCATGCTAAATAACTCTATTTCAAAGAGTTATCATTATCCTTAGTTGTACCGATGAAGCCAAGAATAATTCGTGATGGCCAAGAAGATGTTAAAGATTGCACCGACATTCCATCTTTGACTAAAGGATTGCCACTGGTGGAAGAGATTGATGATTTCGATGAAGATGTTTCACACTTGCTTCATTTAGACATCGAGTGGACACGTGTTGAGAAACCAACGAAAAACAAAAAACAAAAACAAAAACTTGATTTTTTTTTTTTGACTTTGTATATAATTTATACAATTTATTAGTTATTAATTATGCACATTATATTACTAATGGATATTTATTAAATGATATTGAGAACAGGAATTAATAAAGGGTTGTTGTATGCATAACACACAGGATTAGCTGCCCATAGGATGTTCGTTAAATTTTTTTTTTTTTTAAACAAACCATGATCGTTTTTGTAATAACTGAATTTTTTGGACTCGTGATTTCTTTATATATATATATATATATAAAGAAATTTATAATATTGATTTTCTATCCTTAGGGCACATATAGATCCCAACATAATCTTGGCTGACATTTGAGATTTAAATATCTGAAATTGTATATTTGGCATTCTTAGGTGCCGATACTGCAATAAGTGAATCTCGTCACATCGAGATGCCAAGATATGCGGAATCTCGGCTGCCTATCAACACACATTAATAATTACCTTCATATATATTTAAGGGTAATATATTGGCAAATGCATTATTTAGATCAAGATCAACACATACTTATTATTTTTTTAGCCTACTAGAAACTCTTTTGGGTATTAAAGACACTTGAAAGTCCTTGTTCTTACTATCTTGCTCTCGACATTTAACTTTTATGTAGTTTATTGTATTTTGTTAGTAATGAGCAATGAGTATGTAATATCATATTGAAATTACAATCAATGTACAATTACTGTGAGGACTAACTAGCTTCAAGTCCTAAGAAAAACCTATACACGGTCCAGTTAAGTGCAGTTAAATTCTGGACTGTATTTCTGTATTACTATACTGTTGATAGTTAAAACAGTGTTTGTACTATCTGGATTGTTAAGGAAATGGGCTGTATATTAGGAGGGGGTGCCAAACATGACTCTACTTAGAGGCCAAGTCATTATAGATAATTATGCAAATTTTGGGATTTATGGATTTTATGGAAAGAAATAGAAAAGATAAGTATGAAAAGATTTTTTATTGGTCTAAGCTCTCCATATGGCGGCCACTTTTAGGACTTGGAAGTTAAAAATTCTGTATTTAAGGCCAAATATGTAATTCAAAAAAGGTGAAGAAAAAAAATTATTGTGGAAAATTTAAGAATTTCCATCTATAAATAGAGGTGGGTTGTGAAGAGTTGGATTATTTAGTTAGTCTCTCAACTTTTAGTTCTCTTCAAACTTTTTCCTCTCTAGCCCTTAGAAGAGAGAGAGAGAGGGGGGGGGTGGCCGGTTGTCATGGTGGAGAGGTAGAGCAAGAATTTTTGCTCATTCAAGGACTAGAATCAACTCTTTCAAAGCTCTAAAGGTATTATCTTGATCCTCTAACTAAGATTTTTATTAAGTTTTGATTTGAGGAATTTATGTGTATTTCTAGTTATGGGTTGTAAGAGTATAAGCTTATGTTCTTTTATTTTCTTATATTATGGTCTTTAATGGTTGGTTTATGCTTGAGTTATGCTTGATTTATGCTTAGGTTAACATGGTTTGCTAGATCTAAGCATGGGTTTGATTTTATGCTCTAGGATGAGTTTTAAGGTTATGTGTGCTCACCATGTGCTTGTGATTATGCTCTCACATGTTTAAATATGGATATTTTATGTATGATGGTTACGTCAATGACAAAAAAATCAACCTAAAGACACAAGTTGGTAAAAATAACAAGTTATCAATGTTGTGTTTTTCATGTACATAAGATAAGTGATGGTTGAATTTTAAAAATGAATCCTACGCGCTGCATGTTGATGTAGGCTCATAGTTTCTACCGTTTGAGGTAGTGTACATGGATTTTAAGCAAGAATCAACAAAATATAAACTGTCGGTTTTTGAAAACAATTTGGACAGTTTTCTGGAAACTGAATTTTGAGCCCCTTAGAGACCGAATTTGAAAACATTTATAACTGTAAAGTTGTAGAAAATAGAAAATTCTAGGGGCTAACATGGACAATTTTTGAAAAAAGGGCTCCAAAGGCCTCTGTTTTATGAGTGTTCAAAACTGGCCGATCCAGGTACTGTACACGGCCAGAATTCTTCAAGGAGAAAACCGAGCAAGTTAAAGATGGATTTTAGTTTCAGACAAAAAACAAAAGTTGTAGGTTCCGATGAGATCAACAACTTCCGTGCAGAAAAATTTTCCAAATTCAAAACCAATTTAAAGATAAAACTGAATTTTCAAAACTGGACATGGAAGTATAAATTCCTACACCCATACAATTTAAAAGGCTATTTTTATCTGGAAAAATTAGTTTCTAAGGTTTTATAACTCTTTCTAAAGAAACAATGGTTTTGTGAAGATAAGTTTCAAAGAGGTTTAAATCCATTTGAAATTTCACAAATGACTTTTTTTTAAAGGGCAATTTCAAGTATTGTATCAAGAAATACTTGATTTATGAAGCTAAGATATATTCCAAGTAAATAAGGTGTCTTCTAAGAAAATAAGATATTTTTGAGAAAAAGGAAATAGTAATAAAAAAATAGGCCTAAGTTACTTAAGTATAAGTAATAATTCTATGATGGATGGTAGTCGGTTAGGAGACCGATTTATGTTCAATGAATATGTTATGGATTGTTAAGGTAGAATGGAATGATTCTTACGCCCTATTTGAAAACAGGAATATAATATAACCTGTTTTCGTACCTTGTTGGAACGATAGAACAAGAGTATAGGACAATTTGTAAGTACAACCCCGCCTACAGCATAGGCAAAAATGTTTTTACTGCTTTGCATGTTTTTCAAAATCTCACGCATTGATTTAAATGTTTTTCCTGCTTTGCATGTTTTTCAAAGTATCATGTATTAATGTATGTGATGCATATGATTTATGTTTTATTATTGTGGTATCACGTAAGCATGTTCACTAATAATAAATCACATGACAAGAATACGATCAAGTTTTCAAGTAAGAAACAATAAAAATTTAAGTTTTCAAGTATGATCAAATTAAGAACAAGTTTTCAAGAATGAAGGCAAGCAAGTTGCCTTATGTCATATCTACCTACCACAAGGGCGGGTTCAATCCATGGCTGTATACCATGGTACGTATACTCATGTTCATGTTATGAAAGGGGCCCAAAGCTAAGTTAAAATAAGAAAGTATAATTGATTCGTGTTAAGTTAACATAAGATAGCATAATTGGTCCATGCATTCTCTTACTAAAATGATTTTGCGGTAAGAAAGTTGTACTTATTGGGTGAAAGCTCATAACTTATACTTATGCTGTAGGTAAATGGTAAGATGCCTGCAACTTAATTTGGTGGGCCATGGAGACGATACGACAAGTGAAAGGCAGTGTGGGATATCACTACGCAGACTTTTCCGCAAACTCTTTTGACCTATAAACATAGGCATATATGTTTAAATAATTTGTACAATACTATACTTCAGATAAAAGTAAGGATTTGGTGAGACTTTATGATTTGTTAAACAAGTAATGTGTAAGCATGGTAAAGTTTACTCAAATGAATATGGATTAATTTATTTATGTTGTGTTTTTTATAAAAAAAATTCTAAAGTCTCAGTAAGTTCAAGGATTTAAAACTAAGAAGTAAATTAAGTAAGTACGGTAACGGCCCACGCAGCCGGGTCATTACGATTTTTTTGGAAAATAGTCGTGGTTTCCAATATTAGACAATGATCTAATATTTTTATAATTTTAAAAACATACCACGACCATTTTTATAAAAAACGGTCATGGTTTCCAACATTAGACGACGGCTTTTTAAAAAAACAGTAGTCTAATATTGGACTTACCATGATATTTTTTTTAAAAACGGTCGGTCATGGATTGTTTTTAAATTTTTTTTTTTTTTTTTTTTTTTTGCTTAACATCTGGTTTTAGAGGTTGAAAAAAACACAAACAAACAAACAAACAAACAACCCTCATTCCCTCCCAAAACCCATTCTTTCTCGCACCTCTTTCTATCTCACCTCCAATCTCTCTCTCGAAACCCATCTCCTCCGCCGCGACTCCTCCCTCAATTCTCTCTCGCAACTCTCCCTCCCCTCCAAGCTCGGCTGTGACTCCACCCTTCATTCTCTCTCGCGCCTCTCTCTCTCTCTCTCACCTCCAATCTCCGCCGCGACTCCTCCCTCTAATCACTCCCTCGAAACCAAGAATACTGCCGCCTACCCCGTTGCCGCACCGCACGAACCCATTTTCTGGAATTAATATGTCTCTCTCTCTCTCTCTTGCTCTCTCTTGCACCGCACGTATTACGGAATTTGATTTGGTTGATTGTTTGAAATTGGTTTTACATATTTCAATTGTTAATTGTGTTTGTGATTTTGGGTGATTGTTTTTTGGAAGAAAGTGTTGATTTTGTGATTTATGTTTTTGCATTACATGTTCGACAAATTGCTCCAATGTATGATTATGTATTTTTTTTTTACGTAATTATGTTAAGATTTAGTTTAGATTGATTTAAAATGTTACAAGTCTGATGTATGATTTTTACATGTTTGGGTGACTTATTGATTTATGATTTATTGTATGATTTTGTGTTTTTTATGTGTTTATATGAGGATTTGTTTTAGATTGATTTAAAATGTTTGGGTGAGGACGTATTTAGATTGTTTTCCGGAAAATAAAGTTGCTTTATTAGTTGGTGATTGCGAATGCGAAATAAGAATTGTTTAAGGTACAATTTCTTTAGTTATTATGACTTTTTTAGGTTTTGGGAAAAAGTATATATTGTGACAACGTGAAATTAGTTCGAAACTTGAATTATGGATAGTGAAGGTTGAGAGTTGTATTTGACATTATGATCATGTAAAATAAGTATTAGACCTTTGAATTGCGGACATTGAAGTTTGAGTATGAGTTGACTTGGTGTATGATTTTGTGTTTTTTACATGTTTGGGTGGGGATTTGATTTAGATTGATTTAAAATATCACAAGATGAAGAGGATGTGTCAAAGACTTCCTAAGTTGGAAAACCACAATGAATAATTATAACCAGATTCAATCCTGACGAAGATGGTAAACGAAGAGCGACTCTTTTGAGATGAGTCCATATTGTTAGGAAAAGGGAAGAAAGAATTCAAGTTTAATTGGACCCTAAAGGGCAACTGATAGGAAAGGGGGAGGATGAATTATAGAGTTAGATTGAAGTGCTTGCTCAAGAGCATATTCCCATATGGATAGCTAACTTTAAAAATGCTGATTTAGCCCCAAGGAAAGAAATAGTATAGGTGGAAGTCATAACTTCTTTCACTGTGGAACTTTCATTTAAAAAATCAGTTTTGAAATCATGCGCAGACTCTACCAAAAATTTTAAATATGATCTTTACCAAACTTTTGTCAAGGATCATATTGACGAAGAAAGTGTATTGACACGGCCTCCCAAAGTAGTTAAAAATTATCCCTCCATAAGTCAGGATGATTGGGAGAGATTCATTACATATAAAATTGCTGAAATTAAAAAAGTATCACAACAGGGATATGAGTTAAGAAAGAGAAGCAAATACAGATCAATAGGAAGCCTAAACAGATATAAGAAACGTGATCAAAAACTCGTATGTGAATAACTTGGTTTGGTTTTTTCACAGCATGTAAATAAATTATTTTTACCTTTATGTTTGCTAACAGTAATTAATAAACTACAGTTTGAGATGACGAGAGAATGGCAAGCGAGACATAATTTGTGACTGGACATGCGCGTCAAACCTAGTGGAGAGTACAAGAATCCATCATTTAGGATTGTTGGCAATACGATAGTAAGTACAAAACTTTATTATTTGCTAATTAGTTTTATTTATACATCCTTATTTATGGGTCCATGACATGTTTTGTAATTCTTACAGGGGAATGTTTATAGCAGATACAAGGGAGTTTCGAATCTGTTAAGACAGATGACATATTGACCAAGTCATTAGGCAATGACGAACATTCGGGATGTACCCATAGTCAGTATAAGTTTGTCAGACAGTGTCAATACTTCAACATTATGCCAAGTTCAAAGGATAATAACGAAGTATCGGAAGTAGAACACCAGGCTATTGGATGGTCTCTAGTGGATATAAAACGGATTACTCCCTCTATGTGCATGCACCGGAATTTGATGGAGGATAATAGTAAGCCAGCAGTGGAAGCCCAAAGAAGACATAATCCAACCATGAAAGAAGTAGTTCGTAAGGACGCGCTGAAATGGTTAGATGGCGGGGTTATTTACCTTATTTCTGATAGCTCATGGCTTAGCCTAGTGCAAGTAGTTCCAAATAAATGAGGTATGAATGGCGGTGAAAAACAAGAACAATGAGTTGATTCCAACAAGAACTGTCACTGGATGGAGGATTTGTATACACTATCAGAAATTGAACAAAGCAACTCAGAAAAATCACTTCTCATTACCCTTCATTGATCAAATGTTGGATCAGTTAGTGGGTCATGAGTACTATTGCTTCTTAGATGGTTATTCAGGGTATAACCAAATAGTCATAGCACCGGAGGATCAAGAGAAAATGACATTCACATGCCCTTAAGGTACATTTGTCTTTCATCGAATGCCAATCAGACTCTATAATGCACCAGCTACTTTTCAAAGGTGCATGATGGTTATTTTTTCAAATATGGTGGAGCGGATTATGAAGATTTTCATGGATGACTTTTTTGTGTTTGGTAGTTCCTTTGATCATTGTCTTTCTAATTTAGAGTTAGTTTTCAAGAAATCTGAACAAATCAACTTAGTGCTTAATTGGGAAAAGTGCCACCTCATGTTGAAAGAGGGGATTGTCTTGGGCCATAAGGTCTCATTTAAAGTAATAGAAGTGGATCGCGGGAAGATAGAAACAATAGAGAAGCTACCACTACCAACTTCGGTCAAGGGAGTTCAAAGTTTTCTTGGTCATGTAGGATTCTATAGAAGATTTATCAAAGATTTTTCCAACATCTTCATGCCTCTTTCAAGCTTGCTAGTGCAAAGTACTCCTTTTGAGTTCAATAAAGAATGTGAGAAGGCATTCACTGTGCTTAAAAAAAAGCTTGTGTTGGAGCCTATTGTTATAGCTCTAGATTGGGAGCTACCATTTGAGTTGATGTGTGATGCAAGTGATTACACAGTAGGAGTGATTCTAGGACAGTGGAAGAACAAGTTTTTTCATGCTTTTTATTATGCTAGTAGGACCCTCAATGATGGTCGGCTCAATTATGCAACAATAGAAAATGAGCTTCTTTCTATTATCTTTGCTTTTGACAAGTTCAGGCCTTATCCAATTGGCAATAAGGTAATAGTCTTCACTAATTATTCAGCCATTAAATACCTTACGGCCAAGAAGGATGCAAAATCCTAGGCTTATCTATTGGGTGTTATTGCTTCAAGAATTTGATATGGAGATAAAAAATAAGAAGAGCACTAAGAATCTTGTAGCAGATCATCTCTCTAGGCTCGAATTACAAGAAGAGAAAGATTTGCAAAAGCCTCCCATTAATAACCACTTTCCAGATGAGCAACTTTTTGTTATTTCTTCTACAAAGAATCTTCCTTGGTTTGCTGATTATGTGAACTTCCTTGCAAGCAAGATTATTCCGTCGAACCTCTCACAACAACAAAAGAAGATGTTCTTTTTTGATATGAAGCACTACTATTGAGAAGAACTGGTGTTGTATAAGCATTGTGTGGATCAGATCATATGGAAATGTGTAACGAAAAAAGAGATGTGTGACATATTACACCATTGTCACACACTTGAATGTGATGGACATTTTGGAGGAAACCAAACGGCTGCTAAAGTCTTGCAATCAAGTTTTATTGGCCTACTTTGTTTAAGGATGCTCAAGCCTTTGTTAGCGTTTGTGATAGATGCCAAAGAATGAGAAATATTTCCAAAAGGAATAAGATGCCTTTGAAGAATATTTTTGGAGTGGATTTGTTTGATGTGTAGAGCATTGACTTTATAGGACCGTTTCCTTCATCCTACAACAATAAATACAATCTCCTTACAGTAGACTGCGTCAAAATGGGTTGAAGCAATGGCAACTCCGACAAATGATGGTAAGGTTGCACTTAATTTTCTCCGGAATACATTTTCAAGAGATTCGATACTCCAAGGGCTATAATAAGTGATGAAGGGTCATAATTTTGCAACAAACAATATGAGGCTCTTTTGCAAAAATATAGAGTTAGACACCGAACTATGCTTGCTTACCATCCTCAGACTCATGGGCAAGCAGAAATCTCCAACAAACAAGTGAAGTTGACTTTCGAGAAAATGGTTCATAGCTCTCGCAAAGACTAGGCCAAAAAGCTAGATGATGATTATAAGCATATCGAATTGCATTCAAAACACCAATTGGAATGTCTCCCTATAGATTGGTGTATAGCAAGGCTTGCCATCTTCTAGTACAATTGGAACATAGAGTATATTGGGCAATGAAGAAACTGAACATGGATATGCAAGCAGTGGGTAAGAAGCATCTCTTAGAACTCAATAAGATAGATGAATTCCGCAACAAAGCTTAAGAGAATGCCAAAATCTACAAAGAGTGGACAAAAGCTTGGCATGATAAACACATGCAATGAAAGGAGTTCTTACCCAGGTAAAAAATGTTGCATTATAACTCAAAGCTTCATCTACTCCCCAGAAAACTCAAGTCGAGGTGGTCGGGTCTATTCATTATGGTGAAAGTATTCCCTTATGGAGCTGTTAAGCTTGATCATGCGGAGAAGGGAACTCTCAAGGTCAATGGTCAACACTTGAAGCCATATATTAATGGTGATTTTGACAATTAGAAGACCACCACTCTTCTTAGATATTCATATAATAAGAAGAGTTTAGCTGAAGACTATAAAACAAGTGCTTCTTGGGAGGCAACCCAAGTTTCTAAACATTTCACTTTTGTTCTCTTGTTATGATTTTATTTAGTTTATTTTATTTCTCAAAAAAAATTGAAAACAACTCCATTCACACTTGAGCCTAGGTGCACGAATCTTGCCCATAGTTGCCCAAACATGGACATCCATATAAGTCGAGCACTAACTCACAAATTGGGGCCAAATTTTCATTCACTCTCATTCCTCTTCACCGTTTCCCTCTCTCTCTTGTCCCATCATCCACCCACTCAAAATTTCACTCTGTTTACCCTCATTCTCCTCATCATTTGTGGTCGCAACATTAATCCATTGATGATTCCGACCACTTCATGTGATCTTCACCATAATGTTTGCATAAAAAGTGACGGTTTTGGGCTTTTCTTCAAGAAAGTCTGAAATTTGTGGGTATCTATAAGAAAGTTTCTAGTAAGTGATTTATCCTCTTCAACCTTATGTCTTTGTGTGAATTTTTGCATTTTCTTGGCTAGTATGTGGAAGACACACAATTTGAATGGGTGAACATTTTGAATGCACACCAAGTGTTTGATTAAAGTTTTGTGAGATTGTCAGTTATTGTGGTTGGTTGATTGAGCATAGGTGATAATTTGAGTGCAAGATTAGGTAGTGTTAGGGGATTTTGGTGAATTTGTGAAGAAGGCTAGTGCGTGTTTAACGTTGGTGAGGGTGTGTGAGGAATTTTGGGTAGATTTGGTAGTTTGGTTGGTAGGAGTGGTATTTTGGAGGTGGTGTTATTTTGCTTGGTTATGTTTGAACAGGTGAGAAAGTATTCCGAAGAAATGTTCAAAGGGATCCACATCTGCATCGGCCGGTTACAACACTTTTAAGTTTGTCTCTAAGGCAGCTGCTGACCGGCATACGAAGTTTTTAGATACTAAAGTTTCCAATCCAAATAGAGGCTTCCTTACTAGAAACAAGCACATAATGGACATCATTACAGATCGAGGATGGGAAAACTTTGCAAAGCACCCAGAATCAAGCATGCAAGCAGTGGTCTATGAATTTTATGCTAATGCTTATTCCCTGCGAGAGGGAGCGGTATATGTCAGAGGGAAATGGGTGCCAATAAGTTAGACCATCATCAATGAGTATTATGGGCTCCATGATATTGAAAGAGATAATTATCAAAGATATTTGAAGAATGTTGTTACTGATGAGATTAAGTCATCTATTTGCACATTTAACATGGCATGGAAAACTGGAAGAAATAGTGTTCCAGTCAAACTTTCATCTCATGGCTTGGACAAATATGTGAAAGCTTGGCATCAGTTTGTTTGTGCCAAATTAATGCCAGTGTGGCATTTTAATCACATCACTAAAGAGAGGGCCACTTATTGTTTACAATCTTGACCAACAAATTTATTGATGTAGGTCAAGTGATATACCATCAAAGTACATAGAGTGTGTGCGATCTCAAGCTTGGCATGTATTTTCTATCTCTCATCACCGACTTATGCAAGCAAGCTAAGGTTACTTGGGAGGAGCACGAGATTTGGGAAGACTCGGGTCACCCCATCGATGATGGAGTTATAGCCAACTACAAAGAAGGGGATGACAATGATGAAGATGACCCTTAGCCACATCATCTAGTCAGCACCATGTTTGTATCGTATCGTTAGAAGTATATGAATGATTGGCTCGACCACATTAAAGAGAACCAATGCAATTTGGTGGATATGTTGCGACAAATGGCTGCGCATTGGAACATCAACATAGACAACTTTCATCCTATTAGCTCATTCCACATCAATGAGGAGAATGATGAGGAAGAAAAGGATTGAGCACTCACGCTCTTCGGTTGAGGGAGTAATTCATCTCTTTTCTTTTCTTTTTCTTTTCGTTTCTCTTCACATTAGGGACAATGTTTTGTTTAAGTTTGGGGGTAGCTGTTCTGCTTTGGTATTTATCGTTGTTTTGTGTCTTTAGTCATTTAGGCTTGTTTTTAATTTTCTTTGATGTTTAGGTTGGTTGTGTGTGAGTCTTTCCTTTGTTAAAAAAAAAATGTGTCATTTTGAGCATTAATTTTAGTTTGAAGGCTAATGATATAAATCTGATTGAAATCGGATATGGTTCTGAGGAGATGAAAACTATTGCCTTTGTGTGTGTGCTTGGTTCTTATGTCGTTTTGCTATGCCCTAAATTCTTTGACACTTTCGAGCACCCAAGCTATAATCACTTAGATTGTTTGTTATTTAGATGAAGTTTATGTTGGTTAACTGACCTCTTAATCTGAAAGCAAACTCTGGAACCTATTTGATATTCACTTGAGGCAAAATCCCTAACTTCACTTGCCAAGGACATGATTTAGGCCATCTTTGGATCGTTTGAGCCTTCGAGTAGACCCTTTTACATATGTATATCCCTAGTCACCTATTTGAGCCTAATTTGTACATTTTCTTTGTTACCTACATCTTTTAGCCTAGCTTTTTAATAATTTCCAAACTTTTTACCCTTTATCTTTAGCATGTTGATCATTCTAGGAATTATCTTGAGCTATGCTAATGTATGGGAGGATAGGTGGAGTTGTGAAAAGCTTGTTGTTATTTGTTATATTATTCAAAAAGAAAAAACAAAAAAAATATTAAAAAAATAAATAAAAAGTGGATGACAAAATAAGTTGAAATCAAGTTTGGGGGTGTTATTGAGAGTGGTAAGAAAGCTCTACAAAAGATCCTAGAATGGTTACATGTTTAAAGTGATTTGAGCCTCATTATTATCCATGTCCTACCATTACCCTAGCCTAACATTACAAGCTTAAAAATTCCTAATAATCCTTGATAATGTATTTGTCGACATTAGTGGAAAGTAAGGAGAAAAATAGGCTTATGGAGTTCAAAATTTTTCCTTATCCTGAGATCTTCTCAAAAGTCATTAGCTAACATAAACCAATCTAATGACAAATGTGTAAGTGTTAAAAGACACACACACTCAAGGAATTCGGGTATGGTAAGGTCATCATTTGAATTGAAATTCTACATTATTGTGACGATTAGAGTTTCCTTTGAATCATATACTTTGTGCAATCTTTGAGGCCACTATGATGAAAAACTTAAAATTGATGCTCAAATCTTTGTTTATGTCTTTCCATGTGTGTCTTTCTTTTCTTTTGCTTGAGGACTAGCAAATTCTCAAGTTTGGGGTCTTTGATAAGTTAGTTTTATACTAATTAATTGGGTACTTTTAACTTAGTATTTTCTTAGTTTTCAATTTGTTTTTAGGTTTTTTCACTTTGTTCTATTCTCTTTTATAGGATATAGGTAAAAAGGTGGGCTCGGTGGCTTTTCGGTGCAAATGGAGCTAAAATGGAGCATTGGCATACTTTGGTGTGAAGGCTATGCGTTTTGAAGCAAATGGGCGCCTACGCATCAATTTTCTGGGTGCCTGCACACTTGAATTGAATTTTCCAGTATGAAACCCTAGAGCTTAGAGCCTAGACATTATTTCAGTAGTGCCTGGGTGTCAAAAGAGACTTCCGTCTATGTAATTTTATGCCTAGGTGCTGATAAATTTGTGCCTAGGCAAGATCATGGTTGTGCAGGGCATACAATAGTTTTGTGCCGAGGCATAGAAAAAAGAAGACCTAGGCACCAGAGCGGGATTTTTCATAATTCCCTGAATTTGTTGATTCAAAAATGAGATCTTTCAACCCATAACTATAAATAGAATCCTTCTAGGTTTGTTGGAGAGATGTTTCCAGCACGAAAGAAAGAAGGTGTGAAGAAGAAGAGAGCAATTGGTGATTTGGAGAAGAAGAGTAGCAACTCCAGAAACAGAATGCGGCAATTCCATTTCATAAACCGTTTCCTTTCCTTTTCTCATCATGCTTAGGACTTCAATTAGGATTTATTTAGTTTCATTATGAACTAATTTCTTTTTCTTGGGTTATGATGTAGCCAGCTTATGAATGTTCAAAGTTATCATGGTTAATTCAATTCGGATATTTATTCATATCTATGTTGAGTGTTTAATCTATTCTTAATACTTGTGAAAGTGTGCGTATCCTTTCTCATTAATTTGTGATCCAATTTGTGACTGAGAAGTAATACTTGAATTAGACTTTAATTAAATACCATGAGATTGTCATAGGATAGAGATATCTATGAGGCTTATGTGATACTATGAATTTCTTATTCTTAATGAATCATGATAGATTTGGAGTTTGAGACCGAGAGGTGAAAATTGGCTTGTTATGGTAGTTTGCTAATGCTTGAGAAAGATTAGTGATTACATTAGGGAAGTTTGTCATCAGTATAAGAATAAGTATTGATTGATTAAATTTAGTGCTTTGAGCAAGATTAATCCGGTGAAATCAGAACCCTAGATATCCTAATAAATTGAATTTCTCCTTGTTAAATTCGTGTATTGTGTTTATTTTAATTTTCTTTTATTTATTGTCTCTCGTTATTTTATTGTTCAAATAAAATTGGGATAAAAGAAATTCGGTACTTAGTAGTAAAAAGTTCTCATTAGGAACGATATCTTCTTATCACTTTATTACTTGAACTGATTTGTGCACTTACGAAAAATGCCTATCACACTCTCATGGCCCCAATACACCCACACTCTACCCAAGCATACACCAACCAATACCTTTCTGCACCTATCACACTCCTATGGCCCCAATACACCCACACTCTATCCAAGCATACACCAACCAATACCTTTCTACACTAAAAAATTTGAGAAACAAGAGAGGAATTTAACTAAAGTCAAAATACAATCTTGGAGTGCTTTTGACTGGAGCAATTAAAAAATTAAGTCTTTGGGTTCCTCATGTAGTCTTGAGAACCTCCAAATCTTGCTTCCTTTCCGATGTAGGACTAAACTCCCCCTTTTATTAAGCCAAAATCCTAACAAGTCGGAATAGGGAAAAATGCTGTGGCCAGGCTTGCATTTCGTGAAAGGAAGGTGAAAAAATGCTTTAGCAAAAGAATTTGGATTTGCCTTCAATTCAATTTTTATTTAGCCAGAATCGCAAGAGAAATTCTAGTGATTAGAGAACAATTAGTACTTTTAAATTCTATTTCGTAGGACTTCTTACTCACAAATGTTGATAAGTGTGTCCAAGGGAAAAAGAGTACCCTTCTTTTCTTGGACGATGTTGGTACAGTTGATGAAAGTAGGTGGTTCCAACTGAAAGGGGTTCTCAAGAACTGTCATCCCAAAAGTGGTGACAACCCAAAATCAAGATATCGCTTGTCTAATGATTTCAAGTGGTGATTATTTGTTTACTCATCAGTCGTTGTCAAAAGATGATTGTTGGTTGATATTGAGGTCCACGATTGTTTCCCAAACAGATGGGGAAACGAATGGATGGCTAGACGAGGTTGAGAGAGAATGTGAGTGGGTGTGTTATGGCATACCGCTTCTTGCATGCAGTGACAATGCTAGACATTTTCATGAGGGGGGCTCAACTATGCAGTAGATAATTAGAGGAGATTATGTGCAAGATTTAACTTTTAGGGGGGGCGCTATTATGAAATTTTCTTCAAAATAATTGGGTATTTTTTGAAAAAAAAAATAAATAAATAAAAGTTGAGGGGGGCTTAAACCCCTTCAGCCTTCTCTAGCTACTTCGCTACTTGCATGCGCTTTTGAGTAGAACGGGCGATCAAAGAGATTACGTACATAGCAGGTTGGATGGCCCATTTTCAAAGTGATATTGGTAGTATTAGCAAGGGACAAGTTTACACAAGTCTATTGCTAAGCTATACATGAAGCATTCAATAGCTATTGAACGTAGTTGTCTCTTGTCGTGTTCAGTTTTTCCAAGAGACTTGACCATCGAGAGGGATAATAATGAAGTTCAATGGTGGAGTGCAATGGTTTTGGGACTTCATCACTCTAACGAAATTGAGAACTTGGAAGATGAACTACTAAGTTGCTTCAAGAAATTCATAGACCGTCATTGGCTGCAAGTTAAGGAGAAAGGTAAGATGCATAAATTCATTCATGATTTTCATCGTTTACTTTTCAAAGATGGATATTTTTTTATGGATAATTTCAATGAGTTCGGCAGGAGTCAAGTCGATAAGATGCCCGACCTCTGCTTTATATCATTGTTGAAAACATCTGAGGCATGAATTCCTACATTGAAGACTATAATCTGCATACATCGTTCGTTTTGCACTTGGAAACACTACCTCCTTTGCTCTGTGATGTGCTGGTAAAGCTAACTGGTCTTTGGAGACTCTACTTGCAATGCTTCCATATCGAGAAGCTATCAAATGCTATGGGGAGGTTAATACTCACCCTTTTAGGAAACTTCCAAAGTCTTTCTGCGAGTTGATTAATCTGCAGACCATAAGAGTGGAGAGATGCATTAATCTTGAGCAGCTTCCAAAAGAAATGGGAAAGCTAACTTACAACACCTGTAGATTGAAGGATGCAATAGTTTGCAGGGATTGCCAAATGGAATTCGGAGATTGATACATCTTCTAACCCTGGATATGTTCGTAGTTCCTTCTCCTGGAGATGAGGGAAACAGTGAAGCATTCTTGAGGATTGAAGACTTGGATCAAACGAAAGACCTTCAACGGTTCAGTATACAAATAAACAGGAGCGGAAACATGGAAACCGCGGATGATCAGAATCTGTTGGTGCAACTTTCAAACTTGGAATGGTTAGAAGTTCGAGGACGCAGAAGCACAACCATCAATCTCGGTCTGATGGATTCATTAAGAAGTCTGAAAAGAAATGTTCTGGAGAGCTGTCAAACTTAGGAGACTCTTCCTCCACTTGGAAATTTTCCTTCTCTTGAAGCACTCGTCAAAATTATGGATCGAGTAGAAAAGGTGGGCTCCGAGTTCTTGGGACTGAGTGGAGTGGATGCAACGTCGTTTCCAGCACTAAAAGAGCTTCATTTTAAAATCCTGCATGGCTGGAAAACATGGGAGTGGAACGCAATCGCGAGGGAAGAAAGGGGCAAACGTCCAAAGATACTTCCACAACTGTACTCATTGTGAATTTCAGACTGCAGCAGCCTAAGTTCCTTAGACAGATGCAGCTGCAAAATTTGGTTATAGATGGATGCCAAGTTCTCAAGCAGCGTTGCCAAGTCGGGGTTGGAGAAGATTGGCACAAGATTTCTCTAATCCCGAACATCGTTATTGAAGGTGAGGCAATGATCTCATCAGAAATGCAAGGAGGTTAGCCAAGCAGTACAACTACTAGTCCAGCCTCAATCTGAGGGGCTTCCCTAATCTCTCAGCCAAAGATAAAATCTGGTACGAGTGTGTTGCACTTTTTTATTGATATTTTGATCTTATCTTGTTTTTGTAGAAAATGGTTATTAACATGTTTTTATTTTTTTTTCAATGTTATTGACCAGGACAATTATTGGTGCTCTTTGAAGACAGAAAAAGGAGCCATCCCAAGTTTTGGGACCACAGTTTTTCTTTTTGTCTTTTCAATTAACTCAAGATTTGTCAAGTACATTCAATTTTTTTTTTTTCAAGTATAGCTCATAGAACTAAGAACTAGAAGCCGTTAGACAGTGAAATGGCGAAGTCGAATGTCATCTAATTTGGGTGTGTGAATGTGACCATTTTGACATGATCATGGCTTTTAACCGATTTGGTTGATACCAGGCTTTCCTTATCTCGGTGCTCATTTTTTCTGTTTTCAGCCCTGCCTGTCCAAGGATGGTGACTTTATAATTGTTGTTCAAGAGTCAGGAAAACATTGGTGCTTGGTAGTTGGTAATGACCATGTACAAGTATTAATTACACATATATACTATTCTTTGTTTTTGTTAGTTTTTTTTTTTTTTTTTTTCATTTTAGTTATGAAATTTAGCAGTCAAAATAAACACTTGAAATTCCCTACATTAGACTGCTTGGTTGATCCAAAAAGGGTGTCTAGTTGGTACACAGAATTAGTGGACGAATTGGGAGTAACTGGATTACCATCTGTTAGACAAATGAGTCTTAGGTTTAGTCTGACAATTATGGTTGTCCGTTTGTAATTTTCGACGTCTCATTCCGAACTACCTTAATGGCTAAAACTTCGAAATAGCACTATTTTTGTGAGTGCTTTTGCAGAGTTGACTTTATTGATAATTCTTGTTGATTGTTTAAATTGTTTGCACGGCTGTTATTGATCTTCAATCGAATTTAGTCTGAAAACTAGCATACAAAACTCAGATTAATCAGTGGGATACAAGCCGCATTTGCAAGTTGAGCACTGACATTTTTATGGTTACTTGGAAGATTTTTTTCTTCCTCCAAATTTTGGCAGGAATGATTGTTCGTAAAGGAAATAATAAATCAGATTTCGCATGGTATCAAGATGTTCACACATATCTTCACTTCAACCTACAATAAACAAATAGTGTTCCACATGGGATTCAACTAAATTCCCAATTTGGTGATGGATGGGAATGTAAGGATACTGCTAATCTCTTTTTTTTTTTGACAAAAAAAAAAATCATTAAGGAAACTAGTACCCTGATTTTGTTTTTCTTGTATTTCTCATCTTTTTGTTTTTTTTAACAAGTCCCAAAGTTAGATTGCAGCTTACTCCTTTTGTTTTTTTGTGGTCAAAGAGGTTACCAGTGAAACAAAATGTCAAATTCTTTAGTTTTAACTGAATGCCAAAATTAGTGAGTTCTCTCTCTCTATTGGTTCACCCTTAATGACAAAGATATGTTGACACCACATGAGGAAGAAGATTACAAGAGAAATCATATGCTTTACACTCTCAATCTCTGTGTTTATCTCTCTCCCCTCTAACCCAACAATCCCCAACACAATAAAATATAATTAATTAGGGCAACTAAAAACATATATGCGAGAAGTATAAAGGTCGATTCGCGTGCTAACTCAGCATTAGGATCCAAACATCAACAATAATGGGTTGGACATTTCACAAACCGCCCACATGCCGTCTGCCGTCTACCCCTCCATGTCCTTCTCCTTCCACCGATATCCTTTCCGAACCAAAAAAAAAAATCCCTCAACTACCCCCCTCAAGCCAAAAAGGCAAGGTTTCTAGCAGGCATAGATCTTGACAATGTCCATTTTTTCCCACGGGAAGCTTGTTCCCATTGTTGTGTAGATTAAATAAATCATAGTATATTTTACATTGACGAGGTACCATGGACAGTGGACTTAATCATAGAATAAAGTTGAGGAAATAATACTTAAAATAAGCTAGTAATAATGAGGGTATCTGACTTTATGCTGAAATGACGTACTTTGCAATGAGTTCATCCATATGCACTAGGCATATATACCTATATATATATTATATATATATATATATATATATATATATATATATATATATATATATATACTCTAACACGTCTACAAGAGTAAGTCTGAAGGTATGGGAAGGATATTCAATTTGTCCCCGTACAAAAAGAAAATGGTGAAGAAGAAGAAATTGAGGAAGAAAAAAGAAACTTTATAAGAATGGAATGTTAATGTGGAAATGAGTTGGTGTGTCCTAAGATTGGAAAAGGAACCCTTCACGAGTAACACTAAGTAGACTATATATATTATATTTTGTAGTTGGGCTATAAATATATGTAGGCCAAACTATACACGATAATTGGGTAGCATTAAAATGGTACACTTTCCAATTGTCCCACCAATCCGAAATTTATGTATATAATATTTGGAGGGTGCGGCACCTTTTTTCATACACCATTTGTAACATGATTTATGTTATATTATATCAATCAGGTGATTCAAATTTGATATTTTTCAGTAATATTTATTTTTTTTATACAAATATCTAAATAATATCATGTGATAAGATTCTAAATAAAAAGTTAAGTGTAAAACATCTAATTATTATGAGTTTCTAAATAAAAAGTTACAAATGTCGTATGGTATGCAGTACCGTATACGAGGTATATATATATATATATATATTTTTTTTTTTTTTTTTTTTTTTTGGTTATGACAGCGCATGGATAGTGAGAAGTGAGAAACACCTTTGGACCATATCTTTGCTTCCTATGGTCAAATAATTTTCTTTTGAGAGAGTTTAGAAAGAGTAAATAATTCTATCTTGCTGGTGGATGAGATGACAAAAGGACTACGCGGTTGGATTGGTCTTAAATGCAAACTTTATAAACTATAGGGAAACAAATTAAAAACCCAGAAAAATAGGTAGAGGAATCTTTTCTATTTTTCCAAAATAGCTTTTTATTCTCTTTTTTTTTTCCCCCTCCCTCTTTCGCAAAAGGAGGCTGTGAGGGGGGGGGGGTTTCAGTTATTGTTAAGGAAGTACCAATTTATGTAGATTTCAATATCTAGACTTAAAAAGGCACAAAAATCTCTTCAATAATTTCAACGTTTCTTTTGTTCTTGCAAACAAAGAAAATGTCATCCATTCCGAAATTTCTCCTTGATAGTTTAGAGTAAAGAGCAGAGTCAGAGTACTCAATTTAAAGTGAATAAACATAAGTTCATATTCAATCTCATGACAAGCTCACAGCTCCAAATTCTAATAAAGCATGGGTCCAGTCTCTGATCAGAGTGCTGAGCTACCGAACCGGTAGCTCGGAGAGCCGCTCATCATTTGTGTCATGTAAAGGTTGACAACCTAGACGATGTTTTTAATACTAGGGCTTCGAAAGCAATATTTTTCTGACATCCATGCGTGTCGATTGATAAGAGACCCAATTATTGCATTTCTTTTTCTTTTTTTTTTTTTTTTTTTTTTTTGTAACCACTCTTTTATACGAAAACCTATTAGTTGGAGGCTGATAAGATTATTTATAATTCCATGTATCGCCAAACTATATTAAAATATCACTAAGTTTTCCCAGTAATTAATCATTGGCTAGACAACAACCCTTAACACTATAAACAGGTGGCTAACCAGCATTTTTTATGTTAATAAATTAACCTATTTCATTAGTCACATTTTTAAATTTTAATTATAAATTCTAACATAATATGACTAAGAAATATGATTTCTTTTTATATACAGAATATGTTTAAAGACATATACTCATTCATTTGCCAATAACATATTTAGAGCCCACATATTGCCTTAGGTACTGTCCAAATAATATTGTAGTATTTTCCAATCATCCATTATCTTCCTCTTTTTTTTTTTTTTGGTGAACATCATCCAGTCCTTTATACTTCTTTTCTTTTTTGACATTTTCTGCCTACAAGCAAACAAAAGCAATTCTCTGTATAGCTCATTGGTGTTGAAATGTCAGCAAGCACTATTATACACGTGGCGATGCAATTCCTTGAATTTTAGGGGCATCACAAACCCATACCTATTATGGTAGGATTGTTTAATTTTGACGTATTAAATGATGTCTAACCAATTATATTTTAATATATTATGAAAAAGAAATTAAATCTTAAAATTTTAAAAAATCAATTATAAAGCATTTTAATTTTTTTAAAAATTATATAATATAATATTATTAATTACATATCATTTAAGATGCGAAAAATATAATAGAAGATTTGAGTCTATTATTATGAGCTCACAGAGCCCCGTAATATTTGTGCATTCTTACTTGATATATCAAATAAGCCACAAACAGATCATGAAATGCTCTTAGCACAATAGGGATATCCAATATCGCATTATTGTGACATTATACAATTTTGTTGAGAATTATTTCTTCGTAGTTCTGTAAGCTCATCCATCCATTTTAGATTGTCATATAAAATGTTTTTAAATAAAAACACAAGAACATTCATCAATATTATTGGAACAAAAAGAAATGCGGCAACATTTCACGTCACACGGTCAAGATGGTTTGAACAACAATACTAATCATTGCTCTTATGTTATAAATCAAGTGGGACCCCCTTTTTTTTTTATTGAAAAAAATGAGATCAGTGGGAGAGGGTGATCCTCAACCACCATTTTGGACAATAATCCATACCCTTTACGAAATTAGGGACCATCTTAAGAAATTAGGGACCATCTTAAAAATTCTATATATAGGTATACTGGGGACCATCCTAAAAATTCTATATATAGAGGTATACTATTTTATCAAACACCCTTATATAACTGTACTTATATTTTTATATATGTTTTCATAATAATCAGTTGATTATAATATAATATTTTTAATAATATTTATTATTTACATTAATCTTTCTAAAATGTAGTACATATTATAATATTTAAAATAAAGAGTTACATATAAATTAATTAATAATTACAAGATAATAAATAGAATGTTACAAGTGTTAAACAGATTCGGTTGTTGAATAAGAAAGCTTTCCAATAATCTTCAATCTAAAGACTCCAAAAAAAAAAAATTTTGAATTTCTCTTCATGTGATGTGCCAAAATTACTTTCATTAATTCTAGTCAATATAGTCTATCCACATGGGCCAATGCCCTTTGTTCCGCAATCAACGCAACCTAATTCATCTATCTATCTATCTAACTTTGGAGTTACAATGTGAAAAAAATATATATAATAATAATAATAATAATAATAATAATAAAGGGAACTTATCTGCAAGGTGCAAAAGATCAGAAGAGTACAGTTCATATCCCACTAATTATAGAGTACTGCTCTTTGGCCATGATCTGCTCTTTTTGCTTTTTTTAAGCGCGTTGATCGACCTATCTCACTTTCATTATTTATCGAATATTTCGTGTAAAGCCTTTAAATCATTTGTATTCTCCTAGTGACAATTACTATTTTTCATCAATCATAGGTGTTCCTTCTTTCAAATGGGGTTTTTCTATTGTGCTGGGAGAAGAATTCTCGGCTCTGATATCGGAAGTAGGATCTACTTGTGACCATGTGATTATTCTGAAAGTACAATATATTTGTAAAATTTGGATATCATAATTAGAAAATAAACTGACGTGCTTCCAAACGGATATTGACCATGTTATAAATTGAAACCCCGTTTTTATTAACCTTTTCATCTCATTTTTATTCAATCATTGTCAATAAACAAAAAATTGTATTCTCAGGTAACTTTTTTTTTTTAACATATTATTACCTTTCAAGATTTGAATACGTGAATTCTTTCTTAACTCACCCTATCCTTATCAACTAGACTTGTGCCACCTTTTTTTTTTTTTTTTACATATTATTAGCTAGTTTCAAAACTTTAATATGTGAATTCTTTTTAACTCACCCTATCCTTATCGAATAGACTTGTACCAGTTGGCCCCAGATACCTATATTCGATATTGGATTTATCACTAGATATTCATATCCGGCATCAAAATAATTTACTGACTGCCAGTGGTTAACACTTGAAAATCAATGTTAGTTTGATGATCACTTATTGCTTTTTAGGTGAGATCGATAGTACTGATTATATCCATTTTTTAAAACATATATATATATATATATATATATATGTGTGTGTGTATATATATATATATATATATATAAATAACACTTTCATACTAAATGCTATTTCATAAATCGCCTATCTAATGGCAATCAACTTAAAGTATAAAATCTAGTTTAGTGTCTTTGTCTTGCTCAGAATTCACCTAATTTAAGCTTTTAACATGTCACCTTAAGGATCTATTGGAATAGCATTCAACAAGCTGTTTTTGGCTTCCTGAATTCAAAAGTTACTTCTAAAAGTAGTTAGATGATCTATAAGAATAGCTTTTAGTTAGCAAAAGAGTTTTCTATCAAAGCTAAAAAATACAGCTTTTAGAAAAAACTGCTTTTGACTTTATAAGTTTAAAAGATGCTTTTAAAAGTGTGTATTATCTGTCATAAGAGCTTTATGTCACAGTCAAAAAATGCAGTTTTCAAAAAAAAAATCTTCGGAATAGACCTTGTATCAAATCTTAAGTTAGACATTATAAAAAATATTTTAATATTATTATTCCTTATTAGAAAATTTTAAAATCATTTTAATTTTAAAATTTTTTTTAAAAATCTGGCTATCAAACACTTACTGAAAAATCACGGCTTTTTCTTTTATTTTTCTAATAACTAATAACAAAAATAAAAGTCCTGTGAAACGGGTCTAAATAATTGGAATTTTGATGTAACATCTCTAAGATAGAGTGAAATAATGTCATTTACCGGGGTTACTGCTTTAGGCAATGTATTAAAATTTTGGTATACAGAGATCAAGAGCAACATATTAGACAAAAGATTTTTTTTTTTTTTTTTTGTGTGGGGGGGGGGGAATTAAAAGCTAGACAATTGAAGATTTTTGTTTGTAATCCAAAGCCCAGTTGAACGATCATATCTCATCGCCCATTGGATTTAACAAAATTTTCTAAAAATTGAGTTATTGTTTCAAAAATAATTAATTAATTAAATTATTGTGTTTTCTTGAAATTCTTTATTGATTTCTTAATTCAACAATATATTCATGGTTCTTTTCAAATCAATGGATAGCAATACTTCATTGGAAATAAAATATAAAATTGCCTGTGGACGATGGAGAGAAAAGTAATATTCAATATTTTGAAAATGAATAAAAGAAAAGGTATTTGTCTTTGACAGCAAATCCTATATCAATTCAATTACCAAAAAAAAAAAAAATCCTATGTCAATTCATTATTAGAGAATTCATTTTCATTTGTCTTATCAATTCTTAATTCCTAAGGTAGAGATATAACCAATATTTAATGCCTTACATAAAATATTCATAAACTCGTATAAATGTGAATTTTTCATATTTGATTATTATTTTGGAGGCTCTTTGGTTCTTTCATTTTATTTTTCTTTTTGGTGTGTGTTTTCTAAGGATTAAATAAGTCCAAATTATTACAAATAAAATAAAATAAAAAAGAAAGACTTCCAAGTAGTATAAAATTAGAGATTCGACTTCTTTCGTCCACTTTTACACTCGAAGTAAGACGTTTATTTTCAAGCAATTTTTTGTAAAGTATATTGTCAAACAAATTTTTTTTTTTTAATATATTGTCAAACAATTGATAAATGACATAGTTGCGGCTGAGAAAATAAATAAATAGTTTTTTTTTTAATCTCAGTAGTTTTTAAATATATTTTATTTATTTATTTTTATTTCCGTAAATATGGTATTGTATTCTCTTAAATAATATTCCTAAATATTATCACATTCTTTACTCGACAAAAGTTGTTGTCCCCGAATTATTACAAATAATAACTCCTTTATCTTCAAAAAAAAACAAGCAAACAAACAAACAAACAAATAATAACTCCTTAAAAAAACGAAAGGGAAATGAAAAATAAATAAATAAATAAAAATCCCACTTCAAAGAAGCTTTGTGTCCACGCACTTTCTAATGCGAGTGGAGATGATCCTCCACAGCAATTTAAAATTAATGGAAGAAAAAAATAGATAAATATACTTCCACACAGGAAGAGGAAAATAAAAATAAAAATAAAAATAAAAAGACTTTTGCACAAAACATGAAGAAATCCAGAATTCTTAGTCACGTGTTCTAATCTTATCACATTCATATCTATCTAATAATATTATGATATGTCAATTTAAAAAAAATTTTAATTATAACATTATATCATATCTATTAAAATTTTATAACATCATATTTGTTAAATACATGTCATATTATTATCGTAAATACATGAAAATAGACATAAATTAAGGATATGAAAAGAGATGTAAATAAAGTAGACATGTGAGATTCTCTCGAGTAATTTAGTAAGTGTCACAGCCCATAGAATTGGGGAAAGAAAAATTTAGAGGTTACAAACAAGCAAAGCAAACAAGAGAGATTCACAGGAGAGGCAAAAACACTGCCACCACTGCAAGTTGGCTCGCTTTTGTCTCCTCCAAAGGGCTCTGAAGTTTTTTGTTGGATTTTGATTTGACTTTTTTATTTTATTTTTTTTCTATTATTTTTAGTGAAGAAATTGATTAGACTTACAATAGTAAGACAATATTAAACTTGTCATTAGCTAGTCATTAGTATTAATTCAAGAACCGTTGTTCAAGCTGCTCCACAACCATACCCATTTTATTATTATTCTAATCCATGACAATGATTTACTATTTCAAATAGAAGAAAAAGTCTTGGGATATATTTATATTTTGTTCCCTTATTTCAAAATAAATGATGAAAGGTGTCCATGAAAGTGAAATGTGAGTGAAAGATGCGTTACTTTCTAAGCAATATCTTAGAACTTGAAATATGTCGTTCAAAATTTTATAAGTAAAAAATAAAAAAAACAAATGTAAATTATATACAGGTTACCAAGAAAAGAAACTACAAAATAAGCTTATTTTACAAGGGGATGAACAATTAACAAATCAAAAGGAATGTCATCTCTCTTTTTTTTTTTTTTTCTTTTTTCTTTTCAGGAAAAAGGGTCATTTTTATCATAACTAAATTCTTTAGGATCGGGGATGAATGGAACCTATTAGAAGTACAAATCACGCAAGTGACGCCGGTATATGGACCGTAATGCCACGACTAGGACTCATGTCAAAGTAAAATTGTGAATTATCCAATAAATTTTATCTTTACAGTTGTTCATTTTATGCACAATGTTATCTTTACTTTATGGTGCTAAAATGGCGGAATTTATAAAATAAAGAAAACAAATAAATAGAGAGATTTAAACACTTGATAATTATGTGTATCGAATGATTAATTATCGTCCCGCAATGATATCGGTCCTAACATTTTCTTTCTATGATAGAAATTGAAAATTATCGACTAAAAATTTTCTTCTACATATTGTTCTTTTTACCCATGATATCTTATTCTATTAGATAATTATTTATAAGGTATATATACCTACCAACACTATTTGTTTCCTTCCAAATTTTTTGCATGTTATTTTAGTAGCTAATATCCTACTAAAAAAACAACTAGATTTTTTTATATCCAAATAATTTAAAGGAAAAAGAACCCCCAAAAAAAAAAAAAAAAAAAAAGTTGCTAGACAATCCCCTATCGTCCAATATATGTGCATGAAAGATGTACAATTCATGGCTAAATTTAACAATTAATTAAGTAGTTAATTGCAAATATTAGTATTTTCTTATGGAACAAATATTAGAGTTGAAGAAGACAGAAAAAAAAGAAAGAAAGAAAGCAAGTTTTCAAAATTATAAATGGACCAACAGATTTCAATCAAAATGAACTTTTAGCCTGTGGAAGAGACATCTAAACTAATGCTTAATTTTTTATGTTTCTCATGCAATATAACAACTAATCTGCAAAGCCATCATCAATGCCATCCTCAATTTCACTTTTTTGCAAACTGGCATTTGCCAACTTGAAGAGCAAGAGAAAAAATGAAATTTAAAGGAAATGAAAAGGAGTGGGGACTACTTATACTATACATGTATGAAAGAAAATTCTTTGAGACTAGCTTATTCTACCTAATCACTTTATGTGATTTTAATTTGGTTTTTTTATTTAATTGATGAGACAAAATTCATTATTCACTTGTGTCATTTTAATTAAAGGTGCATTGATTTTGGACAAAGATTTTAGTTTTTCTATCCAAAAACTTGCCCCCCTTTCTTTATAAATAATAATTGACATCCCTTGTAGTCTTCACTTTCAAATAATTTAGAATTATGTAATTGGGTTTTAAAAAATATATGTATACATATCGACCATTATTAGAATATATCAAAATCAAATTACATAAAAATAAATAAAAAAGATGATTTAACAAAATTTGATAAAGTCCAACTTTTTTTTTTCTAATACCTTACCATAGAATTACGTCATAATTTAAACGAAGGATATTTAGGATTTCGAAAGATTAAGAGGAGGGTTAAAAGTCAAATTGCAAAGCATGATAGTTTGACAATCTTGCTCCAAAAAAAAAATAATAATAATAATAATAATAATAATAATAATAATTCTAGAAGTCTGACTAATTTTGCAAGTGCTAAAGATACTGTCTTCAATATCAAAGAAGAAATGAACACACGGATATCTAGAGAATTGACAATCTTCCAAAAGAGCAAAAATTAAACATGTGATTTAGGCTTTTTTTCCCCAATTCCAATTCATGGAAGAAGGAAGTGGAAGTAGACTTGACAATTTGCGGTTTAAGATAAATTATTTTAATAAAATATATTCTTTAGAAAACTTCCTAAATAAGAAAAGAAAAAGGAAATAGTATCATGTTTGTCTTTTTAGGGCAAATATATGGTTGGTGTTTCACCTTTTTAACTCGGTACATTGAAATCAAATCTAAATTAACATTTTTTTTTTCTGAATTTGGAGTGGAAAATTCGAATTCGACTGCATTTTTTAGTAGAGTTAGATATAATAATACCATTAAATAATACATGTAACCACAATTAAACATTTGTTTTTGTTGACATAGAAACCTTTTTCTTTTTTTTTGCTTTTTTTTTTTTTTGAAGTTGAACTTTTTTCAAGTTTTTAATTATTCATGTCTAATAACGTCGTTTTCACACTGCTAAAAAAGTAAAAATAAAACCGTTATTTGAGGTGGCTTAAAAGATTTCATATTCTTTCCTTGTTAGAGGAAAACGGAGGTGCTTTACTGTCATAATTTAGAAAATTAATGTCGGCATGTAACTTCTTACACTTTAATTACTCGTCATCAAAAAGTTTCTTACTATTAATTAAAAAAAAATCTATGATTTGAAGATGCAATTTTTCAGTCATAAGATATGATCATAACAATGGAATTAAAAAAGTAGAAGAAACAAGTAAATATACAGTTCTTAAACATATTTGAATAAAATGGTCGAAATTTATTTTATTTACAAAAATAATCGTTAATCAGTGATTAACCATTTATTATAGTTAATTAATGAAAAATACATAATATTGATCAATCATTAATTAATTATGATCAATTATTGATCTTTTTAAAAAATTAAAACAATCATTTTCTTAATTTTAAGAATTTCAGCTATTTATTAAAAACTTTTTAAAAAGGTCATTTACTCACATATGTCAAAAAAGATCGTTTAAATTAACAAAACTTGATAAAAATATAACAATTAAAAATTATAATTTATCAATAGGATATTTTTTTTAAGGGTAAGACTGTGGTAAATACCATTTTATAGACACTATTGGTAGAGTTCTTTTTTAAACCATTAAGATGTAATCAAACGGTTAAGATTTTACTTGTATATGATAGTTATAATGCACATTACCTCATACTAGTATAAACTAAAAAATTAAAAAATAAATTAAAAAAACTACCCCCAAGGCCGATAGAGCCACCCGACCGACGCCGAGGAGTCCCCCCCCCGGGCCGACAAACTAGTTCTAGTCACCCACCCCCCTACGCTGACAATCGATGACCATGGAGGAGGTTGGGCGCCAGATCTCCCTCCGCCCCTCTCTCTCTTCTTTCCTTCTGCCGTCACAGTCTGGGTCTCCAATCTCCATCGCAAGATCCACATTCTCGGTTCACTATCCTTTCCCTATGAGGATATCATCGAGTCCAGCCACAAGCCGCTTTATTACGTTCGCTACCCATTCGATTCGAGGTTTGCGACCTGACACTACTATGGATCTCCCCTCCATCTTTGGCCATCGCAATTTGCGGCGTTGTGCTTCGATGGCTTAGCGAGGCTCGACCATGAAAACTCTGGAAATGCGATCTTGACATGACAGCAAGATCTGCGAGTGTTGTCGGAGTCTGGACGACACGGCCGTTTATCGGGCATGATCTAAACACCACAACTGCTAGTCACGATCTGCATGCCAGTGGCCGGAGAGAGAATGAGGCCAACGACAACATCTAATCGGTGTCTTCTTCTTCATCTCCGGTGATGGGTCGGCAGCGATCAGATCTTTTTTTTTCAGATCTGGGATTTGTGGAAGGAAAAAAATTAAAAAAATGTAAATCTAAATTAATATAAATGATTGTATGTATACAAGACTATATTAATATTGAATGCACCGTATATCATAGTTATTTATTTACTCACACAATTATTTTTAACCGTTAGATTGATCACTACCGATAGTGCTCCTCAATTGAGCTCTACCACAGTCTTTTCCTTTTTTTCATACTCCATTACAAAATCTTAAGAAAAATAAAAAATAAAAAATTTTCTTACTATGTCTTAATAGATTAAGCTTTAAAAACTTAAAATATATACATTCACTCTTTAAATAAAATAATAAAATAACAGAAAAAAATAAAAGAGAGAGAGAGAGAGAGAGAGTCCCAAGTAAGTTCAAAAGATGACGCATGTGAAGAACCATTACTAATGTGGCTCCAAATATGACACAATTTATGACCAGATAAATTAAAGAAGAGAGTAATTACCAGATATAACGGTTTCTTTTTGTTTATAACAAACCAAAATCTATATGATCACTAAATAGCTGTAAAAAAAATGAATTAAAGTTGCCTGAAGATGAACTTTTAGAATGCAGCCAAATCACATTAAATTGCTTTTCTTTTCTTTTTTTTTTTCCTTTTTTTTTTTTTGGGGCCTCTCTCTCTGACTCCCATCCAAAGAAAATCCAAATGATGGCCAGAGGGTAAATGATAGTTCACAACATGAAACTTGTGGACGAGCTAGCAAATTGAGGTTGAGATGAGAAATATATATAAATATATAGATTAAAAAAAAAAAAAAAAGGGGACCAGAATTTTTGAATCTTAGTGCGCTCCAACGTTCAAAACCAAACTAGGATCCCCGTGATTCATCGAACGGTCACAAATTTCCATGTGATTGTCATTAAAATTGGATTTTAGCAAAAAAAACCCCTCCAAAATTAAAAACACAGTGTTTTTAACCCTCGCTAAGCAAAAAGTGTTTCACTTTGGTGACTATAAATACCCAGAGACAGTGTTTCACACTTCAAACATCTCAAACACCAACACCATCTCTCTTTCTCATCATTATACCTTCCTGTCTACGTGAAGAAAACATAAATAAAACCCTCTCCAAACTTTTCTCAAAATCTTGTCCCTTGTAGAATTATGTTTTTTCTCCATTCAAAGTTTCATTGAAATTATATCTTTCCCCACTTGTATTTTCACCTTGTTTTGCGGTTTCGATAGACACCCGCCTCCACGAAAATGAGAATCCTGAGATGGGTTCAAGCTCTCTTGTTGATTTTCTCCTTTTTTGGTTTGTTTTGCAAGTCTCTAGCTCAGGTATCCCCGGCCTGCTCGGAAGAAGATAGAGCTGCTCTTCTGGGATTCAAGGCGACGATCGTCAAGGACACGACGGATTCTCTCTCGACATGGATCGACAAAGACTGCTGCGGAGGCGGCTGGGAAGGCGTTCAGTGCAATGAGGCCGGGAGGGTCACTGTCCTTGAGCTGCAGAGACCAAACAAGGACAATGCCCTTTACATGAAGGGCACTCTGTCCCCTTCTCTCGGCAATTTGCGCTTCTTGGAAGTGTTGACCCTAAGCGGGTTGAAGCAAATCACAGGTCCTATCCCGGAGAGCTTCTCGAATTTGACACGCCTCGCCCAACTGGCCCTTGAAGACAACTCCCTCAAAGGTACTATCCCTTCGGGTTTAGGTCGTCTGACCGCGCTTCAAGGCCTTTCCTTGAGTGGCAACCACTTGACTGGGCAAATTCCTCCGAGTCTAGGTAACCTCAGAAATCTTCTCCAACTCAACTTGGGAAGAAACTCCCTGAAAGGTCCCATTCCAACCACTTTTCAATACTTTCATGGTTTGCAGTATATCGATCTTAGCTCCAATCAGCTTGCCGGGCTCATCCCGGATTTTGTAGGGCAGTTTCAAACCATCACCTTTATTGACCTTTCGAGTAACCAGTTGTCTGGGCCGGTGCCCATTTCCTTGTTCAGCCTGGCCAAGCTTCAGGACTTGTCCTTGAGCCATAACCAACTCACCGGGAAAATCCCTGTCCAGATTGGGGGACTAAAATCCCTAACCAGCCTCTCGCTGAGTGGAAATCGGTTCACCGGTAATATTCCCGCATCCATTTCAAGGTTACCGAATCTTTGGTACCTTAACTTGTCCAGAAATGGATTCTCCGACCCTATACCGAATACCCTTGCCAGTGGCATTCCTTCTCTGTTGTCAATAGACCTTTCTTACAACAATCTCAGTTTAGGGACTGTTCCGGATTGGATCGGAAGCCGACAACTTTCAGATGTCCATCTCGCTGGCTGCCAGCTTAAAGGAGTCCTTCCAAGCTTTACACGGCCGGATTCTTTGACCTCCATCGACTTGTCGGATAATCTCTTCACCGGTGTGGTTTCCAAGTTCTTCACCAACATGTCAAGCCTGCAAAAGCTCAAGCTCTCGAACAACAAATTGAAATTTGATCTTTCAGAAGTCAACTTGCCAGACGGGCTATCGGTCATCGATTTGAGTTCAAATGAGCTTGTGGGATCTCTATCGAGGATCCTAAACCGTACGAGTAGCTTTTTGGAGTTCTTCGACGTATCGAGGAATCAAATTTCAGGGGTAATTCCGGAATTCAGAGAGGGCTTGAGGTTGAGAGTGCTCAATCTAGAAAGCAACAAGATTGGCGGACAACTCCCTGGTTCACTTTCCAACCTTGTTAACCTTGAAAAGCTGTCGATTTCAAGGAACCTGATAACGGGCACCATTCCTACGAGTTTAGGCCTACTGGTGAAACTTCAATGGCTTGACCTCTCCATCAATAGTCTCTCGGGTCGAATCCCAAATAGCTTGTTGGGGATTGAAGCTCTGAGACATGCGAGTTTTCGGGCAAACAGATTATGCGGGGAGATACCACAAGGCCGGCCATTCAACATCTTTCCCCCGGTTGCTTACGCCCACAACTTGTGCCTATGCGGCAAGCCATTGCCGCCTTGTAGGGAAAAGAAATCGGAAGAGATGAGGCAGTAGAATGCTGACTTCGTCCCCCAGGAGCAGATATGCTGCTCATGCCAGATAAGAGCAAGAGAAATAGCTCCATATTCTACCTATATAATCTTCTACTATATTTATTCATTTCTATTATTAGTACTTCAAAAGGAGATTATTTGTGTCATTCTAAAGGAAAATCTTAGATTTACAGCATACATTTTTTTTTTAATTGGGTTTTGAGAAAAGTACATTACATAAATAAGTTACAACGTGTTTAGCCAGTAAAATCAAATAACAGCAAAAATGCAAGAGCAAATAATAGACGTTAATTGTTTAACAAGAAGTTAAAATTAGACTAAAAATGCTGATTAAAACATCAAGCGTTCAAGCAGCAAGAAAGGGCAAATTCAGAAACTACACTGAAATTGGAAACCACCTATGATCTACATTTTTAACTTGACTTAACAACCAGCTCAAAAAATTTACAAGACGTTTAACCAAAAATCTCAAAAACTCCACTACTATCCTACTCTCCATCAGATACTTCCTCCACTTCTTGTACTTCCTTCTCTGGAGCTTCTTTCTCAGAACCCACTTCTTCCTGTTTGAACAAAAATACAAACCACTATCACACAACAGGAACATAACAAACCCGGCAAGTATTCAAATATTTGAAAACTAGAAAGATTTACCTCTGCATCTTCAGCATTATCTGCCTCCAAGGCCTTCTGATACTCCACTTTAAGCTCGGCAGCTTTGTCCTGATAGCGCTTCTTCTCCTCATCGCTCATAGACTTCCACTTCTCACCGCCCTCCTTCGCAACCTAAATTCCATCAAAAAGTATAATTTTTGAATTCCAAGACCCTTTGCAAACTATGACAAGAGAGTAAGATAAAATAAAACAACTCACCGCCTTAACATCCTTAGAGTCAGGATGGGCTTCTTTGTACTCTTTTCGGAAGTCATCCCTGATAGATTCACAAGCCACATTAACACCAAAAACAACATCTTAGACCGCAAAACATAAGGACAGAGAACGAATGTGCCTTACATGAAGATGAAAAAGGCAGTTGGAGGACGCTTGGGCTTGTTCGGATCCTTCCCCTTCTTGCCCTTCTTCTCAACTTTGGCTTTCTTCGGCTTTGGTTCGGTTGATGAGGACTTCTTCCTACACAGCCCCACATAACCAAATTGAACACATAAAACTCCCACAACCAAAAAGAACAACATAAATCAAACAATTGAAAACAAAAACAATGGTTAATGGTAAAGGGATTACTTCTCAGTAGGCTTATTCGGTTCACCGGGCGTCTCCACAACTTGAGCCTCTGAAGTTAACAGAACAAAAATAAAATTTAAAAAAAAAAAAAAAAAAAAAAACCCCCCCAGTTTTCAGAAACATTCGGATCAGTGAAAATGAGGGTTCACAATACTAAAGGATCAATGATAGCGAGAGCTACCGAGATTCATTTTGATTTTGGCGTCGAGGCTGCAACAGTGAAAGCTGATCAACGCAACCGGAACATCTTTGTTGCATTCCTCACTTCACCAAAAATAACAAACTTCTTAAACAAAATTCAAATTACAAAAACTAAAAATTAAGACCAAAACAAACAAAAACAAGAAACCATGAAAATTAAAACCCTGATAAAATCATTTGCCTATGTCACAAAGTAAAACGCATACTAAAAATTATTTGGAAGGAGAGAGAGAGAGAGAGAGACAGAGAATTTCCATCAGTTTCCATCAAAATACAATAATCTTCTTAATCTAGTATGGTTATAATATGATCAAAACGTACCCCCAAAAAAAAATTGTGTCTTACAAATAGATATAATAATAAAAAAAATCATTCCCAAGTAAAGAATTCTCCAAAACCAAAAGAACAAAACTTCAATTTATATAAATAAACAAATACACAGAGTTGACCATTTTCTCTACAACGTTCACAGTCCTACATCAATTTCTCTCATTAAAAAATTTCAAAAAAAAAAAAAAGGGAAGAAGAAGAAAGAAAATAAAGCAGAAGAAGAAAAGTAGTACCAACGGGCAAAAGCACTGCCATCTTTAGCGCGAACGAGAGAGGGAGCAGTAGATTCCTGAGAAGCTTCGACTCTCTTCCTCGCCTTCGTCGGATTCGACTTCACAGACCCACCAGCCATTTTCCTTTTCGCTTTCTTCGTAACCAAACAGCTTAAGTTGCAGAGAGAAAATGAGCGATTCGAAGTTATGGAGTGAAGCGATTTCGGAAGGGAAGGAAATGTATTTTAAATATGGGTTGATGAGTGTTTTAATTTCTGTTTGGGAAGTGGGAAAGTTTGAAATTGCCCAAACATTTGTTTGCCGCGAAAATGAGAGCAAAAGAAACCACCCCCAAAATGAAAGTGTGAAAACGAAAACCATCGCGCCAATTTTTATTTTCTTTTCGTTTCTTTTCTACCGAGCGAGATTTGGATCGATGACTTGTCTTCATCTCTAACCGTCCATTTTCTGTTATTTAAAAGCCATTGACGGTGTGGATTGGTTTTGCCCCCTTGTGTATTCCGCTTTGGAAGACCCAACTCATAAGTGGGCCTTAAGGAAGCCCATTAGGGTGGAGAGAAGCTGTGGAAATTAGAGATGTGAAACGGGCCGATCCGGCCCTGCCAGATCCATTTATTTTGAGCCCATTAGTATTTTATGTCGGGCTCATACCGATTAATTTAATAAACATGTTGTGCCATTCCGTGCTTATAAAAAAATTTATAACATCAAACCCGGTCCATGGCCTATTTATAAACGTGTAGTGCTCTTTATGTGCCCCATGGCTTAATATTGCCCAAGAACAAAAATTTTATATTAATAAAATTAAGTTTTGAATACGATAGAAAATTTTGATTTCTTACAAAAACAAAGCATATTATTAAAAATAAATTACATTGTTGAAAATCTTGTCAAGTAAAAACTCAAAAGAGATAAAATCTTCCTAATAAAATAAAAAACACCATAAGTCTTATATGAAAATTATTAAAAATATCATAGAAAAGTATTAATATTGTCGTACTATTTCCGTGCCCCTTTATCGTGCCCGTGCTCATGCCATGTCCTTAACGTCTCCATGCCTTTAGTATGTTTTGTGCCTAAAAATCACATCAAGCACGGCTCATTTAAGTAAATGTATCGGGTTGGGCCCATGTATTAATCGTGTCATGCTCACTTTTTAGCATGTTGTACTCATGTTGGCCTAGTACACTCGGAACATTTTGACATCTCTAGTGGAAATAGCCCCCAAAAAGGGATATTTTAAATTAAAAAATACACTCACAATATTGATAAGGGTTATATGTAAGAATGCCATAAATTTGGCACCTCCTTGTATTTATGCCCACTATTAGTTACATTAAAGTTGATAATTTTTTCATTTCATAACACTAAAATTATTAACTTTAATATTATAGTGGACAAAATTACAATGAGATACTCAAAAATATATCTCTCCACCTAATTTTCTCTATTACTCCCACAAATTCATTAAAGATTGGGACTTATAGCTAAATAGCCTTGTTTTAAGAAGTTTTTTAATAAATGGCCAAAGTTTTTAAAAATTAATTAAAATAACCTTTTTTTTAAAAAAAAAATAATTAATCAATTTTTTTAAATGGTCAATCGGTGATTGACCACATAATAGTCAGTCAATGATTGATTGATCAATTACTGATTAACCATAACGTAAATCACTAAATTTAATAGTCAATCACTAATTTTCATAGTTCAATAATTGATCATTAATCAATTACTAATTAACCAAATTTGAAAAATGACAAAATGTCATTTTCCTAAATAAAAAAAAGTTGGGTTATCTATTAGATTAGGTGATTAAAAAATGTCATCCAGTTTAATTTTTCTTAAAGATTCTTATTGCACTTTTATCCTACAATAAAATTATCTAAAAACCCATTAAGGATGCTCATACCCGCACATACTTATAAATAGAAATATATTTTTTTATAAAATAATTAAAAAACATACCCACATACTTATATATAGAAATAAATTTTTTTATAAAATAATTAAAAAACATACACTACATTAATTATAAAATATTTGAAGTAAATAGTAAATCTATTAGGTAAATAGAATATTTACTAGCAGTAAATAAATAACTGACTTTATAAATTTGCTATTTACGGTGATTTAATTAGAAAAATTTTAAAATATACTATTTACTTTAAAAAGGTTATTTACATCATCGTCCATTTTTTAGGAATCCAAAAACAATACGAACTGGACTTAAACTTAGTTCAGTGTTTGCTAAATTTATCAACTGAATTAATGTAAGTCTTAAAAATAACCAAAACAGACATCTAAGAAATTTTTAATATATATTCATAGACATACTTTTTATTTTATTTTTAATTTTGTAAATAATTATTCTAATCCTAAATTTGCCCCCAAAAAAAAAACATTACCATACAAACTGTTTAGTATCGGAATCTTTATAGTGTTATTTATAATTACATTGAATGAACGAATATAATCTCTCTTTTTTTCTAATAAATAAAACTAAATTTCAAACATCTTTTTTTTTTTTTTTCATAATAAACGCAAAGTACATCTAAAGTAAAGATATTTTAATAGAACCTTATCTTAACAACAATTAGATAATTGAAAATTCTGCACGTATATCCACACACACCAGTCATTGGATTGAGAACAATAAGATTCGGAGGTTTGGAGTTCTCGAACATATTTTTTGAAAGTTCAGCCGCATTTGCTTTGTCAAATTGGTATCCTTAATTAATTTGTAAATGATTGTATGTCATTGTCAGCAACCAAACTTATCCCGTAGATTCATCAAAATTAAAACTCTTGTTTGAGTCCGTCACAATTCACAACATCATCACCAACTTTATCACTCTTCAAAGAGCCCTTTCAACCAAGGACGTAGGCATTAGACATGGGACTTGAGCCCCTCAATCTTTTACCCTCTTATTTACTTATTTATGTATACGAGCATTATATAAAAAATTGCATAAAACCCCCTTAAAAAAATGAAAAAAATATAATCCATATCCATAAAATATTTTCCATATAACTCTTAACCTCCCTAACAAAACTTCTTGACGTCGTCACTAATTTTCCACTACATATTCGGGAACTATTTTATACCACCAACTATGTTATCATTGATCACTTTCGCATTGAGTGTTATTACACAACATTATCAGAGAGTACAATCAAGATATCTTTCGGCCTATACACTTGAGTAAGCTGATTTTTCAACAAAACTTCATCTGTTCTCGGTTACACACATTGATAGGAAGAAATCTAGTATCATTTTGCCACAAGATTAATCATCATTTCGCTATGAACACTTTCATTTTGGTTATGCTAATTAGATTTAAGAGAGTTTGAGACTTTAAATAAGGATTTTGACTTTTTAGAGCCCTATTTCTGAAAGAAATGTCCGAATTTTTTGTTTCATTAAGGTTATTTTTGGTGTCACATTTGAAAACATGTTTCTAAATATTTTTTTTTTTTGTCATTTTCCTCCAATTTTACTATTGATTTTTCCAAACATTTTAGAAAAACTCAAACTTTAAAAGTTCATAATTTTATCATTTTAAATCGAAATGAGATGATTTTTTTTTTCAAATTGCATAGAATTTCTAGTAAATGAAATAAGATCCATATTGCTAATTTTTTTTCCAAACATATTTTAAGTTTTTACACTTTTTCACTCCAAACAGTTCATTTTCACCAAACATACGTTTCCAAAACTCAAACCACATCTAACCTCTAAAACACCGTCTCCAAACGTAACCCCAAACAGACCGTTAATAAATGGTCGTCTCTCTTTGTATTCACTCTAAAATACCTCACTATGTTACATGATTATGGACTGTGAACTTTTATATATGAATTGAGTATAATCCTATATGACCAATTGGACTTTAGGAAGTTTAAGCAGTTTGAGACTTTTAATTATAGTTTATTTGATATTTTGCTATTTAATTGTATGAATTAGTTAAACATTCCATAAATCTTATTTTCCTATTACTTTTATATATATATATATATATATATATGAATCTCTAGAATAAAGGGCCACAAAAATAGGTCTAAAGATTCGAGTGATCTTTGGTTGGGTTTTTAAAACTTTTATGGTCCTCCAACTCACCCCGCTTGCCACCTGCAGAACTTGTCCACGCATATCCTTACTTGAACTCGAATGACTTGTTTGGTATACCGGTTCAATCCAGTTTAAATCACAATTTTTGTAATCTTTTTTTTAAGTCAACCAATTTTCACCATTCAGATATATTATTATTACTTTGTAACTCAAACTTGTCTGTATATGTATATACAAGTCCAAATGAGATATATATTTTTTAAATTACATATAATTTCAATACGAACAAACCAATCTCTGTGTTGATATTTTTCCAAACATATTTTAAGTTTTTACATTTTTTAACTCCAACAATTCAAACACCTCACCAAACGCATAACTCAATTCAACTTAATTCCAATCCAAAAAACTCAATTCCAATCCGTATACCAAATGCATACGAACTCTATTACAGATAAAAAACCAAACACATTTTCCCCTTGTTTGGATGACATATCCAATTTTGAAAATTGAAAACTTTTTGCAAAAGAGTGTTTTCTTAATTTTTTTTCCATCATTATCTTATTTTGAAAAAGAAAACTATCTCATTTTCAAAGTTATTTTCTACAGTATCTTTTTGGAAAAAGAAAATAAATCTTTTTAAAATCTTCTCACAATGTACAATTCTCAACACTATTTTTTCTTATTCCAAACAACTTTTTGTTTTCAAGAATTTTTTTTTTTTTTTTTACATTCAAATACCATCTTATTTTCAAAATGAAAAACTTTTTCATTTAAAACAAGAAAATTTTCCCCTATATTCGGATGACATGTACAAATTTGGAAATTGGAAAATTTTTGTAAAAATTTATTTGTTTCAACTTTTTCTATCATTCTCTCATTTTGAAAAAGAAAAATTATCTTATTTTTAACTTATTTTATACAATAATTTTTTGAAAAAAGAAACTAAATCTTTTTAAAATCTTTTTACAGTGCACAATTTCTAACTCCATTTTTTCTCACTCCAAACAACTTTTTATTTTCAAAAAGAAATTTTTTTATATATTCAAACACAATATTATTCTCAAAATGAAAAGACTTCCCATTTAAAACAAAAAAATTTTTTTTTTCAAAAATGCACACTCCATCCAAACGGAGTCTTCCTTTTCAAGAATGGAAATGTGATCAAAACGAAACAGAGCCTTTGTCTTCCATTTTCGAAAGGGAGCTAACAATTGACGCTAGCCAAAAGTCAAACTCTTAATAAGATTCTACATTTGAAGTTGCAATCCAAAAAGAACATTTGAATTCCACAAAAGATATTAACGAAGATTCAGCTGAAACATGTGCAACACATTTGGCCCAGGCAAAGAGATGAGTAAGAGTGAACATGACAATTCATTAAAAATAAATCTTAATTTATTCATTTAAAAAAAAAAAAAAAAGATGACAGAAAAAAACACGAGGAAAAAACAAGAAATAAATAAGAGGTTATGGCGTGGAAGTGCACGCGTGGTGACAAAACTGGGGCTCTCAGATTCAGAGCGAAATAATAAAAGCCTTTTTATGGAGCAAGTACTTTGAAAGGGGTTATGGCGTCTACCGGAAACATTTAATAAGGGGAATGAATAAGCCAACATATATGTATATGTATACACACACATACATACATATATATATATATGTATATATCGATGGTTTTCAAGCTTTTTCTTTGGCAGTAGCACTTTACAACTCACTGTTGAGATCACACCCCCCAAACCATGCTCTCATCTTCTTCAATGAGAAGGAACTAACTACCCTTCTTCTTTTGGACCACCACCACCACCATTCAGTTAAAAGAACAAAAAAAAAATTTTTTAAAAAGGCAAGATTTTGTTAACTAAAATATGCTTTTGAGTTTTGAGGCTTATAATATAAAAATACTGCTTTTAGTGGACCCAAAAAAGGTTTGGAAAGAATTTGTTTTGTCTCATTATTCCCCATTAAAATGGCAGGGATATGAGCTTTGATTTCACAAATAATCTATCATCAGTACAAAAATATGAAAAAACCCATTTCCTTTTTTTCCTTTTCCTTTTCAATTTGAAACATTTAAAAAAAAAAAAAAAAGAAGAAGAAGTTAAAATGTAAGTAGAGAAATTAGGAGTCAATTGAGCTTCTGATTACATCCATATTCTAACTCCATGACATCAAAAAGAAGAAGAGTACATGAGAAACTAACTAAAGACAAAAGATTATAGAGAAAAAAAAAAAAAAAGACCACTCAATTTTATTTATTTTTTTTGGGGGGTTTTAGCAGAAGAAACCGAAATTGCCATTATCGAAATTGAGGGAATAAGTGAAGGGATCATAGCTGAAGGAGAACCTCTGGTTGTGAAGCTTGTTGTGGCTCTTGATTTGCCTTCTAATATAGGCTCTGACCCTCCAAAACAATCTCCTCAGCCTCCTTTTCCCGTAGACCAAAACTACATTATTTGGATCAAAGCACAACTCCATCACCTTATGCACACCACCCTCCATTGTTCTTAAAGTTCTCTTTCAAGTCCCCAAAAACGACGAGGAAAAATAAAGAAAGGGAAGAGAGAGAAAGGAAAGGAAAAGGGAAAGAAAGTTGAAGGGTAGAGAAGAAGGAAATCTTGGTCTGTGACTTGGAGAGGAAGATGTTCTTTCTTTATGGGGTTTGGTGAAGCTGAAAGGCTGAGGTACGTGTGTTTGTGTTGTGTGCGTGTGTGTGTGCCTCTCTCTCTCTCTCTCTCTCTATATATATATATATATGTGTATGTATATCTCTCTCTACTGCGGTGGTGGGTGTGTCTCAGTGTATGTGAAAGTCTCGGCGCGTTGTCTGAGGGTGTCAAAGCCTGAAAAGAGCGGTACTATGGGGAAGTGACAAGGGAGGGGTGGTCAAGTACACACTTGGGTTTAAAACGTGAAAACTTTTTTTTTTTTTAATAACTATTTAGAAAGTTAGTCGAACATAAAGGGTTTGTTTGAAACTCAGTTTTCATTTAAATTAAACTGTATTTTTTTATCATATTTTTTATCTTTTTTAAAAAAATCAACAAAAATGATTATTTAAAATTAAAAATTTCAACTCAATTCAAACTGAACTTATACACCAAACAGACCCAAAATTTTTAAATTAAAATTAATTAATTTTTTAAAAAATGTTATAAATTTTATTGATTTTTTAGAAAAAAAATTTTAAGTTAAAAAAATATAATTTAGTTAAAATTAAACTTGAATATCAAATAAAAGCTTAGGGTCCGTTTGGTGAATGAGTTTGTTTGAGATGAAAATTTTGTTGACTTTTTAGAAAAGACAAAAACTTTTTCAGAAAAAGACAAAAACTGAGATGAAAAAGCATGGTTTAAGATGAATTGTCAAACGAGGCCTTAGTAAGTTAAAAAGGTGAAAACTTGCTCCTCCTCAAAGATTACCTTATAAATATGCATATATATATATATATATATATTAACTTGGAGACATGAGATTCGAACTTTATACTTTATCATTAAGTGATATACGAAATCATCTGTCGGAGACTATGCTTATGACCATTATAAATTGTGTCTTTTAGTTGTTTCTTTGAAATAAAGATTTCTTTTTTATACAAAATTATGCAAATAACCATCTTTTTTTGTCTAGTAGTACTAGTGCTAGAGACACCAATTTTAATATCAACTTTTACGTACTAACTCACGTGTCATATTTTTATTGGTAGATACAATCAATTGATATGGAAATACTTTAAACACTTGCTATAAAAAAAATGATAACTTATATGTCACATATGTTGGGATTACAATTGGTATCCCTAGTATTATTTTTTCATCTATTGACTGACATAATACAAATTCTCCCCTTTCAACCAAATGGCACAAGTTTAGTTTAATTTTGTGTCATATATGTTGGTCTAGTATTAAGTGTTTGTATCATGTTGATGTAATAGTCTTTAAAGCTTTGTTTGATATTAAGGTTCAACTCCAACTAAACTCTACTTTTTCATATCAGTTTTTGTCTTTTTTCTGAAAAGTCAATAAAATTTATAACTAGTTTTTGAAAAGTCAACCAATTCTAACTTAAAAATTTCATCTCCAAACGGCGAACCAAACGCAACGCAAACTAAATTTATGTCATTCAGGTACTTTCTCATTTTTTCTTTAGTAGGATCTCATATTATGTGATGTCGATAGGATTTGCATTTTAATCATTAGATTAATTTTCTAACGATATGATCTATAGTGTGCCCCTTAAAAAGTTTACAGTGCCTTGGCACAAAACTTGTTAAATCATAACTCAGACTGTTAAAAATCTACTACTAAAGTAACAGTTCTTATTGATAATATAAAATAGGAAATGTTTGGAAAAAAAAAAAACGAAAAGCAAACCCAACAACTTGATGAACTCCCACAATTCGAACTCAATTGATGTCGGTCCAAATTAGATGTAAAATTTCTATCAGATTATTTACCTTCCACTTAGAGTATAAGTTTCCAATTTGAGTTGGGAATCTAAACTGAATTTATTTATAAGTATCCTATATTTAAGTTTATTTAAAAGAAAATGTATCAATTATTTTGAAAGTAGTGGGAAAAAAAATAAATAAATGTGTAGGCATATATATTGGGCCATTTTAAGTGTGCAAAATCCATATTATAAGGAGGTCAACTTCAAATTTGAATAGAACAATCATATAAATATCCTATAAGAAAAAGAATTATTTTGAGACAAAAAGCCCAAAAGCAAAGCAAAAAACTTGTTTTGAAAAATATATATATACATAAAAAAAACACTTCTACTTCGTTTCCTTTGCACTTTTATAATATTCATTACATTAGTTAAATTTAAATACTGGTCCTTGTATGATTTGAATCTGATACACAATTAAAAATTTCCTGATACATATAATTAGGTTCAAAATAAATGATATGCTATATATTTATATAAACATATCTCTTGTAAACTACATTAAAGGTTTTTGTCACTCACCTATGTCCTTATTTTCTTTAAGAAGAACAGAGTGAGATATATCAGGCACTCCTTGTTATAAGTTGTTAAGGTCCATTTGGTTCGCGCATTCAAATATTGGGAACATTTTCAATGGAAACATTTGAATTTTATCCGATTTGTCATTTAAATATTCGCAAAATGATCATTAATGAAGAGAGAGACTTATTAGTTAGGAAGATAAAAATATATAGGACACTTTTCAAACACTAAATGATATAGTAACAAAAATACAAAATAGAATTTTAAACTTGTATAAATAATTAATTGTTCGTTTAGGAAAAATATTTGGATGAAAATATTTAAAATGAAAATATTTGAATATAAACATTTGATGAAACATTTAGCATTGTGAAAAAACATCCAAATGGCTAAAATGTTACCCCTAATATTTAAAATTTTGCCTAAAACTTGTAAATGACAATAATTTGTAATTTTTCATACCATTTCAAATGTAATAGAAAAAATTGAATTTGAGAAATGGTTGAAACAAATAGAGACTAAAATTGAAATTAATGCTAAACAATTGATAAAATAATCATTTAGTTTATCAACTTTTTTCTTTTCCTTTATTATACCAAACAAGATGAAGTGAAAATAAAATTATTTTCTTTCATTTACATTTTCTCAGCCTCTTTTACGTTTTCTTTCCTTCTTTTATGTTTTTTTTTCTCACTCTTACCAAACAGAGTGTAATCCTGAGTTTGTTTTGTATGCCCATTTCCAAAATACGGGAAAAAATAGTAAAAATATATATTTTTTTCTCTGTCTTTTCCATCATTTTTCTAATTTAAAAAAAAAGGTGGATAAACTATTTTGTACAATATTTTTTTAGAATTTAAAATGAATGTTTTTCCAGTGCATTATTTCCAATAATGTTTCTTCTTATTTTATAGGGAAAGGCTGTAGTAAAATCTCATTTAGAAACCCTACTAGTAGGGCTCATTTTATAGACTCAACGGTTGAGATATTATTTGTATATGATAATTATAATATACCTTAACACATAGTATTATAGACAAAGAAATTAAAGAAAAAAGAAATTAAAAAAAAAAGCTTTCAATCATAACCCCTCCCCCACCCCTCCCGCCGGCTCCACCTACGAAACCGCCCCCAACCTTTGACCAAAACTAACCCTCCTGAACCTCCGGCAAAACCCATCGCCCCCACCTACAGACCTACACAAACCTATGGCGAAACCAACCGTCACACCCCCACTCCCCCGTCGGCCCTATGACCTGCAAAACCACCACCCTAACCTCCAATGAAAACCAACCCCCCCGAACCACCTGTGAACCCTCCTCCTTCCCGAACGTCTGGCGAAATTCACCACCCCCCCTCACGTAACTGCACGATGTAGGAAAAATGGGTAATTTATGTAATGAAATTTTAAAAAAAAATTTATTATCTTATGATTTTATCTCCATAGATAATATTCCATAACTCCAATTTAATTCAAAATAAAATCATGACAACTTTGTTTGAATTAAATAATTATGTAATAATTATCCAAATAAAATCAATATGGAGAAAATATTTTCCTTCCCTTATCCTCGTAAAAAAAGCCTACACAAGGTAGACTAAGATAAGATTTTGTTTTAATTTCAAATTCAAATAGGATAATTACCATATTTAATTTAAAATATTTATTTAAATAAGATTATCTAGATATTTAAATTTGTTATCCAAATATTTAATTTATCCATATCTCTTAATTTAAATTAATCTCATATTTATCACAAAAGATAATTATAATTAATTCAAATTTCAAATCTTATCTTCAAACAAATATTTATCCAAACTAAATATTTATCCCCAATTAATTAAATAAAACAAAATTATCATTCTACCCTTAGTAGAAAAAACACCTACACCTTGTGGGAGGTGTTCCTGATTTTTTTCTTCACTAAATCCAAGAATTAAAGTTATAATAAATATCTCAATTGATTACCATCCGTTAAAGAATTGTATTGAGCTATTAAAGGGACCAATTGGATATATATATATATATATATATAATACGGATTCTAATAATCTATATAATTAATTATTCTATACCAAATAAATTAATTACATAATTATTAGTTTCAGAGTCACATCACTATAAACTTGAAACTGCACTCCCAATTATATATTGTATTATATAAGCCAGTGCTAGCTACAGTCCAATGACCTTGTCATATATGCAACACCTTCATATGATATCCATGATCAACATAAAGTCAAAGTCCGTTCAAGCTTTTGATCACGCTATCTTAAAGATCCATTATACATCCAATAGGAAAATAATTAAAGTGAATAATTAGTCATTTGTTTAGCAAACGACCCAAGACCCTGTCCATTTAAGCATCCTGTATAATGCCGTATAAGAGGATAATATTTACTCTTTATAGGAGCTATGATTCCATATTTATAGGCAAAGCTCACATCAAATATAAGTCATGTACCCAACAAACCGGTCTAATAGCTTACTATTTCGAGACGCTTTAGCTTTTGGAACATCAAAGTATATAAGTCATAAACATGAAGTCATTTACTTACTCAGGATTGAGGTTATTGCATAACGTCAAAAGTGAATTAATCTAATCAAGCGGACTTATAAATTAATTACACTTTGGTCCAGTCTAATATATCACCACCACTAGGTAATATATTTATTTCTCTACTTGGGAGTTTGTTCGCTCTAAATGGTTAAGACAAGCCATCTCCACAATTGGTTTTAGACAACATAATAGTCTTCATATGAGTTAGATGCTCATTCTAACCCCATAAACTACGGACTATAGATTTAAACTACTTACTTTAGAACGTTATCTTCTCGTATACAAAAATTTATTGCATGTAACATTCTAACAGTTTAAACACCAAGTAGTCAATAAGTCATATTTGCTAATATTTATTTTAACATGTAAATCTAGATGATGACAATATAGTAAATATGTAATAGAAAAACTTCAAATATATTATTAATCAGTTCAAAATAAATGAAATATAACTAAAATGTCTTTCATTCTTAGGGCATTCCCAAAACACGAAAGTCCGGCAAAATCCACTGACCCCCGCGGTGGACCTGCATAATTCTCTGGCAAACCACGCCCCTGACTTGCATGAAGCTCCGGCGAAGTCCCCACCTCCCCTCCCTGAACCTCCTGCGAGGAAACCCACACCCCTGGGAAGAATGAGGAAGAGTTCAAGTTTTTTTATTTTTTATTTTTTTATTTTTTTATACAATCCTATAGATCAGTGTTTATTTAAGTTATTGTGCATCCTCTATATCTTATCCATTTGATTAACTTTGAATGATCTTAAATAAAATTTTATCGATATGATATATAAAAAAAGTTTTATCACGGATTCTCCTTATTTTATAAATATTGAAACAAATTTTATATTTTTTATTCTTAAGAAGAAATTTTTTTTAAATATCTAAATATAATCTTATTCAGAAAGTAAAATGATTTTCTCATTTTATAATTAAAAAAATTTCATTTCTAAAATGAGTAATGTATCAAACAGATTAACTAGTGATTGTACTTACCAAAAAAAAAAAAAAACTAGTGATTGGATACTATTGATAAGGAAAAATTAGAGTGATTGGATATTGATGGACAGATGATTAGATGGGATTCTGCAACTCACTTCTCTTTAATTTTCTTGTTTTTTTTTTTTTTTTTCCCTGTGATTTGTGAAATGTGCATGTATCTTGTCCGTGTTATTGATAGCGAAAAGCAATAATTACTTTCTTTCTTTCAATGACTCAATTATTGAGAATAATTAGCTTCGTTAGAACAAGTTGAAACACGTTGTGTAAGCTGACCAAGTTTGGGAATTGGGTACACTTGACATGCTTTTTTTCATAATTCCATGACCTACCCTTCACTCCTTCTCTTTGGGGGAAAAAAAAAAACGTCTTCTTTAACGAGAGGTAATATATAGCTCTTTTCGTATTGTTTTCAAAACGTGTGAAAAACAAATTCACGGTTTCTATAAATTAGTGTTTTGTTTGGTAATAAAGTTTAACTCTAATTAAATTATATTTTTTCATCTTAATTTTTATCTTTTTTTAAACGGTCAACAAAATTTATAACTACTTTTTAAAAAATCAACTCAATTCAAACTTAAAAATTTCATTTCAACTCAAACTCAACTCATTCACCAAACGGACCTTAGGTGTTTTGGAAGGGTTTTCAAATAGTATTTATTTTACACAAAATTAGAAAACAGGAACAAAAACAAAAAAACCATTTTTAAATTTTATTAAGGCTTATAAACTAGGGGTGGCAATACGGGTCGCGACACGACGACACGACTCGAAAACGACACGAATTTCGCGGGTTCGGGTTGGGAAAAATAGGGGGCGGGTCGTGTTCGGGTTGGGAAAACTTGACACGAAAAAAAAACGGGTCGTGTTCGTGTCGGACCCGTTTTTTTCGTGTCACTTTTTCGTGTCAATTTCGGGTCAAGTTCGGGTCGCATGTCAATTTCGTGTCAATTTCGGGTCAAATTTCGTGTCAATTTCGGATTAATTTCGTGTCAATTTCGTGTTGCGGGTTAATTTCGTGTCGCGGGTCAATTTCGTGTTGCGGGTCAATTTCGTGTCGCGGGTCAATTTCGGTTCGTGTCGTGTTAACCCGTGACGGGTTCGTGTCGTGTTCGTGTCGCGGGTCGTGTTCGGGTCGGGGAAGAAAAAAATCGACACGGCTCTAACACGATACGAACCCGACACGTGACACGAATTGCCACCCCTATTATAAACCCACATTAGTAAAAATCGTTTTCATTAGTAAAATTGGTTTGAAAATGTTTTCTCATTTCCTATTTTTGTTTTCATTTTCTAACTTTTATACACTCATAAATATTTTCAGAGAAATATCCAAACACAAGTTTTTTTTTTCTTGTACTTAAACTAATTTATCTAAAAACACAATCAAATATAATTTCAAAAAATATCTCAAATCTCAAAACATTCTCATTTCTAACGCATATACGCTCACAAATATTTTCAGAGAAATATCTAAGCACAATTTTACTTTTCTTGTACTCAAGCCAATTTCTCTAGAAACTCAATGAAACACAATTTCACAAGATATTTCAAAATCATTTCTAAAACATTCTCAATTTTTCATTTCTATTTCATATTTGAAACAAATTCATTTCTAAAATGCTCCGAAATGGGCCCATAGTTTTATGAATAAATTGTTAGTTTGATCTTTTACAGAATTAAATGTTTATCAATTTTATGTAAACGACCAAACATTAAAAAAAGAAAATAGATTTCACTTCCTATATAAACGTGTCATTTGTGAAAAAAGCGCTATAACAAAATCAATCGACAAAGAGAAAGCAAATTGCGCCAAAATGTGGGCTAGCTCTAATATTTTCCAAGGGAGAGACATGACAACACAAACCAAACCACCATTATCATTTTGAATATGGAGGAATTATCAACGACCACAAGAACCACATTAACAACATCCGTTCCAATCATATTTTCTCTAACACTGCATAAGGCTTTGAACTCCACACCTCTTATGTGCCATGAAATTTTCACTCCACGTGGTAAGGAAAAAAAACTATGCAAGAACTAACAAAAAGACAAATCACTTTCAATTATATTTCGGTTTTGTTTTGTTTTGCTTTTGCTTTTGCTTTTTTTTTGTTTTGTTTTTTTGTTTTTAAGAAAAGACATCTAACTGAATTTTGTTAAATACATTACTAAACCCTTTGGTGTCTCTTTCTTTTTATTCTTTATGAGAGGATGGATGAGGAAAACTACCCTTCATCTACACGATTAGAAATACCAACTTGTTTTTTTTTTTTGAAATCTTTCTTTTATCTTTTTTTTAAATGTAAGATGAGGAGATTTAAACTCTATATCTTATGATAAAATCAGATGTATAATTACTGATAAATACGATGCAAATTTCAACTTATTAAATTACAATGTTATGCAAAATAGCTTTATCAAAAGAATTGGAAAAAAAAAAAAAAAAAAAGAGAATAGAATACCACTTTAGTCGTATATGGTTAGGAATAGAACTCCAAGTTGGCTTTGAAAAGAAGGGCCTCTGAGAGTTAATGCCACAACCAAACATGGGCATACCAAATGAAAATTGACAGCTTAGACGACCCAAAAAAAAAAAATATATATATATATATATAAATATATATATATATATATAGAGACACACACACACATACATACAGGCGATAAGGATTGAAAAGTCCTTGGTGAGCCTTTTTTTTTTTTTTTTTTTCAATATAGGAGATGGCTCTGTTTGATCTTATATCTTTTAGAAAGGAAAATTTTTTTATTTAAAATAAAAAATCATTTCAATTTAATAACAAGATAATATTTGAATATGTAAAAGATTTTATTTTTAAGAATAAAAAATTATTTAAAGTAAAAAAAATGATATTGAGAATGATATATTTTATGAAAAAATTTAAAAAAATTTTTTTTTTTCAAAATAAGATTATACAAAATAAATTTGTATAAATAGTAAATTTTGGTTCGTGAGTTTGAGTTGAATTTTTGAAGTTTAAATAATAAATTTTATTGATTTTTCAGAAAAGACAAAAAACTTTTTGGGAAAAAAGACAAAGACTATTGAGGAAGAAGACAAAACTTGAGTGTTGAAAACCAAGTTTGAGCTTGGTTTCCAAACATATTATTAGGGGAGCATTTGAGGATCTCTACCGGTTAGGCATTTTTTTAAGCCGTTGAAATTTAATCGAACGGTTGAAATATTATTGGTGTACCATACTTATCGTATACCTTCTCTCATATTACCCTTCTCACCTCCAAGTCTTCTCAGTCGCCGGTGACCTTCCCACCGTCGGTGACCGCCCCGATGCCAAAGACCCAACCCCGACCCCCGGCAACCCCCCCCAGCCCTCCCCCGCAGGCCCCTTGGCCCCAGGCCCCCCGGCGCCCCCCCCCCCCCCCCACAGGTCTCCCCTCCCACGACACCTCTACCCCAGGCCCCCCTCCCCCGACCTCACCCCACCCACCCCCTCCCCTCCCCTCCCCTCAAACCCCCCCCCCCCCCCGGACGAGGACCCCCCACCCCTCTTTCTCTTCCCCTTTCTCTCTCTTCTCCTCTCTCTCTTTATTCCCCTTTCTCTCTCTTCTCCTATCTCTCTCTTCCCGTCTCTTTCTCTTCCCGGCCTATGCCCTCCCCCAACACCTCGACACGAGAAAAGAGAAAGAGAGAGGGGGATGGGGGGGGGGGGGGGAGCGGAAGAGAGGGGAAGACAGAGAGAGAAGAGATAGAGGGGAAGAGGGAGAAGGGTTGGGGGGGTCCCCTCGAGGGGGGGGGGGGGGGGGTTGAGGGGAGGCCGGGGGAGGGGGGCCTGGGGTGGGGTGCTGGGAGAGGGGGGACCTGGGGTGTGGGTGTCGCCAAGAGGGCTGGGGGGTTGCTGGGGGCTGAGGAGTGGGGGGCCGGGGCTGGGTGGGGGGCGACCGGGGCTGGAGCTTGAGGTGGGGGGGCCTGGGGTGGGTTGCCGGCTTTGGGGCGGTAGTCAGGGTCGATCACCGGCGACAGGAAGGTTGCCGACAACGGAGAAAACTAGGAGGTGAGAAGGATAATATGAGATAATTGTCTATAAATCATCATACACACCCTCAAATCTACACCATCCGATTTAATCTGTATGACTTAAAAAAGGAGTTTATCAAAAGTACCAATAGAGACCCTCAAATCTACACCATCCAATTTAATCTGTATGGTTTAAAAAAGGACTTTATCAGAAGTACTGATAGAGACCCTCTACCGTAGTCCCATAAATTTAAACATAAAATAGTTTTTTTTTTTTTAATAAGAGGATGATGAAAAAAATATACTTTTGTAAAAATTTTCAATTTCTGAAATTCCACGAGTTTATTCCAGATATAAATGAGAAAAGAGAGAGCCCCGGCAGAGATTGTGTTGGACCTCGATCTACGAGCCCGCTGGACCGCTATGGCCCCACTCTCCGTACATCCCCACCTGTGCCGTCGCTTTCCTCTCCCTCTCTCTCCTCTCCAGCCCATAGATGAATGTTAGCCTCTTGCCTTATTTTACATTTCTAGCCCCCACGCTTAAAAAAAAAAAAAAAAAACTTAATAGAAATCAAACTCTATTTTAACGTTGACTCTGCCAGTTGGGATATTTGCCATCAAATTTTTATTTTTTTTTAATATTCACGTGAACACGTATAATAACACAGATTGATCACAAATATTTTTAAAAGGAGGAATCATAATATATTTATAAATAAATCTAATTAAGTTATAATTTTTAAGTAATTATTGATAGAATCAAAACTTATATTTAGTACATTGATTAAAATTATTTATTTATTTTTATGTTGAAATTATTTGATTTTTCAAAAATAAGTTAATATTTTCATTGACTTAAAAAAAATTAATTGAAATATTTTTGTTTAAACCGGTGAATCAAAAGTCAATAAATAATAAATTTATTAGATGACATACCTTAAAGATAATTTTTTTCACCCAAGTAATAAAATTTATGTTTGCAAATTTTCTTAATTTAACTTTTGATCGCTAATTGTTGGTATCTTAACTTTTTTTTTTTTTTTAAATCCATCATTACAGTTTTTCATTTTTAAATCATTTAAGTGCTTAAACTTTATTTTTATGAATTCCAAAAAGTAACGATAATGACCAAAAGTGGATATAACATTAAAAATATCATGTTGTATTTGAGTACAAATCTAATGAGAGAGAACTGATCTAAAAGAAATTAAATGAAGTTCATAAGTACAATTCCAAGCTCATATCAACTAAAGCTTCTAGAAAGTGAATTAGCCGGCCTTAGGCCAGAATCTCACAAGTCACACCATTTTGTTTTGTATAACTGGTTAAAAACTTTTAATTAAAGGCCTTGCGAAAGGGTGCAAGCTAGTAAATGACAAATAGATATTTCGTCTTGGTTATAAATTGGCTTTATAACTCTAATTAATAACAAATTTGTAGTAATCAATAATCACTTGGTCAAACAACATGAAATAGTTGAGTCAGTTTTAAATTTGAAACGGCTAGATTTGTTTATGTAGTATCACTCATTGTCATAATAGGCAATACCGAGCTAAGCTAAGTACGCTCTATTAAAAACTTCCAATGCAAATCCTTTGCAATTTGTTTAGCATCTAATTGCAAAGGAAATATAAAAGCGCATACTTTAAAAACATAAAGAGAATGGAGATAAGAAAATGCCCTATTTGTAAAATGGGGGGTAACGAGGACAAGCATAAAACTCCACAGTGCTAAACAAAAAGGACCATAGAGCCAGGTTCTTAAAATTAGGACCTCTCCTTTTCTTGCACTTAAGGAAGGAAGGTTTTGTTTTGTTCTTTAAGACAAATAGTTATTTCACATTCCGAGACATATCGTCAAGTAGTTTTCCACCATTGAATGCATGAGCGAGGGTATTTTGTGGAATCTTTAACAGAAAAAAAAAAAAAAAAAAAACTATCCCCAAGAAGCACGCTGCAAACGGTTGGGTGCAAGGAAGGGAGGACCCGTCGCTTTAGGGCTGTGTCCTCCACCCTCTCAAGCTATTTTGAGAGAGAGAGAGAGAGAGAGAGAATTTTTTGGCTCGGTGTGAAAAAAATACCATTTTAGCAGGACAATTTAACTGGAGCTAGCTGAATGGGTGAAAGATGAGGGGTTAGATAAGAACTCGAGATTCAAAATATGGAAGTGTTTTCATTTATTTTAAGATTATTCTCATAAATCTTATCTATACTTAGGGTCATTTTATCACTTGAATTTTAAAAACTCTTATTTTGTCTCATGAACTTTGAATTTAGCCACATTAACCCCTTCTTCTATCAGAATTTCAATTAAAAATAGAAGGAAAAAAATGAGTTAAGTGCAATTTGTGGTCTTTTCCATATACTTTTAGCAGAACTCCTTACAGAAAAAATTCAGTTTAGTAAGACTAATTTTCCTATTTTTCTATCTATTTTTAATTGAAATTCTGATACAATAGGCAAAGTGAGATTAAATTCAAAATTTAGAAGGAAAAATTAGAGTTTTTAAAATTCAATAGATGAAGTAAGAGTGATCCTAAAATTTAACAGCATAAATGAAAATAATCCTTCTTTTTAATTAGTGGAAAACAGATTACCGTTTTTTTTTTTTTTTGGGTAAATTTCAAAGGATTTTATCGAAATGGGTAAAAGTAGAGTTGTCTAGGGCTAAGGTATTTATATACGTGACAGAGGGCTATTTTGGTTAAAAGGAAAAGATGGAGAAAACACAACAAAGAACGACGTTTTTTACAACGCACAGTGAATATAGTGATGGCTCATTTTGCTGTTTTTGGTGTCATTTGGGGGTGAGGGGGTTAGCCTTAGGGACCATGCTATAGTTACTTTAAGAAAGGAGGCTTTGATATGTTTGAGTTGCTGAGCTTTCGCTTTCTCACCCCTTTTGACTTTTGAAGCATGGGCTTTCGCATCTCTAGTCCCCTGCATTTTTTAACCTCTCATGCATGTATTCGGTTGTTCAAGCAAGGAGTCGTTTGTTTTACCCCCCAAAAAAAAAAAAAAAAAAGGAAAAAAAAAGGAGTCGTTTGAACAATTTTAAGGCTTGTCTCTTGGCTTGTATGTTTGCTTTTGAAATGAATTTTTTTTTTTTTTTGGCTTTGATATGAGAAGTCCCTTTTTTTTTTTTTTTTGAAAAAAGAATAGTGTTTCGACATGCAATTTTTTTTTAATTTTGAAAAATGTAAAATTTCTAAAATGGTATTTAGACATATATAAAAAAAATTATTTGAAAATTAGTTTTTTTTTTTAAAACGAATTTAATAATCTTATCATATTTTAATTGGTTGTGGATAAGATTTGTTCCTCTATTAATTATGAACACATTGAAAAAAAGAATCGTTTTAATCGGAGATGAAATGAAAATGTTAAGAAATTTTAAACATTAAAGCAGAGGAGAGAAAATTTTCAATTTGAAAATATTACTGTACAAAATATGTTTGAAATGGAAATGTGTGTAAGGGCTGATTCTGAAAATTGAGGGCTTTTCCCATCTCATTTCTAAAATGGGAGGAGTTTTTAGGTCCAAACAAACACCATTTTCATTTTATTTCTAAAAGACAATAGCCAAACATGTGAAACAGAAAATGGGAAGTAAGGGTCTGGTTAGATCACCATCTCCAATAGCAATAATTTAACTCCAACAGAGTGTATGTTGGATTGGAGTATGTTTGGATAGTGCTTTGTTTAGTAAGACGGAAAGAAAATAGAAAATAAGTGTCCGTTTGGATTACCATCTCCAATAATCAATTTGTTACTCCAATAAATGTATGTTTGGATGGTATGTTTGGATGGTGGTGAAATATTTAAATGTTCTCATTGTTTCATTACAATTCAACTTAAAACCAAATTCAAGTTTTCATTTTTAAGAAATTCGTACCACATTCTTTTTTTTTTTTTTTTTACATTATTCAAATGTTACGTTCAACAAAACTATCCAAACATATATTTAATTTGAATACACAATTCAAATTTGATATTTAAGTATAAATATTTAGTTTGAATGAATATTCAATACAACTTATGATCCAAACGAATACTAAAGAAATGTATATAATCTATTCGTATTCATGCTCAAACAAATATTTTTATGAATTTTTAAAATAATTATTGTATATTTCATCTATTTAAGTAAATATCAAGCCTTAAATTATAGACTAAATATTTATATGCAGGATATCATGTAATTTGAAGGTTATAGTTTAAACACAAAGTCCGTTATTGGTAAAATAAAGTTGAATGTTTTGTTTTTTCGAAAAGTTTGTGAAATGATCTACTTTCCTCCGAGAGATGATTTATGTTGAGGCGACTTCAAGTAGATATTCATATATTTGGATCAACACTCAAGACGCTGCTGGTACGCCAACTTACAAAAAAAGAATCTAATAAGAAAGATCTTGTTGTTGAAATGCTTAAGAAATGTTTGTTTCACTCATTCTCAAACATTTACTATTTATTTGACATTAAGATTCAACTCTACCTAAATTGTACTTTTTCATCTCAATTTTATCTTTTTTAAAAAAGTCAACAAAATTTATAACTAATTTTTGAAAAGTCAACTAATTCCAACTTAAAAATTTCATCTCCAATTAACTTACCAAACGGAAACTTAGATAACACCATTTAAATGTACCATTCAAATTTTCATCTAGCAATCCAAAAAGGGACTCAACATTTGGACGGCGAAAATGTTGAAGATAACCATTTAAGACAAAATTTGTAATTGAAAAAAAGTTAATTTTAGTGTATACCAGTTAACTATTAAAAGTGATCTATCAGATTATCTTTCAGTTACCGGAGTTAGAGACTATATGATTTCTTTTTTAAAAATGAAAAATATTTCAGTAGATTACTCAAAAAAAAAAAAAAAAAAAAATCTACCCTAATACTTTTAGACGACCGAAGCGAATAAAACAAAAAAGTTCTGATAGAGCAAAATACATTGGCATTAGTGACTGGCGGTCGAAGAGAGCTGCGGCCAATGTTGATTCCAGTGGCAGTTGGTAGATTACTAGTAGTAAACTACTAGATCAAAATTTAAAATTTGAAATTCAAAGTTTTTGATTTTGGTTTTCAAAATTCAGTTTAGTGTATTCTGTTAATTAGATAAACTAACAAGTTTTGGGATAATGTGTGTTAATTAGATTGATTAATAAGCTTCGTATGTGAAATCATATGTTCTATTTGAATACATTAAGGGGGTGTTTGGAACACAAGTTTCACTCCAACTAAACTGTATTTTTTTATCTCAATTTTTATCTTTTTCTGAAAAATCAACAAAATTTATAACTACTTTTTTAAAAGTTAATACTATTCAAACTTAAAAATTTCAACTCAACTCAAACTCAACTCATTCATCAAACACCCCTTAAGTATGATTTGGAGGTTGGTTAATGAATATGTGATTATGTTGGTATTCGGCTGACTAATTGTTATTGGTTTAGATTGGTTAAAAATGTCCAAAGAGAGACATGAAAAGAAAATTAAGGTTCAAGTATATTGTGGGGTTATTTTTTGGTATTCAAAATGGTGCAAGTATATTGCTTGCGAGGAATAGAAAAAAATCAATATTTTTGTTTTCAGGTGTTAAAGCCATATGGTGGACATTATAACGATTTAACATAGGGTAAATTGTCAACATTAAATATTTTTGAATAAGTTATTGAAAGGTAACAAGTTTAATGGATAACAATATTAAATACTCTTAATGTGATTATCCCGTTCGCTTAGTGAGATTGCTTAATTTTTCTTTAATAAATTAAAATCATAGGTCTTATATCATTAAAAGATAAAAATAAAAATAAAAAAAGCTTCTAAAAACGTAATCGGCTTTTACAATATTTTATATGAAAAGCTTTGATAAGAAACATTAATTACTACTACTCTCATAGTCTCCCTTGAGTCCCAGTTCATGTAAATACACACATTTGTAACGTAAATAAACATGTAATTAAACAGAGGTAGAAGGGTTAACCACAACAGGAAATGCTTTACAAAACACCTAATTAGAATTAAACAGATTGTATAAAAAAAAAAAAAAAAAGGGCCAACCCGACATACACAGATGGTGAGCCACCCCATGATAAGAAGAAACACTATTAAAAGAGTCATCAAAGCTGATAATCTTACCAATATAAAACTCAATACACGTTTAGATCACATATTTAATTTAGTATTTTACTCAAAATGCAATTTGATGTTCTTGATTTGATACAGAACAAATGGCACCTCCTCCTCTTGATGCAGACACTCATCTTTTTCGTGATCTGGTTCGGAATAAATGCTTTCACCTCCATTTGATTCAAACTCCGCTCATCGAACACAACCAAATCGCTCCGCCTCTTTGGTATATAGGAGTTGGACTCCGCACTTCTTGATATTTGGAAGTTCCTGATTTCCAAGGGAAAAATGAGATGTGAAACAGGCTGTAGCAGTAGGAGTGAACTCATTCCCACTTGCATGAAATCTTCCTTCGGCTGCTTTAAGGTACTTACCGTCGATCCCATTTACATCAAATTGTCCATCGCTTGATGTAAGGAAGTCACCGTAAGTGTGGTTCATAAACAGGGACATGTATTTAGAATTCAATACGACGATAATTTATCGTCATCACCTAAAATCGATAAGAACTTTGCATGCATTCGCCATCCAACATTTCACAGCCCAAAAGTCTATATGCTTCCCACTTATAGCCGCTGTTTTAGAGATCATCCCAATTTTGTTTGACCAATGGTATTGAACTCGAAACCATCTTCAAGGAAGTGCAGCCCCTCACATCGAGAACTGATAGAGATGAAGAAAGTATCAACAATGATTCGAGTTTTCGACTAAAACAATTATGTGTTTTTCCAAAGAGCTTAAAGTTCGCATACTGTCAGTGAGAAACTCGAGGTTTTTGCAAAAAAATTAGGCCTAATATTTTAAGCCAAGATATATTTTCAATTGAAATCAGTAGCTCTTTAATCGTTGCAAAATTAAATACGAGAGTCTTTATAAATTCCATAGGCACCGAGATTTTTCGAAACCTTCCCAACATTGAAGAATAGTCACAAAAGGGAAACCAAGAACAGCTGCTGATTGGGGAACTTGATTTGGTTTAGAAATCGAAACAAATGTTTATTTTTTTTGCGCATACAAGCACAATCACCTTCGGATGCATCATGCACAAGGGGTCCGGTGAGCGCCTTATTAACTTGCAAAGATGAGCAGCCTATCAAATAAAGCTCTTTAAGCTTTTCAAGATGTTGAAAGTGTGATGGAACTTCAATCAAACGTGCACAGAACCAGAATTCATGCCCTCAATATTTGGAGCGCCAGAAAGATCAGGAACTTGAGTTATGTACATGGAGCCGAAAAGATTGATACTTTTTAGTTTAGCTAAATGCTACAACAAAAGAGACAGAGCAAGCATTACTCAATGTATATATTCATGATATGAAATGCATGAACAAATTCAAGATTGATCAACACATTTCCGTTCTTACCAAATGACCTATTGATGGTGTAATCATTCACGCACTGGAGACCACCTATTCACCGGGGAATGAGGCGCACAAGAATCATTAGGCTCTTTTGCCCGCCCAATGGAGAAGGTCCGACAACCTGATGAATTCGATTGGACCAGAGAAGTCAGGTCGCGACTGCATACAGAGTTCCTTCTCGGGTCACTGGGTTGACGTACCAGCACATTCATTGACCTACTGATCCCTGAATTACCTTTCCTTTGAGAACCTTGAGCATATCACCATCAGGCTCCAAGGTACTGGCCTGAGCAATACTTCCTTAACCACAACCAAGTCCCTTTTGGGATAGCCAGCCCATGCTGCTCTTGCCATGCTGTCCCATACCGGTTGATAACCATACTGTGGCAGGGCATGTCACATCCACTACTCTACACCACCTGACACCTGACATCTGGTACCTGTCACTGTACTTGTCCTTATCCCTACTTTGGTGCCATCCTTCACCATCTGACTGAACTAACACAGTATTAGCCGCCTGCACCAATACTAATGACCTGCACTTGTGTCTCTTATCACTGAATGATAGGACATGTGTCATCCTTATAGTAGAGGTCAAGTATCCGTACACTTGGAGCATGTCTACCCACCGGGACCACTCGGAATATGACCCATCAGGGACAACTGAGGACTCGGACCCATGGGAAACACCTATAAATAGAGGAGTGCCTAACTCCCTCTGGTATGGACTAATTTACCTTGCCAAAGATCTGCTTCTTCGCTTGCTCATCAGTGCCCTTACTGACTTTCGTATCGGAGTGCTTTTAGCAAACATCCCACTGGTGTCTCCCTTACTCTGAGGTGCTTCTCTTTTACAGGCAACTAGGTGGAGTATGATGGTACAAGGTTGATCACATTAAGTGATCCCATCTGGTATTGTGTCAAAGATTTTTGGCATCAACATTTTGGCACTAGAAGGAGGGCACCACGCCTTTTCAACAACCACTTCCCAATCATCCATATTTTCCATTCAGCTGCCCCTCCACACCACTTGCATACCTTTGCTAAGCCCATAGAAGAGCAGGCCAACCAGGAAAACTGGGGCCAGAAGAACCCCTACTCTGATCAATTCTCAAAGCACTCGGTGAGCCCCACGTAGGTGTGGTTCGCGAGCATTGCGAAAACCCACTCAGATAGAGATCCTTACTGAGAATGTTCAAAACTTGATGGCAACCGTTCAGATACTCATTGACGCCTTTAGGGAGTTCCGAGGTGCCCAATCCCATCCCGCACGGGAGGAAGAAGCTGAAGACTCCTCACCGGTTGGGTGGTGCTGATTAGTTGAGAGATCGAGAAGCCTCGTCCCAGTGGTCGAGCATATGGGCGATCGGAGCACGCAGGGGAACCTGAGAAGAGGGAAACAAGATCATGAAGAGTATAATCCGAGCCGTAAGCGCTTGAGGAGTCGCCATGCTAGGGTGACCCGGTCACGAACCTGGACAGACCGTGAGGAATCAGTCTCCACACCTTTAGTGGCCCAAAGCAGACATGACTGGGATCAGCACTGAGAAGACACGGCAATCGTCTCTAGGAATATGACCTCTGTATTCAACTGCTTAGGATGATCAGGGGATAATTGTAGTCGATGCTGAGAAGATCACTTAGTCGAAAGACCACCAAAGCTTGAGACGGATGACCAGAACAAACTGGACTACCTCCAATAACAGCTCGACTTGCTAATGAGTCAATGGTAATGGTTGGAATAGGTTAGAGCAGTCGATTAGCCTTTCACCTCTGCACTCATGGTTGTGCCTTACTCGGCTAGAGTTAAAATGTCAACTGTAGCCCCTTACTATGGCTTTACAGATGCTGATGAGCACCTGAAAAATTACTAGGCACACATGCTCATTCAAAATGCAAACGAAGCCACCTTCTACAAAGTCTTCTGCTTGACCCTGACCTGCACTGCTCGGCAGTGGTACCGAAGACTGATGCTAGGGAAGTTGGACTAGTTCAAGCAGTTGTCTGATGCCTTCTCGGCTGCCTTCCTCAATGCCAACACCCGGAGGAAGGAGACCTCATACTTGTTTAGAATTAAACAAGGCAAGAATGAGCCTTTGAAAGGGAACCTGGACCGCTTTGATAAGGCCATTATACAAATCAAGAATTGCTTCGTTGACACCTTCATGCAAGCTTTTTGAGAGGGATTCAAGGACAACAAACTGCTATGGGCCATCGCTTATGATGTTCCCCTTACTTTTGTGCACTTGAAGAGGATACCCCAGAAACACGTCGAGGTGGAGGAGTACATCAAGGGGCGGAACTCTTCAATCTGAGAAACTTCGCGACTCGCTGGGAAGAATAAGAGCAAGAATGACGGGGCATGTCAGACCAGAGCAGCCATCGAGATGGCCACTTGCAAAGCTAAAGCTGCTTCAGAGACCAAAACACCTATAGGAAGGTTCAGTTAGTACACTCCCTTGGTCACCACGGCGGAACACGTGATGAACTTGTTCTCTGGGAGGGGACTACTCCAGGACCCATCGTTGATCAAAACAGACAGGTCCCGTAGGAACCAGAATAAATACTGCAACTTCCATAAGGATGTTGACCACATAACGAAAGATTGTATATAGTTGCTCGACCAAATCGAGCTCCTAGTCCGATACAAACACCTATGAGAATTTATAGAGAAGACCATTACCTTAGCAAGCAGTGCTAATAAATTGGCCAGGTCCGACCATACCCTGCTTCAGGAACAGGTGACCGGACCAACGTCGGGGAGCCCAAGCACAATGTCCATACCATTTTTGGGAGAGCGGCCACATGTGATACGTCAAACAATAGGAGAATCTATGCTCGAGACGCTAGGTAGGTGGCACATGGGGAAGACATTAACATGGTCGAACACATCACAAAGTTATCTCGCCAAGATAATGTCCCGATCACCTTCACTGATGATGAAGACAACATACTTCTCCACCCACACAATGATGCTCTGGTCGAAGAAATCAAGATAATCAATAACACTATTTGGCGTGTCCTGATCGACAATGGGAGCTTTGCAGACATCGTATTCATGGATGCCTTCATCAGGCTAAAAATTGGTGAAGCAATCTTGGCGCCCATCCAAACCCCGATGTATGAATTCGCCGGTAAATGTGTCTGAGTAGCCGGTCTAATATGTTTCCTGATCACTATTGGTGATAGTCCAGAGAAAGCTACCCGAATGGTAGAGTTCCTCGTTGTCGACAAACTATCGGTTTACAAGGTTATCTTGGGAAGATTGACCCTGAATGCACTAAAAGCGATGGTATCAACCTATCACCTAGCTATGAAATTCCCCACTCTTAACGAAGTCGGGACCCGGAGAGGGCTAGGAAATGTTACCTCAAAGCAGTGAACAAAGTGTGCCATGAAGTACCCCGACTGGCTGTGATGACTGCCCAACCAGTTGTGGTGACCACCATTTTCAAGATTGATGAGATTGACACCCCCAATGACGAAATCAAACTGTTGAGTGACCTGGACCCTCGCTTGTCCAAAGAAGAATCCCAAGCATAACCTGTCAAGAATCTGGTCCCCTATTACTTGGACCCCGAGTACTCGGACAGGATAGTACTGTTCAGTTCAAAGCTCCGGCTAGAAATACGAGTGAAACTAGAATAATTCCTCCAGGAATACAAAGACGTCTTCGCCTGGTCTCATAAGGACATGCCCGAGATCGATCCGGCGGTGATATGTCACTGACTATGTGTGAACCCTAAGCATAAATCGGTGGTTAAGAAGAGAAGAGATTTCAATCATGAACAATATGAGGCCATCAACGAGGAAGTGAAGAAGCTGCTTGTCACTGGTTTTATCCGAGAAATGAGCTATCTGGAGTGGTGCGTGAATGTAGTCCTGGTCAAGAAAGCCAATAACAAGTGACGAGTTTGTATAGACTATAAGCTTGCCCAAAAAACTACTTCCCCTACCCCGGATAGATCAACTTGTCAATGTAATGGCTGATCACGAGTTGCTCAGCTTCATAGATGCGCACTCCGGGTACAACTAGATCCACATGAGCGAAGCCGACTAGGCCAAGATTGTATTTACAATGGACCAATGGTTATACTGTTATTGAGTTTTGTCTTTTGGTCTAAAGAATGTCGGGGCCATGTACCAAATATTGGTGAACAAGATGTTTGCCCCACTGATTGGGAAGTCTATAGAAGTATATGTAGATGACATGCTAGTGAAGAGCAAGTGAGCAAGTGAGCACGTTAGAGACTTGAAAAACTGCTTTGATGTTTGTAGACAATATCTGAAGAAGCTGAATCCAGCCAAATGCACCTTTGGAGTTGAATCTGGGAAGTTCCTTGTGTTCATAGTAAACCATTGAGGCATTGAGGAGAACCCAACCATGGCACATGCTGTAGTAGACCTACAACCGCCGCGTGCCATTAAAGAAATTCAAAGTCGGGATAATAGCAGCTCTATCTTGATTCGTGTCTAGGTCTACTGACAAGTGCCACCCTTTCTTCCAAGCACTCAAGGACAAAGGAAAAATTAACTAGCAAGCCCGCCTCTACCATTCAAGCCGTTGAGTGGGGAAGTGTTGTACATGTACTTGGCAATGTCGAAAATGACGGTTAGCTTAATCCTGGTCCGAGAAGAGAATAAAATACATACACCAATATATTACAGTAGCAAGGCATTCCAAGAAGCAGAGGGAAGATACACCCCCTTAAAAAAGCTTGTCTTGGCTATAGACACATCAGCCCGTAAGTTGAGACCTTACTTCCAGGAGAATCTCATTCGTGTCCTGACTAGTTACTCACTTCATCAGGTCTTACAGAACCCTGAGTTGTCTAGTCAGATTGCTAAGTGGGTTGTTGAGCTGGGGGAGTTTGAGATCGAATATGTTCCCTGGATAGTGATCAAGGCATAAGCTCTAGCCAATTTCGTAGCCGAGTTTGCCGAGTAACCTAGACCAGCACTTAGGGCCGTGGAGAAAACAACCACCACCATATCTACCATAGAAGGATTGAGTACACCCGATCCTGATCTCCATCAGTAGAAGTTATTCATGGACGGGTCATTTAGCTCTGGGAGCTGCAGAGCGGGACTGGTGTTGATCACCGCGACCACTATAAGACCAGCTATGCCTTTCGTTTCGACTTCAAAGCACCAAACAATGAAGCAGAGTATAAAGCTCTGATCACCGGTCTTGACTTGGCACGGGAACTCGGAGTGGAGGCCATTAAGGTCTTCAACGACTCAATATTAATTATCAACCAGGTGACAAGGGCATTTTAGGCCAAGGAGGAACAAATGGCTACATATCGTAGAAAGGTTAAAGGCCTCCTTAATCAATTTAGGAAGCACACCATGACCCAAATACCTCGGTTCGAGAATAGTGAGGTAGATGCACTAGCCCGGTATGCTCCGGCATTAATACCAAAGGCCTGGTCTCTGTATCGGTAGAACACCTTCAGCAGCCCAACATCGAGCACGCCGAGCAGGTGTTTTGTTGCAAGAAGGTCAAAATATGGATGGAACCGATCGTAGACTATCTCACCACATCTCGTCTCCTGGAGGATCAGAAAGAGGCCCGGAGAATCAGGAATACTTTAACAAGGTACACCATGATTAACAGAAAATTGTATCGAAGAGGACACTTTACTCTGTATCAGCAGTGTGTTAGACCAGCGGAAGCCAAATACTTGATGAAGGAAATACACATTGGGGTATATGGAAATTACTGTAGGGGGAAAGCCTTATCCTTTAAGTGTCTTCGTTAGGGATACTACATGCCAACCATGGATAGAGACATTAAATAGTTCATTTAGAAGTGCATCAAGTGCCAACAATTCGCAAGGATGATTAAGTCCCACCCAGAGAAACTCACCTAAGTGGTTAGTGCGTGGGCCTTCACCAAATGGACACTTAATTTGATCGGATCACTACCGATGGTCAGATCCCAGTTTTGATATTGTCTTCTAGCTACATATTATCTCACAAAATGGATAGAAGTGGAGACCCTCGTTTAGCAATCGGAGGCTAAGTTCACCAACTTCTTATGGAAAAATGTCATCCATGCTTCTCTGATTCCTCTTGAAAATTTTCGAGAAATGCGCAAGCTTCAAAGTGAAAAGATAATAAGTTGCATAAAGCACGAGCAACAATAGGACCGACAACGTTTAATGGGCCAATTTGTAACAACCGTTCTATCTCGTTAGTTCGTTCAACAACTCTACCTAAACCTTGCAATTCCTCACTTGCCTCAGATGGATTGTGGAGTTTATTAATGATAACATAAACAATTGTATAATTGATTGGGACTCAGACCTGCCATTACATGGACACAATACAAAAGTGAAATATGTAGAATTTGAAATCAAGAAATCAGTTTTCTAATATCAGTAATCTTTCACACTGATAAGATTATTCTTAAATGCAAAACAAATGAAAAAGGATTCCCACAACAACAAAATTAAACATAAAATGTAGTACATATATAAGATTATTAATCGGAGTAACTAAAACAAGTCTTATAAGCTATGATCACCAATACTCCTTTGAAGCCCAACTAGATAGATCAGTTTTTTATTTTTTATTTTTATTTTTTATTTTTTATTTTTTATTTAACCAAAGCCTTTCTCCATGCTTGAAATTTCTCATCGTCAAAATGTTTTTCGAGTCTAGCAAATGCAATTTCACTACCATTCCGTATATCTAATGGATCAACTTGTAAAAACTAGGTAGAACTTCGGCTTGTTCACCCATTCTCTTGCATTGGAGAATGTGATCGAGGTCTTCTAAGCACATCCATTGCATAATAACTAGACAAAACTTTGATTCTTCAATATTGCTTCTCGAGATCATCCTCATCTATGAAGGCTTTGATTTGGATTCGACATAAAGCATTATGAAGATGACTTGTAAAATTATGATAGGTATTTTCACCTCTAAAACTGACAAAGAAATCATATTTAATCTCCTTATTCCAAGTGCTATGAGAAGAGGAAGTGCCAGCAACGGTACTCATTCTTGTACCTCCAAAATGATCAAACAATCACTTCCTCAATTCTATACACACATGTGATCATACCGAAGTGAGAAAAAAAAAATGTCGAACAACCTGTTTACATTAAGAAAAGGAAAAAAAAAAACTAAAATCTTTTTTCAAGAAAACAAGGAGGAAATTATCCCAAAATCATAAAATTATATATCTCGTCTTAGAAGTGAAATTCATGGTGACATTTTCAGAAAAGAGATCATGTAATTAAAAAAAGAATTAAAAATAAGACAATAATTGCTCAAGATTTAGAAAGGTGAAGAAAGAGAAGACATACCTTCAAGATCAACCAGCTGTAAATTGGTGGCGTGAACTTTACAAGCTTGTCTAAAGCTGCTGTTGGAAAAAATGGCTTGAGATTGTTGGATATCATTTTTTAGGCTTAATTTGGAGTAGAACTTGTAACATATTTGTGACGGGTTAAGTTGGATATACATTGTCCTTCACAAGGAGTTCGAGATGACATATTCATACACTCAAAATGATCAATGGGTGAATGAGAAATTGATTATCAAAGTGTACTCTTTTGAGAAGAAATAGTGTTAAAAATATTACATTTGATGAAGGTTTTAAATAGGAAAAATTAATGTAAAACTTTGCATGATTGAAAATGAGATAACATTAATTTTTCAAAATGAGAATAATGATGTAAAATGTTGGGAAAAATACTTGTTTTGTTATATTTTTTTTTCTTCCTTTTCAAAAATGGATATGGGGATAAGATACTCAGAAACAAAATTTCTTTTTAATGAGTACAGATCTTTCTGTTTATAACAATGGTAAAGATCCCTCTTTGATTTGTCTACAAAAACCTTTTCTTTACATGGTTTGACCTGATTTGTACCTAGCGAGGCTTGGCCTCTTCTGTTCTAAGGAATTAAATTAACATGATTTATTTAAGAGTAATTGGCCTAAATGGTTTCTGAACTTTACAAGGTAACAATTTGGTCCATGTTCTTTTTTTTTCTCTTTTTTTTTTTTTTACCGTGTTGACCTTAAACTCTTTAAAAAGGTGATGATTTAGTTCTTTCCGTCCACATCCATTAAATTTCTAACATAATGAGTCACGTGAGACATCACATGAGCTCAATTAACCATAAAAAGGCAAAAATACCTATATTCATATCAATAACATTAAAAAAATAAAAAACAAAAGAGAGAGAGAGAAAGCTGAACTCAAACCTAACGCCCTTCCCCCTCTCCCACCCCCATGATCCGATGCCCACCTTTACCTCATCGCGTTCCACCCCCCGGTGTCTTCGCCATCACCAAGCTCGGTCCCAATGCCAAACACCGATCTGGGTGCCCTCCTACCCCCCGTGTCTTTGCCAGTGACCTAAGCCCCCTTTCTTCGGACGACGAACCCCCATGCGACCTAGGCACCAGATCTGGGCCACGCCTCCCCTTCCTCCCTCCATCTCTCCTATTTGCCGTTGCCGCCCCTCAACCCCTTTTCTCTAGCCTCCTCTTCCTCTCTCTCCTTCTCCCTTCCGGGCCTCCTTCTCCCTCATCTCCCCTTCCTCCCTCTCCCTCTTCCTTCCGCCATCGCCACCCCCCCCCACCCACCGACCAGAGTTTGTGGATCTAGGTCCCCTCCTCCCTTGTGTCTTCCCCGCTGTCTGCTCCCTCTGGGAGTTCGTCGATCTGGTTTTGAGAAATGAAGCGAGAGAGAGCGAAGAGAGAGAGAAAGAAGAATATAAATTTTGATTTTGTTTTTGTTTTTTTTGTTTTTTGTTTTTGTTTTTAATTTTGTTAAATTAATTAATATTAGATTACTAAAATATCTTTGTAGATATATCACATGCATATACATGACTCACTCCGTTAGAAATTTAACGGATTTGGATAGAAAGGACTATATAGTCACATTTTTAAATAGTTTAGGGTCAGCACGACCCAAAAAAAAAAAAAAAAGGGGACCAAAATGTCATCTCTTAAAGCATTTATGGACCATTTAGGTCAATTACTCTTTATTCAATTTAAAAACAAAAATTCTTATTATTTATATTGAAACTATCATAATAAGGGTACTTCTTTTAAAAAAAATAAATAATTAATAATTAATAAGAAAATAAGATAGAAGAAGAAGATAAAAGATTAACGTAGTCTCATACATGGACTATGAATAGAGAGAATGTTAACTAGTAATGAGCACTATGAATGCATTTTCATATAAATATAAGTTTATAAGTACAAAAACTTGGAAGTTACCCAAAAATATCAAATATTCTATAATAAAAAAAATCATGTTTCCTAATATGCAAATTAACATAAAACATTTAAATCTCTTATATTACAATCAATCAAATTAAAAATTAGAAAGAATCATAAAAAATAATTTAAATGAATATTTGACAATAACTCATATCTCAACAGTACTTTTTGTAGAAAACCAAGAATCAAATTGGGAACAAGAGAAAATTATGGTTTCGTATTCCAAACAAATAATATAAAAAGACTAATATACATTTAACTGCTGAAAAAAAAAGTAAACCTAATAATAATGGTAAACAAATAAGAAATAAATATAAAACTATATAATCTAACATCCCCCCTTAAACTCACGTTGTTACTGCAAGTAGCATTGTCAGTTTGTCAAATAAGAAATGGAAACGTGAAGCGGCAAGCGCCTTGATAAACATATCAGCAATCTGTATGGAAGAAGAAACAGAAGGCAATGTGATGGTGCCAAGTTGATAGTGATGTCGAGTGACATGAAAGTAAATTTCAATATTGGTTCACTCATGGAACATTGAATTGCGAGTAATCTGAATAGCACTCTTACTATCACAATATAATAGAGTAGGTTAATGAAGAAAAACACTCATATCTATAAGCAACCGACGTAACCAGACTATCTCACAAGTAGTAGAAGCCATGGCACGATATTCTGCTTCGGTGGAGGATCGAGAAATAACGTCTTGCTTTTTGCTTTTCCAAGAAATAAGAAAGTCGCCCAAAAATATACATAAACTAGTGGTGGACTTGTGATTTGTCGGATTAGTAGCCCAATCAGCATCAGAGTAAGCACTTAGCTCTAAGGACGAAGTAGATGGAAGTAAAAAACTCTGAAATTGAGTGCCCTGAAAATACCTAAAAATGCGAAGAACAGCAGCCCAATGAACTATAGTAGGTGCAGTGACAAACTGGCAAACTATACAAATCACATGTACAATATCTAGTCGAGTGATAGTGAGATAAACCAAGCTACCAATAATAGTGCGGTATAAACTAGGATCCGGCAAAGGATGACCATCAGAAGGAGAGTACTGAGCATTAGTCTCAAGAGAAGTATCAACAATCTTATTATAGTAAGACGTGAATGCTCAAATATATAAGTTATATACCTTGATTGGATGAAAAGAGAACCTTTTAGAGAAGAGGCGTCCTCAATGCCTAGAAAATAACATAGTGAGCCCATATCTTTCATGACAAAACAACGAGCTAATTCAATCTTCAGTGCTATAATCCCGTCAACATCATCAATGGTAATAATAATATCATCGATATGCAAAGACAGTAGAATATGACCCGCACCAGTACATCTGACAAACAAAGCTGAATCATTATGACTACAGCAAAAGTCAAGCGAAGTAATCACCATAGAGAGCTTCTCAAACCAGGCTTGAGGTGCCTGTTTGAGACCATAAAGGGCTTTTCTGAGCCGACAGACTTCACTAGGTTGATGAGGAACACCAAGAGGAGGTACCATGTAAACTTCTTCCTAATGATCACTATTTAGAAAGGAATTTTTAACATCTATCTGAGATATATGCCATTAACGAACAGAGGCAATTACAATGAGAGTGCGAACAATAGTCATTTTTGCAATTGGGACGAAAGTCTCTTCATAATCCATACCATACTCCCGAGAGTAACCTTTAGCAACAAGTCGAACTTTTATCTCTTAATAGAGTCATCGGACTTAGTTTTGACTTTATTGACCTAATGAGAACCAATTGCTCATTTACTTGGTGGTAAAGGTACCAAGTCCCACGTATGTGTCTGATACAAAGCAGTAAGTTCCTCAGCCATAGTATCCTATCAAAGTAGATCACAAGCATCCTCCCTATAGGACAGTGACTCAGAAAGACGATGAATAGAATCTAAAAAAGAAGTGAAAGAGCTAGAACAACAAGAGTAAGCAAAATCTGATAGCTTAGTAGACTTATGAGAACGTGTAGAGTGACGAGGATGAAAGGAGGAGGAGGAGCCGCAGTCTCAGGAGGAGATTGGGCAGCCGTAGGAGGAGATGGAGCAAATGCAGTATTAGGAAGCAGAGTACTAGAATCTAGAAACTCTACAAGAAACATTATCTGAAACTAGAGCAAGTGCTTGCGAAATAGTTAGTGGGACTGTGTTTGTGTCAACAGTGAAAAGATCAATATGTATGAGATCAGACTTAGTCACATTATGAGAACTAGTAGGAATAGAAAAGAATGAGATATGTTCAAGAAACATAACATGATGAGAGACATATAATTTTTGACTAACTGGATCAAAACAATGATATCCTTTTTTACATGCACCATAATCCAAAAAGACGCATATAATAGACTATGATGACAATTTACTATACTTGACATGAGGATGAATGACAAAACAGGTGGAACCAAAAACATGCAAGGAAGAATAATCAGGAGCATATTCATACAACTTTTCAAATGGTGATAGACCTGAATTGTGTGAGGTTAGAATCCTATTAATCAAATTAGCAGCAGCAAGAATTGCTTCTCCCTAAAATTCACTAGGAACATTGGTAGACAACAAAAGAGAATGAGTAGTTTCAACAAGATGCTTGTGTTTCCTTTTGGTTACACCATTTTATTCAGGAGTATCTATACAAGAAGTTTGGTGAACTATTCCATTGAGGACAAGTAAATTAGAAAAATTATTAAAAGTATATTCGCCTCCCAAATCACAACAAAATCACTTTATGACAGCCTAATGTTGAGTTTTTAGAAGAGCTCTGAAAGTATTGAAAATACTAAGGAAGTCATAATGACGCTTCATAAGATAAACCCAACAATATCAAGTTCAGTCATCAATAAATGAAACTTAATATCGCGACCCCCATTTTGTGAGCACTGGAGAAGGTCTCCACACATCAGAATGAATGAGATGAAATGGGGCAAGAGAAAAATAAATACTTTTATAAATGGTAAAGCATAAAATTTTGCCAGTTTACAAGCACTACAATAAGAAATATCATGAGTTTTTAAATTTTCTAATACTTCTGTAAAAGCTAAGAACTGTAAACGAGACGCTGAAACATGACCAAGATAAGAATGCCATAAATAAAAATCAGAAGACAAACGACTCAGACGAAAAGATGACAAGTCCACATTAGAAGCTGCAACTTCTAGTACTTTGATTCATTCAAAACATAGAGTCCTCCTTGCCTACGGACTATCCCAATTAGCTTCTGAGATTATAGATCCTATACATAACAAGTGGAAGAAGAAATAGAGACTAATTATCCTAACTCACATAATTGACTAATAGAAACAAGATTTAAAGTAGTACTAAAAATGTGATAAACATTAGAAAGAGACATAGACGGTGTGACAATCGAACCAATACCTACTAATGACATAGGAGTACTATCAGCAGTCAGAACTGGCACAGATGAATTGGGAGATAAAAAAACAAATAAAGATAGATCAGCTGATATATGATGAGAAGCCATAGAATCTAAGACCTATAAGGAGGAAGATATACCTGAAGGACTAGAGGATGACAGAAGACAGACATAGCTTGTGGCTATGTGGCAAGAAATTTCTGAAACTGCTTGAATGTAAATGGATCAAATGATGGTGCAGCCACTGAAGTATTTGGTTGTGGTGGTCTGTATGTCTACTGTAGATTACTAAATTTCGATGAAGGAGGAGGCAGTGACCAATAAAAATAATTTTTTTAATCAAATTGCACACTGATCGACTGAAGAGAATCATCTTTATGTCTAGCCATGACGAGAAAATAAATAAAAACTAACCAATAAGCACCAAACAAGAAAGAACAATAATGCGATGCGAAATCAAACTAAGAAACAATCAAGACGTGCAGAAGTGAGCGAATAGAAGCAGAGAGCGATTGTACGGATGATCTGAAAAAACAATGAGGATGATGTACGGACGATAGATTATGTGTGAAGTATAGACGTGTACGAATTGTATCGTCAGGCTGTACCTGGTGGACTGCATTGTGAAATTAAAATATTCTTTAACAAGATTAACAAAATCCAAGATATGGTGGCTCTAATGCCATGTTGAAAACCAACAATCAAATTGGTAACAAGAGAAAACTAAAATTTTTTATTCCAAACAAATAATAGACTAATCTACCCTTAACTGCTGAAAAGAAGGAAATCTAATAATAATAGTAAACAAATAATAAATAAATATAAAACTATAAAATCTAACACTTCTATCAAGGAAAAAAAAAACTGGTATGAGTTCTTTTGTTTTGCATTTATGAGAAGACAAAACGGTAGGTCATCATCTTTAGGTCCTGCTTTCAAAAGGTTTTTTATTTTTTATTTTTCTTTGGAGATTTTTTTTTTGGTATACACAAGATAAGAAACACATACAAACCCATGGGCATATCGATCACCACTACCGATATAATATACAAGTTTACTTAGATCTTTTTGATGAAAAGTGAACGGTCCAAGATCGTTTTACTTATAGAAACAATAACTAAGAAAATTACAAAAAAAATAGATCTTCAACCCTTATTTGGTGTATCCACTTGAGTTGGAGTTTTGAATATATTTTGAGTAGAGTTAAATTGATGTTTTGGATTGTGCGTTTTAGTTGAAAATAAACTATTTGAAGTTAAAAAGTATAAAAACTTAAAATGTGTACGGAAAAAAAAAATAAGAATCTTGTTTCGTTTCTCTAGTTATTTTATATAATTAAAAAAATCATCACATTTCAACTTGAAATAATAAAGTTTTGGACTTTTAAAGTTTAGGTTGTTAAAAAAAAATTTAGAAATATGAATAGTGAAATTGAATTATCATAAAAAAATAGACCAAAAAAAAAAAAAGGTCATGGGTAATTACCATACATTGGTGAAAGTTTTGATAGAAGGAAAATATTGTATTTTCTTTCTTATTGAATTAAATCAGAATTACATCACTTTATAGGAGAGATCCTACCTAGCAGATCCCTACTAATCAGCCAACTGATTAGTCAAATATCAGCCAGCTAATCCGTAAGAAATCAGCAACTAAACTCCCCAAACTTTAGGAACAAATCCTAACAAATAAAATAAAACACATTAAATGACAATCCCTAAGATTCCGACACTCCCCCTCAAGTTGGAGAGTAGATGTCGATCAATCCCAACTTGCTAACAAGATTCTCGAATACAGGTTTAAACAACCCTTTTGTGAGAATAACCGCTGTTTGCTGTGTTGTTGGAATGAAAGGCATGCATATGATTTCTGTCTCGAGCTTCTCCTTTATGAAATGGCGATCTATTTCCACATGTTTAGTTCTATCATGTTGCACAGGATTTTGGGCGATGCTTATTGCTGCCTTATTATCACAATACAGTTTCATTGGTAGATTCATTGGCTTCTTCAGTTCTTCTAGGACTCTTTGCAACCATAATAGCTCACAAATTCCATTGGCCATAGCTCTGAACTCTGCCTCTGCACTGCTACAAGCCACCACCGTTTGCTTCTTACTTCTCCAAATAACAAGGTTACCCCACACATAGGTACAATACCCTGTTGTTGATCTCCGATCGATGACAGAACCTGCCCAGTCAGCGTCTGTGAAGGCTTCAACATCTTGCTGAAGAGTTTTTTTTTTTAAAGAATAACCCCTTTCCTGGACAGCCCTTTAGGTACCTTAGTATTCGGTATGTAGCCTCTAGGTGCTCCTTCTTCGGTGAGTGCATAAACTGACTTACGAGACTTATTGCAAAAGCTATATCGGGACGTGTGTGGGACAAATAAATTAATTTTCTCACTAATTTTTGGTACCTTATTGTATCAACTGACTCACTCCCTTTTTCTTCTCTGAACTTCACATTGGGATCTATTGGAGTATCCACCGGTCTACATCCACTCATCCCAGTCTCCTTAAGGAGATCTAGGATATACTTCCGTTGACTCTCCATAATCCCCTTCTTTGATCGCGCAACTTCTATGCCAAGCAAGTATTTAAGAGCTCCCAGGTCGTTGATCTCAAATTCATTAGCCAAACTTGTCTTCAATCGATTCATCTTAGTTACATCATCACCTGTTAAGATGATATCATCTACGTAGACTAATAATACCGCCATCTTTCCATCTTCTGAATGCTTCATAAACATAGTGTGGTCGGTTTGAGTCTGACAGTAGCCTTGGTTCTTCACTGATCGAGTAAATTTTTCAAACCATGCTCTAGGTGATTGTTTGAGATCATAGAGAAATTTTTTTAACCGACATACTTTCGATCCAAACCCTTCTTGAAAACCTGGTGGAGGATCCATATAGACTTCTTCTGCCAAGTCTCTATTCAGGAAGGCGTTCTTTACATCAAGTTGTTGAAGTTGCCAGTCAAGTTAGCAGCAATTGATAATAGGACCCTTATAGTGTTTAATTTAGCTACTGGGGCAAACGTCTCTGTATAGTCGATACCATATGTTTGTGTGAATCCTTTGGCCACCAATCGAGCTTTGTACCTTTCGAGGCTTCCATCTGAGTTGTATTTCACTGTGAACACCCATTTACACCCAACAGTTTTCTTTGCCCTCGGCAGTTCCACCAAATCCCAAGTCCTATTCTTCTCAAGTGCCCCCATCTCCTCAAGAACCGCCTCCTTCCACTCCGAAACCTGTAAAGCTTCCTGCACAGTCTTTGGAATCTCCATACGGGAAAGACGAGTGGTGAATGCAAAAAAAGATGGTGACAAATTTTTGTATGATACAAAGTTTGACATGGGATGAAGGGTACAAGACCTAACTCCCTTACGAATGGTAATAGGGAAATCGGTTTCTTGGGATGGATTTTCTAAAAGAAGACTTATCTGAGAATTACCTAGAGTAGGTGATTGTGGATTGGACGATTGGCCTTGTAGAGAACTTTCAGACTCTTCCTTTTGATTTGTATGTCGTCTCAAGTAAGTTAATCCAAATTTTTTTTTTCAGATTTGCACCTCTCCTTTCAGTAGGATCCTGATTTTGTGGTGGCATTATAGGTGGACTAGAGATTTTTTCAGCATTTAACTCACTTGAATCCGGATTTTGGTAGTTTGGAAGCAAGTTATTTGAAATATGTGGATCTTGTGATTGAGGTAAATCCGGTTTTCCAAGTTGTAAAAATTCTGGGACTATAAGATTTTCTCCTAACTGAGGATCTTGTTTTTTCAAAAAATTTGAATTGTTTGAAGATTGAATTTGAAGGAATTCATTTAAATCCGAATCCTCATTTAAATCCAAATCTTCATTTTGTTTCTCCCCCAGAAGATGAGATTGGAAAAAAGGTTGTGTTTTAAAAAAAGTGACATCCATGGTGATAAAGGTTTTTTGTGTAAGTGGATCAAAACACTTGTAAACTTTTTTTGTCGGAGAATAACCTAAAAAAAACACTTTTTATTGCCCTAGGATCTAACTTACCACGATTTTTGTTATTGTTATGAATAAAAGCTTTACATCCAAAGATCTTTAGTGGTAAGTCATTTGAAATCCTTGAGTGGGGAAATAGTTTTCGAAAAACATTTAGCGGGGTTTGAAAAGTGAGGATTTTTGACGGCATTCTGTTAATGAGATAAGTAGCCGTAAGAACTGCATCCCCCCAAAGGTACTTTGGAACATTATTCGTAAATAACAATACCCTTGATACCTCTAAGAGGTGTTTATTCTTCCGCTCGGCTATCCCATTTTGTTGGGGAGTGTCAATGCAAGAACTTTAGTGAAAAATTCCTTTTTTTAAAAAGAAGGTCCCCAAGATGTTATTAAAAAATTCTTTCCCGTTATCGCTTCGAAAGATTTGAATTTTTTCAGAAAATTATGTTTGTACCATGGTGTAAAAAGTTTTGAAAACATGTTCTACCTCAGATTTTTCTTTTAACAAATAGACCCAACTAACTCTGGTATGATCATCAATGAAAGTAACAAACCATTTTTTTCCGAAAAGAGTGGGAATCCTCGAAGGGCCCCACACATCACTGTGAATCATAGAAAATGGTTTTGTGGGTTTATATGGACGGGGAGGATAAAAAGCACGTTTATGTTTAGCCAAGACACAAACCTCACATTGATATGAAGATGGATCTTTATTGAGAAATAGATTAGGAAATAAGTGTTTCAAATACTGAAAACTAGGATGTCCTAACCTATAATGCCACAACATAATCTGTTAGCTACAGTTATTAGATAAGGTATTAGAAAACAAACTTTGAACTACATTACTAAAACGACATCCATCCTCAAATACCTAGAGTCCTCCAATTGCTCTAGCACTGCCAATCGTCCTCCCCGAGACTAATTCCTGAAACTCACAATGAGATGGATAAAAGTTAACACAACAGTGAAGATCAGGAGTGATTTTGCTAATTGACAAAAGGTTACAGGATAAATTTGGAACATGGAGAACATTATGCAGGGTTAAAAAAGAAGAAATTTTGATGGAGCCTATTCCGACAATGACTGAAAAAGAGCCATTGGCAACTTTGATTTTCCTATTCCCTGCACACGGATGATATGATGAAAACAATTAGGAACAATTGGTCATATGATCAGTGGCTCCTGAATCTATGATCCAGGATTGCCGTGAATTGGGAACAACACTAGATAGGGCTAAAATAGGGAATTTACCTTGGTGGGCTAATGAGCAAGAAGGGTTAATATTAAATTGTGGAGATTTAAAGAACTGATACAGGTGCTCAAGTTGTTCCTTTGTAAAAGGTGTCGTTTCTGATTTGACATTTTGCTCTTGAGAATCGTCGGACTGAGATTTGAAGGCACGACCATCAGGTTTCTTCTTCAAGTGGGCTGGCTTCCCATGGATTTTCCAACATGTCTCGCGAGTATGCCATGGTTTTCTGCAATGATCACACCATGGCTTCTTGCGTTGCTCACTATTACCGTCGGAACCACGAGAAACAAGGGCAGATATCTCGGGTTCAGGAAGGCTGGTTGGTTGTGAGTTTGCCATCATGATCTTCTTTCTGCACTCCTCTTGCCTGACCTCAGAAAAAACTTCTCGAATAGAAGGAAGTGGTTTTCGGCCGAGAATCCTTCCTTTTACTTCATCCAAGTTCCTGTTTACTCCTGTAAGAAACATGTAAACTCTATCATTTTCTTCACGCTTTTGGAACCTCGCGCAATCGTTTGGATTTTTCCAGACATCGTCGTAACATTGATCTAGCTCCTGCCACATGGTAACCATCTCATTGTAATAGATGGTAACGTCGCGATCGCCCTGTTTGGAATTCCACAGTTTTGACTTCAATTCGAATATCTGGGAGGAATTCTCCAAGTCAGAATATGTCTCACAAACCGAATCCCACACATCCTTTGCCGTTGGAAGAAACAGGTTAGGTTTTGCAATTGACGCCTCTATCGAGTTGAGAAGCCAAGCCATGACCAAAGAGTTCTCGGAACGCCAAGTGAGGAAACCCGGATCGTTGGCTGCTGGCTTCTTAATCTCTCATGTCAAATATCCTAATTTCCCACGGCCATCAATGGCTAGTTTGACAGATTGGGACCACTCCAAATAATTTGTTCCATTCAATCTATGAATGGTGATCTGAAGTGAAGCATTCCCAGACATTTGATCAACACCGCCAGTTGTTGCCGCTGGTCCACTCTCGGAAGATGCACCCCCGGATGTTTGGTCAACGCCACCAGCAGTTGTCGCTGGTCTACCACTCTCGGAAGATCTGCCAAAAATGACATCAGAGAACGAAGGATCGATAGTGTCGGTCATCGCCGTCTTGGATCCATTGCGTTGTGTCATGGCTCTGATTCCATGAAAGTTTTGATAGAAGGAAAATATTGTATTTTCTTTCTTATTGAATTAAATCAGAATTACATCACTTTATAGGAGAGATCCTACCTAGCAGATCCCTACTAATCAGCCAACTGATTAGTCAAATATCAACCAGCTAATCAGCAAGAAATCAGCAACTAAACTCCCCAAACTTTAGGAACAAATCCTAACAAATAAAATAAAACACATTAAATGACAATCCCTAAGATTCCGACAATTGACTTAATGTAAAGGACATTTGCATACACTCTAGTTGAAGTTTTATTTTATTTTATTTATTTTATTTTATTTTTTTTCTCTCTCTCTCTCTTTCTTTTCTCAAACGTAAACCCATTTTATTATTCACATATCTAAATCTAACTCAAAGATTAAAGTCTATAATTTTCTTATTTCAACTTAAAATGAGATTGTTTTTTTTTTTTTTTTAAATTGCAGAGAATGGTGAGTAAACGAAATAAGATCCATACTGGTATTTTTTTAAAACACATTTCATGTTATTATACTTTTTAAAAGTCCATAACTTTCTCATTTCAAATCGAAATGAGATGAATTTTGTGTCAAAATGCTGACCACGATGAGAAAAACAAAACAAGATCCATTTAACATTTTTTTTTTCTGAACACGTTTCAAATTTTTGTTTTATTTTCTTTATCACAGAACACATTTCCAGCCCAACTTCCAAAACTCCATCTCGAACCCAACCTCCAAAACTCTATTTCCGAATCTCCCCACAAATTGGCCTTTAAAAAAAAATGTAACGTCTAGCTTGCTACATAAGGGAAAAAAAGGGGCTTAAGACCTGTTTGACAGAGATTTCTAGAAGTTACTTTTGACTTCTTGAGTTTAAAATGTGTTTTTAAGTATTTGGATGATGTATAAAAATAGCTTATAATCTCTAGAAGAGCTTCCTGCTAAAGTCAGAAAATATAACTTTTGGAAAAAAAAAAAATCAATTTATTATAAAAATCAATTTCCCATTCTCTTCGGGACTGTGTACATAAATTTTTAATAAAAAATTAAAAATCAATTTTAATAAAACTGGTATTTACTAAAATCAAAGAATTTATTACACATAAAAGCATACTATCATTTATTATCTTTTAAAAAATTTGCTATAAATTTTTAAAGTACTTATAAAATATGTTATATACTATAATTTCTCTTTAAAAAAGATTTACCGTTTGTTTAGTTCACCAATTCCAACTAAAAAAAATTCTCACTTCGTTTTTGTCCTTTTCTTTTAAATTAACTAATTTCTTAATTAGTTTTTATAAAATTTACCAATTCTAACTAAAAAATTTTTACTTTAACCAATCGAAGGGGAAAAAATAAAAAATGTAATCACAAATGCACCGCATATATATATATATATGTATATATATATGAATAGTAATGGTAACCTTAAGGGTGTGTTTACTTATACGTAATCGGAGTGGGCATGATCGGAGTGAGTAGAATTTAGAGTAGACATGATTCGGAGTGAGGATTCGGAATCCGAATAAGCTGTTTACTTGGTTCTAGGATTCGGAATTAAAGTCATGACGAATCCCATTCATGCATTTACTTGAACTTAGAATCAGAATGAATTGTTATAAATTTACTTGCATGCCCATTTATTTATTATGTTTTCAAAAACTAAAAAAATGATTATTACTATTTATTTATTATCATACTATTAATTAAAAGTAAAATAATTATTATGATATTAAGACAATAAAATTAAATTGTGTAATTTTTTATTTAAAAAAATTAAAAAGAGTAAAAAAATTGAATTAAAATAAATAAAGTATAAAAAATATAAAAATAGAAACATAATAATACTAATATATTATGATAAAAAAATTCTTTATTTACTGTAATAATGTCAATATTAATTATGATAGTTATATAATATTAAGTTAATAAAAATATACCATATTTAGTTAATAAAAATAATTAATATAGGTTATGATTATTTTTTTAATATAATTTTTTGCAAATAAACTAAAGATAAAATGGTAATTTAATGTTGATAGTATGAATGTGAATCACAATCCGGAGGGAGGACATGAGATTGCCAATCTCATTCTCAATCCCAAATTGATGTGAGACCCACCATTCTCACTCCGATTCTATGAAAAAATTGAGCAAGTAAACAAGGGATTGACTCTCATTCTCTACTTCATTCCCTATTCCTGATAAGTCAACATGTCATAAATGGTAACAAAATGTAATCATAAATGCACTACAATTTCCCTTAAAAGAAGATTTACAATTTGTTTGGTTTCTAATTCCAATTAAAAAATTTTAACTCAATTTTTTGTCTTTTTCTTAAAAGTTAACTAATTTATTAATTAATTTTTATAAAATCAACTGATTTTAATTAAAAAATTTGAGCTCAAACTAATCAAACATAAAAAAAAATCAAAAAGGTAATCATAAATACACTGCACATATATGAATAGGAATGGTAACGATAAATCCTCTTAATTAACAAAAAAAAAAAAAAAAGAATGGTAATAAAGTTAAATGGTAACAAAATCTAATAATCAAATCCAAATGCGAAAAGATTTCGATTTTGACATTTAAGTTTAGCTTAAACTAAATTGTATTTTTTAATATAAATTTTTAATTTTTTTTAAAAAAAAATTATAATTAATTTTTAAAAAATCAATCAACTTTAACTTAAAATTTTTATTTCCAACGGATGAAAGCTTCTTTTATTTTTCAAACTAAAAGAGTTGAATTGTTTTAGTTTACTAATAGGGGAGTGGAGAAGAAATGGAATTAACAAAAAAAAAAAAAAAAAAAAAAAAGAAGTGAAAAACTTTTTTGTTTATTTTGTATATTTTGTAGAATAGCAATAAAAAATAAATTTGGGAAAAATTAATGAAAAATTAGAGGGGTAATAGAGCAAACACCAAACCCACGGAAAACATTGACATCACTTTGGAGGAACTGAGGAATCCAATTAAAGATTTCAAAATTTGAGTTCTGGGAAACTGAAGGTTTTCTACCTTAAGATCTCAGAAAACGCTGAAAGATTTGATTTTTTTTTTCTTTTTTTGTTGTTCGGAGTAATTAAGAAGAGCAGGACCGTCCTTCTCTTTCCTAATTCTCCACGCTAGATTCTGACTTCCGGTTCACTGTAAACCCTACGAACAGTGTCGCACAATTTCAACCACCGTCAACTTTCTCAGGTTTCCTTCTTTCTCTCTCTAACATTCTCAACGCATTCTGAATTTCATTACAATTTTGTTTTGTTTTGTTTTGTTTTTTTTTGTTTTTAATTTTTTTGCCCTTTATAATTCGCCTCTGAATAATCGGTTTTTTTTTTTTTTTTTGCCAATTTTTTTGGCCCATTGCATGCTCAATCGATTGTGTTATTTGCAATTTAGGGTTTCTTTCCAAAATTTTTTTTAATTTTTTTTTTTTCGTTTCAGTTTTGGGCAAGGAAATGTTAGATTTTTATATTTATATTTATATTTATTTTTGGTTTGGACGGTTTGCATTTGTTTATTTTTCGTATGTTTTATGTTTTTGGTCATTTGCTTTACCTAGTTGAAGGAATCTCCAGAGTCTTGGACTATTTTTCATGGAAATAAAAAAAGGGTATAGTTGATTTGAGGAGTGTTTATTTTTTTGGTAAATTTTTTTTTTTTGTGATTTTGCTTTTGATTGATTATATGCACTGTTCGGTTAAAATTATGTATGTTTCCGGAATTGCCAATTCGGAGCCGAAGCTGCTTTGGGAGAAATTGGGGAGAACCACCAAACCTAGTTGTTGTTGGGCCTATGATTTTAGGTTGTATGATTTATGATGTCTTTATTAAAGTCTCAAACTTTTGTGGGGTTTTCTTTCTCCGCATTTTTCTCTCTAGTTTCACTCTGAGGCGTAATGGTTGGGTTTTCTACTCTCTTGTACTAATCTTTGAAGGATGGTTAACAAGTCGTCTTCATTTCATAGTTTGTGGACTTATTTAGATTGGACTTCAGTCTAGACTCTTCACTTTGCCATTAACTTTCCTCTTTGAGATCAGCATTCTTGTTTGTTTGACAATACTAGGACACGCCGTTTAAGCAGTTGTTTATGTCATACTTAAATTTCTGGGATAAGACTGGGATGATATTTTTTTCTTGCTGTGACAATTAAGTCTAGTGATTGTCCAAATTTTCTTTCTCATATTGGTTTGGTAAGGGAATATTTGTACGTTGAATTCTAATTTCGATGATAAATGACATAATGTCTGCTATTATTTTACGGTATCATTGAAGTTTGACCATGTCAATCGTCTTTGCGATTTATTGATTCAGCATGGAGATGGTTCTATTTGTTAAATATGGAATTGCAGCTTGATCTCAAGAAGTTCTGAAGTTCTGGTGGGTCATAATATCTTTTTCTTTGTAGTTCGATAGCATGCTTCATCATGAGATACTGACTGCAATTCATGCTTTCAGGTTGGCTTGCCTTCAAAGAGCTCTCTTCTTAAGTTGGTTGAACGTTTGGAAAGTCAACTTACACTGATCATGGTTATAAGTGATACAATAGATATTAGTTCATCCGATAGTGAATTGGAAATAGAAGATGGTAGAGATACATCGCATTCTGCCAATTTGAGAAAGCTTCCAAATTCGCTAGCCGGATCAGGCACAAGCTCAAGTTTTAGAGGTCAGATTGACCTGTCCGTTCTGAAGGATTTTTCCATTTTAAGCTTCCTTTCAAATATTAATTATAACGAAATTGCTTTAACTTGCAGGTTCTACTGGGCAGTCTAGAAATGCTTCTTCTTTGTATCAGGGAATATATGCTTCTAATGGGAGCTCACTTAATGGTCATACAGTGTCCAAACCTCATTTTAGTGATGATGTAGGACCCTCGAATCAAAACTTTGCACGACCGCATGATGCAAAGTATCTGGCGAATGGAAATACTAATCAGCTACAGACCATTAATTCCCGTATTTCGAATAACCATTACCAGGATTATGAGAAAATTTCATCTCAACAGGCTCTAAAGAGGACCCTTCCATCATCTCTTGTTCCATCTACATCAAATGCTGATTTAAGTCGCAAAAGCAATCAGACTTTGGATCCTTTTGGAAGGCCTTATCATTCTACAGGGTCAATGTTCTTGCCTCCATCTTTGACGCATCTAAAGCCTACTGGAACTTCTTCACAGTTTGGTACTTCTTCACAGTTTGGCGCTTCTTCACAGTTTGGTGCTTCAAGCGATTCTGCATACCGTTCTGGGGTGGGTGAAGAAAGGGTGGCTGAAGCTGATGAGAGGCTGATATACCAAGCAGCACTGGAGGTATTCCCTTCCTTCAAGTATTAAATTGCTATCTATTAGAGAGTTCAAGAATGACATGGGTCTTGTCTTTCAATGGCCAATTCTAACTTTAACCGAGTATTGCATCTCCTGCAGATATATTTTTTCTCTCCTTTTTGTTTTTGCTTTCTTTCTCAAAATATCATTAGCTTGTTTTGTAATGTATGTTTTTTGAAGTAAAGATGATTACGTTAGGTGATCTTATCAATGAATTTGGTTTCTCATTGATTTTTTAAGGGAAAGAGGCATACATCTTCATCATAAGATGGAGCGTTTTCGAATTAGTACAGTTTAAAGTACTTAGGTTTTGGTATGAAGATGCTCTTGATGCTGGCCATAGTATTTCTACATGCCTATTTGTTGTCTCATGGATTTTTAATTTTGTGATGATACTGACATTGGTAATTGTGGATGCTTTATTTTCAACTAAAGCTAGAAAAAATCTCATCACAAGAGTAGAATTAGATCGGACACACTCAAAGATCAATGAGAACAAGAATCAGGACTCCAAGAAAACACATAAGTTCACTTGGTTCTGTCGAAAAGTGGCCTAAGTCGGGGGAAACCGTTCTTCTTAAATTCACCATTAGTGGAAGAAAGATTGCACTGACTTTATCACTATAGAATATACAGTGGAAGGGATTATTTCACCATTTTGTATTGCAGAGGATTAATTGTTGGTTTCAAGTTAGAATCCTAGGCTGCTTAGAATTGGCGCCAGGTCAGTTTTGTTTAGTCCTAAATAACCTGGCCCTTACAAAGGCTAGTTGCCAACTTAATAACTAGCCTACTAAATAAAAGCATAAGTAATCAGGACTTGACAGCTGGGACCTTTTAATTCTCTGCCACCATCATTAACAGTAAGTTTAAGGGGAACCTGAATGCGAGTCATTGCATCTTCTGGTGGTCTGAACTGAAAAGACACAGACTTCTCTGAAAACTTGAATTGAAGAATTTATGATGGGAATTTCTTGTTTATATCTGTTCTCATCGAATGGAAACTCCGAGCAAAAGTATAAAATTGCATATGATTTTGAAAGGCAAGAATTGAGGAGCGGAAGAAGGGGTATTAAAGGGTGGGGGGGAAAGAAAAAAAAAAAAAAGAAGTGACAGAAAGCTTTTATTAAGCTTTTAAAACAATTTTTTATTTCGAGGCTCTTGATGGTTATATATTTAGGAAGACAGGGAAGCAGCAGTATTGAAGTTTGTCATTTTGGATGTTTTTTGTGTGATTGTGTGGAGAGGAATTGGAAAGGAATTGCTTTCTGTAAGTGAAAGAGTACCTGGTTAGTTCTAAAGAGTAAAATTTTATATATATTTGTAAAAAAGAAAATGTTTATGCACATATGCACATAGATTTGTATCTTAATGTATGTATGTATGTATGTATGCAAATACGTATGTATATATTATAAAAGAGTATGCTTTGGAGGATAGGCTATTCTTTGTTTTGCTTTGCAGTTGTTAATTTGAATTACAGAAAAACTTAAAAGACTTTTCTGATTCATCTTTGGTACATGACAAATATTTTCATTTTTCGCTGTGCTTAAAAGGCTTGGTTTTTGCAGGAACTCAATCAGCCTAAAGTCGAAGCTAATTTACCAGATGGTCTTTTGTCTGTACCTCTCCTAAGACATCAGGTACAAGCCTATCCGTTGTGCTAATTATACAATTCTTTTTTGTGAATTCAATGGTCTTCAACTAAATATTGTTTTGCATCACAGAAAATTGCATTGGCCTGGATGATGCAGAAAGAAACTAGAAGTTTGCATTGTTTGGGTGGGATTTTAGCTGATGACCAGGTTACTAGCTTCGAGTCTATTAGACCCTTGGATCTGGCTTAGTTCTGGACTTGTCTTATGTTTCCTACTTAAAAACTCACGAAGTATATGTTTCAGGGCCTTGGAAAGACAGTCTCAATGATTGCGCTCATACAAATGCAGAGGTCTTTGGAGTCAAAATATAAATCCGAGGATTCAGGCAATCAGAAAACTGTAGCTTTGAATCTAGATGATGACGACGACGATAATGGCAATGTTGGTTCTGCTAAAGTTGAGAAGATTGAAGAATCTGATGATGTGAAGCCAATTCCAGAAGTTAGTACCTCTGCGAGAACCTTCAGTAAGCGGAGGCCGGATGCTGGTACATTGGTAGTCTGTCCAGCAAGTGTTCTTCGACAGTGGGCCAGGGAGCTGGATGAAAAGGTTGCGGATGAAGCAAAGTTGAAAGTCCTCGTCTATCATGGAGGTACCAGGACAAAGGATCCCGTTCAATTGGCTAAGTATGATGTGGTTGTGACAACATATGCTATTGTAACCAATGAAGTGCCCAAACAACCTTTAGTCGATGAAGATGAAGAGGAAAAAAACGGGGAAAGGTATGGATTATCTTCAGAATTCTCCTTCAATAAGAGGAAGAAGAAGACTTCCACTGTTAGTAAGAGGGGAAAGAAAGGTAGAAAAGGAACGGATAGTTCTGCTGTTGATTATGATTGTGGTACGCTTGCTAGGGTGGGTTGGCTTAGAGTGATATTAGATGAAGCCCAGACAATTAAGAATCACAGAACACAAGTGGCTAGAGCTTGCTGTAGCCTTCGAGCGAAAAGAAGGTGGTGCTTATCTGGTACACCAATACAAAATACAATCGATGATTTGTATAGCTACTTCAGATTTCTGAAATACGACCCATATGCTGTGTATAAGTCGTTTTACAACACAATTAAGGTTCCGATATCTAGAAATGCAATCCAAGGTTATAAGAAGCTCCAAGCAGTTCTAAGGGCTATAATGCTGCGTCGAACAAAAGGTCAATATTTTCTCTCTTACTTTATTGATTTCTTCCTTATTTCTTCATTATTTGAATTGATTTATTTCCTCTGCATTTGGTGTATTATGAAACATGATGCGTCTTAGCGTGATCAAAGGCGATATTCAATTTCAGAGTGCAATACTTTTTAATTCATTTTTCTTAATGGATCTACACGTTTTCACTTTTGTTCTTTTATTCTTGTTTATTGGTTCTTGTTTTTCACTAGATTCTTTTGTAAACATACAGAGTGATTTTTCCACTGTAAACATATAGAGTGAGTTATGATGGACAACCTATATTTTCTTTCAAAACAGTAGCAAAGTAATGACCTTAGCATCATTTGGAGTGGACCTTCATTTCCTAACATTCATTATTAAAACAACAGCTCCCAAACGTAGCACTGCTAGTTTTTACTTGTTTCTTCCTCTGCAATTTCATGTTCTTCTTTTATTTTGTCTGTCTCTTTGCATCAAGGTATTATACATACATACATACATACATATATATATATATATACATATGTCAAATTGGCAACATGTCATCGCACAAATTCGCGTTTGACTGATGACATTTCATCATCAAGTTGTTGGCAGGACAGCATCATGCCACTAATATTCTATTGCATGAAACCACCTCTAATCTTGTTGAAATCCGAGTAATTGACTGATATAGTCCAACTTTTTTTCTGCATTGGTTATGTATGTCCGTGTTCATATCAAGTACTGTGGTTTTTGGATAAATTAGAATCAGGCAGAGGTTGGTCTTGTTGTAAATTGAGCCGAGCTTGGCGGAACAAATCCAACCTAATAACAACAAAGGATCATTGACAAAGCTTCTTACTCTGCCTAAATTAGAATACAGTTCCGATGTGCACATTGCATTTTTACCTCATAAATCAAAATTCTTCTATAGTTTTGTCCAAACTTTTTTTTCTCTGTTTATCTGGTCCATAATGGTATAAACAAACAGCTATAAAAGTCCAATGTTGTTGTAGCTGTTGCTTCTTTTCTTTCTTTTTTTCTTTTAGTTAAAGAGAATTACTATTTAAGGAATGTTAAATAATCTTTGACATGCATACATTCAATTCGTCTGCAGAATTTTTAAGCACATATATGCTATGACTTCACGTGTATTTTCTAGCCTATCTTGAGTATTGAGTTATATACACCTATTGGTGCTAATCATTTTTAATTATTATGTCTAGGGACATTAATCTGTGGGGAGCCTATAATTAAGTTACCACCAAAGACAGTGTGCCTGAATAAGGTGGACTTCTCATCAGAGGAGCGAGCCTTCTATACTCAGCTCGAATCCGATTCACGTTCTCGATTCAAGGTCTGTTCTCTTTTGTTTGTGATATTGTTTCCACTAAGGAGTTGAACAGTAATGCTTTGAACTATACAAAGACATTTATGTTGGTTTTTTCTTATAATATAAGATGAAAATACGATATTGAACTATAGTATATGTTAGTATTTCAGTATGATGTGTGGGCGGGTGAGTTATGGCTGTAGTTTGGAAATATAAGATATCATTTCTGATATTGGGTTTTATGATTTATTGTTTTTATTTTTTATTTTTATACATAACTGCGGAAATAAAGTTTTATTGATTTCATTTCATGCATTGCAGGCATATGCTGCAGCAGGCACGGTGAATCAAAATTATGCAAACATTCTTTTGATGCTTTTGCGTCTTCGGCAGGCTTGTGACCATCCATATCTTGTGAAGGAATATGATTCTGACTGTGTTGGAAAAGATTCTGTAGATATGGCTAGAAGACTTCCGCAAGATATGCTTATCAATCTATTGAAACTCTTGGAAGGTTCCTCTGGTATTTGTCGTAAGTGCGAGGTGAGTTTCTCAAAACATATTACTCTCTTCCTCTTAGGCCTCCCTCACCTCCTGCTTTCCCATTCTCAGAATGTGGCTCCTTAAGAACCTCTAGTGTAATATACTCGTTGCTTTTGCTGAAAAACTCCTGGTCTGAATTTAACCTTTTACACAAAGTTTTTAGTGTTATTCGGATTCAAGTCAAGGACAAATGGCAAACTTGAGAAATGTTTGGCTAAAACATCCAATGGGTTTGAGTGCTATACATCGTGAAATTTTCCAAACAAAACCTTTGATGTGGTACTGCGAGTCGGTGTTTAAAGTTTTCACTGCCTGTTCTTGTAGTCGGGTGGACAGTGAACAAAACTACAATGCTCAGTTGCTTAGCTCGTTTTTACACTCTTGTTTGTTTCTTGCTCCCTTATGAAACGGTCATATAAATGATTTTCTACGAAATAAGATCCTTTATAGTTGTCAAATGTTGTTATGATCATACTAAATATTCAAGTACTTTCGTTTTGACTACTAACAGGATCCACCCGAAGACCCTGTTGTTACGATGTGTGGTCATGTTTTCTGCTATCAGTGTGTATCCGAGTATTTGACAGGGGATGACAATATGTGTCCTGCTATTGAGTGCAAGGAACAAGTTGGCTCTGACGTGATCTTTTCCAAGGCTACTCTGAGAAGTTGTCTCTCTGATGATCTTGATGGTAGTCCCGTGAGTACTCCGTTTGCTGATAAAGCCTTAGTCATGCACACTGACTACAGTTCATCTAAAATCAAAGCTGTGCTTGAGATTTTGCAATCGCAGTGCAAGTCAAACAGCCCCGATTCAGATTCTAGTGACTCTATTAGATGCAATGGGAGTACATCTTCAGGAAAAGAAGTCGCCGATAGTAGCGACACAGATGTTACCGTTGTGAAGCATATAACAAGAGTCTCAAATTTGCCAAATGAAGGACCAATTAAAACAATTGTTTTTTCCCAGTGGACTAGCATGTTGGACTTGGTCGAGATGTCACTGAATCAAGCAGGTATACCATACAGAAGACTTGACGGCACAATGACTCTAGGAGCAAGAGACAAGGCTGTCAAAGATTTTAATACTGATCCCGAGGTTTGGCCTCTACCATATTACTTACTGCATTAAAATCCTAAATTGTTCTTTGTCATTGCAAATTGACATCACTATTCGTGGTTTTATTGTCTTATTCGCCTGATATAGTGTTTTAATCCAAAGCTTTGAATTGTTGATCGTATTGCAGGTTACTGTTATGATAATGTCGCTGAAGGCAGGAAATCTTGGTCTAAACATGGTCGCTGCATGTCATGTCATTCTTTTGGATCTTTGGTGGAATCCCACAACGGAAGATCAGGCTGTTGATCGGGCGCATAGAATTGGACAGACTCGTCCTGTTACTGTAACGCGGCTAACTATTAAAGATACAGTCGAAGACAGAATATTAGCTCTCCAGGTACCAGTCCTTGTATTATTGTTACGTTGATTGCAACCTTTATTGGATTTGTGGTTGGCTGCAAGTGGCGATCACATGGTTTTTTCGGAATTTGGTCTCTCAGATTCGGTCATAGCAAGTGCTCTTCCCTGAATATGATAAGTTTCGTGTCTTGGTTGATTGGTTAATATTCTAGAAAATAAACTACTTTAACCGCATGTTTTTAATTTTGGTTCCCCGGAAAAGACACGACAAATCCTAATTCCGTAGTATTCTTATTATATCCCTAGCTTTGGGTAAGGCAACATCCGGAGTTGGGAGAGAAGATCAAGGTTTAGCAGGGGAGAGAAAATATAGTACTTTCATGTACACGCAGACAGATGAAACGTTAAATATGACACCTATTTTACATGTTTTTTTCTTTGCAGGAAGAGAAGAGAAAAATGGTTGCCTCTGCTTTCGGTGAAGATCATGGCGGGGGATCTGCAACTCGCTTGACAGTAGAAGATCTCAAGTATCTATTTATGGTTTAAAAGATCGTCTCCAGTGGCTCCTTTTCCTTAATAGCCTTAGGTAATTATGCATACTGAAATTTTTGTCGAGAACCATACCTCCCCGAGCATCCAAAGTGGAATCTGGATCCCGATATGTCAAGGAGACGGAAAATATGTGGTTTCACCGGTGGTGCCTGATACAGCAGTGGGTCGAACAGAACCAGATTGGTGTAGGAACATTTACATGGTAGCTCGTATGAATTTTGTTTTAGATTTCGAGGCCCAAAAGAAGGCAATTTTTGTCCCCCATTGAGTGCTGTTAGACAGCATGCCAAGGGCACCTGTATATATTATGACCACATATGCCTATGGTAAAATATACCGAAACGTTCACATGTGTAATTTACCTCTCTTGTTAATGCCATAGTTCTTTAACCTCATTGGGTGTGATGATGTCTGTGATTTCGTGACGTATTTGTCGATACAAATAGCTATGATTTGCATATTGATATGGCACTTGGCAAAAAATATCAAAGGCAAATCCCAGGTTGCCTTGCCTTTTCTTAGCAGGCACGTCTGGGACATAAAGAAGTCCAAGGACAGCCCGTGATCACATCGTGATTTGCACTCACATGAGAGTGATTGAAGGGTCGAAGAAGGAAAAAAAAAAAGCAAACTCGGCTTGACAGAGACCTGAATGTTGCTGGTGATGTCCACTCAAATCAAGGTAAATGTTCTACTTTTTTGAACTCCTTTATTTTTGGTCTCTCGATTAGAATTCGAGTCGTAACTTGCACTTTTGCAATGAAATGCGTTTCAGCATTAGTACCATTCACCAAGCTGGAAATCATTTGTAATATGTCCCACCTTTTAAAAAAAAACACACACCTTGTAGTATGTGAGAAAATAGGCCCCTCCCTGAACACTAGGCGCCACATTCTGTTGTACGTTGGTACATAGACATGCTAGATTATAAGGATGACATTTTTATCCATGAGTGCGGTTATGGGATTAAAATGGGGGTGGGGGAAGCATACCCACCCGCCCCGCCCCGCCTTGCCCCGCCTTGCCCCACCCCATTGCCATCTCTTCTTGAGTATAGGGATGAAATTTTTACCCATTAGGTTTGGGGGGTCAGGAAAGCATACCCACCCCGCCCCATTACCATCCCTACTAGATTATGAGATCTGCCATAAAACTTTGAGTTGAAAATATTTGGTTCAATTAAATTTAGCCACAGTTCTAGATAGTTGCTACCACCCTTTTTCATTCCATGTGATATATGTGTGTGTGTGTGTGTGTGTGTGTGTATTATATATTTTGGTAAAATAGTTAAGATCTTGGTTAAATTTTAGATCTCGAGGAAACTGTGGCTATGGAAATTGATTGTTGATAATTGGCACAGATGAAAATGTCGGTACTAGTAGAAACATCGATAGTTTAATTTTACAAAAATTTTGGAAGGAAAAATGGATGTTGGTGGAAATATCGGGAAAAAAGGCATGGAAAGTGGAAACCACAAAAATTTACTTTAAATTATTTGTAATTTTCTATCTTAGAATAAGCATTAAAAAAATAATAATAATAAATAAATAAATAAACGTTTTACATGAGAAATTTCACATGTACTACAAAACAAAACTCAACATTAGAAGAAAGTCTTGCAAAACTCAAAACATTTTTGTATTATAACATGTTATTTGAATAACATCGGATGTAGTTGTGAACATGCTATAAATAGATCTATTGATCTTTTTTATTGTATATCAATGCATGAGAAACTCTATATTCTCGTAATGATACCATAACAAATTTATGAGAGCACACTCGTTGGTTAGCATGCGACATGATCTTTGTTATTATTATTATTATTTTTTTCCTTTTAAAAGGAAACGACAATATTCCTTGTAAGTGTGGTAATGAGACAAAAATCACTTATGCATCTTCCCAAATATCCACAAAAAAAAAAAAAAAATATATATATATATATATATATAATATTTGTTAATTTTTCAGAAAAAGACAAAAATCGAGCAAAAAAATATACAATTTAATTGGAATTAAATTAATATGCCAAACAAAGCCTAAATTTTAGAAACACTCGTTATATCTATGAATTTTAAAGTAGTCTCATTTAATCTCTTATGTTAGGATTTCTGTTAAAAACTAATAAAAAATAGGGATAAAATGCGTTCATGTGCTCTTTTTTCATTTGTTTAAACAAAATTTTTTAACAGAAATTTTTATAAAAGATAAGTGAGACTAATGTAAAATTCGAGAGGAGGGGGGAGGGCGGGGAGGAGTTGAGATTAAAAATAGATCTAAATAACGATGTTTTTGATATTTATGGTATTTTATTATATTTCTTTGATAGACTGAAACTTTGTATAAATTACCATTTTTAAAACTTAAATGATTTGGTTCTTGTTTTTAGTTTTTATTCACAATAATTATATTCTATAATGATAAAATTGAAATATTATAATTCATAATGGTTTGTGATGATTTTTTAAAATTAATTTTGTCCCTTCAAAATCATTTGGATTATCGGTGAAAACTCGTCAATAATTTTTGAATTAACAATTGATTAGATTATAAAATTGCCGATTGAGTTGGTATACCTAGTGTCTACAGAAACCTCCTGAAAGCAAGGAATGTCGAATTCTATAGACATGGGAAATGGTTGAACCCTTATCACTTGAAAAACGAGGCCTTTTCTGACATTACCAATGATATTCTTTAACATAATGATTGCTCCTGGTGCTGACAAAGCTTGGAAGGTGTCGTTCTTTTGATGGTGATGTCTTGGCAAATGCATGCTTTGATCAGGTTTATGGTGCTAATTCTTCTGTCAGATGACGTAAACATATTTGGTCCAAATTTATCCCTCCTTGCAGATCGTTCGACTGTTTGAAAGACTCTGCATGATTGCTTCCCCATTGAAGATGCTTCCAAATGTCGTCTTTTGTCGTCTATGTGGATTAAATCATCTCTTCCTTTGCTGTGATTACGTCCCTTCTCTCTTTGGTTTATCATTTTCGGATGTTTTTAATCGTTCTTTTAATTTTTCTGTAATTTTCTTTTCCTCCTGGTTTAGTCCTTAGATTCAAGTTTTACGGAAATACATAATTATTTACACTTGTTGGCTCATCTGACATGCTAGAAATAAGCTGGTTTTCGAAAACAAAATTATCACAAAAAAATTCGGCTAAGGTCATGATTTGAGCGACAGTTAAATATACTAACTCTCTTGCTATCTATTACATGAATAATAATTTGCAGAGTGACCTCTTGATTCTTCATAAATTTCATGTTATTGGTAAATGCCCTGTGACTTTAGATGTCACGGTGGTGAGATGGTTGCCTCCTCCTCAAATTGGATCAAGGTGAATACAAATCAGAGGTAGTGCGGTTGTTTTCAAGACTTGTAGGGATTTTGTTAAATTTTGCTTCACCACTCCTCAAGAAATTTCTTTTAATTTTGAGGCTGAGCTGGCTGCTTTTATTTTGGCATTTGCACAAGCTTGGAAGTTTTAATGGCAAATTTGTGGTTTGAATATGACTCCACTTACGTGGTTAATTTTTTCAAGACTAAATCAGATAAATTTTTTCATTGGAAGTTCTGTAGTAGATGGTTGCGTTTTTTTATGTTAACCGGAGTTTAGAGCTCTCATAATTTTCTTGAGGCCAATGTTATTGTAGACAAATTAGCAAATCATTTAAGTCAACATCATCAATTTAATTGGTGGGTTTAAACTCCGGATTTTATTGATCCTTTACTATATAAGGATGTAAATGATCTTTCTTTTTACACGTTTCCTTCTCGTTTTTGAGGGGTTTTTATTTGTCCTGGATGATGTACTCTTTTTTCTTTTGTCAGATTTTTTTCCTGCAGGTTATTTCTGGCAAGTAGTTTTAATGAGTTACTGGCCAAGTAGATCCTAGCATAGTAGTTGTTTATGTGTTCTCCTTTTTGGAGTGGTTTTGTTTTTTATTTTTATTTTTTCGTTTAAGAAATTTTATTTTTATTATTAATTTCATGGCAATGGGCATATGATAAGATTACTGACCGGGTGTTGGCCATGGTGAGGATTGGTACGCCTATTGATTCCTCATCACTATTTATTTAGAAAAAACAAGGATATTTGGCCATATTTTGTTGTAAGGGGATTTTTTTTTTAAGGAAATGTTTTAGGAGAATTTGATGTTAATTATTATATATTGAGAAATATATGAAGACAAAATATCTACAGAAGATAATTGGAAAAAAAGAAAAAAGGATTTGAGTAAAAGGATGCATTTATGAGCAAGATAAATCAAATTTCAAAAATAAGTTATATCTGGAGTTTAAATTTAACTCTAATTAAATTATATTTTTTCTATCTCAGTTTTTATCTTTTTTTTAAAAGTCAATAAAAATTATAATTAGTTTTTAAAAAGTCAATCAATTTCAACTTAAAAATTTCATTTCCAACTGACTTACCAAACGGAGGCATATATTTTGTGATCACAATCACATATGAATTGTCATTCTTAATCATTCTTAATCGGGTCCGATTGTGTAGATGAAAATGAAACAAGGAGGAGGAAAATGAGACGAGTGAAAACTATTTTCTTCTACCTTTAGATGAATTAGTTGGTAAATGGAGGGTAAAAAGCTAGAAAAATAGATTAATAGCCCACAAGAGTTGAACTCTACAGAAAAAGCTTTCGATAGCTAAAATAATAATAAGGATAATCTACAGTGAAGTTAGCCTTCTTTGCCCCATCCATGGGGTAAAAATTGTCAACCGTTTAATTATCTTTCAACGGTTTGGATTAAAATAATGAACCAAAACTACCATGAGATAATAACACAGGACCACTCTTAAAAATCGAGGGGGGGGGGGGGGGGGGGGGAAGAAGGAAAATCTCAGTTCTCAACTCCGGCCATGGTTGCGGCGGCGGCACCGCTTCTGACGCCATTTCTATCGCCGCCGCATCCAACGAGGAGTAGTCGGCGGTGGTAGAGGACGTCAGCCGTTTTTAGGCAGGGGAGAGTGTTTGCACCGCTGTGAGATGCCGTCGTCCATAGAGGACGTAGCGATTGTCGCGCCGATGGTTGCCGTGGCTGCAAGCGTCGGCCACCGTGGGTAGCACAGGTCCGGCGGAGGGCAGATTGTACAGATTCTGAGCAAATCTGTCGCCCATAGGAGATTGCCCCTCGGCCTCGGCCTCCCAATCACGAGCTCGCCGCGTCGACCACATCGCGAGCTTGGACAAAACTACAAGAATCGAAGGAAAGGGGCTTGCAACCGGGTTCGCACGACGGCGGCGGCGGCGGAGATCTGGGCTCTTCGTGGCTGTGGGTCTGAGGAGCGGTTGTCGTGGAGCGTCACCGGAAGTTCACCAGAAGCTATTGTCGTGGGTATTCCGCACCATCTCCAAACCCACCCGTCACGGACTTGGGTTTTCCGAAAACCGTGAAAAATCACCGGCCATGGTGAAAATCGCCATCTCCGCGGTTTCATGCGATGGCTCGGCGCCATGGGTCGCGAACCCAGCCATCATCTCTGCTCTCTAGGTCGCAACCCACAGTACGGCTCCTCCACTCCATGGATTCGAAGACCCAAGCGTTGGAAGATGAAGGCAATTTTTTTTTTTTTTTCAATGTAATCAAGTGTAAATTTCTACACTAATTTTGGTGTATCTTTTCAATCCAAATCGTTGAAAATCAATCGAACGTCAAAAATTTTTACCCAATTAATAAAAGTAAAGTAAGGAGGTCTCATTTATAGAATTTCTCTAATAATACTAATAATATTGATAGAAGCTTTCTCTCGGTGACGGACAATTACATTGTAAAGAAAGAATCCCATCCAGTGTGAATGGATATATCTAGACTTATTACCATTCCTGTTATGGTATTTTTTTACAGGTCATTTTACTTTGCGATTGAGCATAACTCGGATTTTGATAACAATTATTGTATTCAAATGTAATACTTATTTTGTTGATCAACTACTTAAGTGAATTTAGTTAAATATTTTCTTTCATAGCAATTCAGTTAAAATATAAATCTAAATATTCACTTTTAAAAAATTTGTGTTACTTTCTACTTTTACATTATCTAAACATTTCTTATAATAAAAATTATTCAAAAATTCATTTCATTTGAATACATATAGTAAATTTTACATTTGAATATAAAATTCAATTTGAATTAATGATCAAATGTAATATATAATCCTAATGGATTATTAAAAACAATTACATCATTACTATTTATTCTACAATCTTGTAGATATCTGTCTCCCTAATTTAACCCCTTTATATGGTAGAGTAACTATTAGTACAAATTAATGAAAATGGGGTAAAAAAAATTGACGCCCCGATCATCTTTCAAAGGTCAAGATTAAAAGGGTGCACGGAAAAAATGGAACCTGTTTCACTTATTTATTTTTCAAAACATTTCAAAAAATAAAAAAATAAAAAAAAAAAAGACTTGAATCGCCGTGCGGGCCCCACCCCCCCCCCCCCCCCCCCGGGACATCGGGCGACGGCGAATTGCACCCCCCGTCCCCCCACACGACGCGAATCCTAGCCGGATCTGGACGATCGAAACCCCAAACATCCCCTTCGACGGTGAGAGTTGCTCGCTACCCCCAGCAGTCACCGGCGCGACGGCGAGGGCGAGATCTCCTCCCGAATTTGAATCTTACTGCGGCGGTGCTAAACAGTGGGCTCGAGAAACAATCTACCGAGAACTCTAGCAGGGGGGCCGAAGGCCCTTGTGGCGGTGTGAGATCGAGGCTCGGATGGCGGTGGGAGCTCGGGTGGCATTGGGGGCTCAACTGCTCGCGGCGGAGGGGGCTCACGACTTGGGTGGAGTTCGGACAATATGGGCTATCCAAACCGGCGGAGTCGCCGACGACCCCCATACCGAAGTTAACCGCCGGCGAGCTTGGAAGAAACCTTGTTTTTTTTTTTTTTTGGGTTTGTAATTGGATTGTGATCGGATGTGGTTGGATGCATGATAGTTCTGTGTCATATGAGATCTACACCGTTTAAACGCAATGCAATGGTGAAAAAATTTTACCCCATGCATGGAGTTAAAAAAAGTGTTCCCACGTAGAATTGGCCAAAAATTTTTTTTTTTTTTGAGAAAAAGTAAGGTACAGAAAACTGACAGAAATAATACATACAGTGAAAATTAGAATCCTATCAATAATGTATGGTACTGTATGAAAGATCAATTGTTCAAATTATTACCTGTCAGTTTTTTTTTTTTTTTTTTTCGCTTGAATACCTGTCAGTTATTTGATCAATAAAGTCAATAAAATACCTAGAAAAACTAAAAGAAAATTGAACAAAAAAGTGTAGGTGGGGTGTCCTCGGAACCGTTAAACAAGGTAACATGAAAATATTGAAAATGTTAAAAAAGATTTGGGGCGATTGATTGGGTTAAGACTTGGGACAAGCAAGGGACAAATTGCTTTTGCCATAAAATGAGTTGTCATCTACTTTGGCAAATAAAATGTACTGCCTTCCAGCCAAAAAAAAAAAAAAAATCAAATGTACTGCCAAAAGAGCGTGAAAATATGCCAAAGGGGAAAAATCAAAAAAGTATATCCAAACTGATCCTAATTTCTGAGCAAAGCTTGTTTCAAACACTTTTTTTTTTTTTTTTTTTTCTTGTTTGATTCCCTTCCTTTCACCAAATTCATGGACAAAATTCTTACTTTCGTGGGGCCTCAAAAGTGCTTATGGCAAAGCCTTAGAGGGGGGTGGGGGTGATTGAGCAGGAGAAGCTAGTGCTAACCACTTAAAACACTAGACCCCTCAATGGCTTCTTTTGTTTTTATTTTTCTTATTTAGAGATGATAGATTTGAATTCTAATTAGGCGTGAGATAACTGTTAGACTACACTTACAATCACTTTAAATTAGGGAATGATAGAGACACCAAAATTGTTATTTTTTGCTGCATAATCTCCTCAATTTGAAAAAAAAATGGGGGGTAAAAAGTAATCCTTATTAATATCAAATCCCTCAAAAGGGGCACCAAAAAAAAAAAGCTAAAAAAAGAAAGGCTTTGTAAAAGTCATTGCTTGAATGCACTCCAACTTAGGTCACACCAAAGGCAGACCAAGACCCCCTTACTGATTGCTGCACATGTCTACTATTTGTGGTGGCTCCCTTATCTAATGATTCAAACCCCATCTCTCCTGAAGGCATAAAAATGACAAATAATAAATAAATTAAAAAAAAAAAAAGAAAGTGTTGGGCAGTGAGAAAAAAAAAAAAGTTGAAACGTCAGCCATGGCAAACCCCACCAGTAGAAATGGCATAATTTCTACTTGAAGAGGTAAAAAGGGTTCTCTTGGATCAACATGCTACACAAAAGGTTTGATCTAATACACAAGTGAACACTTTTTTTTCCCCCTTTGTGATTCTTTTGACCATTCTTTGATATTTTTCTATTTTTTCCCTTGGGAATGTTTGACTCTTTTTAATATAATCCCTTTTGCTTACCCAAAGCTTAAAACTTTGCATTATTTTTCTCCCAAAGTCATTATATATAATAATTACAAACTCCTTTGTCATATAAACTTTCTCACTAAAGGTGAGAAACAACTGCTTAGGCCTATAATTACATTCACAAAATAGAGCCCCATATTTCATACTAAGAAATAACACGACTAATAAAAAACATATATTATAATAACTAAGTCTAGCAAAATTTATATTTGCTACATATATACTTTTAGCAAACATTGGGACCAAATCCCACAAACCCATTGGCTCCATCAAAGGAAATTTGAATGCCCTCTTGCTGAATGTTCCCTATGATGGACAGTCCTGTAGGCGAAGGTGCAAATGCAAAACAAAACGTGCCTATGTCGTCCACCGGGATCAGGAAGTTTCTCGCCGGAAGGGTCAGGATCGGCCCGCCCGACAAGTAAAACGAGATGGTTGGTACCCGAACCGATACGAACCCATATAGGTCATAGCATGTGTCGAAAATGGATACCCCGGAGGCCCGTGGGAGGTTGGCAGTTTGTTGAATAAAAGCATTGCGGAAAGCCTCATACGCGACGGTTGGCAGCCTGGTCACAGCAGTTCCGGTGTCCATCACGACTCCTCCTAAACCCAATTCCGTCAGCCGGAACGTGTCCTCCGAAATGGGAACCCGGGTGCCTCCGACTCCGAGACCCACTAACCCGATATAGTAGAAGCTCGTGGCCCGTGGGTTTCGGATCAAGGGGACCCATGCGGCGCCCACGGGCAAGGCCCCGCGCCCGAACTCCAAGGACCCGGATGACCCGGTGCCCCGACTCACCAAACAATAACTGAAGGCCCCACCTGTCTGTCCACCAAGCTGGCCCACGAAGGAGAGGGACCCACCTCCAAGACCCAACAAACCCGCCGCCCCGACAAACATGCCCTGGTTCATGTGCCCGCACCCGATTGCTACGTTCTTGATCACGGCCCGGCCCAAAGTGAGAGTCTCAAGGGCCAGGGTCCCTCTAGTGTAGGACCCGTCGCCATAGGCCACCTCATAGCGGCACCGGCCGGCGTGGCAGCCTGCGTTCTCAAGGCGGTCACAGACGGCGGAGCTGCAGGAGACACCGGTGTAGGATGCCGATTCAGCCGGGTCGAATACGGGGTCGGTCTGGTGGTAGCACTGGCTGCAAGGCTGGCATTGGACCCACACAATATCGCTGCCGGAGTCAATGACCAAGAACTGGCTCCTCGCCGGGCTTCCGACTCCGATCCGAACGAAGTACTCTCCGCTTCCTTGGTCCATACCCGACACCACCTCCGACCCGAAATCCTCAACCTCGTACATGTCAAATTTTCCTGTATTAATACTAGTATTACCCAATCGGCGAGTAAGGGTGGACACTCTTTTTGCGTCTCTCCTCATTCTTTCATCAAAAATTGGGCGGTGACGGCGATGGTGATTATCATGATGATGGTGATGATGATCACCATCATGATCATGATTCTGACGAGGAATGGACAGCTTGTCTCTGTGTACAAGCTGGAGCTTCCATTTTCTGCTGCCGCCGCCGCCGCCGCCGCTGCTTTCGCTTCGGAGCTGGTCGTATTCGGATACGTTGGCGGCGGCGGAGGCGGTAGACGGGTTAAGGTTTGTGTTAAGGTGTGAGAGTGTTTGTTTGACGTTTAAGTGTTGGAAATTAGGGTAAGATATTGAAGAAGAAGAAGCAGTTGTTGTGGTGGTGGCTAGGAGGGAAAGTAGTAGAATGAGAAGTGTAAGCGCCATGGGAGGAGCTTGGGAAGCTGCCATTAATGCCATGGGAGTAATATGAGGTGTTTGGGCTTTTAATTTGTTTGGTGTTTTGAGAGAGAGAGAGAGAGAGAGAATGAGAGAGAGATATTGAGAGAGAGAGAGAGGAATGTGACTTTTGGGGTGGGATTTCTTTGTTGTGGTTTTGGGGGGTGTGTGGAACTGTTAAGTATGCAATGAGGGGGAGAGAGAGAAGAGAGAGGAGAGAGAGGATGTTTGTGAAATGTGACAGTGGTTAATTAGGAATAATAATGTTTCTTATTATTAAAATATTAGGAATAATAATCTACAATTATATTAAAAACATGAAGTTTCTTAAAATTACTATTTAAAAATTTGATTAAGTTATTTTTTTAAATTTTTTAAAAATTTTTTTCTTAATTTCTCTTTTTTTCTTTAATAATTTTTTTTAAATGTCTTTTTGATTCTTTTATTTTTATCATAAAATATTATTAAAAAAATATTTATGTTTATAAAAAAGACATTCACTAATTTTAATAATTTTAGTATATATATACTTCCATACGTGCGAACTGATTTTAAATAGTATATATCTATATATAATGAACGGGTTTCTGTATGGGTTTTTGTTTTCTAGTATCTTGTATTGATTGAGAATGTTGAGAGCGACTTGTGCGTGTTTCTCGCCTAGCTCGCTTGCTTGTTCACTTTTTTTTTTTTTTTTTTTTTTTTTTTTTTTTGCCTCTTTAATAAGTTGTGTTATGTTGACCACTAGGTGCATAAACTTTTATTATTTTTTTTTAATTTTTAGTTTTATATAAATAAGGATTTGGAAGATCTAGATAGGGAGGGATATTGAGTGAAGCCTCCTATGTGGGAACCAGGGTTTATGTTTTCAAGCTAAAAGAGAAGATTATTCATATTTGCTCCTATTATTATATTGACTATGTGGTAACTATATCTTTCAATAAGATTCCAACTCTATGTATCTTCAATATGAGTTAATAGTAACAATTATAACAGTACGTTTTACGCACATGTAAATGTTAAAACTTAAAAATGTAAGTAATTAACATGCCTCATTATCAAACTAAATCATTTTATTACTGTTTTTTTTTTTAATTTTCTTTTTTTGGGTTTCTAAGAAGTTTGGTATATATTGTGTGTATGCACAAAAATAAAAATAAAATAAAGAAAAACTTTTATATTGAGACCAATAAAAGTTGGCAATGCTACATATTTGTACCAGAAGATAAAAATCGAAGATGGTCCCCATGTCACTCTTGAGGACAATCTTTAATTTATGGAATTCTTCTTTTATGATGTCTCAATTAATGAAATAATAGCAATGCCCACTTATTATATTTTTCAAGTCCACGAATCTAGGTTTCCGGAAAAAAAAAAAAAAAAAAGAAGAAGAAGAAAAAAAAATAGCAAGAGAATTGGTTTTTTAATATGATAGCAAAGCAGGTGATCCTGGTTTTTCCTTTTTCCTCTTATTTTGTTTTTTTTTTTTTGTTTTGTTAATTTTTTTGTTTGTTTGTTTGTTTTGTTTTGTTTTTTTCATCAGAAATGATTCTTAGTTTAAATATTTGTGGCTCGTTTCGTTAAAAAATAAAAAAATAATAATAATGGACAATTGCACGAGTTTGCAAGCTTGCTTAATTTCTATGCGTAGGTTCAGTGAGACTATGTTGGGATTCTTACATGGTGTGCCTCTTATTTTTGAATGTCCAAGTTTAGCTGGTCTAATATTGTTTAATGTGGTCGTATATATAATTAAGTGATAATTTAATTAGTTTTCGAGTCTATTAATAATGTAGATTTCAAATCCTCCCTTTCTCAAATTCAACAACAGTAGGTAACTAGCTTCTTGGCAATCTAAGAAGAAAACCAAATATCAGAGTATATATTACTTGATATATACCCAAACTTGCCCAAGCTTGGAAAGTGCGGTGTCTCAAATTATACCAGTTCACTTTCTCGATGCGTGGATGCTTGGTTGTTTTATCCCTTCCTTATCACCACTAGTTCATAAGCACGTGTAACGCACGTGGATGTTAAGTTTGCCAAATCTTTTTAAACAAAATTTATTCCTTGATACATTGAAAATGAAATATTTTATTTTGATTATGACACCACCATGATAATATTATGCGTTCTTGACAGCAGAAAAGACTATGGATAATTAAGGGTGAATCTTGAAAAGGTTTGCCTCTAACAAAAATAAATAAATAAATAACTAAATAATTTAAAATAAAAAAAAAGAAAGAAAGAAAGAAAGAAACTTGAAAAGGTTAATTTTGGTTTGCCCATTACTAATTTTTCCATGGAAACAAAGGAAGTCTTCTTCGGATCCAAGAAGTTGCAGAGCAATTTTAGTCAACTTAACATCATTGAGGATGAGTTTCTATGTCTCATTTTGAAGCCACAAGTGGATCGTTTTAATCATTCGACCTTTCGGGTTATAAATGTAATTAATTTCCATTTAATTAGTTTGGAAACTTTTTGGTAGGGTAATGAACATAATTTTTAGCCATAATGTCTTCAAGATAATTTGTTCATTTAGTCCTGAATTATGTACATTCTGTCACTTTGATTTCTGAATTTTTGATTTTTGATAAATTAAGCCTTGAACTTCTGATTTTTGATAGTTTTGGTCCCTGATATTTTAATTGATATATATTTTTTAATTTAGGGTATAAAATCATATTTCAACTTCATGTTAACATGAAATTTTATAAAAATATAATTACACTAAGTATAAAAATTTCCTCTTATTCTGATTAACCATTAAAAACAAAAAACTTTTGAACTTATGTAATAATTTCTATAAATTTTTAGTTATTATATGACAAAGATATGATTATTTATGTTAAATTTCAGAAAAATCATCCTTCAATTTTAGTGTGAGAGATCAAAACTATCAAAAAATAAGAATTCAGGAATTAATTTACCAAAATAAAAAATTCAGAAACAAAAATGACAGAATATTCATAGTTCAGAGATTAAACTAACAAATTATCCCATCTTCAAAAATTTTTTTTAACTTACGGATTCTAATGCAAAATGAGAGTTTTTAGCACTGTTGTCTTTGACGTTTGACAATTTGTTTTTCAAATTTCTAATTTTAATAATTTACTTTCCAAACTTTCTAATTGCCTCATTGTAGTAACTTTCCATTAAATTAAGAATTTCAATTTGATAGATTTACATTAGAGTTTGAATTGAATTCTGAAATTTTTATTGCATCCGAGTTTTTTCATATATAAATGAGGCACAAATAGAATTTCCGTCAATATTTAACCGGAAGTTAAGTAAGATAGCATAAATTATAACAAATTTTAAAATTTGGTAGGCAATTACTAAAATTCGAAGTTTACATGGTAAGTTATCAAATATAGAAAAATTTATATTTACACGTGTTGAATGCATATTTTCTTGTTTTCTTTCTTTCTTCTTTTATATTGTTTTGCTTATGAATTTTATTCAAGGCCATCCTCTTATGAATACTAGGGTCCTTAGGGTCATGAGATTTGCATATACATAGTTATCTATTTTGAATATGTATTTCTTATTCCCAGCCTGTAATTTGTTTTGAGTACTACCATATCATTGTCCTGTAAGTGAAACATATAATAAAGTAATTAGTATTAAGGAATATATATATGTGTATATATGTATATGCGTGACATATCCTTGTGGGTCTACCATGTAAAGACAAAAGACAAAAGAAGCACTACATATCAACTTAACTCCTTGAGTTGAGTGGAAGCTTCAAAAGCGGGACAGAATATACAATTAATGTAACATAAAGACATTATAATTAATTTAATTTGTAGTATGCAACTAGCCTTTCCAAAGAAATTTATTAATATTTTGTAATGTATGGAAAAGGTTTAGGTAGAGGAAAAGATCCATTTAATAAAATGATTAATTTTTTACTTATGTAGAACTAGACCATGCTATAATATGTAGCCTTTTAAGAAAGTTCATACCTTTATTAAAAAGAGTATATATATGTGGTTCTAACTCATTTATCTTAATGTCATTTATAATACCATTATCGAAATTACTATATAAAAAAAAAGTGTTTTAATTCATTATATAACGGTGATAATTTATTAGATAACATTAATATTGATAATAATGCGAGATGATAATTATAATATGCAAACGAAAACCGTGACTTATTACAAAATTCATTTGTGGTTAACGTGATTTGGTAAAAATAAAATAAAAATAAAAATAAAAAAATATTATAACACGAGAACCGTTAATAAAGACGTGAAATTTTTAATATTATCATGTAATATTGATAACAACACGAAATTATAATAGTATGGTTTTATTCAATCTAACAGTTTTGCACTTAAATCATTGTTTTACGGTATGATATTATCATAATAGTAAGAGAGTTGCTCCTATATATTAAAAAAAAAAAAAAAAAAAAAAAGGGAGTTGCCCCTAAGTATAATGTTAGCAATTTGTTTAGCCAATTACATATGAAGCAAACCATTTAAGTCATGATGATGATAACCGATAATACGTTATAATTGCATCTCTGTCAAGTACTTTCGACTGGAGTTTGAGAATCATGTCATTTGCCGAAAGAATTTGTTCCTTCTCTTCTAAAGAAGTAATGGTGGTGATATACGGTACTTGTGGTGGGGCCCAACAACAAAACATTTCAACGTTCAAGATCCTTTTTTTTTAATTATTATTATTTTATTTGAATGATCATTATCTAAAGCCTCAAAAAGCCATTTTTGTATGATCATAATTGATATGAGCAGATTAGATTTGATAATCGTACTGTGAGGGATGCCATAAACACAATGAAAACAGGATATATATATATATATATATATATCAGACATAAAAAATTTTAATTATTGCTAGATACTAGCTAGCTAATTTTAGAAAGGAATACTTGCTTTTTTTTTTTTTTGTTGTTGTTGGGGGGGTGGGTTTACTTGCTTAATTTTTGTTTATTGCCAAGCCTGATCTACAAAATGTTTTTCAAAGGCATACCATCAATATTCCACTGTTTGCATTGCTAGCTAGGACATATGTTGATAAAGTCTAGAAAAAATTTAGGACTATACAGCGCTTGTTTATATTCCTTGATACGTAAAAACTGATAAACATAACATGACATTTATTTAACCTTACTAACATTGAAAAAGTGTAATACTATGAGACAATCGAATATTTTTTGTATTATGCACTCCGACATCAACACTGATTAGAAGAGTTAATTAAACTTCTCGATATATATATATATATATATATATTACCTTAGTTCAATATGAGCATTACGTCAAATAAATATATATATTACCTTAGTTCAATATGAGCATTACGTCAAATAAATAGCGTATTATGTTTGTTATTTCAAGATGCTATCAAGGAAATTTAATCCTCCCGGAGGACCATATAAAACAAAAACCTATGAATATTTGTGTGTAAATATTATATAGTAAGGAATATGCATATATACACATATACATGTATATATATATATATATATAGTCTAAAAATGATCAGCTGGTCCTATTGAAAGGAGGAAAATATTAAAAAAAAAAAAAAAAAAAAAAAAGAACCTGATCTTCACATACTTGAATGATTCTTGAAGGCGATTGTTGTGCGGAGATGTTCCCCACGCGCGGTGAAATGCAAGGCAGCTTGGGGGGAAAAAGACATGTATGCGCACGACATGGGAAAAAAGTTTGCAACTATATTTCAATTTTATATGTAGTGCCATTTCCACTCAATAATAATTGTACAACATGGATGCACACATTTTTCACTTTTCTGTATTACCCACGATATCACAATCATCTCCATTCTAGTACATACCGCATATACATACATATACATATATTTATATACATATAAAAGTTATCTCGTATCCGATATCTTCATAAAACGATACTTGTAACTTGTTTTTGTATGTGATTGTAACAGTCGGCTTATTCTATTATAATGTTTTTTTAGTAATATTTATCCTTTACACTGATAGTTTTATATAGTACTGTTATATTATTCTGAATAAGAAATTGTATGTAAATTAATTAGTAATTACATGATTTTAAATATAATGTTATAATTGTCAGACAGATCCGATTACAAGACTTGAGATATTTCATATATTTTATGAAAAGAGATATATAGAACTCGATCAGAAAGAGAAATATTGTTAAATATGAAAACAAACTATGAATTTCCTAATTATCTGAACGCCCAAAATTTATATCAACGATTCTATTAGAAATTATAGCTCTTGCTCACATCAGTGTGATAAACTTCTGACCGGTAGATTAGCAGATATTAGTATCTTAGAAATGAATCACATAAAGTTAAAACCTTTTTTTTTTTGTTCTGTCGGGGGGGACATGGTGGGGAGGGGAGGGGAGTGTAAATTCTATCAAAGATTATACATTCTAATTTATTGTGGGAACTTTCAATCCTCCAGCTTTGCATTGCCTAATGCCAATGGAATTCCAACAAAAAAAAAAAAAAAAAATGTGTTGCATTGTAGAGGCAGTAGGTAAATTTGGTTACACCAACCCTTCTCTCTCTCTATATATATATTATATATGGATAAAACTACGGTAAAATCCCTTTTATATACTCTATCGACATAGCTTATTTTTAAACCGTTCAGATGTAATTGAACGGCTGAGATATTCCTTGTGTACGGTAATTATCATACACCTTATTTTATAGTAGTATTTGATTAAGAAATTAAAAAAAAAATTAAAAATTTATATCACTGGGATCGGGACGAGGGGCCTCAAGTGCCGGGGGGGGGGGGGGTCTGGTCAGCATCGAGGGTGGGTTGGGAGGGTGGGGATGGGAGTCTGGTCGGCATCGAGGGTAGGGTGGGGGGGGCCTCGAACGCGAGGGTAGAGGGGGGTTCTGGTTGGCGTCGGGGGTGGGGGGAGGGGGGGCTCGAGTGCGCGTCCGGGGGGGGGGGGGGAGGGGGTCTGTTCAGCATCTGGGGTGGGGGAGGGATGGAGGGCTCGAGCGTCGTGGGGGAGGGGGGGTCTGGTCAGTGTCGGGGGGGGGGGGGGGGGGGGGGGGACGCCTGGGCTCGTCGACATTTGGGGGGGGGGGGGCAATTTGGTTGGGGGTTCGTCATCGACGTCGGCGGGGAAGTCGCAGGGGTCGGAGAAGAGAATGGGTGGGTTTTTTTAATTTTTTATTTATTAATCTATATTAATATGAGGTAAGGTATATGATTATTATGATATACAAATAGCATCTCAACCATTCGATTACATCTTAACGGTTTAAAAATAAGTTCTATCGATAGAGTATATTAAAGGGGTTTTACCGTAGCTTTACTCTATATATATCTATTTATATTTAAATATACTTGCTCACCCAAAATTTCTCTTTCTTTTTTCTTCCTTTTTATTTAGGTAAAGCTGTGGTAAAGCTTTTTTTATATACCCTATCGACAGAGTTCATTTTTAAACCGTTAAGATGTAATAGAATGGTTAAGATGTTGCTTGTGTATCATAATTATCATATATCTTACTTCATATTAGTATAGATTAATAAATAAAAATTAAAAAAAAAAACACCTATTCCCTTCCTTGATGCCGGTGACTTCTTCATTGACGTTGGTGACAGACCCCCCGACCAGATCTGCCACTCCCCCCCACTCCCCCCCCCCCCTCCGTCACCGACGAGGCCAAGTGCATCCCCAATGCCGACGGCTCCCCTACCACCGATGCTGACTAGACCACCCCTCCCCTGTGCTCGAGCCCCCTCCCCCACCCCCGACGCCGACTAGGCCCCCCACCCCCGATGCCGACCAGCTCCAACACCCCCCTCCCCGCGCACTCGAGGCCCCCCACCCCCACCCCCGAAGCTGACCGGACCCCCCCTACCCCCCTCCCCCCCGCGCTCGAGCCCCCCTGCACTCGAGCCCCCACGTCCAAACCCCGGTGATGAAAAATTTTTATTTTATTTTTTAATTTCTTAATCAAATACTATTATAAGGTAAAGTGTATGATAATTACTGTATACGAGCAACATCTCAGCATTTCGATTACATCTGAACGGTTTAAAATTGAGCTATATTGATAGGGTATATAATAGGGGCTTTACTGCAGTTTTACCCTTTCTATTTATCTATTTATTTATTTTTTAATCTTCAAGATACACAAGACATCCCTTGTGTGTATATCATTCTTTATTTATTTATTTTTTTTCTACACATTATATATCACTCTTTTCAGACAAATTCATTTATCTCCCACAAAAATTAAAGTGATATCAATCGAATATATAATTAAGCTTATTTACCAAAGAAATTATAATTGAATTTGAAATTAATCGTCCAATACTAAACGCACACAATATTTTGTATGTTAATCTCGGTGTTAAATGAGTACTCTTCCATATTACTCTACCATAACTTATATATATAAAGTTCTCTTTTTAAGATGCACGTACGAACTAGTTATATATCTCTGGTCATGACAGAAAGTTTTGTTTCTTTTGTTGGTTAACATTAGTCGTTTATTATTTTGATTAACACTTTTGTAGATATAAGTTTAAGAAATCTACATTAGAATATAATATTAAGATAAAGCAAAATTGAGACACCACCTCAATGTTTTTAATTCCCTTGATAAAAGTGGAATGTTATTTTAGGAGCAAAAAATGCACAACTTGAATAATTTAATTGACTAATGACGGCTGATCTCGTATTTTTTGGCCATATGCTTCTAATAAAGCGCCAAATTAGAGTGTCTTGTACCTTTGGCAAATTGTTATTGTTTTGGCCAATTATAACTACTGCAGCAATATTATTTTGCCAACGTGAAGGACACTTTAATTAGATTTATTATTAGTCAATGTAAACCAAGACTGCCCACAGTATATGGCGTGCCTTTTGACATTCATGCTTGATTTACACACACACACACACACACACACACACACACACACACACACACACACACATATATATATATATATGTATATTTTGTGTGTCTGTGTGTTTAACTTCAGTTGGTTCCTGGCAAATTTTAAAAGAAAGTTGAGATATGATTTTGTAGATCTCGGGAATCAACATTGATATTTGGATTTATATATATATATATCATTAGAAGATTATGATTGATACCAAAAGAATTATTTATATATATATATATATATATATGAGAAGCTAATTCACAATCATACATTGCTCTACTTGCCTAGGGAGCTAATGCATAAACGTTGTCTTTTTAAAAAATAGTAACATTAATAGTCGTACACGGTAAACGATATTTTATCAATAAAGTGATATACAGGGACTTGGATATAAATTTTAGAAATCAATTCTGTATTATGCATAAATAGTCCTCTACCAAATTTGGCCAATCCTATCATGGAAATTACTCCCATCGAATTTGCTCATTTCAAAATTTAAATGACCTTTTTGGTCTAAATTTGAAAAAATTATGGCACTCTTGCCTTCTTTTATAAGAAATTAGGTCAGATGATAGTTTGTAAACATTATTAAAAAACAATGGCCAAACTTTTTTTTCCTCCTTGAGAAAATGACTGGTGATTGTTAAAATGGTTGATGAACTAGTCAATCAAATCCATTCCAATTGACCGATAAATCATTGATCGGTATTATTAATCATACTAATATTGATTAATCAATAATTAACCATCAAGTGTCTAATCATTGATTGATCATTATTAACTAATTTTAAAAAAGAGACCATTTTATTAATTTAAAAAAAATTGAGATATTTATTAAAAAAATTTAGAAAAGGTCATTTTTTCCACATATCTCTTCTTTTATGATCATTTTATGAGTTAAAGGCAAGCAATAATCCTTTAAGAGTGTCCAAAGGGTACACGTGAGTGGAGGATCGATTAGTTAAGATGTTTGAAGGGAAACAATTTAATTAATTGATAAAATAATATTAATTGAAAGGACATTCAAGCTTGTTTCCACTAATTAACACCCCACTAATATGCCTCTCCAAATTCAGTGTGCATGATGATAAAAACATAGACATATTGTCATGTTTGATTACGTGAGGAGACAAATTAAATATCTTAAGAGATAAAGTGACCATATTTAAGATAAGGAGAATATTATACAAGTGTATTATTGCATGTAAAACGACAAGGCATACCAAAAACGATAGGATAGAAAATTAGACAAAAACATCTAAGTGGAAATGTCACCATACAAAATTAATAGAAAAAAATGGAGATTGGAGATACATGGTTTTGCACGACTTCCAATAATTGAGCCATTATAGCACCTAAAAGTTTCCGCTATTTTATTTTATAGTTTATTTAAAATTTTTTTTTTGGTATATAATATAACTATATATTGTCTTTTTACCTTTCTCTCTCTTCCCCTCCCTTTCAATGGATTATTGCATGCACTTAACATAATCGATTAGAGCCATGCACATTATTAATGTTGCATTTTTTCTTGTTAGACTCCCTCACGCGTCTTATTTATTTATTTATTAATTTTCTTAAGTTCCCAAATTCATATCTACAATAAAGAAAAGAGCAATATAATTTCATTACACATAACAAAAACTAGCAAAACAATAAAGAATATAGGCAAGAAGCCTAATCAAGATATAGATAATAAGTGAACTTGATATTTTGACGTTTAACTATTATAAACAGCTGTCGGGTTTTTATTTTGCAAGCACAAGTTTGGATAATCGAATACTCATTCCCATATATAGTTACTTAAACATTTTTCAAGAGACGTTTATGAGGAGGACTCAAATAGTATATGTAGAAACTAAACTCTTCGATTAGATGTTTGTTTGGAAATTTAATTTCTATTAATCATTAGTAATCCATTTAGAGTGTGTTTGGTGGGAGAAAAAAGTGGAAGGAAGAGACATGGAGGGATTTGTAAAATGATTTAACATTCATAATTATTTGACATAAAAGAAAAGAGAGAGGACATAATCAAAGAAGGGATTTCAAATGTTTCACAACACCATAATTTTTATCTATCTTAAATTAGAAAGATTATTGGAGTGATTTTAATTACTTATTTTTCTTATTTATAAACGGAGGGAGGGAATAAATATCAAAGAGTACCAGTACATCCCACCTATACATTAGCATCCACTACTAATTTTGTCCTCAATCAAATTATTAGTAATATAAAAATAAAATGTACAAAAGAGTTAAAGAAGAAAAGAAAAAAGCTCACTCGAAGCCAAAGACAATATATAACAGAAGCCTAAATCAAAATCTTGAAAGCTAACAATACATGTTTGCTAACAAAGTCATACAAACAAAATTTTTCTTTGCTTTTCCTCACAAATACCAAACATTATAAGAGAAAGGATGTCTCCATCTCTCCGTATTTTTCTTATCTAGACTATCTACCGTTCCTTTCTTTCCACTTTCTCTCCCTCCGACCAAACCAAACACACCCTTAATTTCTATCTCTAATGGTGGAGATTGTGCATTGTCGATGGAGAGAGGTACTAGTGGGAATTTGGTGGCTCAATTAGTAGAGAGTGAGACATGATGTTTTAGAGTTGTGGATCATTTATACCTTTATTTCATTTTCAGAACACAATAAGAAAAGATCCACTAGCTTTTGCTCGCTATATGTTATGAATAATAATAAGACGAAGTCACTTTAATTAGAACAAAAATATTAAAAAGAATTTACTATTATGATGTGAAGCAAGTATTAAAAAGGAATTTAACATTATGATGTGAAGCTTGTTGTTTTTGGCTAGTATATTGTATGTAATATTAACAAAGAAATTACAGCAAATATATCATTTTTCAAAAATATTCAAAGCTAAATAGTATATTTTAAAAATACTTAAGGTAAATGATATATTTATGATAAATTATTTATTTATGAAAATTTTTAAGATAATTTTATGGTAAATATACTTCGTTAATAAATTATTTATCATATATATGATATATACTAATTATCACAAATCTTTTATTCACAATAATATTTTAAGATAATTTTTATCACGAAAATATTTTGTAAATACATTATTCGCCACACATATTATCATTTGTCATCATCATAAAAATAAATAGAAAATAAAAAGTTTTCTACTATTTATTTTTATTAATAGTGGTTTTCGATCTATTTTCCTCCTTATATAACGTAGCATATAGAATTAACAAAAGCCTATCTCCAGACAACGGATAGGAATCGACAGTTGGATCTTGCAGTCAAGCTCCTTTTTGTTTTTGCATTCGAGGGCCAATCTTCGTCTCGCCGGATCGAGGAAATGATAATTCAAATAATTATTCACTACCTGAATCCTTGTTTCAATTGTTGGTGTAGATTAGTGCTTTAACTTAATTCGCATTGTAGATATTTGACAAACCCTATATCACTAGCTATACTACGTAGGAATGTCATAGAAGGGGGAAAAAAATGGACAAAAGAAAAAAGAAAAAGAAAAAGAAAAAAGGAATACACACACAGTTATTACATATCAATATATGTCGGTCTGTCGGTAATGGTCGACATGATTAATCAAGGTAGACAATGACACAGGTTTAATTTTAATTTTAATTTTAATTTTATTTTCTTTAAGAGGCATGTATTTAAATAAAATTTTATATCAAACCAATTAGTGCTACAAATATTTTCTTTTTCCTCTTTAATTTTCTGTCTTTATTTCCTTCATGATGAGGTATTATTATGATAATAACTATTTATTTTTACTGCTGGATCGTAACTATTAGCTCAGTAATTCAAATTAAATTTGAAGACATTTAACTTTGACTGCTGGATTGTAATTAATATAATTGACAGTCCATTTTTAAAAAGAAAAAAAGAGCTCTTTAATTCCTTGTGACGTTGAGTATATGCATCTAAAAAAAAATACCCTCAGCTCTATAAGTATCCCACATTACACACACACACACACACACACACACACACACTTTTTAGTTTTATCTTTTCTTGAACATTTGACTTTTCAGTACAATCCCTCCACCACATGTCTATTTCACGTTGTACATATTCTATGGTCAAGAATATGGTCATAAAATAGACGAAGTGATGATGAGACATATATATGAAGCCAAAACTCAGACCCTCTGTGATTCATATTTTCCGTAAAATAATAACGGGTTATATTTGATGACTAATCAGCATTTTTTTTTTTGGTGTTTTTGTTTATTGTTTTTTTAATTTAAAAATAAGGATTCGAACTCAATATCATATAATAGAGTTAGATTTAGATTTAATGACTAATCAAACATCAATAGATATATATATATATAATTTGTATATATATATATATATATATTTTTTTTTTTTTTCATACGGAGAAGACCATTAATATAAGAGGAATCCTAGATATATCTAAAATACTTGATTAACTAATTAATTGGAATTTATTTAGTTATTATTTATATTGCATACTTATATTCCCAATCATATATGGAAGGACATGAATATGAATGATGCATGAGTATATTTTAATTTAGAATGCGGTCTATGTAGTTTGGGTCTCAAAAAAGTATTTGAATCTGTCCATTAGGTGCGATTATGGATTCGTAAGGGATATCTTGAAGAAAGGGTCCAAAAGGATAATGCTTGAGGTGGATTTCCGAGTCTGATAGTGGTGTTTAAAGGTGTTGATTGTATCTTTTCTATAAGTTACAATTTTTAGGAGGAATAGTTATGTTAGTCCTACAAGTTGATATCAAAGTAGGAGGACTTGAACTTGGGAGGTAGCATGCATGCCTTAAACCTCAAAAAAGTGTATGAATCCGTCTATTAAGTGTTTAAAGGAGTTGATTATGTTACTCTTAGAGCAAAAAATATCCCAACATATATTACAATCTGGAACTTCTTACAAATAAAGTGCTATATAGACGTTGAATATTATTGTTTCCTATCTAGTTTTGCAGTTTACGAAAGTTGTTCCTCATGATCAAATAGAAGTTAAACACTTCAGTTATTGAGATCAAAAGCCAAATATTTAATTTCTCTTAGTTATTATCCAACTATTTCTTTCCTAGATTGTATTAATAGAAACATCTCTTATTTATGATATAGGGACATAATGGGAATCCGGTTGCTCAAATAGCCGAGGGGGAGGAGGAGACAAAGTGTTTCAGTAGTGGATCATAATTAGTATCTTTATTTCATTTTCAGTGTAGAATACAAGTCTAAAAGAGTCCCTTACTTTTGCTAGCTTTAAACATTTCATGAAGATGAAGCACTTTAAATCAAATCAATATTAAATTAAAATACCAACAAGAATAGTGAAGTTTGCTGTTCTTGAATAGTCTGCACATAGGTTAATTATATGGTTAATTGTATCATTATATGATTATATCTTCTATTTTTAATTTATCTTTTATTTATTTACTTATTTTGTAACTACATAGGTATCTTTTAAATTTGAAAAAGTTGTTTCAATTCATCATTTATAACTTTGTGGATATATAAAAATAAAAAAAATAAAAAAAAAAAGAAGGAAAAGACAGGTATCATATATCCGACGGGATTTATTTTTGAAAATAAATCTTTAATTGAGAGATTTTCTAGAGAAAAGATTTTTAAAATGTGTCTAATATATAAAAACATTAAATTCAAGATCTTTGTGTAAAATCTTGTCAGTTTCTCTAAGACTTCCCTATGCATCACGCCATAACATCTCATCTTTATTTTTATACGACCAAAGCCAGTTTGGTAGACTGCGAAATCTGTGTGCCATATTCTGGTAATCGGTCCTTCTGTTCGGTAAGTGTCTTTGCATCTCTGAAGCATGGTAGGATAGATTTATGTGTGAATGATTTCAATATGGCAAGAATCCAAGCTTTGAAAAATAAGCCAATCATAGTCTGCACATTCATATTCAACATGTTTACGACTAGGACTAGTTGCTTTAAAGCCAGCAGATGAGCTACAAATCCAAATTGTTTTATATATATATATATATATATATATATATGTGCCAGTGTTCATGTCAGTCTATGTATAATAATTCACCCACGCTGTACTCATATGTCATCCCACATCTTCAATATATCATCGAGTCCATATCAAAGTGCTAACCACCCTTGCTTTTTTGATAATCATAATTAATAGCGCCATCTTAATGAGTTAAAGAGTGTTTTCGAAGTTTAAAAATGAAAGTGATAATGCTCATCATGAGCAAATCACATTGCTAATCTCCTGCTATGTCACATTCTACTTAAACTATGAGAACTGATTGATAAATTCGAATACATGAAGCCAAAACTCAGCCTACCATGCATGCCATGTTTGACTCAATATGTCATATATGTTTGTGTGCGCGCGCGTCTTTTTAGTTCCTTTTGTGTTAGAGTTAGATATTAATAGTTTGGTGAATTCTCTTAAGAAATTAGAAAATAGGGTTGGGTGAGTTTGGAAGGAAACGTGAAAGAAAAAATCGAGCTATTTAGTTGAGGGGGGGGAAAAAAAATAAAGATTGTTATTTCGCTCAATTAAATAAGAACATAGGAATTATCCTCGAGAGTTAAATTGACAATAATATTGTTGTCTCTGCAATCAATTTAATATATTTGACTTTCCGCCTGAGGATCCTATTCTCTGAAATTCTTTAGCTACGCAAAATGGTCCTCGAACAAACTTGCACTATTTTACTCTATTCCGCAATTTTACCCTAGTTACATCTCCTTAGTTTACCCTCTATGGAGACCCCACCCACTCCCACCGCGAACCGCTGGCCCCCCACCTTCTTCTCCCCACGGCGACCCCTTCAGCTAAGAGAGAGAGAGAGAGTAGTCAGATTCACCAGAGTGCCGAGGGAACAGTCCAGGGCATTCTGAGCAGCAGAGCCTAAGGAGGGTGATTGTCGCCAGCAGCTGGCAAGGGTGTCTTCGAAAAAACCACATGCAGCTCAATCCTCTCCATCCTCACGGAGGTCTGAACCTCCATCCTCATCATATACACCAACCCCGCTCACAATCTTAGCAATTCCTTTCAGCAGCAATTCACCAAAGACTCCGACTGCCATCAATGTGAGCAGGGGGTGCTTGCTGGGGGCGGAACATTGTTGTTGTTGTTAGCTTTAATTTGAGTTTAATCTCTTACAGTTAGTGCCACATCACCATTCTGTTAGTTTCATAAGACGAATGTAGACGTAAATCACAGGTTAAATTTTTAAACCATCATATTTGACTAAGAATCGAGGAAAAACTAGTACGAAATCATGCAAGCGACTTGGTGAAGGATGCAAAATAGAGCTCCACCAAAAATACCTAATAGCAACGCAAAGGCACTGAAATGAATATCATCAATAATTTAGTAAGCGTACAATGAGCTAAAAAATAGCACATTCGCATGAATCTGTTTACCCATTCCAATGAACTCCACTCGAATTCAGAACGAGGTTGAGATACAACCTCAAGACCGTTCTAAACAATCAGCATTTGGGAAGAAGAAACAAGGTTATTGCCAAAACTTTCTTAAGATCAAACTTCTGTGAGGTATTTCCATCTCCGCAAGGCTTTACATGGTTAATTAGTGAAATGCATGAGCACTCAAAAGTACCCCAGACATGTTCTGTTTTCAAATTCCGTCAAAAGTCTAACCTTTTATGAGGCAGCAACAGAGCTGTAGGAGGAACAAATGGTAGTTGGTTATCATGCCTTATCTTCCTTTAACTTGCCACAACCTGCAACGCGGCAAGTGCTATCACCGCATTACAGATTCTTTCACGAAGGAACGGCCTCCCGAACTGCAAGAGTGAAATTACTATGAGGATTTTTGAGAAGGTTTAAGCTATTTTTTCAAATTTGATAAAAGGTAAAAGAATCATGAGCTAAAGCAAGTAATGTCCAGCATAAACAAAAAAGGAAAAATACAGTTAAAGACTCACGCATATTCGAGGTGAATGTTCATGAACCGAGGGTTTTCTTTGCTTTGTGATAATACTACAGAACCTTCAATTAGTTGATCTTGCTCCACTTCTATTGGGTCATAGAAATAAATCAATGTCTGCAAAAATTATTTTGTTAGACGCACCAAAAATACAGGTACATGGGACATACAGAAAAACCAAACAGATGATGCTCATTTCCTACAAAATAATCAATCCAAGTTTCTTTCTTTACTTTTCTTCTCTATATTTTCTTTTTTTTTTTTTTTTTTCCTTTTTTTAACACTTAATATGGTGAAGGTGTGGAAACTGAAGTTATAATTGGCGTCATTTAACTCCATGTGAAACCTCGACTTCACTCGTTTGAATTATAATCAAAATCTAAAGTCACCACATTGTACAATATTGTACAAGAAACTATCAACTGGACAACTCGAACTTATGATAGATCAACTATTAATATAATCCATGATAATGATGGACAAAACTGTTTATACCATTAAAATTGGCCAAAATCTCAACAATATATGACATTTCAATTATCACTATTCATGGCCGCCTTATGAACTCGATTATATTTGTTTCTTTATTTCACATGCATGAAATGGCAGAAGCTACAACCTCACAGATACATGTACATGGCGTTGAACCACTGAAAGGCTGAAAGACTATGCATAATGTAGTGTACCTGTTGCCAATGTGTCGGAGGGTCCTCAGGTGCAGTGGACAGCACCAATGCTTCATTTGGATTCGTCCGCTTCTTCCTCTGAGTTCCATCCACTGGATGCGTGTCAGTAAACAAGGATGTTGTCTGATTATTGGTAGGAGATATGGCAGGTCCAGTAAATTCAACATCAAACCAAAATGCAAATCCATGAAGTGGAGCTGTAAATTAAAAAATATTTAGGACCATACTTCTACCGACATTGCCCAAATATATATATATATATGTATGTATTTATATATACATATATCGATCGTGCACACTAATCCATCACAATGGCAAAAATAAACCATTGATGGAGAGGACGACAAATTTATAAGCATAGAGATGGGGGGAAAAATAATTGCTTTCCAAGGTCTAACAACCCTCAAATCGGAAATCATATTCATAGAAGTGGAACACAACCCTGAAATTATGTCCGGATGTAGAACCTTCTTTTGTGCTTTATCCAAGGAAAAAACTTCATACCGGAGTTAAATTCATATCATAATTTGCCGCAAGGTTGTCTTCCTTATTTGAATATCAGATATCTATCCTAAATGAGATTGTGCTCCATCCATATCAAAGCAGATACCAGGAATTTGCTTATGTTAATGGGACCTTTTTAAGGATTTCAGGAATCATTGATTTGCTTATCATCATTTTCAATTTTGACAAATTTCCAGCAAATTGAAAATGACAATGTTTTGTTTTTGGTTTTTTTTTTTTGTTTTGTTTTTTTTTTTTTTCAGTTTTCAGTTTTTTTTGTTTTTTTGTTTTTTTTCAAAAAGAGGGAGAAACATTAAATGCATGACATACTTAAGAGATGATTCACAATGAAAAATAAGTATGCTGAAAGCTAAACTTACAAAAATGGTCGTTAGTATCAAATTACAGATTTCATAAGACAAATTTGCTTTTGCTCTTAAGAAAGAAAAAGAAAGAATCATGGAAGATAACATGCGGACAAAGGGAATGAAAAACAAGTATGGAGAGGGTCCCCATGGGGACATCTAAATGGTTAAGTGACTGCATTCCACCAACCTAGTGGTATTGGGTTAATATCTGCGCGAAGCAAAAATACATATATGGACATGGAGAGCAAAAAGGGGTTACCTCGCATCATCGACTTGAAACTATATCTTGTAGTGACAGTTTCTAGCTCCCTAACTGTCACTGCATAGCAGTCGACATGCTTTACCTAGAAAACACGAACAATCATATTTAAAATATGATGACGGAACAGTTTCTACAGACAAAAGTGCTCATCACAAAAATGATAATGCTACTTGGTTAGTTTCTAATCACATCCACAAATTTCAAAAATCGGAAGCCTTGAACAAAAATGGGACTTTTTTCTATGTTTTGTATTTATTTTCCTTTTTGGAAATTAAATGAAGAAAATAAGAATTGAAAATATTTGACGAGCTATAAACCTTTAAAATAAAAATAAAATAAATCCGACTTAAAAGTAATAAAAAAACAATGAAAAAAAAAAACAAACAAACAAACCTGAACCATTAAACTTTGTTGCAACTCGCTAAATAAGAATTCACCAAAAAAATCATACTAAAAAAGTAGGACTTCGAGTCGTCTATAAATTGATGCCAACCAGTAAATTAATATTTGAAGAGTTGAAATTTGAATTGTTTATGAATTATTTCTTTTGAAAATCAATTTTAAAGTATTATACGGCTTACCACGTGAGGCCATGTCAAGATGTTCTCACCCACTATTGTCTCCACGCATGGTTCTTCAAACGCACATTGTTTCGCCAATGGCATCATGGCAGACACTGAATAAAAAAAATAAAAAAAATTAAAAAAAAAATCATATATTATCATGGATAATTAATAACTTAAAAAGAGAGATCCATATAAACACTTTCTATATTGCATCATGTAAATGCAGCGCAAATTAAAAATATCATTTTCTCTTATACAAAAAACATATACTTAAAAGAGAGAAATAAAACAGAGCAAATGAAATACTATGAGACAATCATTAATTTCCTGTTAATGCGTTTACTTACTATCTATTCCATAAACATTGCGCCAGAATTCAATACTGTCATTGTATCTGTCCGGGTGTGTCACTGGTGCCATGTACAACTGCAAGTCATTCAGATTATGATCAGCAGCATTTACACAAATTTATATCGTATAAATTCTAAAAGCTGCCTTATAGTACTAAACCAGGACTTTAACATGGAAAACATATTAGACTGGCACAAACCAGTTATAAAAAAGTAAAAGCAGCACCTGACAAAATTGTACAAGCAGTCACATTGCTTATGGTAAATTTATGTGTAAATAGATATGTACCGTTGCATTTGAAGGAAGTATAAGACCTCCAGGTTTAAGCCAACGATCTCTGGCAACAATGACACTTCCCAGCATGCTCTATAATAAAACGTAACCAGATCATAGTGTGTATAAAGTTATTCAACTAAATAAAAATAACCCACCAAAAAGATGTAGACTGACCTCATATAGAAGCATGTAACCCATCCATTCTGAAATTATAACGTCAACCTCTTCATCAATTTCAACATCCTGCAAAAATCATAAGCTGGGTCACATTCGAAGTAAAGAAAGAAAAAGATTAGGCCAGCTCTTAAATGTGATAAATAAGCTGGGTGAATGCAGGAGCCAAAAAAAAAAAAAACAAAAGAAAAGAAAAGGGATTGTTAGTTGTGACACTAAAATATGCAGAAAACAACCAAGTCATTTCAAGAACGTGTGTTTTGCATTCTACTGTAAAGATACGAGCTAAACCACAATGAACCTCTTGGACGTGTAATCTTCCCTCCATCTGTATTTATATTTGCTCATTAAATAAGAGGTTAATTAAAATCTTCTTTCAATAGACTAGAGGAACAAGAAATAGATTATTAGGAATTCAACATTATGTTTATCAATTAAGATTATTTATCTTTTCTATCATCATCTCTTGAGATTATTTAGTCATAATAAGTTAAACTTATCTTATTAATTATGCTTTATTTCTCTATGTATAAGCCTAATATTTTGTAATTTCATTTTCAACAAAGACCTTGATTAAATTGGGTTTTGAATAAAGTAAATTGGCTAAAGCATAGTGGAATAGCGTGGTTTTGGCAAATTTGTAGCTGATTTTTATGGAGAGAAACAGCATGGATCATTGAAGATCAGTTACAGGACTCAGTTTTTATGTTTGGTAGAGTCAAATTTCTAGCTTCTCTAAGCTTTGATGGACAATATATAAAAGAGATATCCTTTTTCAGTTATTATTTTAGATTGGAAGGATGGTGATAAGTCATAGATGCTACGAGACCTATTTTGGTTTTCTTCTTGTTATTTTCCCCCAATTGAACTCATGGACATATTGGATCCAGTATTATCCAATTCATAAATAAAATGAAGATGCAATCAACAAAGCCTAAGCAATAAAAAATAAAAGCAAATCATCGCTCCTGAAGCATAAATAACATCCTAGCATCTTTAGAGCACCTACCTCAACTCTCCCGTGCAGTACAATGACTGTGTCTGATAAGTTGTTCGCTTTTACAACTTCATTGGCCTGCTTACAAAACAACAAGATTAATCCATGGCCAAAGCTCAATATCCATATAAAAATAGCTCATAATTCGACAACTAATATCTACTGTTCAATATGCTTCCAAGTAAAAGATGCATGAAAGCAATGAACTTATCCAATCAGTAAGCGCATCAAAGGATAAACATGAAAAGACATTCTTCCTCTGAGTGCCCAATAAAAAATGACACTCAGACTCTAAAAGACTCCACATCTTCTAACAAATAGACAATAGAGACCAGTGTATTCTGAAGAAGACTAAAAGATTAATAAATATATTAGGAAAAGCATATTTTGATAAATATTCCATTGTAAAATACCTGTATTGCAATGTCACTTGCATCAACTGCATACACCTAGTCAGTGGTAGACAAAAACCATCAGATTTTATTATTCTTGTTAAACCCCAAAAGTACAAAACTCGAAGCTCACACTGACATAATTATAATAACCATGAGCGGCAAAGGAAGAGACTAAATTATGGTCAGCAGAAAATACTTTCTTCACTTTGTTTGAAATTTAAAGGATAAAACATAATAGGGAATAGAGATTGAAAAGAGGGGAAAAAAGTTTGAGGAAACCTAATCATATGATAATATTGGAAACCTAATTGTATAATAATATTGCAAATAATTCAATTTCTAACTCAAGAAGCTTTCATTAGACATCTGACAGGAAAGAAAGACAACATTATGATTAGTCCATGCAAAACTAAGGCAATTATTTGCCCTGGTTATTGCTTATTTCAATTTGCATCAGAAGTCCACCACATAATGTATCCTCATACATAAAACCACCACCATTCTTCAAATATCGACTTCAGAAATTACTACAAAACTCAGTCAAAATAAATTTTGAGACATTAAGCTCCATCTTTTCAAATACCAACTCAAGCAACCCAGTAAACAATCACCCTATATCATACATTAATACAAATTGAAGCAATTAGCTTACTCGTTTTGCACCAGCCTGAGCGCAAAATATGGAAAGAATGCCTGAGCCACAACCAACATCTACCACAACCTATAAGCATTGTTACATTAAAGAAAATTAAAAAGTGAACCACATAAATAACACTTAAATGAAGAGATTCCTTGAAGCAAGCAAAACATAAATGCTTAATTGTAGCACATTTAGGTGCATGAAGTAAGAGATATAAATAAAATTCCTTTACATGTTTGTGAAACATTGGGATCAAATAGAATACTTATCAAAATGGAACGTAAACAACTATTGCAGTTTAACCAATAAAAAATTAAGTGCTCTATAGTTTGCATAATTTTCTGTATAATTTCATAATTGAGATTGCAACTGTATTACTTTTCCTGCTATGGAACTCTGATGCTGCATGATGGCTGCCCTATAAGTGTCAGTCCGCACCCGATCCTGTAGGATGAACTTTTTCCATGTCAGCTAAATATTACCGTGAGATTCAACCAACCACCCTTTAACATTCGAGATTTTACTATGTTGGTAGTTTAATGCACCAAAAAGAGTATCTTGCAGCTCAACCCCCGAGGTAAAACACTCAGGTTTTTTCTTCAACTACAGTACACGAGCCAACTCAAGCATCAATTATCATGAAGAAACGTTTTTATTCTTAAATAACAAGCCGATAGAAATAAGATGAACAACAAAAGTAAAAGACTGTCACATTTAAAGGAGATATAGCACATTCTAAAAGGTAAGAAGCTAAAGACTTCTATTTTTATGATTGTAACTTCAACAAAAACTATCAAATTTGAAGGAGATATAACAAGCCTAAGAGATAAAAAGGTAAAGACTGTTTTACTTTTTCGTTCACACTCAGACTTGAGATGCTACATAGGTAGATAGGGGATGCTTCTACCATAAGCCAAAACAATCAAATATAGTGACATGTGAACATGTCATATAGCACGAAATTAAATAAAGGCACACAATACCAAGTCTAAACAACAACTTATCTTTTAGGGAAATATGTCAGCTCGATAATATACGGCAAACAGAAGTGGTATTAGCATCGGCTATTCTATCCTTATCATGTGATTTATTCTCAAAAAATTCCCCTAGTCATCTCCAAATATAAGGAAATGCAAATTGAACACTCACATAGAGTTAGCTATTCACATCTAATCTTGTGATTTATTCTCAGTCCACTTGTTTATCTATTAATGCTACCATATTCTCCTAGCTACATGTTGACCAAAAAAAATAATAATAACTTAAAAGTAACGAAGGCAACACCGACTTTGACCGAAGAATAATTCCCTTGTTAAAAGCAGTAAAAATTAGATCAAATTTCTGATAGTTATCGCGTCACTTCATCCCAAGTTGCTTCTCTTACGGTTAAAGAAATCCACGATTGCTTTATAAAACTTCGCATTTCACTGAGAATCAACCATTATATCAGACTCACTACGCATCTACAGATGCTAAAGTTCTAATTTTTCTTCATCTATCATTCAGAAATTTGCACGAAAACCAAACAGTAAACATCAAAACAACAGCAATAACAGTCAACTCCACTAAGAGTAGGAAAAATTCACGGTACATCCAGTTAGCTAACTCATCTAATATTAATATATATATTTATATATTTATATATATAGTCCAAATGCAGAACATAACAGAACTGGCAAAGCAGATATCAATTCATTTTACAAGTCTACAACAATTTTAAGGTCACTGTAACACTGAAACTCAGCAATTCGCACGAAAACCAAACAGGACATACCAGAACAAGAACAAACTCAATCTAACTCCGAAAATCCAACAACCATTTCATTCAATTACCTATTTTTGCAAAAGGCAAAAAACTACGAAATTTCACCTACGAAAAGTCTTCAAAAACAAAAAAGGGGAAAAAAAAAACCCGAGAATCGGCGAGACCTTGATCATCTCCTCGTGGATGCCGACGTGAGCGTAGGAGTGGAAGTACGCCATGTCGAAGTCCGTACAGGGCGGTCTCTGCGGTTGCTGCTGTTGCTGTTGAAGGTTCGTCTGGTCGGAAACCCTACGGCCAGCGCCGTCATGGCCACCATGTCTAGAGTCACGAGACCTAGAGCCGCCGCGAGGTCCTCGCCGGACTCGTTCCCGGTGAGTCGGCGGCGGTCGGCGGTCGCCGTCATGGTGGTAGCCGTTACTGTGAGTGGGGCTGGAGTACATCATTTTCTCCCGAGTGCTGTGTTGTGATCTTCCGTTCCAACTCAACTGCCTCGCTCAGCTCAGCCTATTGGTATAGAGAGAGACAGACACAGAGAGAGAGAGAGAAAGCGCTTAAACCGTTGCGTTTTGAATTGGATGTCGCTTATTTTCACAAAATTCTAAAAGCAGAAATGAAAATTTCTTTTTTTTTTTTTTTTTTTTTTGTGTTATTTTCACAGACGAATCGTGAATTATTGAATTATATATCTAATCTTAGAGCAACTCCAACCAGAGTGTTAAAATGAATTGAATACCTAATCTTACGAACAACTCCAACGAGCGTTAAAATGAAGTGAAACTTAGGATCCGTATGGTGAATGAGTTTAAGTTGAAAAAATACAGTTTGATTTGAAAATTTTTATTGACTTTTCAGAAAAGACAAAAACTTTTTCAGAAAAAGACAAACTTTTTCAGTAAAAGATAAAAACTGAGATGAAAAAATACAGTTTGAGTTGAAATTCCAAACGAGGTCTTAATGATGGCGCCGATTTTAATCTCCAACCCAACGTAAAATTGGCGTTGTGTTTCTAATAAATCTTTAAATTTCCATGATTTTTTTAATATAAATTAATGAATTTACAGTTAATTTTTAATTACAAATTTATGTAACTTCATGTTTCACAAAGTTAGAGAGGAGGAGTGAGAGGAAGGAGGAAGAATGAGATATATTTTAATATTATGTAATCATAAATTTAATTATATTATTTATTTTTATGTTTAAAATTTTATTATATGATTTATTACTACACTCTTTAAAAATGGTAATTTGCTATTTCTCCATTTATATTATTACATAAATGGTTTTGTTTAATTTAAGTGTTTTAATTTTATTATTATTCATGTTAAAATTTATGAAATTAACATATAATATGTCATATAAAAAATATAATATTTCAAGAAATTAAATGTAAAACAAAAAATTTTTTTTTTGTAAGGGCTGGACAAAAAATAAATATACTATTACACTAATATGTTAATAAATATATATATATGTTAAAAATAGATGAAATAGAATAATTATTGTAAATAAAAAAAAGAATATAGATGGGATATTCTTTTTAGAGTAAAATTTGAATTAGATGGATTGGAGATGAAATTTAGATTTGAAGTTAAAGTTACACTATTTTAGTGTAAAAATTAAGCTAAAATAGAGTTATAGTTTGGATTATATACTATAATTTTTTTTCTACTATAAAAATGACTTCTATATCGGTATTTTGATAAAAAAAAAATGAACATAAATTAAACACGTTTAGATCACAAGAACTTTAATTAAGACTAAAATTTTAATTAAATATTTTTAAGGGTGAAACTATACCAGTAAAGTAGCTTTATAATGCGATATATCTTTAATTAAAATACAATTTGTTTTATAAAAGATTTATTAAAGTACAATTTGCTTACCAAATATTTATGCTTAAGTTACAATTTTCTTCAAAAAAATATTTAGTTGTTACTTTACCTATAAATAAAGCTTAGTGATTAAAATATGTTCAATTCATGTCTAATTTTTTTAAAGAATATTAACAGAGGGACAATTGATAGAAATGTTTATGAGAATGTGAGGTACAAATTCAAAAGTTATGAGCCAACATGAAAGATGATGTAAAATTCATGATCATTTGTAAAATCAATCCTTTTTTTTTTTTTGGTTATTTACATATTTAATATCATGTATTTTTTTATTTAGAAAGTATACGTTTATTTTAAAATTTTATATTTTCATACTATAGGACTATATTAAACATATGAATCTATACTTTTTGTCGATTAGTATATAATTTTGACTTAAAAATATCTAAAATATCATTTAAAAGAAGAACTACAATATTCGATTATTTACATTTTAATATCATGTAATTTGTTTTTATTCAGAAATTAATTCAAAGTTATACATTGTATATCAATTAAATCTATATTTTTTCTCAATCAATACTTTATTTTGACTTAAAGATACCTAAATTGCCCTTAAAAGAAATATTATAAAATAATAAACCTTTAATTTTCTCAACAAAAAATGTAGAATTCTTAAACCTACTATGATAACCACCTAGCCATTGTTCACTCTGCCGCCACGTACCTTTTTTGACCCTCCTCAGCCCCCTTTTTCAGCGTTTAATTTGGATTAGAATTTTCCATTTATTTTTTATTTTTAATTTCAATGGTATTTTGGGTATTTTCAACATTAAAATTAAGTGTTGATCGAAAAAATATATATATTTATATACTAAATGTCATCTAATAATCTAATAATATAAAGATGTAGAACTTTAAATGCACAAAGCATTTTTTAAATAAAACAAAATCTATGGTATAAAAGTATAAATAATATTTAGTTTAAGTTTTTCTTTTAAGGTTAATTTGGGCATTTGAAGATCAAAAGTAAATGTTGATATATTTGTATACTAAACGTAATTTGATAGTATAAAATTATAAAAATTTAAAACACATGGTATACTTTTTAATTAAAATTTAAATACATGACATAAAATCGTAAATGTCTTCTGTTTTTTTTTTTTTTTTTACTTTAGTTTTTTGATCTAATTTTTGTTTGTTAGAGAGGATAAATTTCAGTTTTGCTCTGTGAATTTTGGTGCTCTTTTAACTTTAGTCTCTGAATTTTGAAAATTGGTAGAAATACTTCATAAATTATAAAATATTATCATGTTTGCTCATTCGACCTGAACTTTAATATTTTTGTAACTTTGCCCACTGAAACTTTGAAAACTGGTGTTCATATCTCTCAAACATTAAGTAGTTAGTAAGAATGCCTCTCAAACTTTAAACCGTTAACAAAAATATCCCTTGCTTCATACTTTGGCACTACTATAATAAAAAGTTAATTTAAATTAAAATCTTTATAATTACATAAATAGCCTTAAAAATAAATAAAATTCAAGGGATTTAAATATACAAGTTTCTTTTTTTTTTAAGTAATTGACTTAAATGGTCCGTGAATTCTTTCAAAGATAATGATTTGGTCCTTTATTTTTTAATTATGGCTGAGAAAATCCTAAACTCTCTAAATATTAGTAATTTTAGTCCTTTTCGTCCAATTCCATTAAGTTTTTAACAGAATCTTGCGTAAATGATCATTTTTGTAGTAAAAATACCAAAATACCTTTCAATTCTCTCTTTCCCCTAAACTCTCCCAAAAATCCCAGTACCTTTCTCTCTTTCTCTCTCTACCTCCAGGGACGCCAGCCCCCCTTCTCTCTTTTCTATTGCCGAGATCACCCTTAACCCCGCAGTCACCCCCAGTCGCACGACAAACTTTGTCTCCCTTCGATCTGGGTTCGCCACCCCCGCCGTCGAAACCGAGGCTCCACCCCCCTCCCCCCCTTGTTTTTGATTTGGGTTCTCCCCCCCCCCCCCCCCCCTCCCCGCCATCAAAACCGAGGCTCCACCTCCCCCCTCCCAAGTTTTTGTTATGGGTTTGAAACCGAGGCCCAACCCCCCCACCCCCGCCAAGCCATCGAAACCGAGGTTCCACCCTTCCCTCTCGTTTGCGATCTGGGTACCCTCCTCCCTTGTTTTCGATCAGAGTTCGCCACCTTCACCTGCCGTCGTTTTTGATCTGAGTTTGCCCCCCTCCGCCCCCCCCCCCCCCCCCCGGTGATCTGAGTTTCCTACTTTAGATTTGAGTTTGCTGCTTTAAAGAGAGAGAGAGAGAGAGAGAGAGATAGTGAGAGAGAGAAGGGGGGAGGGAGGAGAAAGAAAATAAATTAGGGTTTCTTTTATGAGTTTTCTTTTTTAATTTTTGTTAAATTAAATTTACTATTAAATTATTAAATTACTTTCTCTAATGTTAAAAACTTAACGAAATTGTATGGAAAGGATTAAGATTGCCAATATTTAAAGAGTTTAGGGTCATTTTGGTTAAAATTAAAAAAATAGGGACCAAATTGTCACATTATAAAGAGTTCAAGGACCATTTAAGTCAATTACTCGTTTTTTTTTTTTTTTTTTTGTAATGACTTCGATTTTATAAAATAAATTACTTTTTTTTAAAGATTATTTTCATTTGGGAAAGTAAATTTATAAATAAGTTTTAAGGCTATTTTTGAAATGCAAGAAACCCTTTCATGAATTAGTGGTGGGCCCACATACTTTCCCAAGTTCTTTCTGACAAGCATCTCTATAATTAACTTGATTTAACACTATTAAGATTCTAATTTAAATTAACTTTTTATTATAATAGTGTCAAAGTATGAAATGTGGGATATTTTTATTAATGGTTTGAAGTTTGAGAAACATTCCTGCTAACCACTTAAAATTTTGAGGGATATGAATACCAATTTTCAAAGTTTCAGGGGACAAAAATTACAAGAATATTAAAATTAAGGGCTAATTCCATCAACTTAACTGACGGAAGAAGCAAATATGATAACATTTCATAATTCATGGAGCATTTCTACTAATTTTCAAAGTTCATTAAGCAAAGTTAGAATAGCACCAAAGTAGGGAGCAAAAATGAAATTTGTCCAAAAAAGAAAGTCTTATTGATGTGCTTTTGGTAATATATATGGTTCCTTTCTTCATGACCTCTTCATGTTTCTTTAATAATATTATGATATGTCAATTAAAAATGTGTATTTACTTATAATATAATACTATATTAATTAAAAAAATCATACTAGTTACACACAAGTCATATTATAAATGGAAAGACATGAATGCGGTCACAAATAAAATGACAAATATGTGCGGGGTCTATATAATCGAATATGACAGTACTTTATATTCAAGTCTTAAAAAGTGATATTAGATTTAAAATTATTATTTTTTTAAAATGTTATTATTGAAATTAACCCAATATTTAAAAACCTTAGAATATGATTAAAAAAATTTCTATCATACTTTATTTGAAAGCTATTCAATAATATACTACTAATTAATATATTGAATTACTTCTAATTCAAATAAAAAAATCAATACATTGTAATATATTTTGGGGTGCACCACTGATTTCCTAGTTTTAAAGAAATAACATAACTTCAAAAAATTCCTCAAAAGAAAAATATTGTATAAAAATATTAATTAAAAGAAGAGTTCTACTATGAGCTCTCTCCATTTTACGCTATTGGTGCACCCAATAATTATAAGATGGGTCACACCTTATAAGACTGAACACAAAAAAATAAAAAAATAAAATCTCTCCCCTTTTTTTTTTTCCAAACAAAATCGTCCCATAACTCATGGAGAAAGTACCTCCACGATCGCCAGCAACTTATTCACCGACGACAGTGAAAATCCGTGGCATGCGGCGAGACGGCTACAAAGCCAAGGAGTCGATGGAGAATCGGCAGTGTAGAAGGAAAGACGGATCCAACCCAGTGGCGCGACCCAAACATCCACAGGTTGTGATTTAACCCATCGGCGCGATGTTCGGAAGTGATTGCGACCCACTTCAAGTTGCTGGACCACCCCCATCTCCACCGCCAGAGTCGCAACGCTCGCAACCCACCAACGAGACAACATCAACTGTAATTTTTTTTTTCTTTTCTGAACAGCGTCAAAGGCCCATAACAACAAAGCAACCCAGCCACACAAAACCCAGAAAACATAATTACCAGAAATGATCATAGAAGGTTGTAGGAATATTAATCGGACTCATGAACTACAAGGAGATGATCTGTAATTAATTTATGGGTCTACCATTTCTAAAATTATTCAAAAGTTTCAAACAATTTAAAACAAAGAGGAACCGTCAATAAATTGTAATAACAAAAACAAAACCAAAAAAAAAAAAAAAAATCATCAATATCTACTAAACTTCTGTTCGAAAACAGTGGGCGGTGGAAAAACTGTTTGGGTATAAGTGTTGGAATTACTTTTCTTAAGATTTTATTTATCCCCATTATGAACAGTTTGCTATTGGATATTGTGGCAAATTACCTTCAAGATACAACAAACTCATGAATTTAATAAGTAACAATCTTATTAAATTTCAGGACAAGAAAATGACATCAAAAACTCGAGTTTTATAATCTTTGATATATCTGCTCATGAAGAGTTGTAACAGATACAACAAACATGTCTTTTTAAATTAAAATGTGTCTTTTCATTTAAAAAACGTATTTGTTTCAACAGATATACTCGTTGGTCATCAGAATTTAATTATGACTGCTAGATTGAAATAATTCAATTAACAGTTTAAATTAAATATGAAATCATTCAAGTCCGACCATTAGATCGTATCCGATCAAATCAACGGTCCAGATTTAATCTAGAAAAGCACCGCATTCAAAAAGAGAGTGCTCCTTAAATCCAATCCGATCATTAGATTATGCCTGATCAAATCAATGATCTAGGTTTAATCTGGAAAAGCACCATATTCAAAAAGAGAGTGCTCCTTGAATCCTTACGATGATGCGTACATGCAAAGTGCAAAGTACAAAGTGCAAAATGCAAAATGCGCCCTAATAAGCACCCAAAAGCTCTCTAATCACCCTCGCACGCACGTGTGGTGTTGCATAGTAGTAACATAGTCTTCACTATACACTAGTAATCCTTATACTTCACCTGTTTCAATTTATATCACTATGCTTGCTTGTGCTTTTCTAATATGAGACTTTATTATTTCCACTATCTAATGGTAATAGAAGAGATATTACAATCTCTCTAACAATCCCCCACTAGATTGTAATATTTTTCCAAATTTCTCATCAATATCCTCATACTTACATAAAGGTATCTTTCGATTTAAACCTTTAATTAGTGACTATACTTCAAAATACTCACAAGTCAAAGGTATGCAAAGCATTAAACCTCATCTTTTATGTTAGTATAGGAAATACATCACAGATGAGCTATCTCAGTTTCAAAATATGTTCCATTCATGTTAGTACTATTATGGCTTTGTGCTATTTTGGTTTCATGAGCATTTACATGAGTAAACTAAACTCTTGTCAGAAACGACATCATTTCTTATGTTCACTTAGGTGAAGTTCATTACATGTCATAACTACTCAAGACTTGAACTTCATTAAGAGATTATACTCATTCTACACACATAGCTATTTGCACTGAACATCCTGGAAGGGACACAAACTTAAATTTCAGTGCTCGACCAATCACTTAACAGTAACTTATTTATACCCATTAAATTTTGGAGTAGTGGTAAAACTACTACAAAGTTAGGTTACCATCATCGGTGATTCTTTCAAAGAAAGGTTTCAGTCTCATTCTACTAGATGTATCCTTGACTAGGTCCCTCACTAGGCTTTTTATCAAAGGATCTGCTAGGTTCTTGTTTGTCATAACATGTACAGCATTAATAAACACCACGTGCTATTAATTACTTCACATATTCATGTCTCAAGCTAATATGTCTAAACTTTCTATTATACACCTTATTATAAGCTCTAGACAAAATAGCTTCAGTATCACAATACAAAAAAATTGATGGCATCAACTGTGGCCACAATTGTACATTAAACAATAAGTCTCTCAGCCATTTTGCTTCCTTGCCTACCGCTGCTAGTGCTATAAACTCAGACTCCATTATTGAATGAGTTATGCAAGTCTGTTTCTTGGATGTCCAAAATACAGCCCCTCTACCAATAGTGAATATCCATCCCAAAGTGGATTTGTTATCACTTGCACTAGTTATCCAACTTGCATCAGAGTACCCTTCAAGTACTATTGGATAGTCATTGTAAAACAAACCCAAATTAATGGTTCTTTTGAGGTAACCACGTATCGTCTCAATTGATTTCCAATGCTCAATGCTAGGGTTACTCGTGTGTCTAGATATTTTGACACAACAAATGCTATATCTGGTCTTGTGCAATGCATTGTATACATTAAACTTCTAATTGCACTTGCATATTCAAGCTAAGCAACTGCTCAACCATAATTTTCTAGTAACTTAATACTAGAATCAAATTGGGTATTTGCCTCTTTAAATTTCAAATGTTTGAATTAAGAAGCACTTTCTCAATGTAATGAGATTGGCATAACGAGTAACCCCCACTATATTTCTTAACTTTGATACCCAAGATAGTTCTACCTTTCGAAGATCTTTCATCTTAAATTGTGAAGTTAAATACTTTGTAGTATTATTAACTCCATACATGTTTATTCCAAAGATAAGTAAGTCATCAACATATAAACAAATGATCACAACAAAATCATCTACAAAATTAGAATAAATACATTTATCGGCATTATTGTTTTTGAAACCATGTCATAATATAACATAATCAAATTTTTAATCAAATTTTTTATGCCATTGTTTTGGTGTTTGTTTTAATCCATAAAGTGATCTGATTAACTTGCAAACTTTCTTCTCATTTCCAGGCAAAACAAAACCCTCAGGTTGATCCATGTAAATCTCTTCATCTAGATTACCATTGAGAAAAGCTGTTTTCACATCCATTTGATGTACATACAAATGATGTATTGATGCAATAACCATTAGCACTTTTATGGATGTTAATCTAGCCACAGGAGCATACATATCAAAATAGTCTATACCTTGTTTCTATTTGAAACCATAGCTATTAACCTAGCTTTAAAAGTTTGTATAGACCCATCCGTGTTGTACTTTCTTCTAGATACCTATTTTTTACTTATCGGTTTTGATCTTGTAGGCAAATCAACCAAGATCCATGTATTATTTGATATAATTGAGTCCATTTCATAATTTATAACCTCTCTCTAAAAGGAAGCATCTCTAAATGACATAGCCTCACCAAATGTATTTGGATCTTCTTCTATATTAAGTAATAAGGGTATTTTATTAAGTATATTATTTCTATCTCCTTCAACCAAAAAGGCTAAGGCTTGAGATGAAATGAAATCAGGGGCTAATAGCTTTTCTTTTCTTTCTTGTTGACTTCTCTTTTGTTCAAATTGTATTGCGGGTTCTTTTCTTTTGTTGTTAGTGGAGGAACCAGGAGTTAAGCCACATGGTGAATCAAAAACAGACTTTAATTCACATGTAGAATCATTATTAAAATTATTTTCAATAAACTCCATATTACGTGATTCTACAATTACATCAGAGTCTAAATTCAACTATATGTATGCCTTGGAATTTTCTACGTATCCCACGAAAACACTTTTAATCCCTCTCATCCTAATTTTGAAGATTTAGGGTCATGCACTCTATAAAAAAACCAAATAGCCCCAGACCCTTGAATACATCAAATTAGAGTTTCTACTTTTTCACACTTTATATGGTAATACATGTGTTTTCATAGAAGTAATTATATTATGAACGTGACGTGCAGTAAGTAAGGCTTCCCCCCATGGATTGTTTGATGATCTAATATTTAGATGCATAGAATTAATCATATCTATTAAGGTCCTGTTTTTTCTTTCGGTTAAACCATTTTGCCTAGGAGTAAAAGAAGCGAATCTTTGGTGAATAATCCCATGCTCTTCACAGAAGGCATCAAAATCATTTGAAAAAAATTCACCACCTCTATCACTTCGAACCATTTTAATTTTCTTTTCCTTTTGGTTTTCAACTTCAGCCTTGAAAAGTTTGAACTTATCAAAAACTTTATTTTTTGTTCTTAATAGATATACGTATGTAAATCTATAACAATCATCTATAAAAGTGAAAAGGTATATTTTCCCTCTTCGAGTTAAAATACCATTAAATTCATAAATATCAGAACGTATCGAATTTAATATTTATATATTTCTTTCAGCCTTAGGAAAAGGTTTCTTAGTCATTTTTTCTTTAATACAAATTTTGCATTTTTCATGACTAACATTGCTACAATAAATTAAACCATGCTTGGACATATCTTTTAAAGATCTAAATTCAAATGTACTAAACAAGCATGTCAAGTATCAAAAGAGTCAACAATATAAGCATAATTTATAATTTTATTAATATCAAGACTGAGTTTGAATATTTTATCACATGAGTACCATTTCCTAACAAAAGCCCCGCTTTTGGTAAGAATACAATTTTCGGATGCAAATACAACTTTTAGACCATTCTTACTTAACAGACTTGTAAATATAAGATTCTTTCTAATTTCTGGAATATGAAATAAATTATTTAAATTAGTTTCTTTCCAGAAGTAAATTGAAGATCAATGCTTCATTTTCCAATAACTTTAGCAACATTGTGATTTCCCATGAGAACCGATTGAGCATCCTTAACTTCTGCATATGAAGAGAACAATGCCTTATCATTGCAGACATGTATGGTAGAACCGGAGTCTAGCCACCAATCGGAGGATTTAGTCGCAGCCGCCATGTTCAATTCGGTGATCATGCCTATTTGCATTTCAGAAACCATAGCACAGATTTCTTCAGATTGATTCTCGACCACATTGGCTTTGTTGGAATTATTTTCTTCCTTCTTCTTCTTGAATCTATAGTTACTTTGACGATGGCCCCTTCTTTTCATAGAAAAATATTTTCTAGAAAACTTCGTCGAGCCATCTTTCGACTTCTTTTTAACTTCGAATCATTATTGACTTTGAAGTTTTTTTGGAATTAACTTACTTCAGCGACATTAACTTTGAAGAATCGTGAGAATTATTCTTTTGATCACAAGATCTATTCTCCTCTTCAATTTTCAAATGTTTTTGCAATTCTTTCATAGTTATATCATCCCTCCTGTGAAGTAGTTTCTTTCTGTAACTATTCTAACTTTGGGGTAATTTAGTAATAATAGCCCCCACTAGGAATGATTCAGAAACCTCAACTTTCAATTCCTTAAGTTTCATGACCAGAACTTGCAACTCATGGATTTGATCCAAAATAGACTTGGTATCAACCATAGTAAATTTGAGATACTTTAATATGAGGAATTTATCTGTAGCTTCCTTATCTGATTTATACTTGTATTTGAGTGCATTTCAAATTCCCTTTGGACTCTCTATTGAATTGTGGAGATAGTACAGCCTGTCCGACAGAGTATTCAGAATCTGTTCTCGACACATCACTTCGTCTTCTTGCCTCTTCTTCCTTTCAGCCTTCAGTGCTTTAGAATCATCATCTTTCGGTTTAGGAACTGAAGGAAGATTTGGGTCCAGGACAAATGCAATTTTCAGAATAGTGAGAAGGAAAAACAATTTTCCCTTCTAACAAGCAAAATTCGTCCTATCGTAGCGATCAAGTTTCACATCGGGACTCAAAAATGAAGTCATATTTCCAGCATCCATGAAAATAAAACCTTAAATTTGTTTGAAAACAGTGAGTGGTAGAAAAACTGTTTGGGTGTAAAGAAACGAAATAAAAAGAGAGAGAAAATTCAAATGGTTTGAGGCATAGAAATTACTTTCCTTAAGGTTTTATTTGCCTACGAACAGTTTGCTATTAAGTATTGTGACAAATTACCTCTAAGATATAATATATCCATGAATATAATAAGTAGCGTTCTTATTTAATTTCAGAATATGATATGAAACTGACATCAGAAACTAGAGTTTTATAGCCTTTAATATGTTTGTTCATGAAGAGTTGCAACGGATACAATGGACATGCCTTTTAAAATTAAAAGGTGTCTTTTCATTCAAGAAATGTATATACCCATTGGTGATCATAATTTAATTATGACCGTTGGATTATAATAATTCAATTAACAGTTTAAATTAAATATGAAATCATTGAAATCTGACCGTTAGATCATGCCCGAACAAATCAACGGTCCATATTTAATCTGGAAAAGCACCACATTCAAAAAGAATGTTCCTAGACTCCTTGCAACAATGCGTACGTGCAAAGTGCAAATGCGCCCTAATAAGCACCCAAAAGTGTCCTAATCGCCCTTGCGTGTGGTGGTGCGTAGCGGTGCATAGTAGTAGTATAGTTCTCACTATACACTAGCAATCCTTACACTTCACTTGTTTTTATTTATATCACTATGCTTGTTTGTGTTTTTCTAATGTAAGTCTTTATTGTTTTCACTACCCAATGATAATAGAAGAGATATTACAATCTCTCTAACAACTTCAAACTTCAATATGTCTACCAAAGAATAAATCTTGGCAAATGTTGAGGAAAAACCCAAACTTGAATGGCCCCTCAATGAGTACGACGATGAACAACCAGATCTGTTATAATCTGGCCGTATATGCGATGGTGAATCTAGATCTGCCGGTACAATGCCACCCCGTCGCACGGCCACAACCACGTGGAAGAGCTTCACGAAGCTGTTTAACAATGTCCTAAGTCGACACGGATCCAACTTCCCATCTCGAAGGCGGAGCGAGCTCCTCTGGCTTCCATGATGAATCTCCGATACCAAATAAAAATTTTCTATCTTTTTTTTGTTTTGATTTTTTAGGTAAAATAATTATTATTATGTTGAATCATATATGATAGGTCTTATTTTGTTTTGGTATTCCTTCATTCTTTCTTGCCGTTTGATTTTAATTAAATGGTGAATATTTTTTATTCCATCGGTGGGTAAAAAAGTAAGTCCCACACCATAAAATTACCCTAAAAATGAAAAATGTTATAAATATGCGAGGTTGGTTTCATTGAAGACAAACCCTATCCATCGGTGGTATGTTATAAATATGGTAGGCCTTATTTGTTTTAGTATTCCTTCATTCTTTCTTGCCGTTTGATTTTAATTAAATGGTGAATATTTTTTACTCCATCGGTGGGAAAAAAGTACGTCCCCCACCATAGAAAAAAAAAAAGGAAAAATGTTATAAATATGCAGTTCTCATACCGAGAGAGAGGAAGCCAAGACCGCGCAGAGAACTGCTCGGGGGAATCGCGTTTTATTCAACAGAGATGCTTGGATTTGCTATGGCAATGGAGGCATTTTTGCTTCTCCGCCTGATTTTGCCCTCTTCGTTGATTTAATTGCTCGATTTCATTCTCAATCCTCTCCAAACAAGGTTTATCGAAGCAAACATGGCAGAAAATACATCGAAATGGCAAACCTTGAAGAGCCTTTGAGTTTGTTTCATGGGATATTCTCCGATTCTTTTGTCTTTTGTCGTGATTTCTCTGTACAATAAGATGGATCCGATGCTTTTATTCATCGGAACCACATGGGCTTCAGTTTATTGTTTTGGAAAAATTCATTAAATCTACTTATGAACCAGGGACAGTGCCCATGATTATTTTAGTAAACAGATTTAAGCTCGGAGCGAAGGTCGACAAAGCGGCTGAATGCTATGGTAAAATGACTATGGGAGGTCGTAAGCCCAATATCATTACCGTAGTTGCTCAGTTGCTAAGGAATATGAAGAAAGATAGGGACTGCAAGGCTAATATAGTTTCCTATTAGCACAGTTAATCGACGGTCTTTGCAAGGACGGGCGTTGCTTCAAATGTTGTTACTTATAACACCTTAATTCATTCATGGAGTTTGCATGCTAGGTGAAAGGAATAAATCTATGAGATTTGTTAATGAAATGATGGGTCGAAAAATCACTCCCGATGGTTCGGACTTAAGTGTGTTGGTGGACATGCATTGCAAAGAGGGGATGGTTGCAGATGCACGGTGTGTGATGGATAGATATCATGGTACGGAGAGGCGTCAAACCTGATGTGGTAACCTATAATTCACTTATGGATGGCTATTGCTTGCGAGGAGAAATGGACAAGACAAGGAAAGTATTTGATAAGAATAGTCATAACATTTTGTTGAATGGGTATTGCAATGATAAGAGAATGAATGACGCCCTTGGACCATTTTGAAGAAATGCCATCTGAGGGAATTATTTCCAATTGCTGTTACTTACAACTCTCTTATTGGAGGCTTTTGTAAAGCCATGAGAACTCGGGCGGCTCGGGAACTACTTCGCAAGATGCAAGATTCTGGACAGTTAGCAAATATATATATATATATATATATGCAAACATATGGTATTCTACTTGACAGCTTGTGTACTCGAACTGGAATATTTTTCTTTTTCGTTGCTCGGAAAACGTATGAACAGGATCAGCAGTGTATTTGAGCTTTGATTATTATTATTATTATTTTCATTTTAGAATTTCCTTGGTTTTGTGGGTGTGTCACTGGTATTTTGATAATTGCATGCTTGAACCGAGTACTTATGACTTGGATTTAGATTTTCATTGCTTTCAATGGGTTTGGAATGTCATGAAAGTTTGCTCTTTATAACTAGAATCCGAACCATCAATTTTATCCACGAAGTTATCTGACAAATTAGGTTTGGTAGCTGAGCTGTGATTCGTTGCTTTGATGTCGTTTATTAGAATGTTTGTTCACTTTGAGAAATTGTCTTTTTTTTCTCAAAAATAAACTTAGTTTTACTATTTACATATTTATCTTTCTCTTAAAAATTTAAACTTTAAAGGTCCATAACTTTGTTATTTCAAATCGAAATAAGCTGATTTTTTTTTATAATTACATAGAATTTTGAGAGAATAAACAATATCCATATTTTTCTTTTCCGAACACATTTTAAGATTTTACACTTTTTACCTCCAAAAAGTTTATTTTCAATCAAACACAATACAAAAATTCAATTCAACTCCAATTAATATAACTCTAAAACTCCAACTCAAGCAAACTAATCAAACTGGTACTAAACATTAATCGATGATGATAATTTGTGGCTAGACAAGGACACCAACGATTTACAATCTGTTCAAATTACGCTCGAGGAAGTTCACGTTTTGTTTTATAAGGTTAAGCATTGAGATTATGTATGAGATTAAGTAAGTTTTTGATAATAAGATGTCGTCTATGATGATTTAATGAGGGCATGACATCCACATGTGCTTGATTAGGTGTGGAATAGGCCAAAATTTGGAAAAAACGTGAATTAAAACCATATTTAGCAGTCTAGTGCGGCGCCGCAAAAGCCCTTTGTAGTGGCTCAACGCCGCGACACCCATAGCTTGGTGCCATTGCCCTAAGCGTCTACATAGTCCCTCAGAAAATAGGGACGCAGCATCGTGGCGCAAAATGCTCAGCGCCGCAGCATGCACTGAGCCCCTTTCCTTGTACGCAATCAGGCCAGTGCACCAGCATTGCGGCACCAAGAAAGTAAGGTTTCCGAAATTATAATCATCCTAGACCTATTCTAGACCCTTGGATGACTATCGAACCTTAAATCCTAGCCCTTAGATGATTGTGAACAAAATATAAAGGCTAGAATAATAAAGTAAACCCATCAGAAAACCAATTTTTATTTATTTATTTTAATTATCGTTCTTTTCCTCTCCATACCTCCGTACTCAGCCGCCGTGATAATGTTACTTTTCAATTATAGCCATTAATTTCATTGGAGATCAATACATTTTAATTTTATGAGTTTAGGGAATTAGGGTTTCGGAGATTTATTAGGAATGGGTTCAATTGTGATATTGGGTGATAGAATACGATCTAGAATAATTATTTAAGGAATTGGTCATAAAAATTTCTATGTTGGGATTATTAGAAATATGAATTAGATTTTCTTGATTTTATTAGTAGATTGTCAAAAATATTATGCCAGAACACTTTGATGACTAGAGCCAAATATATTCATTCATCTATGTTGAAAACAAAAATATTTTACTATATTATAAAAAATATTTAACTAAAACATTCCAGTGACCCACACCGACAATATATGCATCGAGCTAATAACCATCACTCTAGTTTATTTTTCCGCAAGCTAAAAACACTTGGTCTCGTCTAGTCGTTGTATTCACATCGACTTGTTACTCCATTACAATGTTGTTTCCAACCCACTATATTAAACTCATAACAAATTAAAAATAAACTATAAATACTATGCAATTACGTTGAAGCCCCCAATAATTAAACCGTTATATTTTCAATGTCTTAGGATCCGTTTGGCATCCGGATTTAATTCCAATTAAATTGTATTTTTTCATCTTAACTTTTGTCTTTTTTTGAAAAGTTAACAAAATTTATAACTATTTTTTAAAAAGTCAACTCAACTCAAACTTAAAAATTTCAACTCAACTCAAACTCAACTCATTCACCAAACATCCTATTAGTCATGTACAATGCTGTAAAACTTACTATATCCGGTTTTGCCTTGAGCGAAAAAAAAAAAAAAAAAATCAAACTTCAACTGACAAAATCCTAATACAACTCTCTAACAGCTTGCATTACTCCTTCACGCGACATGTGTATGAAGTTTATATACTTCTGAACGACTTTAACATATTTCTACATATATATATATATATATATATATATGTTTGTATAGATACATATGGACGGAATAAGCTTTATTACTTACGGTACTTGTATGATCCCCTCATGCATACGCAACGCTACCCAATTTACGTCCTCTGAGAGTACTTGAATGATCAAATCAATATAAAAGTAAGAGTTTGTTTGGGGTGTAAGTTTAAACTTACACCCATCAATTCAATTTTTGTCTTTTTCTGAAAAAGTCTTTTGTCTTTTCTGAAAAAGTCAATAAAAATTACTATTTAAACTTATCAATTTCAACTCAAACTTACACATCAAACACCCCTAATTAGCTCTTTTTTTTTTGTCAATAAAATAACTAATTGTGATCTATTTTCTGGAGATTTGAAAAAGAATCAAAGTTTTTTTTTTTTTTGGCACTTTCTCTTTCTTTCTTTCTTTTTTTTTTTTTTTGGCTCTTTCTCTTTGTTTCTTTTTTTTTTTTTTTGGCTCTTTCTCTCTCTCTCTCTCTCTCTCTCTCTTTTTTTTTTTTTTTTGGTTCTTTCTCTTTTTTTTTTTTTTTTGTTTGGCTTTTTAATTTTGGCTCTTCGCTAGCACTTTCCATAACCCCATTTTTTCTCTACAACATCGTGCAATACTAGACGTAAAGGAAATTATGTTGTTTGGGTTGTACTGAAAGAACAAATTGGTATTATAAACAGCTATTCATGTAAGATTCATTTTTAACATAATTGTCACAGTGAATTTTATTTTATTTTATTTTTTTAAATACAAATACATCTAACAATTCTTGATGACAATAATGTTTTAGCGCCTTTTCCCCTAAGCTTCTCGTCATTTGGCTCTAATCTCCAAAAATTTAAAACTTTTATTGGGTAACTAGTCCCTCAATTGGTCAAATATAATTTACTAAATTTTAACGCCCATGAGTTAATGGAGTTAGTTGTCATTGTTTTTTGAAAATGCGGGGACTAAATTGGTAAAGAAAAAGTACTTTAAGAATGAAAAGGTGAATTTATTGACATCCCCTTGTATACTTTTCCTACACACCTTCTTAAACCACCCAACAACTAAATTTAGAAAATTTACTTACTACTTTATACACACCTCGCAACATTACCAAAAAAAATCCTTAAATTAAATTGTACATTTTTCTCCTCATTTCACTCTTTATTTTAACTTCTTTTATTCTATTCCATGATTCTTTATTTTTTTTCTTTTTGGATTGTGTATATATACATATGTTATATATAGTTTTCGAATACTTTAGATTCTCAAATAGCATAAGAATTTGTTTTTCTTGAAACACAATATATATTAGTTTATCACTGAAAATTGCATATAAACAATGTTTGTCTTTTGTGTTTTTTTTTAAAAAAAAAAAAAAAATCTGCAGTAGAACTACGGACATTAATGTTATGTTATGGTCATTCAATACTACATATATATGCTTTTGATTATAAATGGGGAAAAAAAAAGTTAAAAATGAAAGTTCAATATAACGATTGTATAAACATTATTGATTCATATACAAAAATTCAAATTACCATTAACAAGATAGTGTTAAAAAAAAAAAAAGTTAGACAAAAGTTGGAAAAAAGAGAAAAGAAGAAAGAAAGAAATATTGTTTCCTTTTTATTGGAGGTCATTCTTCTTCCATTCATTGTTGATTAGGGTTGAGCATTTTGTATGGTATTTAAAAAAGGATATATCAATTTTATATTTTAATCTTTAAATGAGGTGAATGAAAAATATATCTTTTAATCACTTTTTGTCCTTAAAAGTAATCTAATTGTGGACAATTAAGGAATAACTTAATTCATTAAATTAGGGTATGAAAAAAGTTGACAGGGGTGGCAATAGACTCCACTAGAATGAAATTGTGACAAAACAAACAAACAAACAAAAAAAAGAGAAAACAGAGGGCACCTGTAATAAAAACACCGTTGAATGTCTATTTCCTTACTATTGGATTTACTTGTTATTATTATTATTTTTTTTTAAGTTTGCTGATGATTTGTTTGGTGCTAAGGTTTGAATTGTAGAATTTGAGTTTAAATTGATTATGCGTTTATCAAGACGTTTGAATTGTTGGAGTTAAAAAGTGTAAAAAGTATAAAATGTGTAAAAACTTAAAATGTATAAAAAAAAAAAATTAATATGAAGCTTGTTTCGTTTGTCTCGAAATTATATGTAATTTTAAAAAAATTATGCAAAATTATGGACTTTTAAAATTTGAATTACAAAACTGTGTAAATAGTGAAACAGAGGGAAAAAAATAAAAAATAAATTGTAATTATAGGATTTGGATTGTAATACCAAACAAAATTTCTAGTTTTAAGCTGTCCTTTATATATACCGTGTATACTATATATTAAAGCTAACCTAATCCATAGACAAGAGCGCATGTTTTACATATTTTCAACAATGGTGTTTCATGTCCAGTCATGTAGTTTCTATTCTCTTTTTGCTCTTTGTTGCAACAATGTTGCATTTTCTTGAGGTTCAGTCCTCAAATAAGAGGCCCAGTTATATCGTTCATATGAACAAATCCCACAAGTCAATGCCCATTATCAGTCCTAAGAGCTGGTACTCTTCCATAGTCACACGCTGAAGCCTCCGAATCACACCTCATTCAACGACGAACCTTCGCTAATATACGCATACGATGATGCAATTCATGGCTTTAGTGCCTCCCTCACTCAAGAAGAATTTGATGCTCTTGTGCATACCACCCCGGGTTTTTTATTTGCCTAAAAAGCCATAAGTTTCAAGCTTGAAACGACGTACAGACCAGAGTTCCTCTCCCTTAGTCCCTCCACATCTGCTCTACTAACTTCTGCAAAGTATGGTGAGGATGTCGGCATCGGTGTGATCGACACTAGAATATGGCCCGAGATGCAAAGCTTCAGCGATGACGGAGTGCCTATGAGAACACCACAGAGTTGGAAGGGAAAGTGTGAAGGTGGACAAGATTTCAAAGCATCCATGCGCAACTTCAAACTAATTAATGGTGCTAGATACTTCGGCAAAGGTTTTAGAAAATTAGCTCCCAGCCTTGGACTCAAATTTAAGCCATCTGCGAGAGACGATGACGGCCACGGAACAGCTGTCGCGTCCATTGTTGCTGTCTATTACGTGAAGAACGCATCTTACTTTGGCTACGCTTCAGGAACAGCAAGGGGTATTGCATCAAAGGCGAGAATCGGTATTTACAAGGTCAGTTGGATGGGAATAGGTTCTTCTGATGATATCCTAGCAGGTATTGACCGAGCTATAGCTGATGGTGTTGACATAATTTCCGTCTCTTTTTAGTTCTATTGAAAATGAACCGACCAAAAATGAGATATTAAAAGGTTCTTTTTCTGCTATGAAGAAAGGAATTTTTGTTACAGTACGTGCTGGAAACTATATATGGTCCAGACCCTAGCTAGTACGATCATCAAAGAGGAGGAGGAAGGAGGACGGTTTACTTTTTTATTTTTTCGTTTAATACTAGTTGTATACACATGTCATGTACGTGTTTAATCAATTTGTTAAATAAAAAAATTAACTTGAGAGGTATTATTAAAAAAATAACAGTTGAGAAAACATTAAGAAGGAAAACATATGACTACATTTTAAGAATAATTTTATGTTAGAGAATAAAATGTGAAAAAAAAAAATTTAAGAAGTAATAAATTATAGAGAAGTTAGCAAATCACATAAAAAAAATTAACTATGTGATGTTATGAAAAAATAATAGTTGAAAATATCACAAAAAAATAAAAGTTTGAATGATGATACATTTAATATATATTATTTCAATAGGAAGAAAGAAGAATAAAAAAGTTGCTCTTATAATTTAATGATTGGAAGATTTATTACTAATTGTGAGATCTCATATGTTTTGTTGTACAAGTTTCATTTAGGGTGAAGTTGCTGATTGTAGTGGGAAAAATTAACAGGGGTTAGTATGCTAAGATTTTCTTTATCTTTTCCTTTTTCATAGAATTTGTGGAAGAAGTTTCTGTTGCTATGAACTCTTAATGTTGCTATGTTATGAGAAAACTAATTGAATCATATATTTAAATGCAAATTAGTTCTTATTTTTTGATATTCTAAACTTTGTCAGAGAATTCTCATTCTTCTGAGAACTTGTTGGGAGTTTGATGGTTTCGTTCTGCGTGAGTATGGGAAGAGTTTCTCATACACTTTTTGATTCTATAGGAGAGTTTGATTTTTTTTTTATTCTGTTGATTCTCTTTTGCTTGGAACCTCTGTTCATCAAGGCTTGTATCCCCGTTAAATTCTGCGTGGTTAGTTGTTAATGATAGGAGTTTTACTTGTTTTTTTGAAGAAAAAGTTCTCTAGTGATGAGGACTTTGATAAGTTGTTCTTGTATTGCAGACTGGCTTTATCAAATGTATGGTCGTATTTTGATTGATAGGACATTTCTAAATGGGCATTAAGCATGATGTCTACTAGCTGCTATAACCATCTCAAAATTAACGAAATAAGCTACTTGTTTTGTCCTAGTTTTATGTGATTCACTGTGAAGTTTATTATTTTAGGCGCAGCAGAAAGTTTGATGGTCTTTCTGAGGACGAACCTCTTCTCAAAATGACTAGGAAAGGTGTCGTTTCAGATGTCGTTACTTACACGTTCGATCGGTATCACTTTTTCTTTTTCTTTTTTTTTTTTTAAATGAAGAGTAAAAACAACTTCCAAAAAACGTTCGTGACTCTGTTGCTTTTGTGGTCATTCATAATAGGCAGTTTACACTTCTCATTATTTTCTCCATTTTCAGAATAAGTATCTGGTCGTATACTGTATACCTGTGGAGTTTCACAGATAAAAGTTTTCATTTCATATAATACAATGAATATTTTGAACTGCAGTACTTTTATTCTGGTGGCTGAGAAAATGTATGAAAATAGGATCGATGAATTCGAGCTTTGATTTTTTTTATTTGTTTGTGGGTTTGTGTGGGTGTGACTGGTATTTCGATAGTTTCATTCTTAAACTGAGTTATTAGTTGGCTTTAGATTTTCATTGCTTTAAATGAGTTTGGAATGTCATGAAATCTTGCTCTATATGGCTAGAGAGAATTTCCTGAACCGTCAATTTATCCCGGAAGTTACGGAAATTTTGGGTTTTTCAAATGCGTGGAACTTTTTCTTGTCTGAAATTGAAATTATCATGTGAAATGCAGTCAAGCTACCTCCAAAGTAGAACGGATAATAGCAAGGTTAGCCTTCAGTTTGGAGAAAGAAGAAAGGATAAGAAAATATAAAGGATAATCTAAATGTGGCCTCCACCTATCAACCACTTGGGAAAGAAAAACAAGTTGTTGCATTTGTGTATCCTGCATTTTCTTAGCTTCCATTTGATGCACATTTTAAACTCACTTTTCAAACTTTTTTCTTCGGCATTTTCTCTCACAAAAATCTGAATTTAATTTGAATTGTGGATTTAAACCTATAATCCCAACGGAGTCTTAGAGTGTGTTTGGATGGTAAGTTTAAACTTACCATCTCAAAAAGTTTTTTTGTCTTTTTCTTCAAAAGTCTTTGTCTTTTTCCCAAAAAGTTTTTTGTCTTTTCTGAAAAGTCAACAAAATTTACTATTTCAACTTAAAAATCTCAACTCAAACTGACGAACCAAACGAACCCTTAGTTATAGTTGGTCGTTTTTAGCTGAATGGCATTGGATTAAAATGGCCATTTGATATGCACGGGTGGCAAAGCTGGAATGTGGATCTTGTTCTTTGAAAATGGTTGCTAAAGTGTTTTACTACATGAATGTTTGAGTCCTCTACTTGGGTCTATTTCTTTTGTGTTATAGAAACTTGAAAACAAAAAGGTATTTCAGTTTACAACGCCAATACAAATGCTTGGAATATGAAAAGCATTCTATAAATTAATTGAAGTCTAGGAATTCACTTGGATACTCAATTGATTTTAAGATCCTTAGGAATGCGGCATTTACATATGTTGATGAGGATTGCTCATGACAAGAAAAGGAGACCAACAATTTGCAGTCTGATCAAATTTCGTTCTAGATACTTGGCTCCCGTTTGGCACTCTGTTTTAAACTCACTTTCAAAGTTTTTTTTCTTCATTGTTTTTCTCACAAAAGTTTGAATTTACCATTTGAGTTGTAAGTTTGAACTTATGATCCAAACAAAGCCCCAATGTAACTGGTGTTGCTGCAAAATTGTTCTCACAAGACCCCATTTTTACGTAAAATGGAGCTGCTGTTGCCATGATGAAGTCAAAACTGGACTCTTTTTCTTAATTGGGTCCTTGCAAAGTTCTCAAATACTGTTGTGATCTTGGAGATTAGTGATTATATGTAGTAGGATTGTTATGTGTAGTATTGATATTGACTTACTAAAAAAAGATGATACTATACAAATTTTCTTTTGTGGTTACAGTATGCTGTGATTGCTCCAAGCTATGGAATTCAATGCTTGCAAAATAATAATAATAATAATGCTTCTTGGATTTGTATAGTTAGATACTAATACAATTTGAAAATTATTAGCTCCTATTAGTACATTTTTATGATATTGGAATGGTCTATTGGTGAATTTGTACTCCTAAAAGAACACGAATTCTTGATGATTTTAAGGTTTAACTTCTTCTAAAGATTATCATTAAACTTTATCACGTGGCCTACAAATTGAAGTTCGTAAGGCCCGTTGTTCCAATCTTGATGCAAATCTGTGCCCGTCGTTTGTAATTTTCCTAACAAAATTACAACAATCGAACGAGCTTTTTATTTATAAAAAAATTAAGGGGAAAAAAAACTTAACGTGTTTTTTTTTTAATTAAAAAGAAAATAAAAGGTAGATAACAAACTTCTTTTCTTTTGACAAGAAAAATATTTTTTTCATGTCTTGCAATGTGATTACTTCACACACACTATTTACACTCTTCAGAATTATTATTGCACTTTGTTCATTAAAATTGGAGCAAACTTAAGGATTTTTATCATTCCTATCATCAATAGTTTTCTTCCAAGAGAGTAAAATTAGAGGTGGGAATTTGGGCCAGGCCAAACGGGCCGGCCCGCGGCCCGTAATTTTGGCCCGGTTGTTGGCCCGGCCCGGCCCGGCCCGAATTCTCTAGGCCCGGTAAAAGCCCGGCCCGCTAGTAAGAGGCGGGCCGAGCTCTCCTTTTAGGCACGACCCGAAAATTTAAGTCCGTTGGGCCGGCCCGACCCGCCCGTTATTTAAAAATTAAAATTATATATATATTATTTTTATTAAAATTTTTATTAAAAAATTATATATATTATAATTTTATATTATATATATTATATATATAAAGAAAAGAAAAAATAAAAAAAAAAATTAAATTAAATAAAAATTTAAAAAATTAGGTTCGGGCCGGCCCGGCCCGCTCTAAGCCCGCGGGCCGGGCCGGGTCTATATTTCAAAAATCCGGGCCGGCCCGTGTTTTCAAAGGGCCGGGCCGGCCCGGCCCGATTTTCTTAAAAAGCCCATCGGGCTCGAGCCGGGCCGGGCCGGGTGGCCCGAATTCCCAGCCCTAAGTAAAATAAGTACTTTATCTTTAGTTTTTTTTATGAGAGTTTTTAAAGGTATTTTTATCATTAGTCTCTCCTAATTAGGGTTTCAAAAGTAATTTATTTTAGTCAAAAGAAAAATAATTGATTGGAGATGTGAAAAAAAGTTATGTTTCACTATCATTTCAATTATCTTACCATTCTAATGTTGTCTATATCAACCAAGAAGTGACAACCAACAAGCTCTTACATCATGATAAGCTCTAAATCTAGAATCTATATTCGCTTATTTCTTTGATTCTCATATAAACTTATACTAATCAATTTTTATTTTGTAGATATGACGAAGGATGATATATCTTTTTCATCTTTAATATGGATTTTTTTGTTTAGTTGTTTTTTTGTTTTTTTGTTTTTTGCATTTCTAGCTCCAAACTATTTAGTTAACCATGTATTAAGTTGTGTTTTCCCAATTTAATAAGGTCTATCATAGATTCTGATTTTTAAAGATGTAGTTTCGATTATATTTTCGAGCGTCAGAATCTGTTCCAAACTGTTTAGTTAATCATGTATTAAGTTGTGTTTTCCCGGTTTAATGAGGTCTATCATAGATTCTGATTTTTAAAAATGTAGTTTTGACTATATTTTCGAGTGTCAGAATCTGCTCCAAACTGTTTAGTTAATCATGTATTAAGTTGTGTTTTCCCTGTTTAATGAGGTCTATCATAGATTCTGATTTTAAATGTGTAGTTTCGGCTATATCTTCTGGCGTCAAAATTTGTTTTGCTCTGTAATATGTATTTATTTTTTTGTTGTTTTTCCTTTTGTGGATAGTTTATACCATGTCGAATTGAAACTATTATTATTTTTTCTTTATTTTTAATAAAGTATTGATAAGGGTACTAAGAAGGTGTAAATTTTGTCAAGATATCCCAGTATATCTACTGATTTCTGTCCTCAAGAACCTTATTGAAAAAAGTTTTGTTTCCCCGACTTATTATTTAGCTTAACTTATTATTTTGATAGAAATAGACATTTTATGATTGAAAATTTTCCCTCATTGATTGTATCTTTCATATATTTCCATATTTCTCTCAAAAAAGGAAAAGAAAGAAATTTTCCTATTAAAAGAAATTCCTTTTTACGGGGAACAAATAGGGAGAGTCTGTAACTGTAGTAATCATTTTTAGATTATCCATATTTAATCGATCAGCTGAGATACCGAGGATGCATAATAAATAAAGTAAGCATTGATGAATGAGATCATTGTAATTTAAATAAATAAATAACTCTGATCTCCTGTCTTCATGGTTACCGGTCCCACACCCTCTGAAACTAATCGCACTGTTAACACTTCTATTTTCAAACTTCTTCACAAAATTCTTATTATACAAAGTGGCAACTATTTCACAGTATCAACAAAATCCATAATTTCCTTCATCAAACCAAAAATTACGCCCAAAATTGCTAATCACGATTAAAACAAATAACAATGCATATATATATGTAAAAGCTTAAACTGATTTTTGATGGCGGCCAAGTTCTACTAGCACAGCCATAACCGGCGGTTTCGCTCTAATATGGTCTGCTTGAGAAGCTTCTGCATGTCCCTCCCCTTGGTGCTCCGCCCTCCCAAGTCGACTCGCTTCCTGTTCGACGGAGATCCAATCGGATTTTCCGAGAGCGCCGCGTGACGATGACGAAGATCTAGAGTGAGCTTCGTAGTCTGGCCGCTTCTCCCGCCGATGTCTCGCCTCCGCCACCAGATCTTGCCATTCGAAGGTCGTCTCTGCCATTTTTTCCGGAGGGGTGTTCGAAGGTTGATAGAAGCGACTTCCCGCGACTTCCTAAAAGGATCGGAGCGGCCCATCTACCAGGCCTTGAAGGCGACTTCCGGAGCCGTCCAAGACCACCGAACGAGGCCATCGGAGATCGAGCGGAATGAGAAGAATCCACCGGAATCAGAACCGGCTAGGTTTTCCTCCTCGAAGTTGGAGGGGACGAAGCCGGCGAGCTCGGAGTAGCCCTTGTCCACGGAGCTCGGCGAAGATGGCCGCCATTGAAGGAAAATTGTAACTCTTCCGACCAAAAATTCGGAAGTTAAACAAAAAGAAAAAGAAAAAGAAAAAAGGGAAGAACAAATCTGCTGCTTCCCAACTCAAATAAAAAACTCCATCCGACCGTCCATCTTAAATGGACATCAATTAACAACCATTAATAAATAACTACAGGTAGTGTTTCTAGTATCTACCACATACTTTCCCTTTTCCCTTAAAATAAACAAAAACAAGAGAAAATAAACAAAACGATAGAGCGCCGGGGTAAACAAATTTGAGGAGTGTTGGGAGTGAATTGGGAATATAGTCGTTGTGGAGTGTTGAAGTTTGGACTGCGAAAAGGGGAAAATGAGCAGGAAGAAGAAAGATGCAGAAGGAGAAGTGGAGGAGCTTCTGAAAGCAGTGGAAGAGGACATGCTCCTCAACCTCTCTCTCAACTCTCACATGTCCCGCGCCTCCCCCAATTACCTCCGCTCCGATCTCGATCGCCGTTTACGAGCCCTCAAATCCCCTCCTCCTCCTCCTCCTCCTCCTCTTCCTCCTTCTTCTTCCTCTTCTACCCCACTTCCAAACCCTCCTCCTCCTCCTCCTCCTGCGCCGCCTTCCGCCGTCGATCCTCCGCATCCCGCCGATCCCGAACTCACGGCCGTCCTCGGCGACGACCTCGCCGCCAGATTCGCCGCTCTCAAGGCTTCCTTGCCTTCATCGCAATCGCCGTCTATATCCGTCGGTGCGAAGACATCGGAGGAAAGTGAACCCGAGGATGAGAACGATGAAGTCGAGAGGCTGATTCGGTGGGCCAAGGACGCCGCTCGTCTCGATCCTTCTCCGCCGTCCGATGATGACGACGATGACGTCGACGATGCCGACGATGACGATGACGTTGACGAAGACGATCGTCGTCGCACGAAGTAATTTTGTACCAATTCGATTTTTTTTTTTTTTTTTTTTTTTTTTTGGAATTGTATGATCGATACAAGCGAGGACGACGATAATCGTCATCACATGTATTTTTTTTTTTTTGGATAATTGCTTTTTTTTTTTTTTCGTGAGCTATGAAAATTAAACAAGATAAGCTGGTTTTTCTTATTGCTAAAAAAAATATATTTTTACTTTCGGTTGGTTTGTATTAATTAATTATTTTTGAACAACTAATTAGTATCAATTAAAACTCGTGATTGCTTGAAAGATATCAGCATAGAAAACCCAATGATAGAAGTCTAGATTTTTATTTAATTTTTTTTTTTATTAAGATATTGTCAAGTTTTACTCACAGAAAGATTGCAATTGGAAGAAAAATCCACATCCAGAGTTATTCTCAGGAATTATTGTGTTTGTTGGTTAATATAGTTATTATTTTTTTTTTAATAAGGAAATTTGAGAGTGTGATATTCAAACTCTACTCAACCATAAATAAATGTAATTTTTGGGAACTTCCTTGTATTTCATGTGTAAATTTTTTATTGGATCAACTATAGTACAATGTGCTTGGTTAAAATAGGGTTAACCTAATTGCGATTTCATGAATTTCCACATCTAAAGCCGTTTTGCTAATTAAACAAATTAAGATTTTTTTTAGGGAAGAAATTAAGAGTTAATCACCAAAAACAAAAACAAAACAAAAAAAAACAAAAAGGCAATTAGGAGCTAAATGTAAGAGATTTGAGGGGTTCTGCATCTCAAGTTGCAATGCACTAGTCTTACTCCAATCACCATCAGCATATTCGTGTTAAGTCGAAGCAAAATGTTGGTCCTCTATTTGGAAGCATATCCTAGTAATTCCTACTATTCCATATGAGCAGGCTTGCAAACAAAGATTGTTCACATTAAGAAAATGTTCAGACCTTAAGCCAAAAATAAATAAATAACTATATTAAAAATTAAAATTAAAATTAAAAGACTCAAAGACCAATTAATGATTTGTTTGGAACATTTATTGCATTTGGTAATTCAAATTTGGATGTCACATTTTTATATTAAGGTACATGTATTCCAATAGAATGTGCATCTCGATGTCAACATTAGAATATATTTGAATGCATGTAAAAGTAAAGGTGTGTCTTAAAAGATGTGTATTGGAATCAATTTATTCAAATGATGAATAGTACCTGTATTGAAATTTATTTAAAATGTTGCATATTCAAGTACAAAACACTAACAAAACGGAACTAAAACATTGTCGAAACACCCCATAAATTAAAGATAACAGAGGAGGGGGGGAAAAAAGAAAAGAAAAAGAAAACGGGGGACCAGTATAATTGGATGCCTTGAAAACTACCATCCCACTTTGAACAGCTGATAATAATGTGTGTTTTATATGGTACATGTATATAATGATAAGACAAATATGAGAAACAAGAAGAGTTAGAAAAAACTATTCAGAAGTATTTTTGCAATAAGTAAATGTCCCTCATTCTCCTATTGGGGATTCACACCCTTGTACCAGGCAAAGGCTCATCTCTCTGTAGTTTGATGGAGAGCAGCCACTGTCAGCACCAGCTGAACGTAAAAAGTAACCAAAAAGGCGAATAATTACGGCAGCCCGATGGAACTCACCATGTTAAACCCTGTGTTGAAATCTTCAATGCCGATTCTAAGTCGCAGAAAGAAAGTTTGAATCCTATGAATTGTCTAAGAAGCCTGCGGATTTGTGCAACCATTTAAGCATAAGAGGCAAGACATATAAACAAGGAAGACAAATAACAAAACAAGGTCGACCGGATTCTACCTAGAATAAAATTAACGGAACTCGTCATGGTACTCATAGTCCTCTTCATCATCGTTGAAAATGGCGCTGTAAAATACATATGGGTTATCAATCATCTCCGCCAATGTCAGGCGCCCATCTTTGTCAGTATCTGCCTGCAATAAATATCAACAAATTCTTTAGAAAAACAACTTCCAGGCTCTCGCAATTTAGTCATTGATTGGATGAAAAAGTTGCATTAACCGCTAACGAGACTCAGTTTATCAAATCAGAAGAGTGCAAGAAAACGATACCTGTGATATTATGTAATCTGATTGTTGCTTTGCATAATAATGTTCCGACGGATGAAGCTTGCCAATAACAGGTAGCAATTCTTCATCTGACAAGGATCTATGAAAGATAAAACAATAGGATATTAATAATAGTACAAATGGAATCCTCGTGTGATAGTATTTCTACACCATAAAAGGATTGTTAATGAGTACCCGTCACCATCTGTGTCTAACTGAGAAAACAACACTTTAGCTGGGGCCTCCATTGAATCATCAGAATGATGCGAAAAATTGTGACTTTCGTCATCATAGTTTCTCACTAAATCAAATAGCCCATGGAAAAATTCTTTGAAGTTGACTTTTCCATCTTTATCTGTGTCTCTTTCTCTGAGGAAGGCAAAGGGCAGATTTAACAGTTAGCAATGCTATATGGCATATTCTTAGAAACGAAACCAAACACGGCCACAAATGAAATGGAAACAATGTGAAACCAACGGAACAAGAACAAAGAGATTTTGGAGCAGTCACAAATATAAACAAGTAGAAAAAGAATTACTGGATGAAATGGGCACAAAGTGAAAACTTAAAACTGCCAACAACTAAAGCATCTGCCACCACGATCGTCAAACTCAGATTCAAAAGATTGCTCAGGTTCACAATTTAATTCAGATTTGTAAGAGTTAAGTTGGAGAACATTCCAATAACTTCATTAAAATCTCTTGCTCTAGATATCTAAATGAAAAACTAGTCTTGCTTGCTAATGTCATGCCATAGACTTAAATCATCTACTAGTACACAACTAGACTTAGACTTGGGAGTTGGACATAAGGAAATTAAAAGTTTTGTTCAGTATTATTGTTAGACTTGGATAACACTTTATAGCCTCTAATTGTATTATGTCATACTAGAACAGTGCATGAGTATTATACAATTAGCTGACATGAACCCCTTAATGAAAGGAGAAAAAAGGCAGTGCCAATTTGTAGCAAGAGCTGCAACATGCAGGTTGAGTATTGCTTAATCCGCGAACTAAGCATGTTAATTGTCTCTGCTTCTATGTAATTGATGGCACGAATAACGATAGAGTAGGGATTCAAAGGTAATCTAGGAATAAAAAGTAACTTAAACCCTTTGAGGAGGAATATATATTATACTAGTAATTGAGTTATTTGCGGGATTCTCATTCATGACCTCCGGAAAAGGTCATTTTCATATAAGAACTGTCACAAGAGAGAAGCTAATGAAAATCTTATCACCTTACTTCCTCCTTGCACAGCCAATGGAGTAACTTTGGGTTCTTGCTGTCGGCTGGGTGCAGAAAGCTAGAACATCATCAAGAGAAAACACACAGAATCATTAAAAACAGTATTACAAAGCAATTTTTTTTTTTTTAAAGAAACAAGAAAGCATGCTAACAAGTAGAAGCTCACTCATTAAACTCCGTTATATTTAGAAAACCATCTCCATCTGCATCTGATGCATTAAAATGCTCTTCTCTCCACCAACCCATATCGTAGCCATGAGAACTATTATCTGTTAATATAACACACAAGTCAGCAGCCAAAAAATATCGGAAATACCTCAGATAGCCCATAAAATAAGCTATCGCTTAAACAAGTGTGAAAAAATTAAGTTTAGAGTGACAGAAGACTCCGGAAGACAAAACTAAAAACATTTAGGCCAGGTTCTAAACCAAAACTGCAATCAACTTATAATATAAATAAAGGGTAATGTTACTTTTCTCAGTTTTATAAAGTTCACAGAGGGGAAGAAAACCCCCAGGTCTTCAGAAAAGATGGAACCTTATTCTTACAACAGCTAACCTTAAGTGGTGACAAATGCAAGGAAGAATAAGCAATGTTTAGGCATAGAGAAGATGAGCAGCAAAAAGAAAGTTTCATTTTCTGTAATGTTTAAATGAGTATATTGAGAGAAAGAAAGAGAGAGAGAGAGAGAGAGAGAGAGAAGAGACAAATAAGTTAAAAACTTGGACTCCAAAAAAGTTTGTTATATGCTATTACAGTAATAGTCACTTTTCTGGTAAAAACTCTGTGTAGCGATGAGTTGCACCAATTCATATGCAATGAAGATTTAGAAATAACAAGCTATCAAGATGTACCGAAACAGAGCTGAGAAGTAGTTTACTAGTAGTCAGACAGTAAAGCAAATAGAGGCTGGGATTCTTAACGGACCAAAAACTGTTGTTAGCTATGGATGATCACGTTTCTCCAGCACAAGACTGTTAAAGTCACCATACGCTTCAATAATTTCATTTCAACCCAAGATAATCTACTCAAAGCTTAAGCAAGGAAGCGAAAGGGTGCAAGTTGATGAGAAATATTTTACGTTGCAATATCAAAATTAAACCATCTCACTTAAACAGAAGAGTAATAAAAAACAACGAGAAAATCAATAACAAATTTCAAACCACCATGTTATAATAAACTTAAATAGCCACCGAGCAAGTATTTTTCTTGTCTGCTAGTTGGATCTCATAGTATACGTGTGTTAGTTTTACCAATTCTCCCAAAAGCTTAAGTTGTTAGGAGTTGGGCCAACAATAGTTTTATATTTCAACACTCCCCCTCACGTGCAGGCCAAACAATGGGCAAACGTGCGTACAAATATTAATTTGAAAGTCTAACACAAATTATAAGAAGCCCGAAACATATTAAAGGCCCAACACACAATGATAATAAAGGGGTTATATTAAGAGTGCAATTGCAGGGGTTCCAACTCAGGACCTCCCGCTCTGATACCATATTAGTTTACCAATTCTTCCAAAAGCTTAAGCTATTAGGAGTTAGGCCAACAATAGTTTTATATTTCAACAACGTGGATTACAGTTGCTATCAGTATTGATGCAAAATGGCTGAGTCCTAACATTCTATGTTGTAATTGGCTTCAAAATTATGTGGTTAATATTTGTTTCCTTACGGAATCCTAAAGGAGGGAATCTTTGATTTGAGTGCTGCCATTAGTAGAACATATTACAGAAGGACGGAACATCAGGTCGCCAATTGCAATGACGCATTTCCTCACAATTAACCATTATGATACTCTATCTGTCATTATTCATACATTAACGCTGACCACTTAATCATACAGCTCGCAAAATAGAGGAGAATCAAAAACAAAAATGCAATTCTTTCTCTCCCCCCACTGCAATCCATAACCAACTCAAGGAAAATAACATGACACAGAGGCAACTACAGCATCAACCATCACTAAGCATTACCAAATCAACCTTGCTGCGTGCATATTTCCACTGAACCTGAGAGTTTTACATTCCTCCTTTATGCAGCAAAGTGACAGGATTAAAGACAATGCTGGACAAAATGCTGACATGGAGAATGGAGTATAATGTAGAATCACAAGCACCTTATTCTTATTGGTAAAAAGTAGAAATAGCAACACAACATGCCTCTTTCTCAAAGTCATCAACTTGATCATAATCCTCATCATAAACCTCAAATAATTAATAGCTGCTCTATTTCACCTACCTACACACATTGCCATCGTACAAACTAGTATACAAAACATTACCAACAACATGGACTTCTTTTTCTAGCTACTTGTTTTGCAAATTCAGAGTTTCAAGAATCACATCAAGTTAAACTTTCTTTTTTGATTATCCGTTGCCCGAGATAGAAATTGATAATTTGAATCCAAAGGTTCAGAAAATAAAAGAAATCATACTCAAATTCAGCAACTAAGCCCATTTACTAAACAAGAGACACCAAAATCCCAACCCAAAACCTTCCCGAAACAATTCAAAATAAAAAATCAGCATCCTAAAACTACAAAAAGAACAATCACCAAAAACTTAAACAGCTACAGAACTTGCATTGAGAGCACAACTCAGCGCATCAAATTCATTCCAAGAATGCTTGCTTAATTATAATTTTGTTTTCTGTTTTTGTTTTTTGACTACAAAGAACGGCAGAGATTCTATTAAATACTATAGTGGGAAGATTTCCACCCTTCATTCCACTTTTAAAAGCAAGAATATGAGAGCCTTGACAAGCAAGGTCTAATCAAATTGACTAAGTCACAGACACCAGAAACAAATCAATCTCGAAAAAGGGCATATTAGATTCAACTAACCTGCATTGCTAGCCCCCCCAACTTGGGGCATCAAATTCATTCCAAGAAAAACTCTTCACGAATCAGTAATACTTTATTTTTCTATTTTTAATGTTTTTGTCAATGTCTAATCCCATTGACTAAATCACAGACACCAAAAACAAATCAATCTAGAAAATAGGTAGCAAAAAAAAAAGGACTGGCAAAAGGGCAGATTAGATATCAGCTTTCCAACATTGTTAGCCCAACAAGGGGCATCAAAATCACTCCAAGAACACGTCTTTACATGTAAAGCCAAAAATTAGTAGTACTTTATTTCTCTACTTTTGATGTTTTTGTCAATGTCTATTCCAAATGACTCAATCACACACACCGAAAACAAATCAATCTCGAAAAGGGCTAACCGAAAAGACTGGCAAAGAGGCAGATCAGTTATCAACTAACCAACATTGTTAGCCCAACTAGGGGCATCAAAATCATTCCAAGAACACGTCTTAACATGTAAAGCCTAGGACTTTATTTTTCTATTCTATGTTTTTGTCAATGTCTAATCCAATTGAGTAAATCACAGACACCAAAAACAAGTCAATCTCGACAAGGGCAGATTAGATATCAACTAACCTGCATTGTTAGCCCAACTTGGGGCATCAAAATCATTCCAAGATTAAGTCTTTACATGTAAAGCCTCTAAATTAGTACCCCCACATTTTACTTTCTAATTTTCTATTTTTTGACAAGGTTTTCTCCAATCCAATTGCCTAAATCACAGACACGAAAAACAAATCAATCTCAAAAATGGGTAACCAAAAGATTAAAAAGGCCTGGCAAAAGGGCACGATTAGATATCAACTAACTAGGGGCATCAAAATCATTCCAAGAACACGTCTTTACTTCATTTCTCCACTTTTTATGTTTTTGTCAATGTCTAATCCGATTGACTAAATCATGGACACCTAAAACAAATCAATCTGGAAAATGGGTAGCCAAAAAGACAGGCAAAAAAAGAGAAGAAGATCAGAAACCAACCAACCTGCATTGCGAGCCCAACTTGGTGGATCATACTCAGAGAAAGAAACAAGGCCATCATGGTTCTTGTCATGGGTCTCCATCTCCCTCTTCGTCCGGTGCAAGACCTCCGTCTGAGCTTGCCTGAGATTCCACTCCGTCAACTCAGCCTCGCTCACGAACCCATCGGCGGGGTCCACATCGACCTTGGGGAAGAGCACCACCAACCTGCCGGTGACATTGAACCGCTCCTCGTCGTTGAGGTAGTCCTCGGCGTCCATGTACTCCTCCCACTCCGGCTGCGCCTCCTCGCCGGGGGCCGCCGAGAGCTCCGGGTGGGCGTGTTCAATGTACTGCTTCTCCCACTGCTTGTCCTCGCGCCGGCGCTCGATGTCGGCGACGAGAGGGTCGAAGGCTATCGGCTCGTGGTGGAGGGGAGGGGCGAAGGTGAAGTTGGAGCGGAGCTTGAGGCGGCGGTGGCGATGGTGGGCAGAGGGTTTCCTCGGGGACCGAGACACGAGGAGGAGCACCACCACCGCTATGGTTATGTAGATCACCAGAGACCCTTTGCCCATTTTCTTCTGGCGTGAGGGTTTGTGCGAGATTCGGAGGGGGAGAGAGAGAGAGAGAGAGAGATTTCTCTCTCAACTGAAAATCCAATATGGAAAGAAAGAGAGAAAGATGGAGACGGCGAAAAGGGGTTTTAGAGAGAGAGAAGGAAAGTTGACGATTTGGACTCACGAGAGAGCAGGAAGAGGAGAGAGAGAGAGAGAGAGAGAATGTGTTGTTGTTTAAGAAAGGTGGTGGGGGTGGAGTTGTAGATCTGCGAGTGGCTTTTCACGAATGTGAAATCTTAACAGAAATTGTAGAACAAAGGCATTATTATTAATCCGAAAACTTTCAAAGTACATACTGTAGATTTACGTTTACTAACAGTCTGGTTGGATTGGAGTTTTATAGATCGGAATTAAAATAATAATTTGATTGAAATATCAATTGGAGATGACATGTAATATAAAAAATAATCTATAAATTGATAATGTGTTTGAAAAAAAATAATGTGGGTTTTGTTTTATTCCTTTCATAATTTTATATTATTTTAAAAAAAATATCTCATTTTGATTTGAAATAAAAAAAATTATAAATTTTTAAAATTTAAGTTTTTTTTAAATAAAATATAGAGAAAAGTGATATATAGATTTGAGACTTTTGGAGTTAAGTGACAAAATTTCGTCTGAAAATGTTGTTCAAAAACGGCCCCCTAATAATAAATTTAAAGATCTTATTATAATTTTGTTCATTCAACATTAAAGTTGATAATTTTAGTGTTATGAAATAATAAAATTATCAACTTTAATGTTATGATGAGAATAAATAGAAAGATGTGTCAAATTTATAGCATTATTACATATAACCCTAAAATAAATTCCTTGTTTAGTCACTGGTCATGGGCTAGTGAGGTGAGCCAACCCTTGCCTTCCATCCCATGTTGAAACTTGTGAGCTCACTTCTGCCATCACAACCGTCACATGATGGGATTTAGTTCATATGTCTATTTATTTGTGTCCTCGTTTATGTCCCTACAATAATAATATGACATGTGTGTAACAAATATAATTTTTTTAATTATTGTGAAATGATATTATAATCAAATATATATTATTAATTGATGTGTTATGATATTATTGGAGGATCATGAATGAGACAAGATAAAGGGGACACAGAAGTTAAACCCCGCATGATCAACTGTTAGATAGATTTCAAGGTTTCAAATATGATGTTTAAAAGTTTGTTTGTTTGCTTTTTGTTTTTTTTTTTTTTTTTTAATATTTTAAGTTTGAAATCGGATTTAAGATCTAGTTTTTTTTTTTTTTTTCAGTAAAAGAGAAATCAAATTTAAAGTTTAAAATTTTAAGGTTGTACTAACTATAGGAATTTATGGTTTTTTTCTTTTTTTGGTGATTGTTTAATTCATAAGAGGTATTTCTTTGTCAAAGAAATACCATGTCAAAGTAAATTATGTAAATCTCACATGTCGTTAAAAAAAATTGCAAAACTAAGGTGCTATAACCCTCATTAAAAAAAAAAAGATTTGAATTAAATGACACGAAGAAAAATTAAACTTTTTTTTTTTTTCGGTACAACTCCCCTTCAGAAAGTTCAAGCTACGGTACCTATTCAAACATAAGGAGAAAATAGTAAATAGCTGTTTTCAAAAAATTATTAAAATAAATAATATGTTTTAAAATATTTGAATTAAATAACAGATTTACTAGATAAATAATTTATTAATGTCACATTTATCAAGTGAATTATTTATTTATGTCTTATAAATATGTGATTTACCTCCGTAAATTTTTTATTTACTTAATAAATCTTGTATTAACTCCAAATATTTTAAAAGATTACTATTTATTTCAATTATTTTTATAAAAATACTATTTATTATAAATAGATATTGTAGATGGTCCCATTATATACATGCTTTTTTTTTTTTCATAAATAAAAGACAGATAGGTATCAATTCTTTAGTATCAACGACTGGTCCCCTCATTAACATATAAACTCGTTAGTGCATCATCTTGTTGAATTGGAAGTATTCGAAAAATTTTATTTTAATAAGGCAAATTGAAAGAAAAAGTAATTCAATAAGACACATTTAAGAATAAATAAAATTTTAAAATTCAAGAAAATAAAGTATGAGGAAAACATAGGAATTGAGTAGTATCCAGTGATGCATAAAAATTGTGTTGATCAAGATAAGAGACGAAAGTTATAGTTCTATTTAGTGATTAATAAACATTTCTAACTAATTGAGTTAGTCATATACTTCACATGTTTCTTGCTATTCATGTGGCATCATCGAATAATGATTCAAGTCTTGGAGGTGATCAATAGATCTATTTGAATTATGTTTCAAGTTTAGTTTTAGTATTTGTCTTAGTATCCTAAACAAGTTACCAATAAGACTTTGGTAGGCTACTATTGCTAACACGACAGGCTACTTTGGTAGTTAGTAATAAATGGAAATACCACCACTTGTAGAGTAATCCGACATGTTACCACTCGTAAATCGACATGCTAGCACTGGTGCTGGAGTAGTCCATCAGGTTACCATTCGTATGGAAACTAAAATTGACGCCAAAGTTTAAGTAGGCCATCAGGTCACCACCAGCAACCTAGTAGGCCAATGCCACTGTATCTCAGAAGAAATGTTTGGTATGAGAGCGACTCTAAACTAGAAGTTTGGGAAGTATTTACACACAAAAAAAAAAAAAAAAAAAAAACTAGAAGTTTGGGAAGTATTTACACAAAATGGTCATCGTAGAGTACGTCTTTTAAAAAATGAACATTATTCTACTTAGTTGTAAATTTGAACGAATTTTAAAATGTTTTCCTTTTCTGTCTTTTTTTTTACCCCAACACGTTTATGCTTGTGTGACCATTTATATATAGAGTTTTATTTTTTAGTTTCACATCTCAATTATAGGAAAGAATCTTGTTTATTAAGAAGAAGAAGAAGCCGTTAATTAAACATTTCATTTTACGAGAAGGTTGCTTCATCGCCACCATCTCTGTTGCTGGATTTGTGGGTTCGTCAATTCTGGTTGTGGGTTTGTTCATGGTTCAGGTGATGATGGATTCAACGCAGATCACTTCGATGAAATGGTGACCATCGGCAAATATTTATCAACCACAAAACAACCATCCACACTTTAACTATCAAAAAAAATGACTCTCTATTAAATTGGGTGGCTAAAACATGCACTTAGTGTGATTTTCCATTAATGTTACGTTTTGAATAACGCCTTTTTTTTTTTTTTTTTTTTTTCTATTTTAAAGATTAATAGAAAACGTTAACTATACTAAGGGTAAACTTTTACGAAGTTTAGAGTTTTGACTTTAAAGTCAAATGACTAAAATTAGAGTTATGAAATAGTTTAGAGACGAGGATATAATTATAAATATTAGTTTTCATAAGAAAATCATATTTCATATTCTTGTGTGGTTGTGTTGTTGGAGTCTTCTTGAAACAGCATTTCCATCCGGCTACTAAAATTGGCCATGTAACATCACCATATGGTACATATGTGTTGCTTTCAGCACTTTCGGTGCTTTCATAGCATTTTTTCAAAAGGAGAAAAGTTGAAAAGTATAAAATGTTTGTTTTTTCTTATAAAAGATTTGAATTTATTATTTGAATAGTAGATAAATCCGTGATTCGTAGATAAATCTGTGATTCAAATGGGTCTTTTATCTTCTTTTTGAATCCCAAACTTATAAATGAATTTTATATTTTGATTCATGAATCCGATTCATAAAATTGTTCAATTAAAGTCCTTCACTCGATAATATCCTTACATATATAAAAGAGGTAACGTTGTTCTCTTTTAATTACAACAAATATTAACACATGTTTTTTTTTTTTTTTTGTCTTTCCGTTTTTTTTTTTTTCCCCCTTTTTCTATTATCTTTATTTTATTTTATTTTATCCCACATCCCACATTTATAAAAAGCCCAATGTATGCTTCTTGTATGACTTATACGTATCCCGAAGTTTTATCCTAATTGAGAATCATTTTTTCAATGAGTCTATATAGTTCGATCGGTTATAAACTCCTTTTTTTTTTCCCCTTTTTTCTGCTTTGGTAATCAATGTCTATTTTTATAATCAATATCCTTTTTTTTTTTTTTTTGCTTTGTTTTCCCTTTTCCTTTTTATCCCTTTCTTTAAGAATCGACCCTCGTTATTATTATTATTTTTCCCTCTTTTTCTCTTAAAAGATATAGGCCCTTTTTTCCATTTAAAATAAATCTAATAAGTAAATTAAAATCTTTAAGTAAAACACTTTATTATATCTCAAAAAAGTTCAGAACCATGCAATTTGTTTACATAGGAGCTATACATAATTCCCTTTAGTTCAACGTGCGGAGCACGTTTCAATAACAAGTGTTCAAAAATGAATGAAAAATGTCATGGATCGGTCATGTGATACTTTAATCATGTAGATGTTTAAAATAGTGTCACGTGGCTTTTTTTAACATATTAGTATATTTTTTAAGATCTTATCATAGAATACTTTGTTCAACAAAAACGAGAATTTGAATTTTAAAAAAAAAAAACTAATTTGGCAAGTAAAATGGATAAATTTCATATTTTCCTCTCAGATTTTGACCCTTGTATCAAAATACCCCTTAAACTTTGGAATTGTTTCGAATTTGCCTCTTCTGTTAATTCACTAATAATAAAAAGCACGAGTCAGTATCTCAGATGAGAACATTAAAGGAAATGATGTTAAATGACAAATTTACCCCTTATATTAAGGATTAATCAAGAAAATAAAACAATTTAAAGGCTAATTTGGTAGTTAAGAAATAATATTCATAATAGTAATTTAAACGAAAAAGTTAAAATATTTTCCTCTCTCTCTCTCTCTCTCTCTCTCTCTACTTTGAAAATTGCAGAACTCTTGCTGCGAGGTTGAGGGTCTGTATTCTAGGCTGGAACAAATTGAGTTTTGAGTTATGTGTTTTGTTGGCTATGTTTTTAATTTATGATTTTCTTTTTGAATTTCTGGAGATGCAAATTTAATTACACCCAAATTGTGTATCGATAAAGCAGTCAATTTTAGCACAGTGAAGATGGTCGATCCCACGAGGTGGCAATAAAAATAACAAACAAGAAAGATTAATAAAAAATAAATGTTAGAGAGATAAGTTAATAAAGAAAATAAAATATAAACATTTTTGGAATTTTTGATAATAAAATGAAATAAATAAAAATAAAATGAAGAAAAGATAGGTAAGGAATCTTAATGCTTTTGTTCAAACGCAAAATTTCAATTCTATAACTCAACTACACATTTCACATCCCAAATATACAGTCGGAAAATATGGATTTGAAAGAACAAATAACAGAAAAAGTATTTGATCAAATTAATATATTTTCGTTAAAGCAAGCACAACTATTCTTATACGTCATCCGAAAGCAATAAAATATCCTATGACAGAATTTAGTGAGGGATATTCTTATAAAAACAATTGAAAGAAAACAATATGTCACTAGTGATTTAATGTATCAAATATAATAACAAGAACTACTATCACTACAAAAATAATTATTATAAACACTAAGTATAAGAGAATAAAATGAAACAAATTTATAAACGTTGAATAACAAATTGAATTCAAATAAAAAGAAGAACGTAAACAAATAAAATCTACTTAAGACTTAGCCTTTCATTAGTGTGCCTCACTCACAAAAGGTGTGTTATTCACCTCATACTAATAAGAAAACTAAGGAAACAAGAATTGAAAATAAACTGAAACATATTAAATACTGAAACCTCACAATTCTTGATTGTATATTACAACAAACAGAGCCCTCTATTTATAGTGTTTTAGAGGCTCAACTAAAAAGTGAAAAAAAAAAAATCAAAATGGGAAACTAAAACTAGAAAATAAAAATTAGGAAACCAAAAATAATTTGTAATTAATTGGATAAATTAAATATTTGATTTGAGGGAGAAATCGGGCTGATTTGATTCTTATTGAAGTACAAATAGAGATCCTACTAAGTAAGAAATCAGGAAAGTGAAGAAATGCTACACACATCCGCGATGTGGCATAAATGGAATCGTTGTTGTAGATAGTGGGTCACGTGGTTTTCTTCAATTTACTTCTTGGCTGACTTGGAGTTGATGTGACTTAAAAGAATGGATTCCATGGCTCAATTGCATGGCTTTTTGTCCATGACTTTTACACTTCTTATAAATCTACAAACAAATAAGCTAAAACTAGATATTTTTCAATTAAAACATTTTGAATAAAAATAATGAAAATGTATAATTAAAACTTAAATAATTTAGCATTTATCCAATAATAAAACAGCAAAAAAAGTGCACTTTTGTGTATTAATCACAACCCTCAACTAACTTATTGCTAGTCTCTAGCAATTTAAGCAGAAGAAATATCCTGTCACGAACAAACTATTAAAGTCCCAATCCACAAAATCACCTAAATGCTTCAAAGAAAATGGTAGATAAATCGACAAATGCTATCAAAATCATTGTCCATCTTAACTCCAGAATTGTGTGTGTGCTAAGCCCTTTCCTTCTTACCGTGGATAATAACACATTTAACTTTGAAAATCCACTATGTAAAAAGCCTCAACTCCATCAAACCTCACACATATTTTGACAATTTTTAATATAAAAGTGGTCACTCATGGAGTTGGAAAACCATAATCACTCAATGTGTGAAATGCAAAATTTAGGACAAGCACTCAGAGAAACATTGATCAAGAGTTAGGAAAACCAATAACTTAGAACTCTACCATCTTACCACAAACCAACCTTCGGGATTCAAAGGATCAGAAAATAAATTACAATGATGAACACAAAGTTCCATAAAACTAACACTTTTTTTTTTTTAAACAAGAGATAACATATAATGAATGATACATTTGTAGAATGGTGTTCCTTTGATTAGCTGCTATGCAGCTTCAGAGGTGACCACACCCAATCCATGCATACATTTGATGAAATGTTGCCCATGCTTTTCTTTCATTATTTTTTTTTTCATGTTTTGATTTTTTTTTTTTAACTTTCGAACAAAAATACTAAAAATATTATTCTACTAGTGGTGTCTCACTCACAAAAGGTGTGTCACTCACCTCATACTAATAAGAAAACTAAGGAAACAATAATTGAAAATAAACTGAAGTATATTAAATATTGAAACCTTGCAATTCTTGAATGAATACTACAACAAGCAAAGCCCTCTATTTACAGTTTTTTAGAGGCTCAACTAAAAAGTGAAACAAAATAATAAAAATGGGAAACTAAAACTAGAAAATAAAAATTAGGAAACTAAAAATAATATTACAATTAATTAGATAATTAAATATTTTATTTGGGGAAGAAATCAGGCCGATTTGATTCTCTTTGAAGCACAAATGGAGATCCTACTGAGTAAGAAATCCGGAAAATAAAAGAATGTTACACACATCCGTCACATGACATAAATGGAACGGCTGCTGCAAATAGTGGGCCATGTGACTTTCTTCAATTTGTTGTTTGACTGGCTTGGGAGATGATGTCACTTAAAGGAATAGATTTCATGGCTCAATTGCATGCCTTTTTGCCCATGACTTTTGCACTCCTTATAAATCTGTAAATAAATAAGTTAAAACTAAATATTTTCTAATTAAATCATTTTGAATAAAAATAATAAAAATGTATAATACAAACTTAAATAATATAGCATTTATACAATAATAAGCACAAAAGAAAGTGTACTTTTGTCCACTAATCAAAATTCTAGGTCAAATTTTCAGAAAAAGACTAAAGCCTTCCTTGCCCGTATTAATTATCTTCTCTGGCATGCAATTGTGGATAAAGGGGTAGGAACATTCTAGTTCTAGAATTTGTTTTGTAACAGGAAATTGCATCCAGGCATAGTTAAGGAGATCCGTTTGGACAACCTGAATCAGCTCTAACTAGGGGCGTTCGACAACACCATGAAAGGCGCATTGGCCTACAATTACACTGTCTACGAGCTCTACAAAGACTTCACCGGGTTCAACGACAACAAGCAGCTCCACTCCTACATCGAGCCAAGCGCCAAGCCATTTTGCGAGATCCTGAGGTCGAATCATAACAAAAGTAGCAGAGAAGAAGCTGGAGAAGTCGCCGTCGGCCAAGAGATCGTCGTCGAACTTGATGAGACCTGACCTAAGGATGCACAATGCTTTTTTTTTTTTTTTTTAACATTTTTATCTTATTTTTTTTAATTCTCAAAAAACATAAAATTCACCATATTGAGAATTTTACTAAACTACCGTTAATTTTAACAGTCTGTGCATGACACGTGCACTTTTCTGCTAGTTAATTAATAAAGGGGGCAAATTTGAAATAATTTCAAAGTTCCAAGGAACTGATGTTATATTTTAAAGTTCATGGAGCATTTTGATACAAGGGTCAAAGTTCGGGGGGAAATTATAAAATTTGTCCTTAGGCCAGTTGCAAACTTTACAAAAATGCAACAACTCAAATAGAAGATTTTTTTTTTTTCAAGAATATGAAGTAGATGAATTTAAACTTTACATCAATTAGATGTCAGTATGTCGAAAAATTACACCGACAACCCGAATAATTAACGAACTTGAGTTAACTTTGATCAAAGGAATTTATCAACGTTTTTCTTTCTTCTTTCTTCTTCTTTCTTCTTTATTTTTTACTTTTTTTCTTTTGGTACTAAAAAATAAGGCATATTATGTAATCATAAGGTTGACCATCCTTTTGCAAGCATTCAAACATGTCATGCTTGGAGCCAAAACAATAAATATATACTTGCAAGTTGGAATTTTACTCAAAAAAAATTGCAAGTTGGAAGGGGGAAAAAAAACAGATGGGCCACATTCACCTCTCTTCAGAGTTATCATGTGCTGCTGCTGCTCCCTGCTTTGCTTTTGCTCGTGAACTTTTTGGGTTTTCTTGACAAACTTTGCTAAATTATTATGAGTTCGCTTTCAAGCGTGGCAACTTGTTATTACGCTTTATATCGTCTAGGTTAAAATTAAAACACAAATTATTTAGTAGCATTTTAAAAATAATTTGTTTTGGATAAGATTTATTTTGGATATTGAAATGAAAATGATGCTGAAATCGTCTCTAACATTATGTGATATTGATTTCAGTATAAGAAAAAATGAAAATATGTTTGGATATATTTGTAAAAATATGTTTTAAATAGTTTTAAGAGAGAAAAACGGAAAAAAGGTAAAATAACTTTCAACCATTTTTTAGTTTCTTAACATATATTATTCTTACTATTTTTTTTTTTTCATTTCCATTTTCAAAGCATCTATGAATATATAGAAGTTTCAAAAGGTACTATTCCACGAAAAAGTTTTATATTTATTTTTGGTTTTCCAATTTTTTTCCGGACCATTTTATTTTATTTTATTTTTTCATTTTAGTGCTTTTTTTTTGTTTTTTTTTTAACTTTTGTATTCAATTTTTGGTCCTCCAATTTTTTTTTGGATAATTTTTTTTTTTATTTTAGTCTTTTTTTTATGTTGATAAATTTCTTTCATTTTAATCCTTTTATCTTTTTGGTCTTTGTTTTGTGTCTCTTTTTTTAGGTACTTATTTTGTATATTCTTTTTACTTATTATTTTAATTTTCTCCTATTTAGATAAATTTTCTTAAATTTGTCCAACATATGCATAGCACATGCTTTAGACTAATTTGATAAACAACTGCGATCTAATAATCATTTTTATTTTCACACCTTAAAAAACTTGCCATTTCATTTCCAAAACATTTGAAAAATGATGCCAAACGCCCATAACTCTTATGGTCCGTTTGGAAACTACATTCATTTTGTATTATATATTGTATTATAATATAAGACAATAGAATATAATATGCATTTGGATGTTTTCTTCTTACATTGTACTCCAATGTAATGTGTGTTTGGGTTGTAGGTGAGGAAGAGAGAGAGTATATGATGTGATTAGTAAAAATAGATAGAAAAAAGACATGATAAATATTTGTTATATTAGATTTAAATTGTAAAAGAATTTATATTTGAATAAAATATATGAGGTATCCAATATACATTGTATTTAGTGGCGAAGTGTTCAAGGCACCCACTCAATTTTTTTTTTTTAAATATCTACCTAAAAAAGTTTTTTTTTCCCTATTTCACCTTCACTAAAAATTAAAAATTCTCATATAGTAACCATTAAAAATTAAATTTTCTCAAATAGCCCCACTAAAATTAATTTTTTACCCACTGCGTGCACACACCCCAAAAAAAAAGTTTATAGTTTTTATGCTTTTAACCTTACTAAAAATTAAAAATTCTCATATAGTCCCACTAAAATTTTACTTTTTATTTTTTTTTTTACTTTGATTTTATTTGTAAAAAAAAAAAAATGTAATATACGCTCATAATGAAACATATGTCTAGCTCCGCCTCTCACCATTAAGCTTTGCTTCTTACTAGTGAAGAAGTCAGAAATTATATATATATATATATATATTGGGGGGGGGGAGGGGTGTACGTAAATTTGGACAAATTTAAAATAGGCTGAAAGGAAAGAAAATGGGAGCTTGGGCTTCAAAGGGTTATATGTAATTTTAGCTTTTATACAATAATATATAGGCCAAAAATAAAAAAGAGAAAGTTTTAGGGCTTAAACTCTCTCTAGACTTTTATTGGTTTCAGTCACTGCTTCTTATGTTATAAAATTATGTATAGTTGAGATCATATATGCAAACTCATAATTTAAAAAGTAAGTTCAATCTCTTAACAGAGAACGTTGAAAAAATAAAGTTTAAAAAATGAAAATGCTAATAAATGAGAGCCATATAATAATCATCCTTAAACTTTGTATAATGTCTCGATTATTCCTGTTAATGAAATTAAATTTGGATGCCCCAGAGATATTATTTTTTTTACAAGGATAAATTCCTTTTAATATTCTTTTCATTATTATTTAAATAAGTTTTTTTTTTTTGTATTTAACTGCATTATTGACAACGAGGGCACTTTTTTGGACATTGCAAGAGTGTAGTCACACATTATTACTACATACTAAAAGCATGAGGTTACTGTTATTTGAATAGTGCGTGGACTATTCTGCCCCTGGGTAAAGTTACTTTTTTTTTCCTCTAGCTACAGCAAATGGACATAATTGCCCTTTTTCCCTCCTTACACGGACCGATTTGCCATTTGGTCAGTGTTGCTTTTCCCTTCTGCTACAGTAAACGGACGATTTTGCCCTTGGTTTTTGTTCTTTGACGATTTTGCCCTCATCAGATATACTTCTCCTAATATTGTAGTTTGCTCTTTTTTTTTTCCCCTTCAAATCATTTTCTTCTCTGATTTTTGTGCAACGCTGTTCATTTTTCTTCTCGGGTTTTTCCTTTTCTCCGAATCCTAAGCTTTGGTTTTTTGTGTTTTTTGTGTTCTTGATTTGTTTGTGCCGTTATTTTCTTCATCTTCTGTTGTTATTTTAATTTTTTTTTTGTTTTTTTTGTTTTTTTCTAAGGTTTTTTCTTTTGCTTTTGGTTCTTCAACTTTAGATTTTAAAATTTTTATTATGTTTTTTTTTCCTTACTGTTATTTTGGTCTTGCTTTTTTTTCCCCCTTTTTTTAAAGTTTTGGTTGGATTTTGTTGGTTGTGAATTTATTATTATTATTATTATTATTAGCAGGGTTTTTTCCTACATACATATTAGTAGAGACATTTTTTTTTGTTTCTGTATGTTTTTGTCTTTGGAATTTTTTGTTTCTATATGTTTTTCTCCTAAATTTTTCCTTTTTTTTTGTGTGTTTTTGGGTGATTTTCCTTTTTTTTTAATGGTTATTTTTTCCTCTACATGTATATAATCAATGGTGTCGTTTTTTTTTTCAATTTCTTTTTTTAGGGTTTTGATTTGTCTTTTTTTATTGTGATTTTTTCCCTTATTATTATTAATAGGGTTTTTTGCTACGTATGTGTTGGTGGATAATTTTTTTTTTTGTTTCTGTATATTTTGTTTATCCATTTTGTTTATCCTAATTTTTTTTTTTTGAGTTTTTGTGTCACTTTTTTTTTATGGTTGTTTTTTCTTCTGTATGTACATAATCAGATAAAAGTATTTTTGTTTTATTTTTATTTTTTATTTTTTGTTTTTCCTGTTTATTATTATTGTTATTTTTGCTTCCTGTATTTACATGGTTTGAGAAAATCATGAAAAAAGCTGAGCAAAAATTTAAAGAAAAAATGGGGTAAGAATTTGGTTTTTCCTGTACTTATTTATTTATTTTATATACATATATGTTGCTCTTTATTTTTAATTTTTGTTAATTTGCTTTTGTAGATTATGATAATAATGCTGTGAACACGGTGGATTGGGAGTATGCAGTGGAAATTTGAAGCACTTATTTATGTGATATTTTGATTTTTCTTTCTTTTTTTTTTCCCTTCCCCCGAGTGATATTTTACTGAACTTGGTTTTTAAATTTTATGACTTGATTATTAGATTTATATTTTTTTTTTTCCTGTTTTTAAGATTTGCATATCCTTTTCAGATGATATTTTATTTGTTAGTCTTATTTGAATGAATTGTTGGATTTTCTTATGCGTATTGTTTTGTTAGATATGAATGGCTTGTTAGATTATTTTATTCTTTAGGCTTCTAGACCTCTTACCTTGTTTTTTAGCTACAACTTTTGTATTTAGATATGTTGTTACGGTCTTTGTTGATCTGTCTCAGATATTTAATACTTCTAAATAATCTTTTTGGGTTTATAATTGTGCCATTTGCTATTATTCTGTAATTTACTGTTTATTTTCTTCAGTTTCACTGCATTTTTTTACAGTTGTTACCCTATTTTTAATGCTTCTAACTATGGTTTTGGATCTGTAGTACCCTGATTTACCCAAACTCTGTTATTTGTTATGAGTAACCATGTTTTCCTCTGATATTTTACTGATATAACTCTGTTATTTGTGTGATATTTCTTCTTTTTTTCCTCACCGACTTTTGAATTAAAAAAAAAAACTTAAAATTTTTATTTTATAATTTTTCTATTATAAATAGTCTGCTTCTTTATTTACTGCTTTATTCCTATGTTTAACTATTACTGTTTTATTCCTATGTTTAACTATCACTGCTTCTGCAATATTCTCTTACTCACTCTCTTTACAACCGTCCTTTAGTTATTACTATCTATGTAATATCTTCCTATTTACTCTGCTCCCAACCTTTTTTAATTGTTACCCTGACTTTCTTATTCCCTCCTTTCTTATTTTCTAAGAATTGAGCTTTATCAACTACTGTTTTATGTGAAGAGGGCATTTTTCATTAGGGTATTGCTCTTATTTATGTCTTTTAACTGTTATTAAATGCTTTTATTTGACTGGTTTCGATTTCTTCCTTAAATATATGTTTTTTTTCCTATTTATTTGTTCCTGTAACATTTTTCTATTTCCACTGCTGGTTAATCATAGTTATTAATATATTATGAAAGGATTTGGTTATGTTGTTGTGTTCTCTTCTTTAGTCATTGTCTTTGTTTTTTAATATGGTATGATTAACTTTGTTTTTTCAAAACTTTTATTTGTCAATGTTTGGATTATGTCACTGTTATTATATGTTAGATGCTTATGAAATAGGATATGGTAGTTTATATGATTGCCGTACATATAAGGAAATATGACTCTATTTGTTTGAATTATATTATCTCTCAATCATTTTGCTATTCATGTTTCTGTGCTCTTATAATTTGTAATATCTGTATATATGCCTATATATAATTTGTATATCTGTATATATGCCTATATGATATTGGTCTATGATTGTTATTGTCACTGTTTGCTTTAATTGTTTTTGTTTTTTTTTTTTCTGTTATGATTACTTTTTGAAAACAGTTTTTCTATATAGATTTAAGCTTATTATAATGATCTCTATTTTGGTTTATACTAATACATATATTAGATGCATTATTCGGTTTGGTATATGTTATTAAAAATGATACTGTTACTATTAATGATTAGAGAATTGTTAAATATAATTTGATAGTCTTTATTTGTTGATGTAAATATTTGACATTTTAGTTGTTTTTTGATTTGTATATATATTTATATGATATTGTTTTGTTACTATTGTTGTCGCTTTTTTTCTTTTTTTCTTTGTAATTGTTTTTTTGTTTTTTTGTTTTTCTATTAAAAATAATTTTCTAAAAAGTTTTTTACAAAGATTTAAGTTTGCTATGATGATAAAGACATCTAAATTTTCAGATTTATTATAATTATATTATATATTTTAATATACTGCTTTTAATGTATATTATTTACTTTTATCATTTATCCTTTTCCATTTTAAAATTTTTTTTGCAACCTTACATCACAGGGACATTAAACCAGTTCCATACTACTAGAAGGGTCACAGCTGCGACTAACTTTTTTGACCCCCATGTAAAGACCCTTTTTAATTTTATTTTATTTTATTCCTATGAGAGCATTTCCATTTATACATTTGAGAAATACTGTGAACTCTTTTTATATTCCTTTGGAACTTAGTTTTTAGATTATTTGATATATTTTAATGATTAAAATGTTATTTATGTATGATAAAAATTTATATTTTAATTGATAATGATATAAACTAAGAAATTAAAAAAAATTCAAAACAAAAAAAAGAAATTAAATAAACCCCCAACCGTTCCATCGGAAACCGCCTCCGCCGACCGGCGCCACACCCACGGCGGCCCCCCGCAACTTTCCACCGGTGACCCCGGACCTGAGAAATCACCCCCACCCTGGCGACCTTAATCGGCCGCCTCCCCCCCCCCCCCCCACCCACGCGACTTGGGAAACCGAAACCCCCCGCGAACTCGCCCACCCACCCCAGGCGGCTCCCCGACCTGCGTTGTCTGGTCAAATCTCGCCATCGCCTTTTTGCCATTTTTTTTGGACCGGTGTTCGAAGGTCAGATCTCGCCGCTGTTCGGCGACGGCGAAATCTCCCCCCCCCCCCCCCCCCCCCCCCTCCGCCGAAGCGTTCGGCAACGGTGAACTTGCCCGGCGGCGCCTTTGCCATTTTTTCCGGTCGGGTGTTCACAGGTCAGACGAGGATTGGGGAGCGATTGCGAAGAAGAGAGAGAGGATGTTTTTTTTTTTTTTTTTTTTTTTTTTAAGGTAAAAAGAGAGAGAAGATTTGATATAATTAATATCAAATTTACAAAAAATTATAGCCATACAATTTAAAAACAACTCAATAATAGTCCTTTGATAGATAACTACACTACAACAGATTCTCCCTGTATATGTTTGTAATTTTTTGTTAATTTATATTTTTTGAAACATAGGTCCCCCACACATATTTGCATGACTAAAGATATCTCTACTCATCAATCTTTCATTAGGGATGATATTTTTCCCTACAAAACACGGAACCTTCCTAGAACCATACCGGCTGGGGCGGCTAGGGGCAAAAAATGACCCTTGTATTGAGAGCGGGCTTGGGGACGAGGTAAGTACTTTCCACCGCCGACCTCGGCTTGATAAGTATAATATTTTTACCTTTAAAATATTCTCTAAAATAACAAACAAGCCATTAAAAAGTAAAAGGCTAGTTTCTTAATCCTATTTAAATTTAAATCACAAAAGATAAATCTTATAAACTAAACCATCCTAATATCATCCTATCTCCTTAACGTACACAGCTACAAATGATAATCCTGAGAAATTCAAATAATAATATCTAATATAATCCAATCCAATTCAAAACTTTTTTTTGGTAATTAATCCTATTTAAATTTAAATCATAAGAGATTTTTTTTTTTAAGTTCTCATAAAAGATAATTCCATATATTCCCTCAAAAAAAAAAAAAAGAAAAGAAAAGAAAAGAAAAGATAATTGCATAAAAATATAATAATAAAGTAAATAAACTAAACCATCCTAACAATCATCCTATCTCCTAAACGTACACACCTACAAACTAATCCTAAATAATTCAAATTATAATATCTATAATCCCTATATGATTCCCAATGATCAAATAATCATTAGTTATCCTTAAAGTACTTAAAAACATCCTAAAGATAAGGCCAAAATCCAAATAGCATAACGAATATGAACTCCAATTTTTTAAATTATGTGACTGCATCAAAATATTATAGACGTGAACGTGTATATGCAAACACATGGATCCTAAAATTAAAAGAATGTTAAAGAGGAGGAGGGGGGGGGGGGGGGGGGGGGGGGGGGGGAATGAAACCAATATCATTTAAGGATTTAACAAAATAGCATATATTTTTAAATGACGGAATATTATAACATATTTAATTTAATAAATTTCTAAAATTCCAATTTAATCCCCTTCTTCAGCACCTCAGACTTCTGTAAAGTCCTCGCTGGTGCCAGCAAGCGTCATTATCAACGACAGTCGCATGTGTAGTTGACGGAGGTCCTCCTCGTCATCGACGACAGCTAGAAGCCAGATCCGATGATGAGAAGCACAGATCTGAGGAGAAAACGCATATTGGAAAATCTCAGCGGCGAGAAACTCATGGAATTGGGACTTGATGAAAATCGCCAGAGATCGTGCAAAAAATCGTTGGAAATCACAAGAAAATCGAGGGAATATCACAGGGAGATCGCCATCCGAAATCACAGCCGTGGGTGCTTTCGGCAAGGTGAGACTCCATTGGGATTGGCGAGGACCCTTGGCGTCGCGAAAGTGGGATTGCGACCGCGATCAATCGCGATCCATCCCCGTGATTTCAAATGTAACGCCCCCACCACGTAGGGCCGTTATCATACTTACTTAATTTAAATATCTGTCTTAAATACTTAAGCTTATTGAAAATTTTAGAATAAAATTTTTTTCTCTAAACACCATATGAATAGACTAGTCCATATAGATAAACTTTCCGTGCATACATACTAAAATATAAAGATATACATACGCCTTACATTTAACTCAAGTATTCAAACATCATATATATAGTGTAACACAATTTATTTATATATATATATATATATATATTCAGTTCAAAAGAGCTTGCGGAAAAATTTACGTAGTGATATCCTACATCACCATTCACTTGTCGCATCGTCCACATGGCCCACCAATTAAGCTGCAGGCTTTTTATCTACAGTATGAAATATAGTAATAAGCTTACGCTCAGCAAGTACAAACATAATCTCACAAAACACGTCAAGCATCATATAACTTATGCATGATCCATTTATGATCGATTATGAATGTCTTATGCTCCATTATGAACTTATTATCTTGCTTAACATTTGGGCCCCTTGTGTACGTACCAAATGCGCGCAATTTTCAGAAAGTTAGGGTTTGCAAGGTCCCTAATAATTTTGGGAATCATATACATAACCCTTCATGCATCAACGGAAGGTCTGAGAGATTTCTTAAACATATATAATCTTCCACGCATCAACGGGAGGTTGGTACGATACCTTACTTGTCTTGGTTTAGTCTTAGCCTTGTTATTTAACTCTTGATGAGGATGCTTAAAATTATGCTTCCACATGAAGTCTTTAACAAAAACTAGTTTCAAGACTAAGATTCTTAACTTATAATCTTACTAGTCATGATGCATGTGATACATGAATATGACATGACATAAAGATCAATGACATAAAACAACTTGTGACATGTTTTATAAAACATGGCTCTATTTTAAAACATGGCATATCATATACATACTCATGGCATAATGGTAAAAACATATCATATACATAAACGTGGCATATCATGGCATAAATGTAAACATGTCATACTTGAAAATATTTTACTATTTTTCATACTGTAGGTGAGGTTTGTATTTACCAGTTGTTCTAAGCTCTTGTCCTAACGTACGACAAGATGAAGCAATAGGTTATATTCCTGTCTCCAAAAAGGACGTAAGATAAGAATCATCCTATCTTACTCTAAATCATTACATTCAATACTGGTATCCTAACCAACATTCACAAGTAATCCTAGTTACATGTCCCCACATATTACAATGATATCTTATTTGGTTACTAAAAGTAACCCTAGAACACATGGTCCAATTATATTCAAACAGTATCTTAATGTAACCTTGGGTACAGGGCCCAATCATACTTAAATAGTATCTCATTAGGTTATTATTAGTAACCCTGAGTATAAGCCCAATCAAATTTAAAATAATATCATATTAGGTTACTAAGGCTCAATTACTTTTAAAGTAATACCCCATTAGGTTACTATTCGTAACCATGGGTGTAAGGCTCATTTCAATAACTTGGGTATCCTATCTGGTTACTATTAATCATTATTTTGTTATTATGTTTTCAAAATAATTTTTGGTCCATTTATTTATTTTCTCTTTTCTTAATAAGACTTAGTATTGTTGTCTAATTTTTCTTTTTAAAAATCTTTTGTAAAACTTTAATTCTTTAAACCGTATTTTTATAAAACTGTAACTTTTTAAGCAAGAATAGTTAAAAACTATCAAATTCTGAAAACAATCTTTGAAAACAGTTCCATAATTTCAGTTATCAGTGCATGTGTAGGAATTGCCTGTTTATGCACTGTTTTGAAAATCTTGTGTAGGAATTTCCTATTTCCTGCTCAGCTTTTAAGATCTAGTTTTATCTTAAAATCTGTTTTGAATTTAAAAAAGTTTTCTTCATTACGACCTCAATGATACCTACAACTTTCATTTTTTCCTCAAATCTTAATTCTGTCTTTATCCCATCCTTTTTCCTTGTTGAAACTGCCTGGCTGTGCACAGGGTCTGGGCAGATCAGGTTCGGATTTTCATAAAAACGGAAGCCTTTGGTGCTTATTTTTCAAAATCTGTCTAAGTTGCCTCCTAGAGTTTTCAATTTTCTACAACTTGGTAGTTTTAACCTTTTCCAAATTCGGCTTCTAAAGGCCTCAAAATTCCATTTCCAAATTGCTACCCAGTCTAATCCGAAACTGGCAGTTTTCAACTTTGGTTGATTTTTTCATAAAATTACGCACACCCTACCTCAAACGGTTGAAACCGTGAGCCTACGACAAACATGTAGCGTGTTACATATGGTTTCCATCATCATGCATTGGTTTCCCATCCTTACAAACCCAAATGGTAACCTTTATCAAATTAGGGTTTTGGGTTAATTTTTAACTCTCTATTCATCATACATCATCATCATCATTCTCAATCATACAATACTTCTTCTTGAGCATGTGGGGACATATTACAAACATATAATAGGTATACATACATAGCACATCTTTCTAAAGCACTGCATCAAAAACATGCATAAACTCATAAATCAAAACTACTAAACCCTAATCAAGCATATGCTAGACGTTTAAACTTATTGCATGAAAGTAAAGGGGTGAGCTTATGCTCTTACAAACCCAACATAAAATACACTTAAATCTTTGAACCAAAACTTAATTGAATTGCTTAAGAGGTTTAGGAGAATTACCTTTAAGCCCTGAAAGTGGTTCTAGGCCTTGGATCAAAAATTTTCCTTCTTACTTCATTTTCTCCAAAATCCGACCACTCATTTTTTTTTTCTTTGGCTTCGACTTCTAGGGTGAGAGGGAGAGAGAGTTGAGAATGAACTAGAAAGTTTGGGGTTTCACTAAATGGTCCAAACTCAACCTTACATCACCTATTTATAGGTGAAAATTAATTTCTTTTCTAGAATTATTTTTATTCCTAAAATTACTTATCTAACCCCAAAAATAAAATATTTGCTCTTGAGTCCTTATGAGGTGGCCGGCCATGTGGCTGATTTTGGGGCCAAAATCATCTCATAATTATCCATTTCTCCTATTTTTCAAAAATCTCAAAATTATGGATTTATCTTTTCTTACTTGGCCTCCAAGTAATGTCATGTTTGGCATTTCCTCCCAATACACAGTCCATTTTCTTAATAATCTAGATAATACTAATACTGTTTTAACTATTAACAGTACTGCAATACTGAACTGCAGTCCAGAATTCATCTGCACTTAACTGGACTGCATATGAATTTTTCTTAAGACTTGAAACTACTTAGCCCTTATTGCTCCAAATATTATTCCTGATTATTCTAGAGTAATCCCATACATTATTCTTCATTCTGTATCCGCAATGACGGTCAAACACAGTATAATTCCTATACTGCTTAACACACTGCAATACCATCCTGTTCAAGTCCTGAATTATCCTGGTCATACATAGCCAAAATAAAATCATAAATCATGATCAAGTTTCACGATACTATAAGAACTAAAACATACTCTACTAATAAAATTACGAATTTCACATTGATATTCATAATTTCCATGAAACATTACATAAACACAGAGTACGGACTTAAATTCCTTTACATATAAGGGAATCACAAGTCTGTAAAAATTCCGGTTGTTACATCAAAATCGCGAATCGTCCCCACTAGATCTCGTCGGCGGTGGCAAGAGATCCGAGCCATCCCCATAGTTGTTGTTTCCGACCCGCCGAAATCATTGTCTTCTACGGTGACGGCCAGTTGTGTGGAAGCTAAGGATTAGGAATTTGGGGTAGTTTTAGGATTACTGACAATCTAGGGCTGGTTTTGAAAAAAAGCGGAAAAATTTTAATAATTTAATGATAAAAAGTTATAAATAATAAAATTTAAAATAATAGTATAAATAATAATATTTACTGATAATTACTAAATAAATTTAGTATTTATCAATATTTACATTGTTTTAAAAGGTTATCAATTATCAAGTAAATCGTAATATTTACTAGTAAATTTTAGTATTTATCTATATTTACATTGTTTTAAAAATTGTCAACTTACAGTTTAAAAAAAATTAATTTATCAAGTAAATCAAATATTAATTATTAAATCTTAATTTTTACTAATAAATTTGATATTTACAAATAAGTCTAATATTTATCAGTATTTAAGTCGTTTTAAGAGTCATCAATGTATCAAATAAATCAAAAATATTAATAATATTTTTGTCATTTTAAATATTGTCAATTTATCAAGTAAATTAAGTCTTAAATAGGGAATCTGCTATTGATGAATATTAACTAGTAAACCTTAATTACTAGTAAATCTTGATATTATTTTAAATAATAATATTTACTAGTAATTACAAAATAAATTTAGTATATATCAGTATTTATATTGTTTTAAAAATTATCAATTATCAAGTAAATCTTAATATTTACATATATTTACATCGTTTTAAATTTAGTATCTATCAGTATTTACATTATTTTAAAAATTATCAATTATTAAGTAAATCTAATATTTACTGGTAAATATTAATAAATATTAGTATTTGTAGATGCTTGAAATTTACTATCAAATTTTAACAGAAGTTAGTAAAAGGAATGAAATAAACAATCGATTTGACCTTTGAAAATCGTTTATGAAATTCATAAAGCATTATACTATCAAGATAATCAAGTAAGAAAAACGAAAAGAGAATCAACAACACCAAAATTTAGAGAAGTTCGCCAACTGTGTGCTACGTTCTCTATGTGTATGGTTTCTTCACTATAGATGATTGTTCTCCAAATACAGTAGGTTACAATTTCTGAGTGAATTTTGACAGCGTAAGAGTAAGCCAAAATCAGAAAATGAAGTCCCATGTCTGAAGGGGGGGTTTTCTTCTATTTATAAAGAAAGAATAGTGAATCTGAACCCGTAATTCGTGGTGAGCGGTTCTCGTTCAATGTCTTTTGGGACACATGTCATGATGTGGACTTGACAGTTATTGGGGTGAATATGATCACAGATCATGGGCTTAGCAGTTATAAGATATGACGTCATTGTCAATCATGGGCTTTTCAATTATCATAAAAGGTCTGACATGTCATTGTCGATTGTGGGCTTAACGGTTATGGGGAGTATCTCTTGTAATTCTTGCGAACGTGCCGTTCATGGCTTATATAAGATTCGATGTACGTCCGATCGTGTTTGAATTGATTGGTTCGACGTTCGAAAGTGAACGATCATAATTCATGATGGAACGAATTGACATCGTAAATTGGATCCGGCCCAAAATATATGAAAAATGTTGTAGATTTGAATCAGGAGTTCGTTGTTCGTTTGATAAACAGTCGAAGGCTAACGATGTAATGGGAAGACGAAATCTAACCCAATAGTATTTAGACTTAGTTACATTGTTTTAAAAATTGTCAATTTACAGTTTCAAAAAAAAAAAAATTTGTCAATTTATCAAGTAATCAAATATTAATTATTAAACCTCAGTTTTTATTAATAAACTTGATATTTATTAGTAAGTCTAATATTTACTAGTATTCAAGTCCTTATAAGAGTTATCAATGTATCAAGTAAATCAAAAATATTTATTAATAAATATTAGTATTTACCAATATCGACATCATTTTAAATATTGTCAATTTATCAAGTAAATCAAGTATTAATTAATAAATCTTAATTATTAGTATTTTGATATTTATTAGTAAATTTAGTATTTATCAATATATAGATTGTTATAAAAATTATCAATTAATTAAGTAAATCAAAATATTTACTTGTATATCTTAATATTTACTAATAAATATATATTGATAAAGGTGAAAAATTCCAAGGCTTTACTAAGTATAAATCAAATATTTACTTTATTTTTAGTTTTTTTAATGGTTACTGGATAAAAGTTATATTTTTTTAGTAAATCTAATTATTTTACCTTTTTTTAAAGACAATTATATTTACAAACTCCCACACAAAAAGTTTGTTTTTACAAAAAAGGCCCAAAATCCCAAATCCCAAATCCCAAATCACCAAAACCTTAGCCGTAACCCAAACCTAGCGAGTCGCCCACCCTCGCCTCCTAACGGAGCAACACCTACGACGGAGCCGCCCACGCTTGGTGAAGAACCTGCAAAACAAAACCCAAAATCATCTTGCAACAACAAAGACAACAAAAAACATCTCGCAACTCGCCGGAGAATGGAGAGAAAGAAAGTCGTCGCTCGCCATCTCGTCACCTTCGCAGCTCGCGCTGGATCTTGACGTCGTCGGCCATGGAGAGACTCGCGAGCAATCGCGATCGTGATTTCCCCGCGATTCTCGCTATTTCACGGTCGGCAATCCTGCGGGGAAGGGAGGAGGTCGCTGCTCGTCATTCAGGGAACGCCGGTGATCGCGACGGTGTCGACGAGTTGGCTACAGTTTCCGATCAATGAGGAGAGAGAAAGAGACGGAGGAGAGAGAGTGATAGGGAGGTCTGAGATGAGAGAGGGGAAAGAGAGAGAGAAGTGAGAGAGAAAGAGAGAGAGAAAATACCATAGGGGTAAAAAAAGAATTTAACAACTTAAAAAATGTGAATATGCTATAATTTAGGGGGTGTTTGGTGAATGAGTTGAGTTTGAGTTGAGTTGAGATTTTTAAGTTTGAATAGTAATTTTTGTTGACTTTTTCAGAAAAGACAAAAATTTTTTTTCAGAAAAAGACAAAAAACATAATGAAAAAAGTACAATTTAGTTTAAAATGAGCGTAAATGCCAAACAAACCCTTAACAAGAATAATAAATACGTTATATAATTAAAATAGATATGGATAATATGTTATTTAGTATGATTTCCAGAAAAAAAAAAGTTTTATATTTATGTGTTTACGTAAGTTGGTTTTTAAGAATGTGCTTTAGCTTTATTACTAAATTTATACTAAGTCTCCGTTTGGTCTTACGGTTGGAGTTAAAATTTTTAAATTGGAGTTAGTTGATTTTTTAAAAACTAGTTATAATTTTTATTAACTTTTCAAAAAAAAAAAAAAAAAAAACTGAGATGAAAAATTTAAATTTAAGTTGAATCACCAAACGAAGCATAAATTCGTTAGATTTTATTTAATTTTAGGGGGAGTTTGGTGTGTAAGTTTGAGTTGAAATTTTTAAGTTTCAATAGTAAATTTTTTTGAATTTTCAGAAAAGACAAAAAACTTTTTAGAAAAAAGACAAAAACTTTTTAGAAAAAAGACAAAAAAAAGTTTGAAAATCTTAGTTTGGACTTATGGGCCAAACACCCTCTTAATAATTATTTAAAATAAATTTGATTTCTGTTTCAAAATATGTTTCAAAATATGTAGAATTTTTCTTAAATTGCATGATAAGGTGGGATGTGGATACCGGGAAGGATCTCTGACTGGGATTCCGTGACTTTGGCCATGTTGCTTGGCAAAGATGGGGCCTTTCTTTTTATTGTGGGGAAGGGATAGGGGGATGGGAACGAGGATGAGGACGGGACGGGATCAGAAGGAGGAGGGGTTTAAGAAAGCATTTCACGATCTCATTTTGTCCCGATGTCATCCCAGCAGACAATATTTATTATTAAAAAATATAATTAGTAGTTTGATCACAAATATTTAACTTAGGCTGTTTTATTTTTCCCATGACATTTGAAAAAAGAGACTGACATAATATTATCAAAATGGTCCAATAATATGCATCGTTAAAGGTTAAACAGATGACGATGGTTTTGTCCTATTTTTTTTTTCTTTTTGCCAAAACATTATTCTCGTCCCAATTGGTGATTTCATAAAAGTGCTTTAAATTTACATTCATGCATCACATGTCCCAAAAAAACATGACAATAGGATTTTTTTCCTTTGAAAATTTGAAATAGATATTATTTTTTAGAAAAAAATAATATTCTTTTTTTTAATGAAAAATTCCATGTAGTAAATAATTATTTAAAGAAAAAAAGTAAAATAAATCCTCTATTATACAATTTCCATGTAGTAATGGATTATATAAAAAAATAAAGAAATAAAGAAAAAAACTCAACTTATTAAAACAAGAAAGAGAGAGTAAGAACAAGGAAATACCTTTTCATAAAAAAAAAAAATTTTTAAATTAGAGTTGATTAACTTTTTAAAAATTAATTATAAATTTTATTAATTTTTCAAAAAAAGATAAAATTGAGGTAAAAATACAATATAATTAAAGTTAAACTTAAATATCATCTAATAAATACGGGTCCGTTTGGTGAATGAGTTGAGTTTGAGATGAGATGAAATTTTTAAGTTTGAGTTGAGTTGATTTTTTAAAAAATAGTTATAAACTTTGTTGACTTTTCAAAAAAAAATAAAAATTAAGATGAAAAATTTAAATTGAGTTTGAGTTAAGATGATTCATCAAACATAAGTTTAAAATTTGATAAATTTGAAAATATAAAAAAGGAAACTTTCTAATCATTGGGTTTGGATAAAATCTCGAAAATAGTATATTTCTAACCTCCACAGTAGAGTTGAAAAAAGAAAAATTAAAAAAACGGATAACGTTTAATACAATATCATAATAATAATTATTATAATAAAGTGTAAATTACAATATCAAGTCCTGAAAACAAAACTAGGATCTGTTTCTGGTTGATTTTTTAAAAGAAGTGTATCGAGTATAAAAACACCTTTTTAGGTCCTTTTTTCCTTTTGTGCAAGCTTCTCAAAAACTGAAGAAAAGAAGACAGAGCGAAAAATTGCAACTTTGGATGAATTCAATTCCTCACTGTGCATCAGATAAAAGAGAAAAAGGTCATTCCTTTTTTAGTTTGTGCCCTTTTTTCTTTGTTGGGAATTCTTTTTTTGGGGAAGAAATCTTAGGGGTATGTATGTTTGGATTAAAGGAAAAGAAAAGAAAAGAAACCCATATTGGGTGTTGCAGGCCTCAACAACATTACACGTCCGTTTCTTTGTTTCTTTGTTTCTCTCTCTTGTTTCTCTCTCCTGATGGTTTTTTATCTGTCAGATATTAATGGGTATTGCAGATTCTGAGTGTGTTTACTATCAACTTGGGGGGTCATTTTGGGTTTGGTTGGTTTTTGAAGGCCTTTTTCAATCCCAGCTGTCATGGTTTTTTTTTTTTTTTTTTTTCAGCTAGTATTTTAGTTGTTGCTGGGAATGGGACCAATCCCCAATTGACCCATCTCTGCACACCTCCTTTGGGGAGAGAGGAGATATTTCAGGATAACCCATCAACATCACCCATAATTTCTATGTCTGCCCCTTTGTAAATTTCCACCCCCTGTTTTGGCACACTTTTTTTTTCCCCCCCCTTTCAAACACCAATTTTGTTCTCTTTTTCCATATTGGTTTTTGGGTTTATTTTGGTTTCTGGATTCTCCTAATTTGTTCTTATTATTGTGCTTTTAATTTTCTAAATAACTTTTGTATTTATTGAAGGTGCTAGGTGGAGTAAAGGCCTTTTTTACTCAAGGTTAGGATTTTACTTATCTGTTAATGCAAATGTGTTTACTGAAAGTGCACTTTTCTGTTGGTTAAGACATCAGAATCTTGATGCTGGGGGTTGTTTTTTTCCTTTCTAAATTTCATACTGCTTTTCAGGCTTTAATACAGTGAATTTTAGGATTCGATTATGGATTTTCTCTCTAAACAAGAGTTTGACCAAAAATTAAAAGAAAAAAAAAAACTGGGGAATTACCAGGTGGGTTTATTTTTCACTTCACCGGTCAATCGAAGGAAGAATCTTTTGTGGGTTTTACCTTCCTAATTGGGTTTTGTTTGCTTGATATATTTCTGAAATCCCAAATAAAAAGAAGGGATTATTATTATTATTATTGTTATTTTTGTTTGGTTTTTCACTATCTTTCAAAATTCTTGGTCTTAATCAAGCTGACAGTTGTTACGCCCACCATTTTTGAGATTTTGAGCATATTCAAAACTGATTTTGTTGTATGAAACTTTGTACTCTTGCACAACTTGTGGTTTTTTTTTTGGTTAGTAAAACTAGTTTGATTTCTCCTTTTAGCTCTTGAGAAAGTGTATGTACATGCTGTAAAATGAGACTCACAGTTAAAAAAAAAAGGGTGAAAGTGGAACCGGAAAGATCAATTTTTGTGGGCCTGCACTGTTTAAACTGTACTTATCAGTAAAGCTGTTGGTATTCAGATTTTTTTTCTTTTATCTTTTATCTTTTATCCTTTTTTCCTTTTCTATTTGAATTTTCTTTTAGAATTAGTAGTGGCGGTATGAGTATGATTATTATTTTTCTCTTATTTGTTTGATTTTCTCCGTAGTCTCTTTCACATTTCACAATCCAAAATTACAGTACCTCTTTTACTGAGTTTACGACCACCTTGAAATTATTATTATTTTTTTCCCCTTTTTTTTTTTTTGGGTTTGAAACTGCCATTTATTGCATCTATCATTTTATGGGTTTCAGATATTTCTCATGGTCTAACAGAACTTTGTTGCCTTTTGGTTCATCAATAGGTCAGCAACTCACAAGAATCCAATTTTCAAATTATGGAGCAAATCACCCTTGAAACCTTCGCATAATTTTGCCCGAGTGTTGTGATTTCCATTGGAGGTGATCTCTCTGGTTCAGCTACTCTGGCGTTTTCTGCGGTCAGGTTTTACTTTCTGTTCTTGCTTACCTCTATTCTCTGACAAATCTGCTTCCCATAATTTAGCCTTGCCAGAAGAGAAGTCGGAAATTGAAACCCACCATTGAAATTATTTAGAGATCCCATTTCCCAGAAAAATTCAAGACAACTTGGTGGTTTTGAAGTTGGGTTTAGCATAAATTATTGAGCAGTTCAACAGATTTCTTTAATTTTTTTGGGGATAATAAACCAGTCAGTGGATTCAAACAAGAGTAGATGACTGTGGATGAAGGGGCTAGTAGCTCCTCATGGAGTCGAGAGCAGGATAAGGCGTTCGAGAATGCGCTGGCAACTTATCCTGAGGATTCTTTGGATCGGTGGGAGAAGATCGCCGCAGATGTACCGGGGAAAACCCTAGAGGAAATTAAGTATCACTACGAGCTCTTGGTCGATGATGTTAACAATATTGAGTCTGGCTGTGTGCTACTGCCTCCCTACAATTCTTCTTCCGATGGTTCGTCGAGCCATGCCGGGGATGAAGGAACTGGTAAAAAAGGTGGACATGGCGGGCATTATAACAGCGAGTCTAATCACGGAAGTAAAGCTAGGTCGGATCAGGAACGCCGTAAAGGGATTGCGTGGACAGAGGATGAGCACAGGTGAATATTTTTTTTCACTTATCTTTATATGTAGGAAAGTATCTAAACAATGGTAAAGAGTAGTTTCTCTCTTTGGTAGGATATTATTTGTGCCTTTTTGATTTTATGTTTGAATGGTCTATATAGATTCTCATCAACCTTAGCTTATTGAGTTAAAAGTTTTTCCTTTTTTTGCTACTTTTGGATCATCAGTTTGTTTCCGGCTATAGTTGTCACAAAGCTAACTTTTGGAAAGCAAGAACCATTTTGGTGGTTATAGGTGGTCAATTTGCAGTGAGCTTTGAATTTTTGCACCATATTCTTTTTCAGGGATTGTTGTTGTATACATCTCGAGAATTAGTCATCAAGCTCGTAGGTTATAATATTGTACGAGATTGAAAGATAATAATAGTTGCCAAGGAGAAACATGGGTTTGGGATTTAATCCCATATTGCGGGCCTTGATGAGAATTTAACTTTGCGTTGAGTTTTTTAATTGATTTTAATAGGAAAGCTGTTAACTTTGATAAGTATTTTATCAAAAGTGGTATTATCGTAGGATTATAGTTAAAGCAACAGAGAAACAGTCGACTAGAAACGATTTAAACATGGCAATTAGACTTAAACCACTTACGTAGAATAGGAAACCTTTAGAAGTTTCTGGACCCACAAGAATCAAGAAGGCCATTAGGCTATGTTTGGTCAGAGGCATAGAAAATAGGAAGGAGATAGGGGGTATAAGATATTGGTGAAGAAATCGAAAGGAAGGGAGGGCTTTTCATTTATTGTGTTTAGTAAGAGAGGAAAGATAAAAACTAGAAAGTCAGTAAGTTGTTTACCCAAATAACCAAATTTTATCCATATACCTTATAATAAATTGTGAAGTTATTTTATTTTCTATTTGTATGTATCCTTTCTTTTCCTGCTATAATACCCAGTTATATCCGCCCCTTCCCACAATTCCTCTTACCAAACAGGCACAGATCTTATTAACCATCCGCAGTCCGATCTATCTGCCACTTCATTCCCTCCTAGTTTTCTCCCCTTTCGTTTGGACCATTACTGTGTTTTACTACGTTCCTGTGGTGTTCAATTCTTTTTTGAGTTTTGGCGTCTATAGATGAATATTGATCATTATATTACATTACTGTGGTGTTCAATTTCCTGTATTTTGTTTTGTTGTTGTTGGCTTTTCTTCTTTTCTTCTTCTTCTTTATTATTATTTTTTTTGGGGGGGGGGGGTTTTGAAATTTTAGGCTATGCTTGTTCGGAGGACGAAAGAAGGTGTAGGGTGCCGAATAGGGTAAGAGGGAGAGAGTCTGAAGATGAGGAAGGGTACTAAAACTCGGCAAAATTGTTTTGTTCTCTCCCTTGTTTGGTGTTAAAATGCAAGGGGGTATAAACAATTATCCTTATGGTGAAACCACCATGATAGAATGAGAGCATTTTAATAGAATGATAGCATTTTTAAAGAATATTGCTTTTAAAGTTGAAGTTGGAGTGTAAAACACCCTAACGTTGGATGAATAAGTTTTGAGGGTACTCAGGGATAAACAATCACTTGCCTCTTCCACTTCTTTGACCTTTCCACACTATGAAACATCATAGATTTAATTTCCGCGCCCTCTGACCCACACTCCACTGTTATCCTTTATATGCGCTAATGCACTAGACCAAACAGAATGCTCGTTATAATAGATAAGTACAGAAGTGGTAGATGGACTTAGAAATAGATAGCAAGCTGTATAATTTGGATCTAAAATTGGTTTGAAGGTTTCTGATGATTTGATGGTTGAGTTCTCTCGTTTTTAAGCTAAAAATGCAAAACCTTGTCAGGAAAGGATAACCGAGATGGTAAGAGTGTAGATGCATGTATTGTTTGGAAAGAATAGTGTAGTTCTCACTATAATGACACTTGGATGTTACGCCCTTTAACTTACCTATGCCCTGCGTTATTAGGAAGTTCGTGCGTGCTGCGAAAGTGGGAACAGAGAGCCGGTTATTATTACTGTCTGTATGCTTATTTGGATTGAAAGACCTCCTTCTAATGAGAATATCGAAAGAGAGAGTTGCAGAGTTTTATGAATGAAGATGTTGCTTAATTTTGCCCCTTAGCTTGTGGTAGACCTAGGTTCATAATGTTGTTAAAGACGTCTGTTTGTTTAGTACCATGCCTTGATATACAACAGTAGTGTAAGGGAAGTTCGAGTTTATCATATTGTTTTAGGACACCAAATATTTGATGAAGTAACCATAAAAGAATTTCATCACAAAATCCCGGAATTGGCAATCTATTTGCGTGTGTACTTGTTCGTTTAAAAATTATTATTCAACCGGTCTTTGCAAGTTTCTTGTTCTCCTCTTTCATTTTTATACTCCTTTTCTCTCCAATTATGACCAGTTTAATGTTTGTTCTTTCTCCTCAGAAGAGTCTTGGATTTTATTTTATTTTATTTTCAGTTTTTGGTGAAGTTCATGCTCAAGTTCATTAGAATGTTGAGACTTTACCATAGAAATCTCTTACAGATGATGAAACTTGAATAAAAAAAATTAGGTTGATCGAAAATAATTTAATGAAGATAGGACTTGGGACTGTAAATTAATGCACTCATTTTCTTTGGATATCCTTGTAATTTGATATAAGCTTGTTGTTTAACTTTTGTTTTTCGTTGGATCTTGCCCCCATATTCCTCCCCCTCCCCAAAACAACCCAAAAAAAAAAAAAAAAAAAAAAAAAGAAATAATTAAGCATAAAATCTTATTCCTTTGCTTGTTTTGCTGTGATTAATTATCTCGTCTCACTTTATAAGTGGTCTGTTGATGGTAATTTTTCCTTTCAAGATGTATTTTTGGAGACCAATAGTGGTTTCCTGATGGTAATTTTCGCCCTTTGGACTTTAGTGAAGCCACATTTAACTATCTTGGACTTTGGGGCTTTATTCCACTCATCTCATATATCTTCTCTTTTCAAGTAGAAAACCGAAATTACTGTCTCTCTCTACCTTAGTTGTTTCCGTGAACACATTGTCAATTTATGCTCTGTCTTTTGAGTTGTGAAGATAGGTTTCTTTAGGCACATTATGCCTGTCTTTTCTTGAGGTAATCTGAGATACAACTCCAAAGTGACTATGCATACAGGAGAAACCCCAATTGTAAGGGAAGAAAAAGAATGTCAGTTTAACCTTGTTTGCAAGTTCTAAGAGCCAGATCTTGATACTTCAAAATGTTAGTTTTGACTTTTGGGGCCACCTATTTTTAGGCTTTTTCGATAAAACAGGTAGTTTAAGAATGGGCTAGAGTTCATCTGGAAAATACATTTATTTTTCTTGAAAGATAAATAGGGTTTTTTGTTGTTGTAAAACTTCAATTGGAAAATGCCATTTTATTTATTTATTTGTTATTGAGTATAGGTTCTTACTAAAGTCTCTCTCTATTTTGACGTACAGATTATTTCTGCTTGGTTTGGATAAGTATGGGAAAGGTGATTGGCGAAGTATATCACGCAACTTCGTCGTGACGAGGACACCTACACAGGTGGCAAGCCATGCACAAAAATACTTTATACGCTTGAATTCTATGAACAAAGATAGGAGGCGATCGAGTATTCATGATATCACAAGTGTTGGCAATGGAGACATGGCAGGACCTCCGGGGCCAATCACCGGTCAAGCAAATGGTTCTGCTGGAGCAGCACCGGGAAAACCTACCAAACAGCCTCCTCAACCTCCGGCAGGACCCCCAGGAGCCGGGATGTATGGCGCACCAACCATTGGGCAACCAATTGGCCCCCTCATATCCGCCGTTGGCACCCCAGTGAATCTTCCCACCCCGCCGCAGATGGCATATGGTGTCAGAGCACCTGTAGCTGGAGCAGTGGTTACTGGTGCACCAATGACATATCCGATGCCACACACATCTGCTCATAGGTAACCCTGCAGTGTAACTGCAAAAATGTACAAAGGACAGAGACTCTGCAGCTTGTGCTATTTGGTTGAGTCATTGAGATCCTTTTGCTCCGAGCCTGGATAGTTTGCTTATTCGCAAGCACAGGTTTAATTCTCACTTTCATTTGTCTATTCTTGTATGAAATAAGCCATATGGGAAGAAATTATATGAATCTGTATAGGCAAAATTTGTGAAAGAGGTGGCAATGTTTATGGTCAGGACAAGTATTCTAGTGTCTTTTTCATTTTAACAGACATGAAATGGAAATTACTAGTCATTGAGGTAGTCAGTCCTGGAAAGTAGTTTTTGTTTCAAAATTTGTAAAGAGGTCTTCCCTTTGTTCTTTTATTTTTTTTTATTTTTTTGTAGAATATTCCAGTCTATTGTTTTCCTGTACTTTTAGTTTTAAGAGAACTATTTCTTGGACTTCTTACCATTCGCTTTAATAAACCGTTGTTGCTTTAACAACAATAACAATGCAATAATAGTCACAGTAATTTAAAAAAAAAAACAAAAACAAAACAAAAAACCGTCCCATAGCTAAGGTTGAAAAGAAAAGAAAAGAAACCAAAACTAGTATTGTGTTATTGTAGCAACTTACATCATGTGATGTATAATATTTAAGTTCTAACATATTCCTGGAAGATTCAACCCCGATGCCACCACAATTGGACTTCTTACACTGATTCCCCATTTCTTCCATCCAAACAGGCCAACCAAAGGAAACTTCATCCCTCTCCTTTCCTTTGTAGTTTATAGTCATGGTGTAGGATTGCTTCTCGTTCACCTTTTGGAATCTCAATATCTGCGGTGAGAACGTGACATCCGAACCTTTCAATGCTTCTACACTGACTTTGTCCGATGTAGCTCCTCGTCCCACATTGGTTACAATCCCTTGGAATGTTTGGCTTCTTGATGTTGTGGCATCACAGTAAAAGGTGATAAAAAAAAAGGATAATTAAGGTCTGGTGACGATTTTGAGCAACTTATTCGGTCTAATCTAGTGATAACAGATACTTCTTTGCTCGCATAGAGCACAATAATCTCACGTAGTCTCTTGGTATTGCATCATAGATAAGTACCGGATCAAGTGCTCTGTTGGGATTGATGTGATCCGCTCCCATGGCTAGAGGCAAAGCAACTTCAAGATTTTCTGGTCCACTCCGTTTGATGGGTTTAAACGTATTGTCTAATATATCTGCAGTTGTCATGATAGCAGATCTAATAGCTGCGGGGCTACATTTTGGGTGTGCACCTTTGAGTAGTGCGGTGACTCCAGCCGCACGAGGGGTAGCGAAAGATGTTCCAAAATGGATTCTGAAATCACTAAAGAGATGGGAGCGTCCGAATGGAATCAGATTTTGTGCTGGCCAAGCAGTTAAGACGTGTGTCCCTGGGGCCATAACATCAGGCTTCAAGATTTTTGGAATGTAGCGTGAAGGGCCTCGACTTGCATAATTGGCCACAAGAGGTGCTGGCTTTACTCTTGAGAGTGGTTTCTTTAAATGTAATGGTTGCAGTAGGTGCATGAGTTGATTTCACATAATCCAAGAGCAATGAATAAGCATTTTGCTTGATGACTACACAAGGACAAGCAATTTTCATTTGCTCAGTCATCAAACAACAATGGCACGTTCTCCACCGGGGCCTTTCCTGGGTACAATGACCATCCAACTATCGGTACTATCACATTTCCCAATCGCAAAGTCCCGGAAAACCAACGGTCGACAGAGCCTGCCGTAACAGTTAAGGCCCATGGGACATTGTTATTGATTGGTCCGAAGTTTCCTGCACATAACTGAATCAAAAATTCCTTTCTTCATAGCAGAAAAAGAACCTTTTTAATATCTCATTTTTGGTCGGTTCATTTTCAATAGAAGATAATGAGATGGAAATTATGTCAACACCATCAGCTATAGCTTGATCAATACCTGCTAGGACATCTTCAGCATTACCTTTTCCTATCCAAGAGACCTTATAAATAGCGAATTTTGGCATTCTGTGCGACACCCCTTGCTGTTCCTGAAGCGTCGCCAAAGTAAGATGCGTTCTTCACATAATTTCCAGCAATTATGGACGCAACAGCTGTTCTGTGCCTGGTAGAGTCTCTCGCAGATGGCTTATATTCGACTCCAAAATAGGGAGCTATTTTTCTAAAACCTTCGCCGAAGTATCTAGCACCAATGAGCTTGAAGTTGCACATGGATGCATCGAAATCTTCTCCACCTTCACACTTTACCTTCCATCTTTGCGGTATTCTTTTAGGCACATCCTCATCGTGGAATCTTTGCATCTCGGGCCATATTCCAGTGTCAATGACACCGATGATGACATCCTCACCGTACTTAGCAGGAGTTAGGATTGCAGATGTGGAGGGGCTAAGGGAAAGTAACACTGGTGTGTACGTCGTTTGAAGCTTGAAAGTTGTGGCTTTGTAGGCAAAAATAAAACCCGGGGTGGTATGCTCAAGAGCATTAAATTCTTCTCGAGTGAGGGAGACACTGTAGCCATGAATTGCATCATCATATGCGCATATAACCGAAGGTGCATCGTCGAATGAGGTGCGATTCGGAGGCTTCACCGATGCGACTATGGAAGAGTATCAGCTCTTAGGACTGATAAAGGGCATTTGCATGTAGGATTTGTTCATATGAACGATATAACTGGTCCTCTTATTTTGAGGACTGCACCTCAAGAAAATGCAACATTGTTGCAACAAAGAGCAAAAAGAGAATAGAAAGTACATGATTGACATTGACATGAAGCCCCATTGTTGAAATTATGTAAATATGTAATCCTATCTATTGATTGAGTTGGTTCAAATACATAGTATACACAGTGTAAAGCACAACTTTAAACTATGAAAAAAAAAAAAAAATAAATAAATACAACTAACTCCAATAGTAAGGAAATAAACATTACAACGGTGTCTTTATTTCTGGTGCCCCATCATCATCATCATCATCATTATGGGTGGTTGTGGTTTCACAATCAATTTAGTCCCTTTTCAAATGAGTGACAGCTAACTCCAATAGCCCATGTAAGTCAAAATTTAGGGAATTCTATTTGACAAATTGAGGGCCTAATTAGCAAAAAAAATTTAAAACTAATAGTTGCTTGTAATACCCATTTGTTCTTTCAAAACAATCCAAAGAACAAAATTGCCTTTAAGCCTAGTATAAGTGCATGATGTTAAAGAGACAAAATGGGGTAACAGAGCATCTCATTTGTTAACAACATGTGAACAGATGAGCTAAAGAGCAAGCAAAGAGCCAAAATTTTTAAAAGCCAACCAAAAAAGGAGCCAAAAAATAACTTTAGTAAATCACAGTCAGTTCTTTCCTGAAAAAAAAAAAAAAAATTACATTTGATCATTTAAATACTCCAAGCCCAAGAGGACCTAAATTATGTAGTAGTTCGTCTGCATGAGAGGATAGAGCTTATCCCATCCGCACATAGATACAAATATATATATATGTATATATATGCATATAAATATTCATTATTGCTTCAGAATAAATAAAATAAAATAAGAGACAACACTTTGTCTTGTTCAAAGTATATAATTTATAATTTATAATCTATAACTTATATAGAAGTGAGAATTTGTTTTGGAGACTGCTACATATTTGTGGAAGAAAAGCTTAACTGATTTGTTGTGGATTTGAAAACTATTTTGGAAATAGAATATCTTCCAAAAGGGATTGACGAGATTTACATGGATTTTTGGCATATAGAAATTATTACCTGATGGCCAGGTTGGAGATTGGGATATGCAGATCATATCTTCGGGGACAGACCCCGAAATTCGATCGGGACCAACCGGAATTGTGCTGGTTGGCCTACGGACGATATTATAGTGTGAGTTCATCTTCAGTATATGATATACTGCGGGTGTGCATGATTGAGTTGATTTATTTTTGAGTTCCAATTATTATTGCTTCTTCATTTATGCCATTTAACTTATTCAAGATTTTATCTTTGTCATAGTTTTTTTCTGCTTTAATTTTTTTGAGTCCTACTGAGCCTTTCGCTCACTGTTTTATCACCACCACCACCACCCCCCCCCCAACACAAAGGAAAATCTAGGAGTATACCATTTGGGATGACTACCCATAATTACAATGAGCATGACGTATTATTTAGGAAAGAGTTCCCAGGCCAGCTTGATACACCAACCCCGAGTTCAATAATGGACATGATGAAAACCCGTGGTACGACAGTATCCGACTACAAAGCTTGGAGGGGCAAAAAGATTGCGGCGAGTGATATTGGGGGTGCATTGGATCCTAGTTTTGAGATGCTTCCCACTAGCAAAAGAAGAAGGGTTAGCCGCAAAGAGGTAGTAATGAATTAGAAGGGCTGCTTCCCACACACAATTCTGAAATAAACTTTGTTATTATTTAAGAAATAAACCTTTTTTGCAAAAATATTAGAGGCAATGATGAATGTGGATATGCACTTTGCCAGATTCTTGAGAACAAGAAGGCTATTGATGCAGTGATTAAGGCCGCTTTAGCAGAGAAGGACCCTCTTTCTTCTTTACCTGCGTTTTGCTGTTACCATCATGATGGTAAGCTTCTAGCTGTCTGTGAATTTCCATGGTCATCACCAATTCATAATTCTGGAGAAGGGGAAAATAATTTTCTATAGAGCTAAATAAGTATATTTTTGTATTTTGAGTGTCATACCTTATGGGGTCTTCTAAGTCTGTATTTAAACAATGAGAGCAAACTCTTTTGTAGGAAATTTTAGAAGTTCTTAAATTTGGTAGAGTGCTTGATTCGTTAGCATTGTTTTCCCTTTCTTAATTTTTTTTCCCCTCCTGTGGTTGAGTTTTCTATCATTGATGTTTTGTTAGGATTTTATGTTTACAATATCATTTGATTCTTCTAATTGACATGGCTACTAGAATGTTTACATGAAATAGTGAAATGGGCATAAAATCTTTGTATGAGGCCATATTACCATGTCTCATGTCTGTTATGACATTCAGTCAGTGTGGAGACCAAATTCCATGTCTCATGTTTGTTATGACATTCAGTCTGTCTGGAGACCAAATTCCTTCTTAGGTTTGCTGGTTTTAAGTTCGGCAACACTTCATTGATTTGCATCATATTTTTTTTTATTTTTATTTTTATTTATTTTTTATTGTTAATATGTATGTTTTGGTAATGCGCATTCTAGTCATCTTAAGATTACACTTTTAAGTTGATTCTTGTAATTAAATCTGATTGCTAGACTTCTCTGCTTGTTTGGGATCCGGACATGGTGATGAGCTCTCACATTCTGTTAAAAAATACATCCACAACCTCCTTAAGGTATTGTAAGATAATTTCATTGATTTTGCCATCTTACTGGATGAATGCCTTGTATGGATATACAGTTAGCTGAATCTTGAGAAGTCTGCAGATCAACATGGAAGGGCCATATGGGTCTGAGTGGCCAGTGGAAGAGAAGATAAAGCGTAGGGAAATGGTTGCAGGCGAAGCACGCTATATATTTGCATATGAGGCTTTCAATGCAAATGCGTGTGAATCATCAACAACCTCTGAAGTGGAAAGAGGTTTTACTAATTGTCCGGCAGATAGGGGCCCCTTGGTTGGATTTGTACATTATCGATTTGTCATAGAGGAAGAGTTACCTGTTCTTTATGTTTACGAGTTGCAACTAGAATCTCGTGTTCAAGGGAAGGGACTGGGCAAGTTTCTAATGCAATTAATTGAGCTTATTGCTCAAAAGGTGCTCTTATTTATCTATTTTATGTTTTTACTTCATAGAAAGTAGGTACTATATTGTAAGAAGAGCGCCAACCTTTAGAAGCTTGGTATGATTATGATCCACCTAGGATAGCTCAAAATATCTAATTCTTAATAATGCACACTGAATTTGTATGAGATCACAACAATAATCTGCATTTTACTTGCACATATGGTAAATATTTTTCCATTAACTTGTGAGGATTTGTATGCATATTCTTGCTTCTGGTATCTAGGCATTAATCAAGCAGTTTCATCTTCTGCAGAACCACATGACTGCTGTGCTATTGACGGTTCAGAAAGCAAACTTGGGTGCCATAAATTTCTATACGAGTAAGATGAGGTAAATCCTTTGTTTGAATGTGCGATGTTAGCTATTTTCTACATGAGTATGCATATTCTAGCTTCTGGCATGTAGGCATTAATTTAGCAGTTTTATATTTCAAGAAACTTTGCACTGTGTCAATGTTTTAGTGGCGCCATTTTCCTATTTTCTTCACTTCATCCTTTAAGTAAAACCTACACAACCCAGCCTGGAAAAGAAGAGGGCAAAAAACTAAAAAAACTCTGTGGTTGACTGGCTCTAAGTTTATTACTTGCTTTTGCAGTTTGGTAGGCCTTTAGTGCCTTACTGAACCTTATCAGATATTGTTACTTCATCACTTGGCGGTTTTTAGTTTCCGTTCAAGTTTCTTTTACTCAAAGTTGATGTTTTTGCAGATATGTTGTATCAACAACCTCACCATCAAGAGTTGATCCTTCGGTAAGGGATTATCGATGAGCAATAAATTCACGTGCAATGAATGAGTTTTTTTCTTCTTCTTCTTCTTTTTTTTTTTTTATTATTTTTTGGTGCGAAACAACCGTTGTTTTGTTTGAATCGGTTTAATTTATTGTGCAGACTCAGAAAAGCTATGAAATTCTTTGCAAAACATTTGATCGTGAGGCTATTGCTATCTTTGCTGATGAAAATGTGGGATCGGAATTCTTAAACTTGTGATTGCTGTATTGACAACAGGATTATCCTGAATATGAGGTACATGGATTTGCAATGTGTATTTCTACTTTACATCCTTGTTAAAATAAAGTTAATGTGTAGTATCAATTTGCCAAAAAAAAATAAAAAAAAAAAAAATTAACCAAAAAAAAAAAATTACAGCAGCAAAAATACTCGAAAGAATACCTAAAACTGGGGCACCGTTTGGGTAATGGATCTGGATCCATATGATCCAAGTTTAAATGGGGTTACCATATAGGATTCCCTTTTTCAAAATCTGAACCACATCCATATTTTTTTCCTCTTCAAACACCCATTTGAAGTTACAATTCGAGTTTGAACCGAAAAAAGTTCAGACTTTCCAATCTTGATCCATTTGCCAAGCAACACCTTGTAGGAATTCTGCGGTGGAATTTTAAAAATTTTCTATGATCGAATAAACTCGTGATGTCTGAATTATTTTTAAATATGTATTTTGTGAGTCAAGAACTGCCAAAAATGATCCAAGAACTTGTAAAGAACTTCAACTAACTAGTTTATTACTTTTGTTTTTGAGTTTTTTTTTTTAAATTTTTGTTACATTAAATTTATTATTAGATTATTAAAATACCATCTTAAGTTAGATTAGATGCATTGCAGATGATGCATTTTGTTAGAATTTTAATGGACTTGGACGGAAATGACTAAAATAGCCAAGAAAATAAGAGTTCATGATTCTCGGCCAAAAATAAAAAATAAAATAGGGATCATATCATCGCCTTCTAAAGAAATCATGGACTATTTGGGTCAATTACTCTAAATTAATTATATAATAATTATCTATACATAAAATCAAGAAGGAGAATAATCTCTTCTATTTCGTCAAAAAAAATAAAATAAAATAAAATAAAATTCCTACATGTAGGGGATTAGGTAAGATTTTGTTTTAGTTCCAAATTTTTTGAGACATTATCCATATCTAGTCAACTTTTATTATTTAAATAAGATTATCTAGATATTTAAACTAATTATTCAAATAATTTTATTTATCCGTATCCATTAATTTAAATTAAATTCCATATTTATCTCAAAAAATAAATATCATTAATTTAAATTATAAATCATAAATAAATAAATCTCATGATAATTATTTAATAAATAAATAAGTATCCAACTGGATACTTATCACAAATAGATTAAACAACACAAAATCTATTCTCTAACTAGTTGGACATACCCATTGTTATCCCAGTGTGCCAGGCGCGTCATCACAATACTGACGAGAATTTAAACCGCATTCGTAATTTAGTCAATTACCATCCGCTAATGGAATTATATTCCAATAATCTGATTAAATATTTTAAACCAAATCAATTAATCACATAATTATTAATTTTAGAGTCACACCACTATAAACTTGAACCTGATTATATACCGTATTACGTAAGCTTATAAACGACCTTTAGTCCATGACCTTGTCAAATATTCAATACCATCACCACTTAAGTTGTTTTTATTTTTTTAAACTTAGTCAAATATTCAATACCATCACCACTTAAGTTGTTTTTATTTTTTTAAACTTAAAATTAAGTGTCAGTTGTATTTATTTTATACCATCATTTTTTACTTTTGAAGATGAATCCGTTTCTAATAAATGTAAAACACACCCGCACATATTATTTTAATTGTTGATCATTTTACAGTCAAAAAATATTTTCCAAACAAACTAAAGTTGTAATAAAAATAATTAGAAAGAAATGTCGATAAAGGAATTGGGAGGGAAAAAAAAAAAAGAATGTACTTAATATCGGTTTTTGTACTAAAACATAAAAATAATAATTACGTGGGGCACATTTAAAAAGAAAACTTTAAGTGGGGGCAAATTACAAACATTTAAAAATATGTGGGACATAATTTGAAATTCAAAAAAATTGAGGTGGGCACATGCCCCTCCATGGCCCCTAAGCAGGTCCCTCACTGACTAAGGAAACATGTTTTCAGATGCTTATTGGTTCCAAAACCTAGCTGGTGATAGCTCGATGTAAAAATTATAATGGTACCACCACTCGGATTTCAAATATATAATCATGTCCCCAGTTTATATAAAACTATGGAATAGTGTTGCCGTTGAAAAATTTTGCTGGCTTGGTCACTGAAAGAGGAACATTTTAAAGTTAAGAGATTGGAGTGAAAATAAATAATAAAGTTGGAAATTTTCAAATTCAGAAATCCAAGAGTTTTATGAAACGACCTTAATGGGAAACAACAAATGTAAATAAAGATACCCCTGATTCAATTAGATCCTTAAATCTAGTGAGAAATCATGATCTCAATTTGAAAATCTAGGATTTGAATGGATATTCTTTCATTAAGATTACACTCTCCAAAACTGCATTGATCAGTCCTAACTAATTTTTTTTTTTGGTTATTTTTATCACAATAGTTAATCAATATCAAATTTAACATATTAATACAAAACATAAAACATTGGTTAATGCATTATTAATACAAAATCAAGTGCTAAATTACTCTGTTAATTGTAAATTTTGATATTATTTGTACGAAAACATACTTTCAATATAATGTCATCTATGATGTCAAATTTGCCATTTATCCAATTTTGTTATAAATTTGTTACTATAGATAACCAATATCAAATTTAACATATTTAATTTTTATTAGTTGTTGTATTGATTTTTTTACGTTTTCATTGAAATATTTTTATTTTTAATTTATTTAAATTTTAAAAATTCATTTTTTTACGAGTTTTAAAGAAAAATAATGATGACAAAAAATTTATAGTATTAAAGTTAATAATGTATATTGAACTACAAAATAAGATAGAATTATTTTGTATACTTATTTGTAACAAATATGATATTGATATAGGTATATACATTACAGATGATCTCACGATAGTCGTAACAATTTTTAACGTCTACGTATGAAGTTTGATTCCCACGTACCATAAAGGACGAACACTAAATTAGGAGTGTTACAACATCATAACGTGCTAATATCATCCAATCTTTGTTTGGGAAGCATTGGAAGCTTTGTACTCTCTAGTTTGTATTATTATTATTATTATACTAATTTTAAGGAGAATTTCATCCTAAGTGCTAAAAAATTTACCTATAGAAGGGGTTATGTTTTAGATTTTTAGATCTGTATAAGAAATTAGAATTAGCGTGTGTGTTTTTTTGTTTTAATGTGATTTTAATCATATTTAACTTTTAGAAACATATGATATTGATAGAGAATACTAATAATAAAAAGACCGAAAAACAAGACATTCCGCTATACAAATTTTCAATTAATTAATCGTAATTAAGTAATAACATAAGGATTATAGCGTGGTATCTGAGAGTTTATTTTTTCATATTCTCTTATGGGGTCATCGTTGTCTCTATTAATCATTGACATGCATTTTACTTTGGACTAACATCTTTTTTTTTTTTTTTTCAGTTTTGATGTTTCAAATGTTGTCTAATTAATTATATTTTGACATATTATTAAATAAAGTTAGATCATAAAATGTAAAAAATCAATTGTAAAGTATTTCAAACTTTTTAAAATGATATGATATAATATTATTGATTAGACATCATTTAAGATATAAAAATTAAATAGAAGATTTGAGCTTGAACTTTCCACTGTCTTAAATAAAGGCTGTGATTTTACATACGTTTTCTTTCTTTCTTTCTTTTTTTTTTTTTGGGGTAAATTCCATATTAATAAGGTACAGTTGAAAGGCTATTAAAAAATCTAAATGAAGGTCTACATGTGCTCTCTACCATATGGAAACATAGCCTAACATAATAGAAATAATCACAAAAACAACCCTTATATATTATATGAAAATACGAATTCTCTCACCATGTGACAAAAGAAAAATTCTTTAATTCTACATATTGTAGATGCTGTTTTTCTACAGTCAAAAATTAACAGAAGAGTTAGTGCAGCAAACATGAAAATCGATTAATTGGGCCCTTGAACATCGTGATGAAATTTATAAAACAACATCAGAGCAGATTTTCATGTCAGAAAATGAACGTAAAGAAAGACAGAAAATAAATTGACACCAAGAAGTAAAGATGTTCGCTAATGATGTGCTACGTCCTCTGTCAGTGAGTAATTTCACTATATATGAATTTTCACGAGTACAATGGAGACTTTAGAATTCTCTGAATGATTTCTGGAGAAATTTTGGCAGAATGAGAGTATATTTAGATGTCAGAAAAAGTTCGTCAAGGAAGGAGAGGATCCGATCCTCCCCCGTGGGGGGGTCTTCCTTTATTTATAGAGGAAGATGGGTCTGAGCCCGTAACTGCTCATGGCAGTTCAGATATTGTCATCAGGGACACGTGTAAGTATGTCATTGGAGATTTTGAACAGACGGTTACCAGGGTGAGCCTTAATCTCGGACAATGGGCTTGGCGGTTACTGATGTAATGCCATTGTTGACATTGGGTCCGACGATTATAGGAGATACATCTTAATCTGTCGAACACGAGCGACGAACGTTAGTTCGGACACAAGCCTGACATTGTGATCCATCGTTCGTAAATTATATAAAGACCACGTTTAATCTGTTGGTTCGATGTTCGAATGTGAACGAACGTTATTCATATTGTAATGAATTAGAATCGCAAACCGGGTCCGGCCCATGTTAGACGATCGATCATCGTTCGATATTGAACGGAATGAATTGGGTCTGGCTCAAAAGAGGAGAGTTCATCGTTCGTTAGACAAACTGTTAGAAGCTAACGTCGTAAAGGGAAGATGAAGTCGAACCCCAATAGATAGCCCCCCACTCTATCGAGCGATGGATCCTCGATAGAGTGCTTGATTGTTATCGAGAAAATCGCATCAGTCATGGTTACATCAGATCAGGAAAATCTGAACAGACTGACGAATCAATCGATGGGAAATCTCGAGCCCAGTGATAGATGTTATCAGTTTACACGTGGCGTGCATTGAGTGGGTATTTCGAAACGGCATCATTACTTTCAGTTGGAATTTGTACCGTTGTGACGTATGAAATTACAGCTGGAATACGCGAGATACTTGGGATTCGAACCGTTGCATCGTACGATCCTTCGAGCGGGAATACGAAAAGTTGCATTATTCACGCCGTTTGATCACACCTCTCCGAATAAATCGGAACCGTTGGATGCACTGCGAAGCTATATAACTCTTCGTATTCTCTTATTCTCCCTTATATTTGCATTCGGAGTATTCGAAAATCCAGAGAGCAAAAGTTTTTTCAAGAACCACAAAACTCCAGGCAAGATTTCTATTCTTCACCTTCTCTCTCGTTCTTGTTCTTCATTTTGAATGTTTTTGATTTGGTAAAGTTTGTATTATTCTGTTTCCAAGCCCTTTCGGTTGTTTCTTTGCATCTTCTTTGGGTGAGCGATTCGGTTGAGGAGTTTTTAGAGGGTTTTTCCTGGGTTTTTGGCTTGCTGTTCTTCGAGTTCATCCATAGCTTCATAGGATCTGGGTTTAGATAAACGCTTTTAGATCCGAAATTTTTCCATTGCTCGTCCCGAAATCAGTTTGTAAGCCATGGAAAAGAACAAGCAAATCAGCGAGGATGTAGATGTGGAGTGGACGAGCACTGATTCCAGTGATGATAGTTCGGTTGATGAACTGGCTTCCAACACTCAGCGTTCGAGGTTCGAATATGCCTTCGAATATAGTCGAACGGATACTGAGTCCAGTAATGCAGCGTCTGAGAGGAATCGGCCGGCGACAACATCGGGGACAGAGGTCTTGTCAATTCCTCTCATCGCTCGATTGACGAAGCCACCACGACAATTGAGCGTTGAATCTTTTTTGCGAACGTCGAACCCCCGATCTGTATTGACAGAAGATGACTTGTCCGAAATTAGGGGTTTGTATGGGTTCCCGAATGAAGTCCAACTGCGGCTTCCGACGAAGGACGAACGTGCCGACACAGTGACCGAAGGATGGATTTGTATGTACACCATCTACTTCGAGTGTGGATTACGACTTCCTCTTCCTCCTCTCCTCATTCAGTGTATGAATCATTACCAGTTGGCCATTCCACAGCTGATGCCGAACGGGATGAGGGTCTTCTTGGGTTTAGTTGTTTTGGCAGAAGAAGCGGGCATCGAACTGTCAATCGAGGATATTCTCGCCATTTACTATCCCCAGGAAAATTCCAAAGACAAAGGGCGATACTCGATGTATCCCAGGAGGAAGAAGCAAATCGTCGGCGAGATGAAAAACGCTGACAGATACTGACAGGACCATTACTTTTTCATGCACGTTAATGAAAAATCAATGGGAGGACTCGCCAATGCGTTTTACCCGTTGTGGGGAATTCTTCGTAAGTGTCGAGCGACGAGAATCGAAGGTATTAAACTTTTGTCACTCGATTTTAATGTTTTACCTTTTGTTGTGCAGATAAGGAATCCAAGAAGCCACCACCTCAAGGCCTCCGGTTCGAAGAAAAGCTTGAACGACTGATCGCATTGCCGAACAGAGAGTGGGACGAGATCCATACTCCCCAAAGATTTCGAGCGTCGAGCCTTTGGAAGGATTTCGTGGAAATCCCGTCAGGTATTCCTAAACGAGTTCCTCCCTGGGTAGATTGGTCTTTTGTGATCAGGGAAGCGTTGAGGAGACTGTTCGGCGCTCCGTTGTTTGTCGACGCATTAACTGACGAGGAAGCTTTGATCGCAGATTTCGCGCTGGATACGATGGTGATGGATTTCCCCAACCCAAAAGATATAATGGCGAAGAGAAAAGCCGCCAAAGAAGCCGAAAAAGTTGCTGCCGCAGCAGCTGCTGTTGCAGCTGCGAGCGCATCCAAAGGCAATGACCCTGTCCCTTTTCCGGTGCTCGAGTCATCGCCTGAACCTCCTGCGAAGCCTGCTTCGCCGATTGCCAAAAAACGAAAGGCAATCGAGAAGGGAAAGAGGAAGGTTCCGGCGAAAAGGAGCAAAAAATCAAAAATTACGACTCCGGAGGCGGACGATGAAGGTCCAAGGGTTGAGGTGAACTTGCCTCCAAGTGCGAGGCTTCTACAGGACAGGCAGACGAGCGTTGAAATTATGCATCAACTGCTCTATGATGCTGACGCGGAGACGCTAAGTCAGGGTCCTCTTCAGAGCCATATTGACGACCTTCTGTGGGATGGCCTGAAGGTATGTGTGTACGATTTTGTAATTCATACTTGGTGAATTCAATATCAAGTATTAATATTGAACTTTTTGAATGTCATTGTATTGCAGACTAACATTTGAGCAATGAGGCTGGTCAAACGAGCAAACGAGAAAAATCTCGAACAGCGGGCTCGATTAAGGGAGTTCGAAGCAAAAGATAAAAGGCGTGGGGAGATGCTGATGAACATCGAACGAAATTTCGTTGATGTCAAAACGAAAGCTGATGGTTTGACAGCCGATCTGAAGGAGATCATGCATCAGGCAATGGAGGGCACGAGCATGATGGGAGTTTTGGTCGATAGGTTTGATGAGGCACAAGCCAAAATCAAATCCCTGGAGACCGAAAATGCTGCGCTCGCTACTCAGATCCTTGATGCATTTGAAAAGACCACCATCAAGGCTCGTTACGATCTCCTGAAGGAGTATAAGCAAGGACTCTTCGTTGACGCTGAGATCGATGAAGAGCTAGAATTGTACCGGGATGAGATGGAAGGTCCATCATCCGCTCCTACAGTGGAGATCGAGCCAACAAACGACCCTGTCACAGGTGGAGTCGAGCCCCCAGCCCTCGAGGACCCATTAGAAGATCGTGAGCCGCGAAAATAGATTTTCAGTTTTTGTTTTATACTTTTATTTTGTTGGAACATTGAATTGTAAACTATCAATTTTTCTTTTAATTCATTAATGAATTCTAAATTTTTGTTTACATATATGTTGTGTGATGATGATGCGAAGCGTCGCATGTCGAGAGAAACGAGCATTTCTCGGACAATATCAGGAAGAAATTGGAGTATGATAGTAGCTCGTTTAGTTCGTGTCGACGAACGTTGAATTTTGAACGATAGTAAGAACGTTACGTTATGCTAGTTCGTAATGACGAACGTTGAGCATAACAAATTTCTTACGGCAGTTGTCGCACTCATTCGTAATGACGAACGCTGAGCTTTGTAAACATGTTTTTGATTTATTATTGTAGCTGCACTCATTCAAATGTGATGAGCTGCCTACGTATCCAATGTTTAGGGATCAAGCCATTCGTAGTTCGATTGATCAATGAGATTATTTGTTTTTTGTGACTGGACTCGTACAAACGTATACGAGCTGCCTACGTACCCAGTGTTTTGGGATCAAGTCAAATGTAGTTCAGGCTGGCGGAATAGAAGTCTTTAGACATAGACCTACGGATTCGATTCGACATCGAACATTTGACGTAATGGATCTAGCCTTTACAGAAATTGTCCAAAAGAAAAATTACAAGTTCTGAAAATAAAATTATACATAGTATTTTCTCAAGTGATGAGAATTCCAACTGCGAAAAACCTCCACTCCATCGCTCGTTTCCAGACGATAGACGCCTGGCCGAATAACCTTCAAGATCCTGTAAGGGCTCTCCCAATTTGCTCCCAACTTTCCTGCGTTTGACTCGGCAGTGTTCTGAAATACTTTTCGAAGTACGAGATCTCCTTCGTTGAAAGTTCTCGGTCGAACTTTGGAATTGTAGTACTTTGCCACCGACTGCTGGTAGTTTGCCATGCGAATCAGGGCTTGATCTCGTCGTTCGTCAAGTAGATCCAGACTGTCGTTGAGCATTTCTTGATTCTGACTTTCGTTTTCAAAAGCCAATTGACGCCGGAGTGTAGGGACACCGATTTCTGCTGGGACAATAGCTTCTGCACCGAAGGTTAGTGAGAATGGAGATTCACCGTTCGCTCTCCGGGGAGTGATTCTATACGCCCAAAGTACGCCATGAAGTTCGTCTGCCCATCGACCCTTTCGAGCCTCGGCTTCTTCTTCAAATTCTGAACAATCGTCTTATTGGTTGCTTCAGCTTGTCCATTCCCTTGAGGGTATCTAGGGGTGGAAAAGCTAAGCTCGATATTCCACTCTTTGCAGAATTTTCTGAAGTTACCCGAAATAAATTGAGACCCGTTATCTGTAACAATCTCTTGGGGCACACCAAACCTGCAAATAATGTTCTTCCAAATGAAGCCTTCAACGTCCGAATCCTTCACGTCCGCAAATGCTTCTGCCTCAACCCACTTGGTGAAATAATCAGTGAGTACAAGCAAATATTTGCGTTGACCGCTCGCTCTGGACAATGGGCCCACTATATCCATCGAATATTTCATGAATGGATATGGAGATGTGATGTTCGATAGTCGTTCTGCTGGCTGGTGGAAAACGGGGGAGTATCTTTGGCATTTATCGCACTGTCTGACAAAGTCTTCGTTGTCTTGAAGCATAGTGGGCCAGTAGTAGCCCTGTCGCTTGACTTTGTTGCACAATGATCGTCCCCAGAGTGGTTTCCGCATTCGCCTTTATGAACTTCCTTCAGAACGTATGTAGCTTCTTTGTTATCGAGACATCGAACATAGGGGCCATTGAACGAACGTCGAAAGAGGATGTCGTTGATTAGTGAAAATCTTGCAGCTTTGGTCTTGAGCTTTCGAGCTTCATGCTTGGCTTCTGGTAAAACTCCTTTCTTCAAGTAGGCAACTATGGGCGTTCGCTAATCGTCTGTGGCTTCGTCTGTATTGATTGTGGATTCGACCTGGATGCTTGGTTCCTCAATATATCCGACTGGAATGCTTCGACGTATATTCGGCTCAGAAGTTGAATCAAATGATGCCAAGGTGTCCGCTTGTGTGTTAAGATCCCTCGACACTTGTTCAATCGAGTATTCTTCGAAATGCTGTATAAGCGAACAAACAACGTTCAGATAAGCTTCCATTCTCGTATCATTGGCTGTGTATTCTCCCAACACTTGGTTCACAACGAGCTGTGAGTCGCTTTGAATATTCAAACATCGAGCCCCCAGTGCCGTTGCCAATCGTAGCCCAGCAATTAAGGCTTCGTACTCAGCTTCGTTGTTCGAGGCACTGAATCCCAATCGAAATGATTGCTCGATTATCTCGCCATCGGGGGATCGGCAAATTACTCCTACTCCAGATCCTTTAACGTTTGATGCTCCGTCCACCATGAGCGTCCAGCAGCATCCTTCCTGAGTTTTTGGCGTAGAAGGATCGGGAGTGAGTTCAGCTACAAAGTCAGCAAGAACTTGAGATTTAAGGTTGGTTCGAACCCGGTATTCGATGTCAAACTCGCTCAACTCTACTGCCCATTTTGTCAGGCGTCCAGACAAATTCGGACTATGGAGAATGGCTCGTAGAGGATATGTTGACATGACGACGATCGAATGTGATTGGAAATATGGCCTCAGCTTCCTAGCAGCAGTTATGAGGGCCAGTGCTAATTTCTCAACCACCGGGTATCTTGTCTCCGCATCGAGTAATGACTTGCTGACATAGTAGACCGGTTGTTCACCGTTCGCGTCTCGCACGAGAACGGCACTTACCGCAACTTCAGTTACAGATAAGTAAATAAATAAATATTCTCCTGTTTGTGGTTTGATTAGTATTGGAGGTGTGGACAGATACCTTTTCAACTCGTCAAAAGCTTGTTGGCACTGTTCGTTCCACTCAAACTTCTTGTTCCCTTTGAGCAGCTTGAAAAATGGTTGGCATTTGTCGGTCGATTGAGAGATGAATCTGTTCAGCGCTGCTATTCGTCCAGTCAACTTCTGAATCTCTCGCTTATTCTTCGGTGAAGGCATATTCATTAGTGCTCGTACCTGGTCAGGGTTTGCTTCGACACCACGCTGCGTCACAATGTAGCCTAAGAATTTTCCAGACGAAACACCAAACGAGCATTTGGAAGGATTCAAATGCATGTTGTGTTGCCTGAGTACCGAGAAACACTCTGATAGGTGTCCAATGTGGTCCGCAGCCTTTATTGATTTGACCAGCATATCGTCAATGTATACCTCCATCGTTCGACCGAGTTGATCAGCGAACATTGCGTTAACGAGTCTCTGATAGGTTGCACCGGCATTCTTCAACCCAAAAGGCATAACATTATAGTAATAGATCCCTCTCTCCGTGATGAAAGCTGTTTTCTCTTGATCGTCGAGATGCATGAGGATTTGGTTGTAACCAGAAAATGCATCCATGAATGAAAGCAATTCATGTCCTGCTGTTGCATCGACCAATCGATCAATATGAGGGAGAGAAAAACTATCTTTTGGACAGGCTTTATTCAGGTCTGTGAAGTAGATAAAAACTCTCCACTTGCCGTTCTTCTTCTTGACTATCACAACGTTCGCTAGCCAGTCTGGATACTGCACCTCCTTGATGAATCCAGCCTCGATTAACTTTCGTACTTCGTCGTTAATGATCTTGTTCCGCTCAATACCAAGTTTCCTTCGTTTCTGCTTAACAGGCTTATGGCTTGGATCGACGTTGAGTCGATGCGTTGTCACTTCTGGATCGATGCCTGGCATGTCCTTGTGCGACCATGCAAAGCAGTCTTGATTATTCTGAAGGAAACTCAGGAGCTGTGTACGAATAGTGTCGTCGAGCAGAGAGCCAATGTTGATGACTCGATCTGGCTGGGCTGGGTCTATCTGGATCTCATCCAGTTGTTCGATGTCCGGTTGAACCCGATCGCTTGATTCTATCTTCTGCTCTAGTTGCTATAAGCGATCGGTCCTCTTCATCTTCAGAGAATGTAAATAACATGTCCTCGCGACTTCTTGGTTCCCCTTGATTTCCTTAACACCTCTCTTCGTTGGGAACCTGATTCTCTGATGATATGTGGACGGTACTGCCTTCATGGCGTGTATCCATGGCCTACCTAAAATGATGTTGTAGGCAGACGGGCAGTCTAAAACCAAAAAGGAGGTTAATTTGTTTTCTCCTCCTGCAAAAACTGGTAGTTTGATTTTTCCAACAGCAGCGGTCGATTCTCCGTTGAAGCCTGTCAAAATGGTCGTTGAACGTTCGATGTCTGACTCAGATAACTCCATCTCTCTGAGTGTTGAAAGGAAAAGAACATCTGCAGAACTCCCATTATCGACGAGAATACGACCAACTTCACAGTTCGACACGTTAAGTATCAGAACAAGTGCGTCGTCGTGAGGTCGGCTTAGGTTTGTAGCCTCGCTGCTGTGGAAAGTGATTGAATACTCGACTGGATCGTCGGGAAGAATTGACGCGATCGGCTGCATGGCCTTTCTTCGATGAGACTTGACAGCAGTGACTGTTTCTCCGCTATAGATCGAGCCTCCGCAAATTACGCCTATCGTCTTTCGAACTGGCGGTGGTGAAGGCGTGTCTTCGATGTGCTGCACAACCCTTATTTCCTTTGTCTCTCCACCAAGTCCGTAAGTCTCTCTGCCCTTGTCCGTCAGGAATTCACGAAGGTGGCCCTTCTTCAAAAGCTCTGCCACTTCTGCTCGCAAAGCCCTACAATCAATGGTCTGGTGACCATGATCTTTATGGAACTCACAGTACTTCGTTGTATCTCTGGCAGGGTTCTCTGGCAGTTTTTTTGGCCACGTGACGAAGTCCTATCGCTTGAGGTGAGCGATGAGTTCGGAAGGCCTTATGCCAAGGGCATACTTTGGTGGTCAGAGAGGACGCTTGTGGTCACGCCTAGTCGAGTGTTCGACTCTGCTATCCGTTCGACGTTGTGGGTGCGGGCGTTCGCGTTTGAAGGCCTTGTCTTGTTCGTTACGAGCCTTCGAGAGTTCTTCTCTTGTCCGAGCAAGGTCTCGTTCTACACTTTCGTTCTCTTCCTCAAGCTCTATGAACCCCTTCGCTCGATGCAAAGCATCCTGGATCGTCGGAGGGTATCGGACACAAATCTCATTTTTGAACAAGGACCTGTGCCTTAGACCCTTCTTCAAAGCTTCTCTCGCAGTGCCATCATCAAGCCCGGAAATTTCAGAAATTGCTTTACTGAAGCGCTTAATGTAAGCTCGTAGAGATTCATGTGGCCCTTGAATCACGCTCCATAAATCCTTGGTTGTCTTCCCGGATTGAATATGGACAGAATAGCTTCGCATAAATTCAAGCGAGAGCTCATCGAACGAATCGATCGATTCTGGGGGAAGGTTGCAAAACCATCTTAACGCCGCTCCCTTCAGGCTTTGCACGAACAATTTGCACATCATATCGTCGAGCATACCAGTCGGTATGTTCGTCGATTGTACGACGTGCTTGTATTACAGGAGATGGTCGTGAGGGTCTGACATTCCGTCAAACCGAGGAAAAGAAACGTTACTGAACTTGGGGGTGATTGTGCTGGTGATCCGCTTTGTCAATGGCGTCTCGCGGACACCACGGGCAAGGTCGTCGAACCCTGGAGTTGAGGTCGTTGCCCTATGTATCTCTGAGGAAAAGCGCTGTTGCATTTGTGCTTCTAATGTCCTCAATTCTTCGGACATTATACTCCACATCATGTCTTCAACGTTCGCTGTTGCTTGTGGAATGCAACCTGGCGGTACTGGTACGTCAAGCGTCGAGCGCCGTATTGGTGTGGTCTGTCTTCCGGCTCCGAGTCCTGGTGCTGTCTGTCTCTGATCTGCTCGCCACTCGTTTACAGCCGGAGTGTCCCCAGGTGTGAATAGGGGTTGCATTGGAGCCACAGGGCTGTAAGTAGCCCTCGACGCTCGTTGTTGAGACATTGCTTGTTGCAAGCCCCCAGCGTTCGTCCCATGTTGGTCATGGGATGTGGATGGTTGCCAGCCCCCAGTGTTCACACCTTGGGGATGTTGTAAGGTGGCTGGGTTCCAGCCCCCAGCGCTCGCACTTGAAGAATACCCGACATACGGGTTGTAGTAGTACGAGTAAGCGGCTTGTGAGTTGATCGCCATCAACTGATTTTTGAGAACCTGGTTCTCCGCGGTGATGCTCTCCATTTGACTTCGCTGACCGTCGTGTTTCTTGGTCAGTTCCTCGACCAATCGCGTCAGATGGGCGATTTGGGAGTTTGTTTCAGAAGTTGAAGCTTCTTGGTGGTTGACTGGGCTTCCCTGGGGAAGTTCTTCCTGGCGTTCATATTCTGCTGCCATAGTTGCTTTGTAGATTTCCGATGTAAGACGTCCAAGAGCCCCACGGTGGGCGCCAAACTGTAGATGCTGTTTTTCTACAGTCAAAAATTAACAGAAGAGTTAGTGCAGAAAACATGAAAATCGATTAATTGGGCCCTTGAACATCGTGATGAAATTTATAAAACAACATCAGAGCAGATTTTCATGTCAGAAAATGAACGTAAAGAAAGACAGAAAATAAATTGACACCAAGAAGTAAAGAGGTTCGCCAATGATGTGCTACGTCCTCCGCCAATGATGTGCTACGTCCTCTGTCAGTTAGTAATTTCACTATATATGAATTTTCACGAGTACAATGGAGACTTTAGAATTCTCTGAATGATTTCTGGAGAAATTTTGTCAGAATGAGAGTATGTTTAGATGTCAGAAAAAGTTCGTCAAGGAAGGAGAGGATCCGATCCTCCCCCGTGGGGGGGTCTTCCTTTATTTATAGAGGAAGATGAGCCTGAGCCTGAGCCCGTAACTGCTCATGGCAGTTCAGATATTGTCATCAGGGACACGTGTAAGTATGCCATTGGAGATTTTGAACAGACGGTTACCAGGGTGAGCCTTAATCTCGGACAATGGGCTTGGCGGTTACTGATGTAATGCCATTGTTGACATTGGGTCCGACGATTATAGGAGATACATCTTAATCTGTCGAACACGAGCGATGAACGTTAGTTCGGACACAAGCCTGACATTGTGATCCATCGTTCGTAAATTATATAAAGACCACGTTTGATCTGTTGGTTTGATGTTCGAATGTGAACGAACGTTATTCATATTGTAATGAATTAGAATCGCAAACCGGGTCCGGCCCATGTTAGACGATCGATCATCGTTCGAGATTGAACGGAATGAATTGGGTCTGGCCTAAAATAGGAGAGTTCATCGTTCGTTAGACAAACTGTTAGAAGCTAACGTCGTAAAGGGAAGACGAAGTCGAACCCCAACACATATCATTTTAAAATGGACTACCTTAAGGTGAGTGATTCTACATATAATTTTATAATGATTCTTCCAACTTATAATTACAACTTTGTTATACACAGTAAAAAAATGTTTTATTAATTCTTTCTCAAAACTTCTTTTTAATGCTAACAAGTATATGAATGGCATGAAATAATCAAAATAGTAATAGTCAATATAATCACAAAATATAAACCAAGTTAGGGCAGTTTGGCATTATTGTGTTAAAGAAAATCTTTCATGCAACTGTACTTTGAGTTCAAAGTTATTGCGTTTGGAACTAATTAAATAGGTGTTTGGTATATACTTTTTTATTTAATAAAATTTTAGCGTACATATTCTTCATATGTTTTTCTAAAATATAGAAAGAACACAATAGTAATATTTCTTACAAATCTTCTCCATACATAATATTTTTAAAATAAAAATCTTCAAATTCTAAAAAAAATAATTAATTTACATGATCTTTGAACTCTTTATGAAGTGATAATTTGATCTTTATTTATTTTTTATATCGAAAAGATCTTAAATTTTTTAAATATTGATAATATTTATCGGTCTAATTCTATTAAATGTTTTAACAGAATTTTATTATAGTAATCTTTTGTAGTGAAAAGTCCAAAATACCCTCCACCACCGTCTGATTCTCCCCTCCAAAACCCCCAATCTCATACCCGTCCAAAACCCTAACCCTATATTCCCCAGTTCCCTACTCCTCAGATCCCCAAAACCCCCGACACCGACCATAACAATGACGTTCTGGAGGCCTCACCGCCTAAATTCCTCAACCTAGCGCCGACAATGGTGATCTCTCGTCTGTCGCCTCTGCCGCTCCACCACCATCTCATGCAGATCCTCAATGAAGCCTCTCCGTAGCCGCCTCCAGCCCGATCTCCTGTAGATCCACCACGAAGCCTCTCCGTGACCTCCACCACCATCTCCTGCAGATCCACCAAGACACCATGAAGCCTCTTCGCGGCCTCCACCACCATCTCCTGTAGATCCACCACGAAACCACACCCCCCCCCCCCCCCCCCCCCACCAAAAAAAAAAAAAAACCAAATCCCAAGCCCTCCCAATCGATCGATCTGAGAAATGAGAAAAGAGAGAGAGAGAAAATTACCCCAAAGCCCCTACCCCCACATCCCCCCACCATCGAGCTTGGGCCCCTCCCCCCAACCGAATCCAAAGCCTCACCTCCAATTCACTGATCTAACGGTGTGGCTATTGTACATTCAGGTGTAATTTTTATTTATTTATTTTTTGGTAGTCACACTAAGGCATATAATCCAAGAGAAAATTTTTTGTATGCTTTTATCAGGTTAAATGTATTTTCACGTTGTTTTGAAAATGAACCCTAAACCCTCATCCTCAATACTAGAAGTAAGCGTAGATTTATGGTTATAGGTTAAACTTACAACAACTCATTATTTTTTCAAACTGTCATATAGAGTTCATCTTATACTGCGTTCAGCAGAGATTCTAAGCTTCGTTTATTAGATCGCCTTGTTGAACTGACCACAAAGATCACCATGAAACGAAAACTAGTTGATCGACATGCACATTTCATATGATGTTGATTTGTTTTCATTATAGCATTTCAAGAAAAGATTGTTAACTTGAAAGTTACGTCTTAGAAAAAACTAGTTAAACTAATTTATGAACACATGCTACCAAACCGATTAAATTTTAATTTTTTATATATCTAATTTGCCAGCCCCTTCTGCAGAAATTAAATAGCGGTTTTATATGGTTTCGCTCTTTTTATTTTTTTTAATTTTTTATAAATAACTTAGTGAAATCATAAAATTCTGATACATATATATATCAAAGTCCTAGTTAGTCTGCTTTTCTGCGGCAAGAAATATTGTCTAAGTTCTTGTTTGAAAAATATAGATAAAAAGTGATTATTATTATTATTATTATTATTATTATTATTTATTTATTTATTATTATTTTTTTTTTTCAAACGTCTGTTCTAACTAGAATTTGCTCTTCAAGGCAACATAAATGGGAAGAGAAGGCGTTGAATCAGAAAAAATGCAAGATGCGAGTTCACGACAGCATGCGACTTCAGAGAAGAGTAGGATGCCAGATCAAGACAAAATGCAAGATGCCAGTCCACGACAGGATGCGACTTCAGAGAAGCAGCTCAGGAGGCCATTTCGTAACCTACTAGAAGATTCCGGTAAGTGCTTTATCTGTTTCTGTGCTTTCTTCCAGTAGTCCCTGTTTCAAAGAGCTCATTCTATTTTGATTTTTTAGCCTATTATGATTTTCAAAATTTAGATACTCAAGATTGAAAAATCTAAATGTAGAGATTATTCTTTGTTTAACTTGAAGAGAAGACATCATTGTTGATGGTGGTGGTGGTATGGTGGTAAAAGAGGTCCTACTTTGAGCCTTCGCTTCTAGGTCAGAGGTTTGAATCTTGCATTATACATGTTTGCCTTGTTAGGCAACCATTATTGATGGACTCTGTGACCTGTTCAAGGTCCAGGGACAAGATATTTTATCATCCCATCAGTGGTTGAATAAAAAGTATGGAATATTCTCTTGTCAAGTGAACATATAGATCTTTTTTTTTTTTTTGGTGGTATGTATGCAGACATATAGATCTGACATATATAATATACTAGGTAACTTAATGTGTAGTATAATATTATTTGAAGATATTAGTAAAAATCAATGTTACACGATATTAATCTTATATTATATTATCAGACTATGATCATCGGACATAAGACCTTGTTTAAAAAGTACTCATAAGTCAAAAACATAGCAACCACAAAGGGGGGCTGCCCTAGCTAGATTTAAAAAGCCGCATATTTGGCTAGAAACAACCACCCAATACATGTACGCCTGGGCAACAGCTAGCATTCCTAGGTAGAAAAACCGGACAATCTGACTAAAACGGGCAGGGTGCCTGATGTAACGGAAGGAAAAGTCAGTAACATGTAGCAATGAAATACCATAGTAAATCTTAATTAACTTGTCAAGTCATTTATTGATAAAAATAATCGCCATCACAGTAATGCATACATGCTTATAAGATTAAGCAAGAACAAAAAACGAAGCCAAAAAATAGCCAAATTACAATATTGAATATTAAATATATCAAATTTTATCATAAACAAAATTTTAAACAGAAAGTTAAAAGTAAGATTAGTTGATTCAATATTGAACAAAGATCTACTAACAATATTAGTGTCTGAGTGTTGCTAATGCAGCAAAAATGTATATTAGAAAGATAAAAAATATTTAAACCAAAAAGATAGATCAATTAAACTATTGATTCACACAAAATGCCTGTAAAACAATTTAAAATCTGTTTATTCACAGAGAATATTGGAAATTGACATCAAATTTTGTTGATTCACTAAGAATACTGAAAATTGGGGAAACAAATAAAGGAGAGTAAACACTTAAATTTCATTCAACATCAACTGGTTTTCACTATAAGAGGGCGTCTTTATTTATAAGATAAAAAACATAAATGGAAAACAAACCAAAATGGCCTAAACATAGTTAAATAATAATAACATTAATCTATCCAAAAAAGGAAAAATTTGAAAGGGAAACGAAAATTGGAACTATCAGACCCAAGAATTAAGGAAACATAAACGGAATTGTAATCCAAAATTCTTTAGTCAACTAATTAAAAAAATGGAAAAAATAAACGATGGCTTTTGGCCAAAAATGTTGTACGTCATGGCAAAGCAGTAAGTCTTGTTCGTTGGCCTGTTTTCCACCTAGAAAATTGAACCCAAATCCGTCAATGTCAACAAACCTTACGAAAACTAACAAATTGCGTTATTTAATCTTGGGTGGTCCCAACGTGCCATAAAGGCCAAATTTTGTTGCACCTTATCAGTTATCGATAAAGGTATATTAAAACAACAAATTAGCAGAAAAATGGGGGGAAAAAGGTTTTGAGGGTCTATTGATGGAATTTGGCTAAAAAGGGCCTAGGTCATGATATAGCAACGAGTCATAGGCTGTACACACTTGGGAAATACCTTTTCCCAAAATTTGAAATTGTCGATGAACCTCTGAAAATCATAAGATTGTCTTGTTTGGGCCTTGGCATTGTTGCAACACAATATTATGGACAAAACCTTTTGTTAATTACTAAATAAATCGTTAGTAGTACTTAAATTAATTATCTTAAAACCTTTTGCCATCTTGGACATCTTAATTCTAATTACCGAAGTTAAATTCGGGATGTTGCAGATGATGCTGGTGTTGGGTCTAGGTCATGAACTAGGTTGGAAATAGTATAATGTCAAGACAGCACATGTGTCAGGTCTAGATAAAGATCCGGGCCATGTGCGAGGTCGAGAGTGGGGTTGGATTAGGTTCGAGCCTTGGACCCTAATTGTGATTACGGTTGGATCGGGAGATTGAGTTTGAGGCAAGGGCTAGGGATTGGGTTAAGGTTTGGGGATAGGGTCTGAGTCAAGGCCTAGTTTGGATTGATGTCGATTTTGGGTTCAGATTAAGCCTAACTTTTATCTTTTTTAATATCCAGTACTTACACAATCCAATACGATGATAAAAAACCATGATATAATGTAATGATCGTAATACGATGCAAACCTAAGCACCGGAATGTAAACATGGGTGGGCTAAAAGTTGCATTGTATACAACTTAATAATTATAATAAAACTTGCAAATTTGTTAAGTTACACTTCCATGTATCTGCTATAATAAAAATCTTAGTGTGAGTCAAACTAAAACCTTATTTTTTTCCTTATCTAATCAAGTGAATCCTATATACCTAGTAAAAAGTTTGCTAATATCACTATGTCATTGGTAGTTACATAAAATGATTGTTTTTACCCACGGATTAGTCTTGCCAGACCAAACCTTAATGACATATCTTAGTGACTAGATTAATTTCATTTGTTAAAAAGAATATTACTTGGTTTTAATCATACTAATCGTGGTATGAAATTCTTGAAACCATACCTTTCAAAACCCTAGTCCTGGATGCTTTAGAAGGTAAGTTAAAATCATAATTACTGAAAATACATAGATACACATGATTTTCCAAGTATGTGGAAAGTTTGGACCTCTCATAATTACACTATGAGTAACTTCATAAAACTAATTATAAGAAGAATTTTTTCAGACAATTTTTCTAAGGACAACAAAACAAAGATATAGTAAAAGAATCTGTCCTGAGGTACTTGACCAACTGGATTTCCTAGAACCACATTCCAAATTTCGTTAGTCTTACGATGAACATTTATAAATATACATGTGTGTGTATATATATATATATCTAATTCTATGCAGAAGAGGCAAGACGACAATACCTACTTGTAGCGGTTCCCCTGTACAGAGCTGCACTGAGGAATGATTGGGTAGCTGCTGAAATCATCATAAGGAAAGACAGAGAAATCTTATGCACCGCAATCACCAGAGCAGAGGAGACTGTTCTTCACATAGCCGTTGGAGCGAAACACCTTCAGTTCGTGAAGAATTTGCTTAATTTGATGGACGAAGATGAGGTCGCATTGCAAGATTGCAATGGAAACACTGCCTTTTCTTTAGCTGTTGCATCTGGAAGTTTAGAAGTTGCCATGATTTTGATGCAGAAAAATGCCCAGTTGCCACTATTTCGGGGCGGGCAAGGACAGACACCACTCTACCTAGCGGCTTTGTTTGGATATGCTGAAATAGCTTGGTTTTTATATCCTTTTACTAAGGCGACACTCGATCAGAAAGAATGGATATGGATATTTTTCACTTGCATCCATTCTGATTTGTATGGTGAGCATTACTCTAGTTGTAGAGATTCTATAATTCGTATACGTACTACCATAGAGGCATGGTTCTGTGTTATGCATATTTAGTAACCATTACAATTTTATAATAGCACAATGTATGGAGATGTTTTGGTAAACGACAAATGCCTAATTCACACACGTAAACCAGGAAAAAAGATTGCACAGTGTCTCCTCTCACCATTTATATATATAGCTACGATTTACTTCAAATTTATATGGGACTGCATATACAGGTCTAGGCTTGAAAATGTTTGAAGATGATAGTGCGCTGGCCATGGCTCGTGATGTAAATGGTAATACGGCATTGCATATTTTGGCTCGAAAGCCATTAGCATTTTTACAACAAAGTTCAGGTTTATGGACGCGCTGCACCGTTACAAGTATGTTTCTTTCAACCGTTTCCTGATGTTTATTAAGTTATTTGTTTTAATTTTTCAAAGTAAGGTATTAGCAAAGAAAATTAGCAGATTCAAATCCTTGAAAATGATTTGGATTCATATATTTACCAAGATAGCATAAGCTACAGTGTAAGAAATCGATGTTTTAAAAAATTGCACTACATAAATAAATTGACTACATTTGTGTAGTTCTTTTGTCACAGGAGGTGTCTTGTATTTTTCTTAGAAAACTTATACTTGGATTGAATCATTTTTTATGGTAGGAGTTTTTATTTAGTACTGATTTAACTCTGTCATCCCAGGTTTGATAACCTCACGTGAGACAAATTTTGTAGAAAGCGTCGCCCTTAAACTTACGAGAGGCCTATGGAAAGAGATTTTAATGCAATTACCTGATTTCAATGTAAAACAACTTATTGACAACCCGACAAGAGTTTTATTTGAGGCGGCAGAAGTAGGGAACTTTCCGTTTTTGGTGGAGCTTATTCACTCTTACCCTGATTTGGTATGGAAAGTGGATGACAAAAACCGAACTATATTCCATGTTGCTGTTTTGAATCGTCATGCTGACATCTTCAATTTAATACATGAGATTGGCTATGCCAAACACGTCATAGTAACCTTTAAAGACAATGAGGATAACAATATGTTACACCTTGCTGCGACATTACCACCTCAACATAGACAAAATGCTGAGCTTGGAGGAACATTGAATTTACACCATGAGTTAGTATGGTTTGAGGTAAGCACTTTTAGTTATATTGAATTCCATAGTCATCTGAAGAGATAATGATGAGATTAACACTTATTTTGCAGGCTGTTAAGAAGATCATGCAACCATCTTATGCGGAACTGAAAAATTCAAATGGCTTTACCCCTCAAGATGTATTCACTATAACACATGCTAGTTTGTTTAAAGATGGAGAGCGTTGGATGAAAGATACAGCTAAATTTGGTATGCTGGTTTCCGTACTCATTACCATTGGAGTTTTTCTTGCATTCTTCCATTCGGTTAATGGTGAAGAAAAAATTCTGGTTTCGTCTCATGTTCTCAACGTATCCGTATTAGTAACACTAGCTTCCTCTTCAATCTCAACCATAATGTTCCTGTCCATTCTCACATCAAATTTTGAAAAAATGAATTTCCTTTATGTGCTGCCCTTCAAGTTGATTACTGGGCTTGTTACACTTTTCATTGCCATGTCAACCATGATGGTAGCATTCAACGGAAGATTATTCATTTCTCTTCCTCATGGATTAAAGTGGGCTGCTACTCTAACCTTCACAGGTACATTTATTCCAGTTGCTTTATTTGTTCTTGTACAACACTACCAACTTCTATCGAATATGTGGGACTCTACATTTGTCTCTAAGCTTTTGTCAGGGAAAGGTAAATATCATGCGTTTCATAGGAAAACCAATGCCAGCTTGTACACGGAATCGCATGATACTTGTGATGGGAGTTCTTTTCATGTACTATAGTTTTTTATTGTAGGATCTATGGTTCAATCAACTATCTCTTCATGTAATGGTTCTTTTATTTTGTATTTTACAAACATGCTAAAATGACTTCTTGTTCCTTAATTTCATTGGTTTTTTTTTTTTAATTTTTTTTATTTTTTAAATGTAAAGTTGTTTGACAATGCTCCTTTGTTCCATCCCATGCCGGTTGTTTATTATTCCATCTCATGTTTGGCCTAGCATTTACTGAAAAACTTATTTTTGTTCATATGAGTTTTCTTGATACCCAAAGCCAATCCTGGCTGCTCGAATACCCTTTTTTTTTTTTTTTGATTGAATTTGAACCCCAAATCTTAATCTGTGAAATGCCTAACCGAATCCTCTCAAATACTGTGAATCAGTCATCTCACGTGTTTGTTATGAAGTTTGGTTCACTTCGTTGTTTGCCTATTGGAGAATGTAATGCTAATTTTCTTTTAAATTTGGATCTTTTTGGCTTTTTGCACACTATTCCTTTGCGAATACTCGTTCTAAGATCAATTTGGTATTATATGAGCTAGGCTTGCAATTGCAGTTAGATTGTGTTGGTTACGTCTTGTTCTATAGTTGAAGTGAAGACTTTTTTCTAAAATGATTTTTATATAATTATTTTTTATTTTGGTTTTAATCGATTGTAATTTTCCTTCTTATTGTCATTTGTAATTGGTTGTTCTATACCTTCTTATTTTTCTTTTAAATTTCGATCTTTTTGGCTTTTTGCACTATATTCCATTCCGAATGCTTGTTCTGAGATCAATTTGGTATTTTATCATCTAAGTTTGCAGCAGTTAAATTGTGTTGGATATGTCTGTCTAGCTGAAATGAAGATGTTTTTTTGATGATTGTTCTGTAATTATTTTTTATTTTGGTTTCATTCGATTGTAATTTGCCTTCTTATATCATTCGTAAAAGGGTACGATGTTTTTGCTTCTATTTTTTCTTTTAATTTTTTTTGCCTCTATTTCCTCTGCTTGGTCCTCTATTCTTCGTCTCTGTTTTTTTAGTTCTTCGAGTTTTCATGATTTAATGATTTGTGTACCGTTAATCATCATTTGTGGAATTTAAAGATTTTGGGTCTTAGGGGATTTAGGGCTTTTGCCGTGTCCTAAAATTTTGTCGTCTTAATGTTTGTGCAAAAGTATTCGTACCTGAAAATTTTGTTTCCAAAGCCAAATCAATGATGAGTTTTTGGGTTTTCATGGATGTCACAAATATATATATATTTTTAAATTTAATTAAAAGTCACAGTAGTCTTGGTTTCTTCTTCTTAGTAGTTTATTATTTATTTATTCATTTATTTATTTTTATGAGTTTTTTTTCATGGATGTCACGAAAGTTTTTGTTTTTGGATTTACATATCATGGTATGATTTTTTTTTTGTTTTGGGGGGGGGGGGGGGGGGGGAGACAATCTTTTTTGAGCTTGTCTTTTTTTTTTTTTTTGCTCTTTTTTGTGGGGGGGGGGGGGGGGGGGAGACAATCTTTTTTGAGCTTGTCTTTTTTTTTTTTTTTGCTCTTTTTTGTTTGGGGTGCTTCTATTTTTTATTTTTTATTTTTTAATTTTTCCTTAGGTTTGTTTTTCCTGTTTATTTTCCCATTCATAGGTTAACATAGGCTACTTGCATCTTCTTGCATGACATGGATAATGATTATAAGAAACCAACCCCGTATTAGCCTCATCTTCTTTGAGATTTACCTTTAATTTATGTTTCTTAAAGTTATAAAAGTACGAGACATTTTTCATTTTCTATTCTTGATTTATACCTTCCGAACATTTTGGAAACAATTTTTTCTTTGTTCTTTCCTTTGATGCTGGCCGACAGTGCAAATTAACATAGAATACTTCTGGAAGTTGTTCGAGTACTTTACTGATCTTAAACTTATCATAACTACTGCTTACATATCTTCTTATGGTATTGGTTCTAAGATAGAAAGAATAAGATTTAGTATAAGCATTTACTTCATTTTTCGGATGTACATCTTTTGGCTATGTGATTTATTTTTTTTCTTTTTAGGAACCAGTTTTTAATGTTAATGGTCAAGATAAAAACCAGCTTAATTTTTATTTTGTGCAGTTTGTGCTCTATCATATATACTGCGTTAGAAACATAGATTTATGCTATTTGATCAATCTTTATCCGATTTATGCTTGCAATATCTTTGGAGTAATGAAAGTGACTGGGTTAACAACCAAACTGCAATAATTCTGTAAATTTTACCCGACTACGTAGGTCATTATTATGCATATTTAAATTAAATCTTACTTTTAAATACTTAAACTTATTGAAAATTTTAGATAAATTATTATTTTTTTTCACAACATAAATAGATTAATTGATATAGATAAACTTTAACATGCATATATATTACTTGTTTAACAAATTATAAAGTCATATATAACCCTTACATTTAACTATAGTCTTGAAACATCACATACGTAGCATAATATAAATTATTTAAATATATATGTATATATTAATAGTTCAAACGTGTTTGCGGAAAAAAGGTCGGCATAGTGGTATCCACTAATAAAAATTATGGATTTGACGACGGTTATTAACCGTCGTCTAAAGTTTACACGACGGTTATACAACCATCGTATAATCCGTCATCGTGGAATGTTTTAAGATACCACAACGGTTTTTTAACCGTCGTGGTATTTCAATATTTCCCGACAGTTCACACTGTCGTCAAGTAGAGAAAAAAGGGAGCAAATTTGACTAAAGTGAGAACTTTACACAACACGATGGTTTTTAATAGAAATCGTCGTGTAAAGTTCAACATGAATTAAAAAAATAATTTAGCATTTTTTGGTGATTTCCCACAGGTGGGTTAACCCGTATGTTATCTAATACATGGTCCAGGATATGATTGATAAAATATTAGCTATATTATATCAAAGTAAAAAAACCATCCATTAGATTATCAGTTTACATATCATAATTAATGAATTGCATTACAAATTTAGTTCATTTTCCCCTAATCAAATCCATATCATCCTAAGTATAAAATTCTTTTCTTTCAAGTGCGTTAATTGCATTCAACACTACGTTCCTCATAAAACCTAAAACAAAGTAACCACATTCAACACTTCCCTCTTGGTGAGGATAAGGATGATCCGAGATTTTTGTTTTATACTCTCGTCTCCTTTTAATCCCTTCTCTGGTTCTAAGCTTCCAATCCATTAGGGTCCTAGTAAGTTTGCAAAATTCAAAATAATTAAGATGCATATCATTAAGATTAAATCAAACAAAATTCCATTTTGACATTTCATCGAGCATGTGGTGAGCAAAAAAAAAAAAAAAAAAACACATAGAATATTGTGTTTGTAGATCTTAAAATGCTAAAAAATTAAACAAAGGATTCGTCTACAAAGAGCAACAATAGAAAAAATTGAACAACAATAAATATATAAATTACACTCCAAGCAAGTTATAAAAGAATTGTTTATTCGTATTTTTGTTGGAAAACAAGAAATTGAGCTATATGGAAGTCACCTTGCCTTTCTTTGATGCAAAATAGTCACGGCCTTGATGGGAAGACAAGGTGGCAGTGGAGGTGGCAACGGCAGTGACGGAAAAAGGAGAGAGAGGGGAGGACGGCGTTGAAGGTGATGGGAGAATGAGGGGGAGAGGATGGTGGCGTTGCGAGCAAATGAGGAAGAGGGGAGGGTGGCGGCGACATCACCAGGAGAATAAGAGAAAGGCTAAGGCGGCAGTGGGGAGGGTAGTGGCGATGTCGGCGGGCGGGCGAAGGAGATAATGGGTAGGAGAAATCTTTGAGTGGCCGAGAGGAAGAAAGATGAAATTAATGAGAAAGGATGAGGAAAGTGGATTTAAATTAAGAGTTTACGAGTGAATTTCAAAGCACAAAATTTCAAATTTTTAGAGTGATTTTCGGAAGATTACATGACGGTTACCCTAAACCGTCATGTAACCTCAGTTACACGACGGTTACCCTAAACCGTCGTGTAATCTTCTGAAAATCACTCTAAAATTTTGAAATTTTATGCTTTGAAATTCGTGCGTCTGCGATTACACGAAGGTTTCCAAAAACCATCATGTAATCTCAAGATTACACGACGGTTTCCCTAAACCGTTGTGTAATCTCGGGTTAGAATGATTTCAAATTTCAAATTTCAAAGCACAAAATTTCAAAATTTTAGAGTGAGTTTCGAAAGATTATACTACGGTTACCCTAAACTATCGTGTAATCTCGGGTTTACATGACGGTTACCCTAAATCGTTGTGTAATCTCGGAGATTACACAACGGTTACTCTAAACCATCGTGTAATTTCGGGTTTCCCCGATGGTTTTCCTAAACCGTTATGTAATCTCGGGTTATAATTATTTCATATTTCAAATTTCAAATTTCAAATTTCAAATTTCAAAGCATAAAATTTTAAATTTTTAGAGTGATTTTCGGAAGATTACACGGATATTACACGACGGTTATCCAAAACCGTCGTGTAATCTCGAAGGTTACACGATGGTTTCCCTAAGCCGTCGTGTAATCTCGGAGATTACGCGACAGTTTCCCTAAACAGTCGTGTAATCCCGGGATTACACGACGTTTTTCCTAAACCGTCGTGTAATCTCGGGTTTTCCTAAACCATCGTGTGATCTCGGATTTACATGACGGTTTAGGAAACCGTCGTGTAATCTCCATCGTCTAAGCTAAATTTTGTAGTAGTGATCCTACATTGCCCTTCACTTGCCGTATCGTTCACATAGCCCACTAAATTAAGTTGCAAGCTTCTTACTTTTGATATGAAATATACTAATGAGCTTAAGTTTAGCAAGTACAAATTCAATCTCACAAAAACATAACAAGTATCGTATAACTTATGCATGAACCATTTATGATTCATCATGGGTTTGTTAATGCATGATCGGATTATGTTAATAATGGGTCCCTTATCTTCCATTATAGACTTATTATCTTGCTTAATATGTAGGTCCTTTGTGTACATGCTGGATGTGAGCAATCTACAGAAAGTTAGGGTTTGCAGGGTCCCTAATAATTATGGGAATCTTAAAACATACTTAATACTCGACAATCTATGGAAGGTTGACACGATACTCTACTTGTCTTGAGTTTGCCTTAGTCTTATAATTTAATTCTTGTTGAGTATACTTAAAATCATACTTCTACATGAAATCTTTTACAGAGACTAGTTCTAAGATTAAGATTCTTACTTGTGATCTTATTAGTCATAATGCATATGATACATAGATATGGCATGATATAAAGATCAATGGCATAAAATAACTCGTGGCGTGTTCATAAAATCTAACATTATTATAGAACATGACAATGTTGTAAACTATGGCCTAATAGTAAAGTATGACATAATTAAAATCATGATATTATTGTGAACATGTTATCATCTTAAAACATAGCATAATCAAAAAGTGTATCGTAGTCCTAAAGCATGGCATATACATAATCTTGATATATATATATATATAATCATGGCATATAAGTAAACATAATATATCATGTAAATTATGACATACATGTAAACATGTTATAGTTTAAATTAATATTTATTATTATTCATATTGTACTTAACTTGCTTACACCTCATCAGGTTAACATTTTATTTACATTCTTTAATTAAAGGAATTCTAAGTTTATATCCATTAAATAACTAGAACTTAATCTTCTTATGTAGGCTTTCATTTAAAAATTAAATAAACGTCTGTTAATTAAAATTCTCTCTTATTTGCCTTCGTGATCCCATTTAATAGTAATTTGATTTTCAAGTTGTATATTTTTAAATCACACAATAGTCTTAAAATCACCTTAGGCCTTGCTGGGTAGAATTAGGCCCAAAATGTTCAACTCCGTTTTTTATGGTCTTTTTCAAGAACTTATTAGAGGCCCAATAGGTCCAAAACATGATTTTTTTTGAACTTTCGAAATATTTTCAAATCCTCGTTTGATTTTAGTGAAAACTTAAACTATTTCAGTTACTAATTTTGAAAACAACTAGTTTGCTATTATTTAACAAGCAAATGTTAGAAAACCTTTGCTGTTACCGACCAAATAATTGAGTTTGAAAACAGCGTTTGAACATTTCTTTTAACCATCAGGACATTGGATCCCATATATATATATATATATATATATATATATATATATTTTAAGTTTTTAAACCATTAAAACCTTCTTGGACGACAGTTTTATTTGAAAAATTGTAACTTAAAATCCATTGGGAATTTGACAAAACCTTCGACACGGAAAACGTTCGTTTTTTGAAAAAACTTTTATGTTTTTCTTTGAGGCTGGTTAGTAAGGGGTCCGTTTACTACAAAAACCGTGGCCCAGTGAGTGAAAAGCTGTTTCAGCAGTTTTCGGAAAAATGCCTGAAACATCATTTTGGAGTCAGACTTGTACAACGATGTCTTCTACCAAAATATTCTTAACATCCATATCTAACTTTTAATTTTTTGACGATCACAAAGTCCGGAGCTACCTCTTAAGGGTTCAAAATGCAGCTTGAAGTCGACAGAAAAGCTGTCCAGTTTTTTTTTTTTCGCCTCTAAAAAAAACTGCTTGTATTGTTTCGTGTATAAAACAGTTTTTCTCCCACTATTTTGTACAGATTTCTAACACAATTTTAGAGCTTGAAAACTTGTCTAATACACCACATTATCTAGTGATTAAGTTAATCTTATTTTCTTGGCGATATAATATACTAAAAGTCCTTATAAACTTAACTTTTTATGAACAAAATCATGACTTTGGATCATTGATTTTGTTTACGTCCTATACGTGTTAGAAAACTTATTTCATTCCACTTCTAGACTATTAATATCTTCAGTAGTCTAATCACATACATACATAATCAATAACATAAAACTAAAATTATTTTCAATAACCATAACCAATAACAAATCACATAATAGCAACCCATAAATCCATCAATCATGAGTTAGAGTTTTTACCTTAGTGTGGAGACTTGATTAACCTCTAAAATCACTAACAAAGAGCTACAACACAAAAACAATATTTTCTCTGAACACTTGGCTAAAAACCTGTGGGTAAAAAGAGGAAAATCACAAAGAAAAGTTGAGATTTCTACCTCAAAGGAATGTTCTTGATCCAAGCTTAAGCCGTCTTGGAAGTTAACTTTTGTGAAAGATTTGAAAGGATTTTCTCACTTAGGTAGGTGGTTGGATGGTGAGAAAGTGAGAGAAAATGAGGAAAAGCTGGAGAGAGATTTTTCTTGTGGTTAAAAATACTAAAGGTTGAATTTTGTGCTAAATGAGGTCTATTTATAGACCAAAGCTAATGGTGTTTGATTAGTCCACTAATCAAGGTCTTCATATTTCTAGAAGACTAAATCAATCTTAAAATAACTTGAACATAATTCAAATCATAGTCAAAGATGGTGTCAAAGTCAAGATACATAAATTAGATTGTCACTATTCATGATAGGTTGTCTTATAAAAACTTCCTCTACAAGTTCTTACACTGACAAAGTTGATAAGTATAACTTTTGACTGCTATAAAACTTGTCCTCCGAGTTTTGATACTAAAAAAAGTTAATGAGTATAAAATTTATCTGTTATAAAGCTTAACCTTCTAGTCTTAATATTGTTAAAGGTAGTCTGTTAAATTTTTATACGAAAAAAATGTAAACAGTATAATTCTCCATCAATCTAGAAACTTGACCATCAAGTTTCAGTGCCATATTTTAGAATATTGTATTTTCCTTATCTGTTCTAAACTTAGATTGCTAATTCCCAAGAGTTACTCTATTCAAGTTGATGGGTTGCTATGATTTGATATCATATCATGACATATATCAATTAGTCACTTTTCCTTTTTCTTTTTGAATAAAAGTTATGTGACAGAAAAATTATTTGTCACATCATGAGGCATATTAGGTTACATGAGTTTTCATACCATGTTTTTTAGGCCCCATTTAATGATGTTCTCCTAAGTTCTCAAGTAAATATTCTAATTTTTGTGTGTTGAAGGCAATTAGAGGCATCTAAATTAGTACTTAGGTTTACTGTTTGACACTTTGGAGTTAAATTTTGATAGCGGGGAATTAAAATACTTCCTATTGGGTACTTGTTTTGGTTTAAGAATTTACATTACTTCATTTTACTCCTTACAGATTATAACATGTTGAAGGAGAGCCATTGGAGGGTGAACCACTTTTGTGTTTTCATTATGAAGTATTATATTTTTTTAACATGTGAAATTATTATCTGAACATATATTAATAATCTTTATAGTGCATTATTTGTTATTATTATTATTATTATTATTATTATTTCTGAAGTAGCTTCACAGTGCATTCTTATTAAAAAAAAAAAAGAACCGAATTAATGTTGCAAAAGGCTAAATACAAACTAACTCAGGGTGTTTCTCCTATATTCTGACATGAGGTTATAAAGATGACCAAGTAAAGACACATTAAAATCTTGTTGGAACGTACACACACAACAATCTAAAAAAAATAAATTAAGTAAAAAAAAATTGGTAGTCATTTAGCACTCTTTTAACACAACTGTTATTAACTCTGTGCATTGTACTTGAAATCCTTTTTTGTACTTCTTTGAAACTCTGGAAATTTGAATCAAATTGAAGATTGTATATCTTATTTATTTATGAGTTGAAAATTAACTGGTTTTAGGTGTTGTATCCAACAATAGGCTTGATTTTGAATTCATGGTTTGTTAGAGCAACTTAGTGCTTTTGCTTTTGACCTCTCCTGTTACTTTTTATTGGCTTGGCTAATAACTTTTAAGTAAGAATTGAAAAATCAAAAAGGATAATTGCATTCTTAAGATAAATTTTCATGCATTTAGTGGTTGGAGGTTATTCTATGTCTAAGACATCTTAGCATAATAATATAAAGCTCTGCTTGCTTGTAACAAGTTTGTACTAGTTGATGATTCATAGCTCCTGTTATCCTTTTCATGTTTGCATGTATGCACGCTCGTCCTAATCTTTATGATTTTGGATTGGTAATTATTTATATGGCTATCTTTGTTTGTATGAGCTTTCAACTGTAACGGCCCACTTACGTAGGCTATTATATTACTGCTTGAACTAAATCTTTACTTATAATTATTATAAATACTTAGGCTTAGGTACTAAATATCTTATAATAAATTTTTTTTTTATAATTTATCATAAAACATTTATCACATACTTATCATGTCACGTCCCGACCTACGTAGGGCAGTGACACCATACTTACTTAACTTAATTCTTAATTCAAATACCTTAAACTTACTGAAAATTCCAAAGTAAAATATATATTTTTAAAACTTTATTTTTAAACTTAACTTAAAACTCGACTTAGTCTCATACATACTTATATGTACTCACTCGAGTACCGAGCTTTCACATCTCATTTGAAAGCTATTATATTCAAACCGTGGACCAAACCTGACCTAGTGCGGATTGGTACGACACGAGGCAACTTGTTGCCATCATACTTGAAACTTTTCCTTATCCATACCATTACTTCATTATAACGTAACATAAACACATTTTTACATTACAAATATATTTTACAAAACATATTTCTAAAATCCGTGACGGTGTCCATCCCATATTTCACAGTTACAGTGCTAGCCCTCCGCAGTCTTGCATCAAGAATTGCCAGTAAGTTGCTTACCTATAGCATGAACATAAGTAATGAGCTTATGCCCAGTAAGTACAATATTTAATCCGCAAAACAGTTTACGTGCAAGAATGCATGAATTGATTATGCTTTCTTATGAATCAATTATGCTTTTCATATATTAACTTGGTTCTGTTCCCTTACATATCATACATGCACGTACCATAGTACATAGCCATGGAGTAGTTGGAGGCGGCCAGTCCAATCCAACTCAAACCATGAAACAAACCGTTTAACATGGAGTGATTGGGGCAGCCAATCTAATTCAACTCAAACCATAGACTAAACCGTTTAAACCCACACTCGTGGCAAGTCGGTACGACACAATAACATTATCTTGTCTTATCTTATTCTTACCCCATGATTTGATATTCGTGAACATGTTTCGTGATGTCACGATAACAAAACATAATACACCATAACATAAAATGTCATAACATAAAATATCATAATATCATAACATAAATCATCATAATATCATAACATAAGACATCGTAACATCATAACATAAAACATCATAACATCATAACATAAATCATCATAACATAAAACATCATAACCTAAGTAAATCATGTAAATCAATACATGATTTCTTGAAAACATGCCATGCAACAAAAACGTTTTGTCCATGTTGTAGGTGGAGTTGTACTTACCTGTTACATTACTCCTGAGTTTGTTGCTCCTATCAATCGCAATAACAGGTTAACTTCCTGTTTCCAAAAAAAGACGTAAGGTAAGGATCGTCCTCTCTTATCATGAATCGTAATCATTAAATGTTGGTATCCTGACCAATATTCATGAGTAACCCCAGTTATATGTCCCCCATATCTTCTTATAATAACTTATTCGGTTACTTATCGTAACCCCAGGGCTCATGGCCCAACCAAACTTAAACAGTATCTTGTTAGGTTACTTTAGGTAATCTTGGGTACCAGGCCCACCTTGGGGCTAAGCCCAATTACTTTTAATTCATATCCCACTAGGTTACTATGGGTAACCCTGGGTTTTAGGCCCAACTAATTTTAAAGTATTAACCCATTAGGTTACTATTGGTAACCATAGGGTAAGGCCCAAGTATTTATTTTTTTCTCTTTTCTTGACAAAACTTTGTCAAGTTCTCTTAAAAATCTTTGAAAATAGTTTCTTAATTTCAGTTATCTGTGCATGTGCAGGAATTTCCTGCTTTTGCACTGTTTTCTGAAAATCCCGTGCAGTAATTTCCTATTTCCTATACAGTTTTTAAGATAAAATTTTATCTCATAAAAGTTGTAGATCTCGAAAATACTACAACTTTCGTGTTTTACTCAAAACCTAGTTCTGCCTTTAACTTGATCATATCCCAGGTTGAAACCGGCTGGCCGTACACAGGGTCTGGGCAGACTAGGGCTCGGGTTTTCATAAAAATGAAAGCCTTTGGAGCTTATTTTTCAAAATCTGTCAGCATTACCTACTAGGATTTTCAATTTTCTATAACTTTGTAGTTTAAACTTTTCCCAAATTCAGCCTCTAAGGGCCTTAAAATCACGTTTCCAGAAAGCTGCCCAGTTTTACTTGAAAACTGGCAGTTTCATTTTAGGTCAAGTTTTTCGTAAAATTACGCGCACACTACCTCAAACAGTCACAACCGTGAGCCTACGACAAACATGCAGTGCTTTCTAATGTAAATTCCCATTGACATACATCCATGCATACACATATAACCCTTGTGGTGTTCTTGCACCAAGCTAGGGTTTGCATATCCATACTTCATTCAAGCTTATACCCTAACTCATTCATCAACATGCATACCTTGTAACTTCTTAGGCACATGGGGACATACAACTAGCATCATAAAAATATACATACAAACCCTAAGATCATGCAACCATATCAACAAAATCATGCATAACATCATAAATAAAAACCACATAATACCTAATCAAGCACAAATCTAAAAATCTAAATGAGGGCATCAGGAAATAAATAGAGCGTATGCTCTTACAATCCAACTTTGTAAATACACATAAATCTGTAACGAAATATGAAATTGGGAAAATAATTCTATATCATTGAGAATTAACAATACACGGTATTATATAGCTGATTACAAAAGAAAAAGGAAACTAAAAAATAGGAAACTAACTTATTCCTAAATCTGGAAAGTAGTCTACTGAATCCCTCAATTTAAGGGATTTCAAACTAATTTTCCCTATTCTATTTATAGCACATCTACACCTCGACACTCCCCCTCAAGCTGAGGAATAGATGTCTTCCATTCCCAGCTTGAATACAAGATCATGGAAACTCAAACTACTCAGCCCCTTTGTTAGAACATCAGCTAATTGACGTTCTGATGGAACATAGGACATACACACTAACCCTTCCTCCAATTTTTCTTTGATGAAATGTCTATCAATTTCAATATGCTTTGTCCTATCATGTTGTATAGGATTATGAGCAATATTGATAGCTGATTTGTTGTCACAATAGAGCTTCATAGGACCTTCCCATTTGATTCTCAAATCATCTAGAATAATCTTCAGCCAGAGAAGTTCGCACAATCCTTGAGCAATAGCCCTGAATTCTGATTCTGCAGATGACCTTGCCACCACATTTTGTTTCTTGCTCCTCCATGTTACTAGATTACCTCCAAGAAAAGTATAATACCCTGTAGTTGATCTTCTATCCACTAGGGAACTTGCATAGTCAGCGTCGGTGTAAGCTTCTAAAGCAAGAGTATCGTTCTTCTTGATCAAAATTCCTTTCCCTGGATTCCCTTTTAAGTAATGCAATACCCTATAAGCAGCTTGAAGATGAGGCTCTCTTGGATCGTGCATGAATTGACTAATTACGCTTATCGAGTATGCTATGTCTGGCCGAGTGTGAGCAAGATATATGAGTCTACCAACCAACCTTTGGTACATTCTTTTATCAACTGCTGGTTCTTCTTTAGCTTCTCCTAACTTATGATTTGGATCCATCGGGGTAGAAACTGGCTTACACCCAATCTTCCCTGTTTCTGCCAATAAATCAATCACATACTTTTGCTGAGATATGAAGATTCCTTATGTAGAATATGCCACCTCAATACCGTGGAAGTACTTTAGTTTCCCCAGTTCCTTTATCTCAAACTCTTTTATCAATCTTTGCTTCAATTCATGCTCCTCTCTCTCATCATTTCCAGTCACTATGATGTCATCTACATAGACTAGAAGAGCAGTCACTTCCCCTGCAGCCGAATGTTTAATGAAGAGAGTGTGGTCACCTAGGCTTTGTTTATACCCAGACTCTTTCATGACTTTTGCAAATCTCCCAAACCATGCTCTAGGAGATTGTTTTAACCCATAAAGAGCCTTTCTCAGCTTGCACACCTTGTTACCTGTGTCCCCCTCAAATCCCAGTGGGATGTTCATGTAGATCTCTTCATCTAAGTCACCATGGAGAAATGCATTCTTAACATCGTACTATAGGAGTTGCCAATTGAAGTGGGCAGCCAATGATAACAACAGTCTCACAGTATTCATTTTTGCAACTGGAGCAAAAGTCTCCTGATAATCAACCCCATAAGTCTGAGTGTACCCTTTAGCCACCAATCTTGCTTTATATCTCTCAAGGGATCCATCTGCCTTGTACTTCAGTGTGAAAATCCACTTACAATCAACAATGTTCTTCTCTTTCGGTTTATCCATAATCTCCCATGTTTTATTCTTGTCTAATGCACTCATCTCTTCTCTCATGGCATCCCTCCATTCTTTTTTTGATAATGCCTCAGAAACAGTGTTAGGGATAGCAATGGTGTTTAGACTCACAATAAACTTTTTGTGGGTTGGTGACAGGCGCTTAAGAGAGACATAGTGAGGTAGTGGATAGAGTGGTTGTTTAGTGCATTCTCTAGTACCTTTTCTAATAGCAATGGGAAGATCTAGGTCATCAGCTGAATTAATAGATGTTTCAATAGACTGTGTATATAAAGGTGGATTAGTTCTTACCGTGATCTCATTCCCAGAGTTTGAGTTAGATTCCTGGACCTGTATCAGTTCTAGAACAGCCTTTTCCTTGAATACACCTGAGAGAACCTTGGAAAATTATGACTGACACTGGTTGGGACAGAAGATGACACGGGTTCAGTGGTAGAATTGGGTGACTCAGATGTGACTAGCTCAGAAGACTCAGATTCAACAATATGGGCTGGAACATGAGGAAGGTCAAGGGTGTTAAGTGGTTCAAAGGACTGACAAGTACTATCTTCCATCATCGAAATCTCCCCCTGAAGAGAGGACTTGGAGAAGAAGGGAATATTTTCTATGAAAGTGACATCGGCAGAGATGTAAAATTTTTTGGATGAAGGGTTGTAACACTTGTATCCTTTTTGAGTGGATGAGTAACCAAGGAAGACACATTTAATGGCTCGGGGGTCTAGCTTGCCTCTATGTTGGTTGTGGACATGAACAAAGGCAGTGCACCCAAATACCCTAGGTGTGAGGCCATTTGAGGTTCTGAAGTGAGGGTAGAAACTATTAAGAATCTCTATGGGACTTTTGTTGTCTAACACACGTGAGGGAAGTCTATTTATCATGAATGTGGCAGTAAGAACAGCCTCTCCCCAATAGGACTTAGGAACACTCCCTTGAAAAAGTAAAGCTTGGGTGGTGTTGAGTAAATGCCCATTTTTCCTTTCAGCGACCCCATTTTGTTGAGGTGTGTTAATGCATGAAGAATCATGGATAATGCCCTGTGATTGGAAGTAGGGTGACAAAATTTGGTTGAAGTAGTCTCTAGCATTGTCTGTCCTAAAGCTTTTTATTTTCACCCCAAATTGATTTTGAACCATTGAGTGGAAATTGGGTATAGCAGTGCTAACGTCAGATTTTTGTTTAAGAAGGAAGAGCCATGTAACCCGAGTGCAATCATCAATTAAGGATACAAACCAATGAGCCCCAGAAACATTATGTATAGTAGAAGGACCCCATATGTCACTATTGTAATAACCAACTTGTTTGTAAACTTATGATTTCTTTTGTTAAGAATCAAAGTCTGTTTATGTTATATGTATGATATGTTTCTATGAAAAGTTGTTGAATCTTTAGTTAAAAGATTCAAATAAGTTAGTTATGCAAGTTTAAGACCTTTTTGTTAAAAGAAAAATGTGTAAGTTTATGCTTTAGGATTTTATGTTATTTTACGAAAGGACTGCATTTGGGAGATAAGCCAAACCAGACCTTTAAGGATGACACCTCTGATGACAAGTGTCATTACTATGATTGGTCACCTCACAGGGACCAAAATGCAAATATTTTATGTTTAGGGGTCAATTTGCAAATTTAGAAAAGTTTATGATTTTGAAGCTAAAAAGTCTTTTAAGGAAGGATTTAGTAAAAATTTGATGTTTAAAGGCTTAACAAAAATTGGCCAAGTCATAGGGACTAAAGTGCAAATATTTTGTCTTTAGGGGCCAATGTGCAATTTTGAAAAAAATTGTAAACTTATCAGCAATTATGTAAATTTTTGAACCAGGGACTTTTTAAGTAAAGTTTCTTAGTTCAATTAAGTCAATGACCCATTTTTAGTTTAGTTAGTTTGGTTGGAAATCAAGGATGTCAAGTTAAGATCGTTTTTGAAAACTCTAGCTAAAACCAATCCCATTATGCCATGTGTCACCATGGGAACCGGCCACGTCATGGCTTGATGAGCAAGTAACCTTGTTCTTGAAAAAGGTTATGCAAATTAGAAGATTTTAAGTGTTAATAGAAGTTTACAAATCAAACCCTAAGTTTAGTGTTTTAACACTTTAGTATGGTTGGTTGATTTTATGTTAAGACACATTTAGCAATGTTGTCTCACTTGGTTACACCAAAACCGGCCACATAGGGGAGAAACCCTAGGTGATAGCTTGGCTTAGTCACACCCCTAGCCTTGCACCCTTGGCAAGCCAAGGCTTGCACACCTAGGCACCAAGGGCCGGCCACCCAAGGAGGCAACACACCAAGGCCGGCCATCACCTTGGTTAGACACCTCATGGTCTAGCCTTGGTGAGTAAGCAAACCTAGGCTTGCACCTTTGGCAAGCCAAGGTCTTGCTAAGTTGACACCATGACCGGCCATCACCTTGGTTAGACACCTCATGGTCTAGCCTTGGTGAGTAAGCACACCTAGCTTCACCAATTTGGCAAGCCAAGCCTTGCACACCACACCATGACCGGCCACCCAAGGGAAAGACACACCCTTGGTCTAGCCTTGATGAATCACCACCCTAGGTTGCCTAGCCTAGCTTCCTTGGTAAGCCAAGGCTTGCACACATCACCCTAGGGCCGGCCACACCAAGGATGTGCCACCTCAAAGTGTAGCCTTGATGAGCAAGCAATTCTAGCTTTGCTTGCTTGGCATATTGGATGAAGCATGGCCGGCCAACACATAGGGACCAAGGAGAAAAATAGCTTGGCTTCAAGGACTATCTCCCAATTTACCAAAGATGGAATTCTTGAACTCCTTTAGGGCTTGACACCTTTGCACCTAGGCAAGCTTAGTAAGCTTACTAGCTTTGCTTGTTGGCAAACCAAGGCATGCATGACTTCCACCCAAGGCCGGCCACACCAAGGAGGGGACACCTCATGGTCCCTAGGCCACATGAGTAAGCAACCCTAGCTTGGGTTACTTGGCATGAAAGACACAAGAGTGGCCGGCCACCCTTCAAGAAGACAAGACCAAATTGGTCTCTTGTAGGGACCAAATTGGTCTCTTGTAGGGACCAAAGAACAAACTAGGGTATCTTTAGGGGTTAGTTAGCAATTTTCAAAACTTATGCTTCATCTATAAATAGGTGAAGATGCTGTTGTGTTATTTGGTTAGCCAACACACACACACAACCTTGAGCAGCACAAATTCCTCCCAACCCTGCCATAGAAACCGAGCATAGAAAAGAAAGAAAAGAAAGAAAAGAAAACTAGAAAAGCTTTTCGGTTTAGTGTGAGAGAATTTTCAATTACCTTAGATTAAGGATTCCATCCGTGAAACTTGAGGTAAATATTGTTATCCTCTAGTTCTCCATTTATAAATTAAGAGAATAATTAGTATGATCAAGCAAGAGTTTAATTTTGTAAGATACATGCACTAGGGTTTTTGTATGCTTGATTAAGTCTCTATCCGAGCAGTTTTTCTGAAACAAAATTTAGAGGCCTTTAGAGGCCGAATCTTAAAAAAGTTAAAACTGCAAAGTTGTAGAGGAGGGAAAATCCTAGGGGCCAACGCGGCCAGTTTTTAAAAATAAGGCTTTTAAGACCTTCATTTCTATAAAAACCCGAGACCAAATATTGAGTAGTAAGTTTGGTCGAATAATTTTCTAAGGCAAAAAAAAAAAAAATGAGCATGTTAAAGTCAGATTTGAAGTTTGAGGTTAAAACAAAAGTTGTAGGACACTACAAGATCTACAACTTTAATGAAGAAAACTTTTCCAAATTCGAAACAGATTTGTGAGAAAAGAACTAAACTTTATGAATTGGTTTTGGAACTCGATTTTCAAAATGATTAGAGTTTTTACTAAATTTCAAAAAGGAGTTGAAATTTAGGAATGGTTGTTAGCAATTAGAATCATTATGTTATTATGATAGGATGATACTCATCCTATGATTTTCTTGAAAACAGGGAAACGACCTGTTTGAGTGAAGGATTGTGATTCAAGGCGCAGTAACGGTAAGTACGACTCCGCCTACAGCATAAACAAAAATTGTTTGTTGAATGCTTTCAAGTTTATAATGATATAAGCATGATAAAACGTTATGGCTTGTATGATGTCAAGTTTATAATGTTATGTGTATAAGAAATATTTATGATATGTATGTATATACATTTTTAAGATATGATAATATTAAAGTACGAATGGCATGTATGTATGCAAGAAATGATGAATGTATGGCATGTATGTTTTCAAGTTCATGAGTGTATGTTTATAGTATGTATGTTGATATGATGAGAAATGTGATATTATGACATCATGAAGTATGCTCATTAAAGAATAACGAGTTGGTAAAATATGAAATCCCAGCTTCAGTTAAGAAACTGGTTATGAATATGAAACAATATTTCAAGTATGAAATAAGACAAGAACAAGACTTTTAAAATAAGCAGGAAGCTATATGTCGTATCGACCCGCGTCAGGTCGGGTTTGGTTCATGGTTTGAGTTGGACAGGGCTGGCCGCCCCAACCACTCCATGGCAGCGCGCCACGGTACGTACATTCATGTTAAGTTATGTAAGGGCCCAAAATCTATGCTAACTTATGAAAACAGAAATTGACCATAAATGGTTCATGCATTATGTTATCATGATATGTTTTGTGGATAAATAGTTGTGCTTGCTGAGCGAAAGCTCATGTTTTAAGTTTATGTTGTAGGTAAGCAACCATGCAGTATTTCTTGATACAAGGCGGTGGAGCATGGCAAGGCAAAGCTGTGAAACTGTGGGACGGAATCACTACGTTTCTTTTTGTTAAATTATGCTACGCTAAATATGATGTATTTAAGTACAAAAAAAAAAAAAAACTCATTTCCGCTATAAGTAATTATGTATAAGTATATGTATGGATATAAATGTTTATTATGGACTTTCCAAGTTAAACAATATTTATCAGTTGTATAAAAAAAAAATTTCTGTCTAAATTTTCATATACTATTATGTAAGAATGCATGGTAACGGCCGGCGCTAGGCGGGTCGTCTCACATAGGCCAATGTTAGGATGATAACCTAACCCTATTCATGTATAATTGGGATTAATACCCAAGGTTACCTTATGTAACCAAGTAAGCTATCATGAGTATAGGGGGGGACATATAACTAAGATTATGAATGCGTGTTGGTTAGGTCACCAGCATCTTAAGGTTATAATTATGAAGCCTTATGCTATGTCCTTTGACATAACAGGAGATAGCCTGTTGTTGTGCCTCAGCTTGGAGTCGTACGAAATAGGACACAGCTAACCAAGTAAGTACAACTCCGCCTACAGCATAGGCCCTTTGTTGTTACTTGCCTAATGTGATGGTATGTTATGGCGTGTAATGTTATGGTATGTTATGTCATGTGATATTATGGTATGATATGTTATGGTATGTATGGCATGTCATGGTATGTTATGAATGAGGTTATGTTATGTTACATGTTGTAATATTGTGACATCATGAAGCATGTTCACTAATGTTAAACCACCTGGTAAGAACAAGACAAGTAAGATGTTGTGTCGTACCGACTTGCCACAAAGGCGGGTTTAAATGGTATGGTTCATGGTTTAAGTTGGATTGGATGGCTACCTAAACTACTCCATGTTAAACTTTGTGTTTCATGGTTTGAGTTAAAACGGACTGCCGCCTTCAACCATTCGTTGGCTATGTACCACGGTACGAGCACACATGATAAGTAAAGGAATAGAACTAAGCTAAGTTATGAATCCATATTTGATTCATAAGAGGTCATAATTGGTTCATGCATAATGATATGTGTTGTGCGTCGCGGATGTAACAGTTGTACTTGCTGAGCGAAAGCTCACGTCTTACGTCTATGCTGTAGGTAAGCAACCTGCCAGCAATCTCTGATGCAATACTGTGGAAGGCTGGTGCTGCGGACTGTGAAATGTGGGATGGATACTACCACGGATTTTAAAAAAATATACTCTATAAAATATGTTGTAATGAAAAAGGGTTTTCATATTTTCATGATGTTTTAAGTATGAATGACAAAGTTTATGTATGTATGGCAAGCAAGTTGCCTCTTGTGGTACCAATCCGCATTAAGTCGGGTTTGGTCTACAATTTGATTTCGATGGCCTTCAAGGAGGGTTTGAAAGTTCGGTACTCAAGTAAGTACCTATCAGTAAGTATGAGTTTGAGGATGAAGTTTAAGTTGAAATTTTTAAAATAAAGTTTAAAAGAAAAAAAAAAATTTCTCCCAAATTTTCCGCAAGTTTAAGTTCAGTATGTAAGTAAGGTGACGACCCGGCGTGGGAAGTCGGGGCGTTACACATGGGCTGTATGGTAGTGATTCCAATGCATGTCTTTCATGTGTCTCAATCAGAATTGAAGGTTGTGTGTTGATCAATTATTATTGGGGGCGTTTTGTTTGGGTTGCCAAAGTGGTGTTGTGGTTTTTCAAGTGTTTTAGTGTGTGTTTTATGACTGAAATAAAGTCTGATAATTAACCAGTTAAAGTGGAAGTTAATTAGCTAAGTTTAAGACTAGTTATGTTAGTTTGTACAGCCAATTGTGGCTGTTGGTGTGCTAAAAGGTAATTAGTGTCATTAATGTGTTTCTTAAAGTATGTAACAGCCCTTTTGTGAAGCTGAAAGGTTGTTTTCAGCTTTTGGTTTTCTTTAAGATGTAATTTTCAGATTTGTGAGGACAGCCTTTTGAAGAATCAAAAATTTCAGAGAATACCTCTGTGTTTCTTTCTTTCTCTAATCTCTTGATGGATTCCTTGAGTAACGAGATTAAGACTTATCTTGGTGGATACCAAGTGGCATCAAAACTTATCCATTATTATAATACTTATCTAAATACCCTTATATTCCTGAACACGTCCCTTAAGCCTTAAAACGTCCTTAAACCTTACAATTCTAGAATACCCTTATCAAGTCTCATAGGAACGGTATCATATGGACACTACTGACCTTATATGTGCACATTTTTGTTTTGGTTTACATGTTTTGGAACTTGTATCAACTATGTGGATTCATGTTATGTTTACTACCTGGGTAAAGTTCCAGTTTGAGATGTATTTTTATTGTAAATATCACGTTGACTATTGTTTTACAAGTAATTCTCCATAGTTATATGTAAATTATAAAGGTTTCAAAAGTTGAAATTCGCCCAGTATTTTGTATAATAAGTTCAGAGATTTTCAAGTAAATTAACGCCACCTAATTTAATTATGTATTAGTGGTATGATTAGGCTAGGTGGGAGTTACATCAACTCTACCAAGCTTTGTCCTCATCACATGCATGTTGACAGAGATATGCAGATCCAAAATCGTTCTCACCTCGCCGCTTTCCATTCCATTGTCACTAGATATGTAATGACCCACCTAGCACAGGCCATTACCATTCATACATACATACATACTTAACATGTTTCTCATAATGTATTTACTTACTTAGCGAAAATAGCGGGAAATTTTTTTTGTACGGATTGTACGAACGCGTAATCGAGTATTAACTAGAAATGTTCGAACATTAAATAATATATATAAATTGACAAAACGCGTAGCGGCTATCATTCCCACATTTCACAGCTCACCCTGCCACGCTCCCCCATCTTGCATCAGAGATTGCCCGTAGGTTGCTTACCTACAGCATAAACGTAAGACGTGAGCTTTCGCTCAACAAGTACAACATATACATCCACGACACCAAACAACACAAAACTTAACCTAATACAATATAACATAGCTTATTATAACATATTTATGCTTCATTATGCTTTCTTATTCTTTCATAACATATTTTCATAACTTATCTTAACTTAACTTACTTATGGGCCCCTTAACATAAGTGTTCATACCAGCCGCGCAACTATGGAGTGGTTGGGGCGGCCAGTCCATTTCCAACTCAAACCGTAGTCCAACCAGACCTAACGCGGGTCGGTACGACAAAGGCAAGCTCGCTTGCCATCATACTTGCTTTTCATCATCTCATACTTGATCTTGTTCTTACTTAAGAATTGGTGAACATGCCTTGTAATGTCACTCATACATAAGTCATAATCATATCTTAGACTTTGCATATCACACATCATAACATACATCAAACCATAACGTTGGCCTATCACACATCGTATCCTAGCATCACATATTCCTAACAAACATTATATCACACATCATAACATACATCAAACATACTTGGGTGTATCACAACAAAAGCCTATGTTGTAGGCGGAGTTGTACTTACCTCGTCTGCTATGTCCGATACTGTGCTGTTCCACGTTAGGACACAACAGTAGGCTACCTCATGCTATAATAAACAACAGTGTGGCTAGCAGAGTTGGCGATTTCTCAAGAGGTGGAATGGGAGTGCTGGTGCGGCTGGCCGGCGGCAGTGGAGTCGGGTCGTTTAGGCAGCGCTTCTGGTGTTGCCGCTGAGTGGGCCGGGTTCGATGGAATCGGAGCTGTGCGGGAAGTTGGGAGGTGGTTGGGATTGGCGAATGGCGCTGGTCGGTGCTCTGGTCGCACCTGATATGCCTGGTAGAAGCTAGGCTCGGTGGACTGGCTAGGCACTGGTTCGGGGTTGGCTGCGTGGGCAATGTGCTGGCAGCAAGGGGCTGGGCACGGCCGGTGGCTAGCAGCAAAGGGGCTGGTCGGGGGAGATTTGATTCTGGCTGTGGAGGTGTTGGTCGGCACAGAAGAAGAAAGGGAAGAATGTGGGGTCCTTTAGGGCTGCAGCTATATATATATTTATATATAAAATTTAAATTTTTTAAATTTTTTTTTTGTTTTTTTGCTGCAGCTTTGCTGTAGTAATCCCGCAGCATACTTATACAGATTGCTCCCCCAGTTCTACCCGATTTTACTGCGGGATTGATTTTACTGCAGCTTTACTGTAGCAATCCCGCAGGAAAATCACCAGAATCTGTTGCAAATCCTACACCAAAGAAAGAAAAAGAAAATTAAAACGCAAGAACAGATTGGAACACGAAATAAACTGAAAATCAACAAACATAACAAAACAAAGAAAATTTTGGGTTACCTCCCAAGAGCGCGTGTTTTAAGTCTTCAACCTGAGTACTTCCCTGTTTTAAGCTTCTTTGAGAGTGATGGAGGTCTTAGAACGATCCACAGGACCTCCCCAATAATGCTTGACTCTCTGTCCATTCACTAAGAACTTCCTTCTAGACTTGTCATCTTGCCATTCCACTACTCCATGCGGAAATACAGTAGCAATTGTGAACGGACCTGACCAATGAGACTTTAACTTTCCTGGGAAGAGCTTCAATCTTGAATTGAACAAAAGAACTTGCTGCCCTGGCTCGAAAGTTCTGCTCAAGATCCTCTTGTCATGCCACCGTTTGACCTTCTCCTTATAGAGCTTGGAATTCTCATATGCTTGAAACCAAAACTCATCTAACTCATTAAGTTGCATCAATCTCTTTTCTCCAGCTGCAGTCATGTCCATATTCAATTACTGTTGTAATGACCAACTTGTTTGTAAACTTATGATTTCTTTCGTTAAGAATCAAAGTCTGTTTATGCTATATATATGATATGTTTCTATGAAAAGTTGTTGAATCGTTAGTTAAAAGATTCAAATAAGTTAGTTATGCAAGTTTAAGACCTTTTTGTTAAAAGAAAAAGGTGTAAGTTTATGCTTTATGATTTTATGTTATTTTACGAATGGACTGCATTTGGGAGATAAGCCAAATAAGGCCTTTAAGGATGACACCTCCGATGACAAGTGTCATTACTATGATTGGTCACCTCACAGGGACCAAAATGCAAATATTTTATGTTTAGGGGTCAATTTGCAAATTAAGAAAAGTTTATGATTTTGAAGCTAAAAAGTCTTTTAAGGAAGGATTTAGTAAAAATTTGATGTTTAAAGGCTTAACAGAAATTGGCCAAGTCATAGGGACTAAAGTGCAAATATTTTGCCTTTAGGGGCCAATGTGCAATTTTGAAGAAAATTGTAAACTTATCAGCAATTATGTAAATTTTGAACCAGGGACTTTTTAAGTAAAGTTTCTAAGTTCAATTAAGTCAATGACCCATTTTTAGTTTAGTTAGTTTGGTTGGAAATCAAGGATGACAAGTTAAGATCGTTTTTGAAAACTCTAGCTAGAACCAACCCCATTATGCCATGTGTCACCATAGGAACCGGCCACATCATGGCTTGTTGAGCAAGGAATCATGTTCTTGAAAAAGATTATGCAAGTTAGAAGATTTTAAGTGTTAATAAAAATTTACAAATCAAACCCTAAATTTAGTGTTTTAACACTTTAATTTAGTTGGTTGATTTTGTGTTAAGAATGATTAGAAATTTGTGTCACTTGGTTACACCAAAAACCGGCCACATAAGGATAAGGGACCCTAGGTTCTAGCTTGGCTATGTCACACCTAGCCTTGCACCCTTGGCAAACCAAGGCTTGCACACCTAGACACCAATGGCCGGCCACCACCATGGAGCAACACACCATGGTGTAGCCTTGGTGAGCAAGCAAACCAAGGCTTGCATACTAAGCCACCACCCAAGGGCCGGCCACCTCAAGAATGTGACACCTCAAAAACCTAGCCTTGGTGAGTAAGAGTGCTTAGCTTTATACACTTGGCAAGCCAAGGTCTTGCTAAGTTGACACCATGACCGGCCATCACCTTGGTTAGACACCTCATGGTCTAGCCTTGGTGAATAAGCAAACCTAGCTTCACCTATTTGGCAAGCCAAAATCACACCATGACCGGCCACACAAGGGAAAGACACATCTTTGGCCTAGCTTTGATGAACCAACACCCTAGGTTTCCTAGCCTAGCCTCCTTGGCAAGCCAAGCCTTGCACACCTCACCCTAGGACCGGCCACACCAAGGAAGTGCCACCTCAAAATGTAGCCTTGATGAGCAAGCAACCCTAGTTAAGCTTGCTTGGCAAATTGGGTGAAGTATGGCCGGCCAACACATAGGGACCAAGGAGAAAAATAGTTTGGCTTCAAGGACTATTGCCTAAATTACCAAAGATTGATTTCTTGAACTCCTTTAGAGCTTGACACCTAATGTACTTAGGCAAGCTTAGTAAGCTTGCTAGCTTTGCTTGTTGGCAAGCAAAGGCTTACACCACTTACACCTAAGGCCGGCCACACCAAGGAAGGGACACCTCATGGTCCCTAGGCCACATGAGTAAGCAACCCTAGCTTGGGTTAGTGGCATGAGAAGCACAAGGGTGACCGGCCACCCTTCAAGGAAACAAATTCAAATTGGCTTCCTCTAAGGACTAAGAAGCCAATTGTTATACTTCTAGGGATTGATAAGCAAATTCAAAACTTATGCTTCATCTATAAATAGGTGAAGGTGCTGTTGTATCATTTGGTTAGCCAACACACACACACAACCTTGAGCAGCACAAACTCCCCCAATCCTGCCATAGAAGCCGAGCAAGAAAAGAAAGAAAAGAAAGAAAAGAAAGAAAAGAAAACTAGAAAAAGATTTTTCGGTTTAGTGTGAGAGAAATTTCAATTACCCTAGATTAAGAATTTCATCAGTGAAACTTGAGGTAAATATTGTTATCCTCTAGTTCTCCATTTATGAATTAAGAGAATGATTAGTATGATTAAGCAAGAGTTTAATTTTGTAAGATACATGCACTAGGGTTTTTGTATGCTCGATTAAGTCTCTATCTGAGCAGTTTTTCTGAAACAATATTTAGAAGCCTTTAGAGGCCGAATCTTAAAAAAGTTAAAACTGTAAAGTTGTAGAGGAAGGAAAATCCTAGGGGCCAACGTGGCCAGTTTTTGAAAATAAGGCCTTTAAGACCTTCATTTCTATAAAAACCCGAGACCAAATTATGAGTAGTAAGTTTGGTCGAACAATTTTCTAAGGCAAAAATAAGCATGTTAAAGGCAGATTTGAAGTTTGAGGTTAAAACAAAAGTTGTAGAAGACTTCAATATCTACAACTTTAATGAAGAAAACTTTTCCAAATTCGAAACAGATTTGTGAGAAAAGAACTAAACTTTATGAATTGGTTTTGGAACCCGATTTTCAAAATGATTAGAGTTTTTCCTAAATTTCAAAAAGGAGTTGAAATTTAGGATTGGTTGTTAGTAATTAGAATCATTATGTTATTATGATAGGATGATACTCATCCTATGATTTTTATTGAAAACAGGAAAACGACCTGTTTGAGTGAAGGATTGTGATTCAAGGCGCAGTAACTGTAAGTACGACTCCGCCTACAGCATAAACAAAATTTGTTTGTTGAATGCTTTCAAGTTTATAATGATATAAGAATGATAAAACGTTATGGCCTGTATGATATCAAGTTTATAATGTTATGTGTATAAGAAATATTTATGATATGTATGTATGTACATTTTTAAGATATGATAAATATTAAAGTACGAATGGCATGTATGTATGCAAGAAATAATGAATGTATGGCATGTATGTTTTCAAGTTCATGTTAAGAGATATATGATGTATGTTTATAGTATGTATGTTCATATGATGAATAATTTGATATTATGACATCACGAAGTATGCTCATTAAAGATAAGCGATTTGGTAAAATATGAAATCCCAGTTTCAGTTAAAAAACTGGTTATGAATATGAAACAATATTTCAAGTATGAAATAAGACAAGAACAAGACTTTTAATATAAGCAGAATGCTATATGTCGTATCGACCCGCGTCAGGTCGGGTTTGGTTCATGGTTTGAGTTGGACAGGGCTGGCCGCCCCAACCACTCCATGGCAGCGCGCCACGGTACGTACATTCATGTTAAGTTATGTAAGGGCCCAAAATCTATGCTAACTTATGAAAACAGAAATTGACCATAAATGGTTCATGCATTATGTTATCATGATATGTTTTGCGGATAAATAGTTGTGCTTGCTGAGTGAAAGCTCATGTTTTAAGTTTATGCTGTAGGTAAGCAACCCTGCGGTATTTCTTGATACAAGGCGGTGGAGCATGGTAAGGCAAAGCTGTGAAACTGTGGGACGGAATCACGACGTTTCTTTTTGTTAAATTATGCTACGCTAAATATGTTGTACTTAAGTACAAAAACACATTTCCGCCATAAGTAGTGATGTATAAGTACATGTATGGATATAAATGTTTATTATGAAATTTCCAAGTTAAACAATACTTATTAGTTGTATAAAAAAAAAAAAAAAAAAATTTATGTCTAAATTTTCATATATTATTATGTAAGAATGTATGGTAACGGCCGGCGCTAGGCGGGTCGTCACAACTGGAGCGCCCAATGAGCTTTGTGCTCTAACTCCAAAGGTAAATGACATGCTTTCCCAAACACCAATTAGTAAGGAGACATTCCAATTGGAGTTTTGAAGGCAGTCCGATAAGCCCATAGAAATCATGCAACCTTTTGGACCAGTCCTTTCTAGTAGGGCTAACAGTTTTCTCCAAAATGGACTTGATTTGCTTGTTAGATACTTCGGCTTGCCCATTAGTCTGTGGGTGATAGCTTGTAGCAACTCTATGGCGAACATTATACTTTGCTAGCAATGTCTCAAAGTACTTGTTGCAAAAATGCGTCCCTTCATCGCTGATTACTGCCCTTGGGGTGCCAAATCTTGTGAAAATTTGCTTCTTCATGAACTGTATCACCACCTTCGAGTCATTTGTAGGAAAGGCAACGGCCTCCACCCACTTTTAGACGTAATCTACCGCCACAAGTATGTAAAGATTGCCAAAAGATGGAACAATAGGACCCATAAAGTCAATCCCCCATACATCAAACAACTCCACCTCGATGATGTTGGTCAGAGGCATTTCATATCTTCTTGAGATACTGCCAACTCTTTAGCATCTATCACACCTTGATACAAAATCGCGAGCATCCCGAAACAAGCTTGGCCAATAAAAGCCTGATTGTAGGATTTTTTCTGCAGTCTTATCACCTTGAAAATGCCCTCCATAGGGTGAATTGTGACATTGAAGCAACACCTCTTCTATTTCTTCCTCAGGAATACACCGCCTTAGAATTTGATCTGCACATTTCCTGAACAAGTATGGCTCATCCCAATAGTAAAACATGACCTCATGCAGGAACTTCTTTCGTTGATAGGCATTCAAATCAGGAGGCATCAACCCTGTAACGCCCCGACTTCCCACGCCGGGTCGTCACCTTACTTACATACTGAACTTAAACTTGCGGAAAATTTGGGAGAAATTTTTTTTTTCTTTTTAAACTTTATTTTAAAACTTTCAACTTGAACTTCATCCTCAAACTCATACTTACTGATAGGTACTTACTCGAGTACCGAACTTTTAAACCCTCCTGGAAGGCCATCGAAATCAAATTGTAGACCAAACCCGACTTAATGCGGATTGGTACCACAAGAGGCAACTTGCTTGCCATATATACATAAACTTTGTCATTCATACTTAAAACATCATGAAAATATGAAAACCCTTTTTCATTACAACATATTATAGAGTATACTTTTTTTTCAAAATCCGTGGCAATGTCTATCCCACATTTCACAGTCCGCAGCACCAGCCTTCCACAGTATTGCATCAGAGATTGCTGGCAGGTTGCTTACCTACAGCATAGACGTAAGACGTGAGCTTTCGCTCAGCAAGTACAACTGTTACATCCGTGACGTACAACACATATCATTATGCATGAACCAATTATGACCTCTTATGAATCAAATATGGATTCATAACTTAGCTTAGTTCTATTCCTTTACTTATCATGTGTGCTCGTACCGTGGTACATAACCAAGGAATGGTTGAAGGCGGCAGTCCATTTTAACTCAAACCATGAAACACAAAGTTTAACATGGAGTAGTTTAGGTAGCCATCCAATCCAACTTAAACCATGAACCATACCATTTAAACCCGCCTTTGTGGCAAGTCGGTACGACACAACATCTTACTTGTCTTGTTCTTACCAGGTGGTTTAACATTAGTGAACATGCTTCATGATGTCACAATATTACAACATATAACATAACATAACCTCATTCATAACATACCATAACATATCATACCATAATATCACATGACATAACATACCATAACATTACACGCCATAACATATCATCACATGCCATAACATACCATCACATTAGGCAAGTAACAACAAAGGGCCTATGCTGTAGGCGGAGTTGTACTTACCTCTCTTGTTATGTCCTGCGCAATGCTGCTCCTGCTCTGAGTACAGTTGCAGGTTCCCTCCTGCTTGTTGAAGGACATAGGTGTAATAACCCGAAATTCTGATGAACTTTTGATTTCCATAGATATAAGGAAAATCTAAGTTTGAAGCTTATATGTTGATATGAAACTCAAGATATGAGTTAAATATCAGTTTATGTTTGAGTTCTCATTTAAATTAACTACGAGACTCAATAGTAGTTTACTTAGTTAAGCATGAGACCTTTTGAAAAAAAGGGCATAATAGGAATTTATGATTTTATGTCGTCAATGTTTGACTAGATTGATCTAAGATTTGACTGAGATAGTATTTTGTATTGCAGTGTAATTAATAATATGGAAAATTATACTGTGATAAACTGTCATTACGAATAAATAAGCAAAAATAAGATTTAAGACCATCCTAGAAAAGTTTAGGACAATGGTCCGGTTTAATTATGCTGTTATTAGTTGAAAACAGTATTTGAAATGGATTACATTTAGGAGTTAAGCCAAACAAGGCCTTTAAGGATGACACCTCTGATGACAAGTGTCATTGCTATGATTGGTCACCTCACAGGGACCAAAATGCAAATATTTTATATTTAGGGGTCAATTTGCAAATTAAGAAAAGTTCATGATTTTAGAGCTAAAAAGTCTTCTAAGGAAGAATTTAGTAAGAATTTGATGTTTTAAGGCTTAACCATAACCGGCCAATTCATAGGGACCAAAGTGCAAATATTTTGCCTTTGGGGGCCAATGTGCAATTTTGGAGAAAATTGTAGATTTATCAGCAATTATGTAAATTTCTGAATCAAGGACTTTTTAAGTAAAGTTTCTTAGTTTAATTAAGTCAATGAATCATTTCTAGTTTAGTTAGTTTGGTTGGAAATCAAGGAAGACAAGTTAAGATTGTATTTGATAACTCTAGCTAGAACCAATCACATTGTTCCATGTGTCATCATGAGAACCGGCCACATCATGGCTTCTTGAGCAAGGGATCTTGTTTTGAGAAGTATTATGCAAATTAAAAGATTTTAAGTATCATTAGAAGTTTACAAATCATGTCCTAAGTTTAGTAACTAAGCATACTAGCTTGTGTGACTAAGTGTGATTTTCCACATGGTACTAGGTACTAGGGCCGGCCACCTTAGTGGTTCAATGAGCAAAAAAGTTTGCTCTTAAGAACCAATATGCAATTGTGAAAATTAAAGTTTCACTAGAACTTGACATCTCATGATTTTAGGTTGATGACTAAGCAATACTAGCTTTGCTTACTTGGCTAGTTAGACCAACCAAAATTCACCATCTATGACCGGCCAATACAAGAAAGAGACATGTGTGTATGTAGCTTTGATGAGTCAACCAACTAGCCTTGATGAATACACCTTCCTAGCCTTGCTTATTTGGCTAGCAATGGCTAGCACACCTCACCACCTAGGGCCGGCCATCACATGAAGAAAACACCTCATGGACTAGCTTTGGTGAGCAACCCTCCTAGCCTTGCTCACTTGGCTAGCTAAGGTTTGTCAAGTCATCACCCTAAGAACCGGCCATCATAAGGGCAAGACACATCATGTTCATAGTCTTGGTGAGTAAGCTCTTAGCCATGCTTACTTGGTTAGCTAAGACATTGCCAACACATCACCTAGGGCCGGCCACCATAAGGAAGAAACACCTCATTCACTAGCTTTGATGAGTAAGTCTTCTAGCTTGGCTTACTTGGTGAACAAGGACAAGCCACATGTCCCAAAACATGGCTGGCTTCACAAGGAAAAGACACATTGCAACCTAGCCTTGATGAGTAAGCCATTAGCTTTGCTTACTTTGTTAGCTAGAACAACCACATGGTGCCACCTAGGGCCGGCCATCACAAGAAGAAAACACCTCATGGTTCCTAGCCTTGCTTAGCAAGCTTCCCTAGCTTTGCTACTTGGCCAAATGTTGCAAGCATGGCCGGCCACCACATAGGGACTAAGGGGGAAATAGTTTGACCTTAAGGACCAAGGCATTGACACATCAACCCATCTAAGGCCAGCCACCTTGTGAGCTTGACACCTCATGCTTCATAGGCTTGCTTAGTATGCATGTTAGCCTTGCTTATGGTTATCAAAAGCAAGCTCAAGACTACACCTAAGGCCGGCCAACTTAGGAGAAGGACACCTCAAGGGTCCTAGCCTTGCTTAGCAAGCTTCCCTAGCTTTGCTACTTGGCCAAATGTTGTAAGCATGGCCGGCCACCACATAGGGTGCAAGAAGAAATTATTTTTCTTATAAGGGCTAGTAAGCAATTTCAGAAGTTTATGCTTCACCTATAAATAGGTGAAGGTTCTCTCATTGTATTTTGTTAGCCAACACACACACAACTGCACATACTCTCTAGTTTCTGCCCTTAGGTGCCGAGCAAAGAGAGGAGAGAAAAGAAAGAAAAGAAAACTAGAGAAAAGTTTTCGGATTAGTAAATGTGAGGGAAAATTTTAATACCCTAATTTAAGAATTCCATCAGTGGAACTTGAGGTAAATCTTTTTATCCTCTAGTTCTTCATTCAAGTTTTAATTAAGATTTAAGAGTATGTTCAATATGTATGAGCATGAGTTCATTTTGTTAAGTTTCATGCACTAGAGTTTTGGTACGTTTAATTAGGGTTTGTAATTGAACGGTTTTTCGGAAAACAAGATTTTGAGGCCTTTAGAGGCCGAATCTTGAAAAAGTCAAAACTACAAAGTTGTAGAAAAGGGAAAATCCTAGGGACTAACGTGAACAGTTTTTGGAAATAAAGCCTTTAAGACCTTTATTTTTATAAAACTCCGAGACTGAGAATTCCTGGGCAGGCCAGACTCAGTGTGCACGACCAGTAGGTTTTAACCTCAAAAATGATTAAGTTAAGGACAGAACTGGGTTTTGAGTAAAGAACCAAAGTTATAGTATTTTTCGAGATCTACAACTTTCATGAAGAAAGTTTTCTCAGATTCTAAACAGAATTTAAGATAAAGATTTATCATAAAAACAGTGCAGGAAGTAAGAAAATCCCTGCACTAGATTTGTGGGAAAAGAACTAAACTTTATGAATTGGTTTTAAACCCGGTTTTCAAAATATTAGAGTTCTTACTAAATTTCAAAAAGGAGTTGAAATTTAGGATTTATAGTTAGCAATTAGAATCATTATGATATTATGATAGGATGATACTCATCCTATGATTTTCTTGGAAACAGGAAAATGACCTGTTTGAGTGAGGAATTTTGATTCAAGACGCAGTAACAGTAAGTACAACTCCGCCTACAGCATGGACAAAACGTTTTTGTCGCATGGCATGTTTTTAAGAAATCATGAATTGATTTACATGATTTATATATGTTTATATTATGATGCATATGCTATGATAAGTTTGAGTAATGCTATGAAGTTATGTATGATAAGCTTATGTTATAATAAGTAATGCTATGAAGATATGTTATGATAAGTTTAAGTAATGTTATGAAGTTATGTATGATAAGCTTATGTTATAATAAGTTATGCTATGAAGTTATGTTATGATAAGTTTATGCTATGATTTATATTATGATGTTATGATATTTTATGTTCTGATATTTTATGTTATGATATTATGATAATTTATGTTATGAGGTTATGATGAATTATGTAATGATGTTATGATAGTTTATGTTATGATATTACAATGATTCATGTTATAATGTTATGGTGAATTATGTTTTATTATCGTGACATCACGAAGCATGTACACGAATATTAAATCACAAGGTAAAAATAAGATAAGACAAGCTAATGTTACCGACTTGCCACAAGGGCGGGTTTAAATGGTTTAGTTTATGGTTTGAGTTGGATTGGACTGGTCGCCTCCAGCCACTCCATAGCAATGTACCACAGTAAGTACACGTATGACATATAATGGAACGGGATCAAGTTATTATAAGAAAGCTATAATGATTCATAAGAAAGCATAATCGGTTCATGCATTCTTTTATTAAAATGTTTTGCGGATTGAATATTGTGCTTACTGGGCATAAGCTCACTTCTTACGTTCATGCTGTAGGTAAGTAACCTACCAGTAATACTTGATGCAAGACTGTGGAGGGCTGGTGCTACAGACTGTGAAATGTGGGATGGACACTGCCACGAGTTTTGTAAAATTATGTTATGAAAAATATGTTTGTAAAATATATTTGTATAATGTGTTATGTTATATTATGATTTAATAAAGTGATAGTATGGGCAACGAATTGTTTTTAAGAAGAAAACTATTTTTAAGAAATTATTTTCAAGAACAAGTTAAGGAAAGATTTTCAAGTATGATGGCAAGCAAGTTGCCTCGTGTCGTACCGATCCGCACTAGGTCGGGTTTGGTCCACGATTTGCATATGATAGCTTTCAAATAAGGTTTAAAAGCTCGGTGCTCGAATATGTACCTATACAAGTATGAGTATGAATTTAAAGTATGTGAATCAATAAGTAAGTAATGTAACGATCCCCATTCACGTGGTTGATCCTTTGAGTATGTATGAGGATAAGTTAAATTTCATGTATAAGTATAAGTATAAGATTAAGTCAAGTTTAAGTTTGAATTTAAAGTATAAGTTTAAAAGAGAAAAAAAAAAAAAAAAAAAAAAAAAAATTTACTCTGGAAATTTCAGTAAGTTTAAGGCTATAAGAATTAAGTTAAGTACGATTAAGAAGACACGACCCGGCGTTGGGGGAGGTCGGGGCGTGTCAGAGATTGGTATCAGAGCAAAGTTTCCTGCCATCCAGTTTCACAGTTCTGCCACCAGCGCCACAGTTTTGTAAGTTTGTTTTCTTACTCTGTTTTATGTATAGTAATTGTATGAGATTATAATGATAAAGACATGAACCTGGTGTTGTGTTAAACCCGGGTGTGACTAAAGAAGACCGTGAGGTTCCGTTGGCATTCCAAGGAATGGAGGAGGAGCCACGCATCTTCGACAAAGACCCAAGGAGTGACTACACGATGGATCAAAGTTGCGCAGCGGAAGTGTGGTGGATACCTTGGATAAGTTAAGTTTATGATGTGATATGATGAATCTCTAGTATGATACGATAAGTTATGATGTTTCCATGATAGGATATGATAAGAAAGGAATAGGCTTCGAGATTAGATATGCCTAATACCTCACCTTGGTATGATGATAGCCAGGAAGTTTTCATTCTAAGGAATAGGATCAACACCATGGAAGTTAAGTTTTATGATTCCAAAACTTTTACCCCATAAGAATGATATTAGATACGGGAAAAAGTTTAGTGGTGCCTTAGCTTTAAGGTAGCAAATAGGCAATGTACAAATGAGTTGGATGTTATCAACGATAATTTAGTAGATTACGATGATGATTATGAGTTTGACGATGAAATTGATAATATGATTCCCTAGTAAGGGAAATTATGTAATGATGAGAAGTTTTGGACTCCCCTTAGAGCTATGATTATGCATTTATGTTATGGAGGAAAATGTGAGAAGCAAGAAGAGAAGCTTCTACCATCTAGCAAGTAGCTAGTTGATATGATATAAATATACTTTTACTGCATCACTTGAACAATATTATGATTTTCCAAGATTGGCTTTGAAAGAATTCAAATAAAATATTTGAATAAAAGATCTTATGTTTAATAGAACCCTCTCATTTTATGTAAGATGGCCGAATCCTTGAGGAAGAAATTCCAAGATAGGGGCTGTCATTAAAAGTAAAGGTTCCAAGATAGGAGCCATAGGCCAAATCCTTGAGGAAGCAAGTTCCAAGATGGGGGCCATAGGCCGAATCCTTGAGGGATGAGTTCCAAGAATGGGACGAGTTCCAAGATGGGGGCCATTATGAAAAGTAAAAGATTTTGATAATATAAAATCAAGTTTCAAGAAAGGAACTATTTTCAGAAAGTATACTGAATATATGATATGATATGATGTGTTTTTCAAATGTGGCAAGTTATATGAAATACTTGCTAAACTTTTTACGTAAATAGTTCTTATGATGCAGTTTAAAAGTGAAAGTATGATGAAAGTAAGTAGTAAGTATGATGAAAGTAAGTATTAAGTATGATAAAAGTATGCAGTAAGTATGATGAAAGTTATATAAGTATGAAAGTATGATGATATGATGACATGTAGTATGAAAGTACGTAAGTATGAAAGTTACGTAAGTATGAAAGTATGATGATATGATGACATGTAGTATGAAAGTATGTAAGTATGAAAGTTATGATAGCATGATAGTACAAAAGTTATGAAAGTATGAAAGTATGAGGGGATGATGGAATATGAAAGTAAGATTATGGTTCCTTATAAGAGGTATGATTCCATTAAAGTATTAATTGGGAGCATTAGAACTGGAACCACTAAATTTTCGAGGACGAAAATTTTTTTTAAGAGGGGTAGAATGTAATAACCCGAAATTCTGATGAACTTTTGATTTCCATAGATATAAGGAAAATCTAAGTTTGAAGCTTATATGTTGATATGAAACTCAAGATATGAGTTAAATATCAGTTTATGTTTGAGTTCTCATTTAAATTAACTACGAGACTCAATAGTAGTTTACTTAGTTAAGCATGAGACCTTTTGAAAAAAAGGGCATAATAGGAATTTATGATTTTATGTCGTCAATGTTTGACTAGATTGATCTAAGATTTGACTGAGATAGTATTTTGTATTGCAGTGTAATTAATAATATGGAAAATTATACTGTGATAAACTGTCATTACGAATAAATAAGCAAAAATAAGATTTAAGACCATCCTAGAAAAGTTTAGGACAATGGTCCGGTTTAATTATGCTGTTATTAGTTGAAAACAGTATTTGAAATGGATTACATTTAGGAGTTAAGCCAAACAAGGCCTTTAAGGATGACACCTCTGATGACAAGTGTCATTGCTATGATTGGTCACCTCACAGGGACCAAAATGCAAATATTTTATATTTAGGGGTCAATTTGCAAATTAAGAAAAGTTCATGATTTTAGAGCTAAAAAGTCTTCTAAGGAAGAATTTAGTAAGAATTTGATGTTTTAAGGCTTAACCATAACCGGCCAATTCATAGGGACCAAAGTGCAAATATTTTGCCTTTGGGGGCCAATGTGCAATTTTGGAGAAAATTGTAGATTTATCAGCAATTATGTAAATTTCTGAATCAAGGACTTTTTAAGTAAAGTTTCTTAGTTTAATTAAGTCAATGAATCATTTCTAGTTTAGTTAGTTTGGTTGGAAATCAAGGAAGACAAGTTAAGATTGTATTTGATAACTCTAGCTAGAACCAATCACATTGTTCCATGTGTCATCATGAGAACCGGCCACATCATGGCTTCTTGAGCAAGGGATCTTGTTTTGAGAAGTATTATGCAAATTAAAAGATTTTAAGTATCATTAGAAGTTTACAAATCATGTCCTAAGTTTAGTAACTAAGCATACTAGCTTGTGTGACTAAGTGTGATTTTCCACATGGTACTAGGTACTAGGGCCGGCCATCTTAGTGGTTCAATGAGCAAAAAAGTTTGCTCTTAAGAACCAATATGCAATTGTGAAAATTAAAGTTTCACTAGAACTTGACATCTCATGATTTTAGGTTGATGACTAAGCAATACTAGCTTTGCTTACTTGGCTAGTTAGACCAACCAAAATTCACCATCTATGACCGGCCAATACAAGAAAGAGACATGTGTGTATGTAGCTTTGATGAGTCAACCAACTAGCCTTGATGAATACACCTTCCTAGCCTTGCTTATTTGGCTAGCAATGGCTAGCACACCTCACCACCTAGGGCCGGCCATCACATGAAGAAAACACCTCATGGACTAGCTTTGGTGAGCAACCCTCCTAGCCTTGCTCACTTGGCTAGCTAAGGTTTGTCAAGTCATCACCCTAAGAACCGGCCATCATAAGGGCAAGACACATCATGTTCATAGTCTTGGTGAGTAAGCTCTTAGCCATGCTTACTTGGTTAGCTAAGACATTGCCAACACATCACCTAGGGCCGGCCACCATAAGGAAGAAACACCTCATTCACTAGCTTTGATGAGTAAGTCTTCTAGCTTGGCTTACTTGGTGAACAAGGACAAGCCACATGTCCCAAAACATGGCTGGCTTCACAAGGAAAAGACACATTGCAACCTAGCCTTGATGAGTAAGCCATTAGCTTTGCTTACTTTGTTAGCTAGAACAACCACATGGTGCCACCTAGGGCCGGCCATCACAAGAAGAAAACACCTCATGGTTCCTAGCCTTGCTTAGCAAGCTTCCCTAGCTTTGCTACTTGGCCAAATGTTGCAAGCATGGCCGGCCACCACATAGGGACTAAGGGGGAAATAGTTTGACCTTAAGGACCAAGGCATTGACACATCAACCCATCTAAGGCCAGCCACCTTGTGAGCTTGACACCTCATGCTTCATAGGCTTGCTTAGTATGCATGTTAGCCTTGCTTATGGTTATCAAAAGCAAGCTCAAGACTACACCTAAGGCCGGCCAACTTAGGAGAAGGACACCTCAAGGGTCCTAGCCTTGCTTAGCAAGCTTCCCTAGCTTTGCTACTTGGCCAAATGTTGTAAGCATGGCCGGCCACCACATAGGGTGCAAGAAGAAATTATTTTTCTTATAAGGGCTAGTAAGCAATTTCAGAAGTTTATGCTTCACCTATAAATAGGTGAAGGTTCTCTCATTGTATTTTGTTAGCCAACACACACACAACTGCACATACTCTCTAGTTTCTGCCCTTAGGTGCCGAGCAAAGAGAGGAGAGAAAAGAAAGAAAAGAAAACTAGAGAAAAGTTTTCGGATTAGTAAATGTGAGGGAAAATTTTAATACCCTAATTTAAGAATTCCATCAGTGGAACTTGAGGTAAATCTTTTTATCCTCTAGTTCTTCATTCAAGTTTTAATTAAGATTTAAGAGTATGTTCAATATGTATGAGCATGAGTTCATTTTGTTAAGTTTCATGCACTAGAGTTTTGGTACGTTTAATTAGGGTTTGTAATTGAACGGTTTTTCGGAAAACAAGATTTTGAGGCCTTTAGAGGCCGAATCTTGAAAAAGTCAAAACTACAAAGTTGTAGAAAAGGGAAAATCCTAGGGACTAGCGCGGACAGTTTTTGGAAATAAAGCCTTTAAGACCTTTATTTTTATAAAACTCCGAGACTGAGAATTCCTGGGCAGGCCAGACTCAGTGTGCACGACCAGTAGGTTTTAACCTCAAAAATGATTAAGTTAAGGACAGAACTGGGTTTTGATTAAAGAACCAAAGTTATAGTATTTTTCGAGATCTACAACTTTCATGAAGAAAGTTTTCTCAGATTCTAAACAGAATTTAAGATAAAGATTTATCATAAAAACAGTGCAGGAAGTAAGAAAATCCCTGCACTAGATTTGTGGGAAAAGAACTAAACTTTATGAATTGGTTTTAAACCCGGTTTTCAAAATATTAGAGTTCTTACTAAATTTCAAAAAGGAGTTGAAATTTAGGATTTATAGTTAGCAATTAGAATCATTATGATATTATGATAGGATGATACTCATCCTATGATTTTCTTGGAAACAGGAAAATGACCTGTTTGAGTGAGGAATTTTGATTCAAGACGCAGTAACAGTAAGTACAACTCCGCCTACAGCATGGACAAAACGTTTTTGTCGCATGGCATGTTTTTAAGAAATCATGAATTGATTTACATGATTTATATATGTTTATATTATGATGCATATGCTATGATAAGTTTGAGTAATGCTATGAAGTTATGTATGATAAGCTTATGTTATAATAAGTAATGCTATGAAGATATGTTATGATAAGTTTAAGTAATGTTATGAAGTTATGTATGATAAGCTTATGTTATAATAAGTTATGCTATGAAGTTATGTTATGATAAGTTTATGCTATGATTTATATTATGATGTTATGATATTTTATGTTCTGATATTTTATGTTATGATATTATGATAATTTATGTTATGAGGTTATGATGAATTATGTAATGATGTTATGATAGTTTATGTTATGATATTACAATGATTCATGTTATAATGTTATGGTGAATTATGTTTTATTATCGTGACATCACGAAGCATGTACACGAATATTAAATCACAAGGTAAAAATAAGATAAGACAAGCTAATGTTACCGACTTGCCACAAGGGCGGGTTTAAATGGTTTAGTTTATGGTTTGAGTTGGATTGGACTGGTCGCCTCCAGCCACTCCATAGCAATGTACCACGGTAAGTACACGTATGACATATAATGGAACGGGATCAAGTTATTATAAGAAAGCTATAATGATTCATAAGAAAGCATAATCGGTTCATGCATTCTTTTATTAAAATGTTTTGCGGATTGAATATTGTGCTTACTGGGCATAAGCTCACTACTTACGTTCATGCTGTAGGTAAGTAACCTACCAGTAATACTTGATGCAAGACTGTGGAGGGCTGGTGCTACAGACTGTGAAATGTGGGATGGACACTGCCACGAGTTTTGTAAAATTATGTTATGAAAAATATGTTTGTAAAATATATTTGTATAATGTGTTATGTTATATTATGATTTAATAAAGTGATAGTATGGGCAACGAATTGTTTTTAAGAAGAAAACTATTTTTAAGAAATTATTTTCAAGAACAAGTTAAGGAAAGATTTTCAAGTATGATGGCAAGCAAGTTGCCTCGTGTCGTACCGATCCGCACTAGGTCGGGTTTGGTCCACGATTTGCATATGATAGCTTTCAAATAAGGTTTAAAAGCTCGGTGCTCGAATATGTACCTATACAAGTATGAGTATGAATTTAAAGTATGTGAATCAATAAGTAAGTAATGTAACGATCCCCATTCACGTGGTTGATCCTTTGAGTATGTATGAGGATAAGTTAAATTTCATGTATAAGTATAAGTATAAGATTAAGTCAAGTTTAAGTTTGAATTTAAAGTATAAGTTTAAAAGAGAAAAAAAAAAAAAAAAAAAAAAAAAAAAAATTTACTCTGGAAATTTCAGTAAGTTTAAGGCTATAAGAATTAAGTTAAGTACGATTAAGAAGACACGACCCGGCGTTGGGGGAGGTCGGGGCGTGTCAGAGATTGGTATCAGAGCAAAGTTTCCTGCCATCCAGTTTCACAGTTCTGCCACCAGCGCCACAGTTTTGTAAGTTTGTTTTCTTACTCTGTTTTATGTATAGTAATTGTATGAGATTATAATGATAAAGACATGAACCTGGTGTTGTGTTAAACCCGGGTGTGACTAAAGAAGACCGTGAGGTTCCGTTGGCATTCCAAGGAATGGAGGAGGAGCCACGCATCTTCGACAAAGACCCAAGGAGTGACTACACGATGGATCAAAGTTGCGCAGCGGAAGTGTGGTGGATACCTTGGATAAGTTAAGTTTATGATGTGATATGATGAATCTCTAGTATGATACGATAAGTTATGATGTTTCCATGATAGGATATGATAAGAAAGGAATAGGCTTCGAGATTAGATATGCCTAATACCTCACCTTGGTATGATGATAGCCAGGAAGTTTTCATTCTAAGGAATAGGATCAACACCATGGAAGTTAAGTTTTATGATTCCAAAACTTTTACCCCATAAGAATGATATTAGATACGGGAAAAAGTTTAGTGGTGCCTTAGCTTTAAGGTAGCAAATAGGCAATGTACAAATGAGTTGGATGTTATCAACGATAATTTAGTAGATTACGATGATGATTATGAGTTTGACGATGAAATTGATAATATGATTCCCTAGTAAGGGAAATTATGTAATGATGAGAAGTTTTGGACTCCCCTTAGAGCTATGATTATGCATTTATGTTATGGAGGAAAATGTGAGAAGCAAGAAGAGAAGCTTCTACCATCTAGCAAGTAGCTAGTTGATATGATATAAATATACTTTTACTGCATCACTTGAACAATATTATGATTTTCCAAGATTGGCTTTGAAAGAATTCAAATAAAATATTTGAATAAAAGATCTTATGTTTAATAGAACCCTCTCATTTTATGTAAGATGGCCGAATCCTTGAGGAAGAAATTCCAAGATAGGGGCTGTCATTAAAAGTAAAGGTTCCAAGATAGGAGCCATAGGCCAAATCCTTGAGGAAGCAAGTTCCAAGATGGGGGCCATAGGCCGAATCCTTGAGGGATGAGTTCCAAGAATGGGACGAGTTCCAAGATGGGGGCCATTATGAAAAGTAAAAGATTTTGATAATATAAAATCAAGTTTCAAGAAAGGAACTATTTTCAGAAAGTATACTGAATATATGATATGATATGATGTGTTTTTCAAATGTGGCAAGTTATATGAAATACTTGCTAAACTTTTTACGTAAATAGTTCTTATGATGCAGTTTAAAAGTGAAAGTATGATGAAAGTAAGTAGTAAGTATGATGAAAGTAAGTATTAAGTATGATAAAAGTATGCAGTAAGTATGATGAAAGTTATATAAGTATGAAAGTATGATGATATGATGACATGTAGTATGAAAGTACGTAAGTATGAAAGTTACGTAAGTATGAAAGTATGATGATATGATGACATGTAGTATGAAAGTATGTAAGTATGAAAGTTATGATAGCATGATAGTACAAAAGTTATGAAAGTATGAAAGTATGAGGGGATGATGGAATATGAAAGTAAGATTATGGTTCCTTATAAGAGGTATGATTCCATTAAAGTATTAATTGGGAGCATTAGAACTGGAACCACTAAATTTTCGAGGACGAAAATTTTTTTTAAGAGGGGTAGAATGTAATAACCCGAAATTCTGATGAACTTTTGATTTCCATAGATATAAGGAAAATCTAAGTTTGAAGCTTATATGTTGATATGAAACTCAAGATATGAGTTAAATATCAGTTTATGTTTGAGTTCTCATTTAAATTAACTACGAGACTCAATAGTAGTTTACTTAGTTAAGCATGAGACCTTTTGAAAAAAAGGGCATAATAGGAATTTATGATTTTATGTCGTCAATGTTTGACTAGATTGATCTAAGATTTGACTGAGATAGTATTTTGTATTGCAGTGTAATTAATAATATGGAAAATTATACTGTGATAAACTGTCATTACGAATAAATAAGCAAAAATAAGATTTAAGACCATCCTAGAAAAGTTTAGGACAATGGTCCGGTTTAATTATGCTGTTATTAGTTGAAAACAGTATTTGAAATGGATTACATTTAGGAGTTAAGCCAAACAAGGCCTTTAAGGATGACACCTCTGATGACAAGTGTCATTGCTATGATTGGTCACCTCACAGGGACCAAAATGCAAATATTTTATATTTAGGGGTCAATTTGCAAATTAAGAAAAGTTCATGATTTTAGAGCTAAAAAGTCTTCTAAGGAAGAATTTAGTAAGAATTTGATGTTTTAAGGCTTAACCATAACCGGCCAATTCATAGGGACCAAAGTGCAAATATTTTGCCTTTGGGGGCCAATGTGCAATTTTGGAGAAAATTGTAGATTTATCAGCAATTATGTAAATTTCTGAATCAAGGACTTTTTAAGTAAAGTTTCTTAGTTTAATTAAGTCAATGAATCATTTCTAGTTTAGTTAGTTTGGTTGGAAATCAAGGAAGACAAGTTAAGATTGTATTTGATAACTCTAGCTAGAACCAATCACATTGTTCCATGTGTCATCATGAGAACCGGCCACATCATGGCTTCTTGAGCAAGGGATCTTGTTTTGAGAAGTATTATGCAAATTAAAAGATTTTAAGTATCATTAGAAGTTTACAAATCATGTCCTAAGTTTAGTAACTAAGCATACTAGCTTGTGTGACTAAGTGTGATTTTCCACATGGTACTAGGTACTAGGGCCGGCCACCTTAGTGGTTCAATGAGCAAAAAAGTTTGCTCTTAAGAACCAATATGCAATTGTGAAAATTAAAGTTTCACTAGAACTTGACATCTCATGATTTTAGGTTGATGACTAAGCAATACTAGCTTTGCTTACTTGGCTAGTTAGACCAACCAAAATTCACCATCTATGACCGGCCAATACAAGAAAGAGACATGTGTGTATGTAGCTTTGATGAGTCAACCAACTAGCCTTGATGAATACACCTTCCTAGCCTTGCTTATTTGGCTAGCAATGGCTAGCACACCTCACCACCTAGGGCCGGCCATCACATGAAGAAAACACCTCATGGACTAGCTTTGGTGAGCAACCCTCCTAGCCTTGCTCACTTGGCTAGCTAAGGTTTGTCAAGTCATCACCCTAAGAACCGGCCATCATAAGGGCAAGACACATCATGTTCATAGTCTTGGTGAGTAAGCTCTTAGCCATGCTTACTTGGTTAGCTAAGACATTGCCAACACATCACCTAGGGCCGGCCACCATAAGGAAGAAACACCTCATTCACTAGCTTTGATGAGTAAGTCTTCTAGCTTGGCTTACTTGGTGAACAAGGACAAGCCACATGTCCCAAAACATGGCTGGCTTCACAAGGAAAAGACACATTGCAACCTAGCCTTGATGAGTAAGCCATTAGCTTTGCTTACTTTGTTAGCTAGAACAACCACATGGTGCCACCTAGGGCCGGCCATCACAAGAAGAAAACACCTCATGGTTCCTAGCCTTGCTTAGCAAGCTTCCCTAGCTTTGCTACTTGGCCAAATGTTGCAAGCATGGCCGGCCACCACATAGGGACTAAGGGGGAAATAGTTTGACCTTAAGGACCAAGGCATTGACACATCAACCCATCTAAGGCCAGCCACCTTGTGAGCTTGACACCTCATGCTTCATAGGCTTGCTTAGTATGCATGTTAGCCTTGCTTATGGTTATCAAAAGCAAGCTCAAGACTACACCTAAGGCCGGCCAACTTAGGAGAAGGACACCTCAAGGGTCCTAGCCTTGCTTAGCAAGCTTCCCTAGCTTTGCTACTTGGCCAAATGTTGTAAGCATGGCCGGCCACCACATAGGGTGCAAGAAGAAATTATTTTTCTTATAAGGGCTAGTAAGCAATTTCAGAAGTTTATGCTTCACCTATAAATAGGTGAAGGTTCTCTCATTGTATTTTGTTAGCCAACACACACACAACTGCACATACTCTCTAGTTTCTGCCCTTAGGTGCCGAGCAAAGAGAGGAGAGAAAAGAAAGAAAAGAAAACTAGAGAAAAGTTTTCGGATTAGTAAATGTGAGGGAAAATTTTAATACCCTAATTTAAGAATTCCATCAGTGGAACTTGAGGTAAATCTTTTTATCCTCTAGTTCTTCATTCAAGTTTTAATTAAGATTTAAGAGTATGTTCAATATGTATGAGCATGAGTTCATTTTGTTAAGTTTCATGCACTAGAGTTTTGGTACGTTTAATTAGGGTTTGTAATTGAACGGTTTTTCGGAAAACAAGATTTTGAGGCCTTTAGAGGCCGAATCTTGAAAAAGTCAAAACTACAAAGTTGTAGAAAAGGGAAAATCCTAGGGACTAGCGCGGACAGTTTTTGGAAATAAAGCCTTTAAGACCTTTATTTTTATAAAACTCCGAGACTGAGAATTCCTGGGCAGGCCAGACTCAGTGTGCACGACCAGTAGGTTTTAACCTCAAAAATGATTAAGTTAAGGACAGAACTGGGTTTTGATTAAAGAACCAAAGTTATAGTATTTTTCGAGATCTACAACTTTCATGAAGAAAGTTTTCTCAGATTCTAAACAGAATTTAAGATAAAGATTTATCATAAAAACAGTGCAGGAAGTAAGAAAATCCCTGCACTAGATTTGTGGGAAAAGAACTAAACTTTATGAATTGGTTTTAAACCCGGTTTTCAAAATATTAGAGTTCTTACTAAATTTCAAAAAGGAGTTGAAATTTAGGATTTATAGTTAGCAATTAGAATCATTATGATATTATGATAGGATGATACTCATCCTATGATTTTCTTGGAAACAGGAAAATGACCTGTTTGAGTGAGGAATTTTGATTCAAGACGCAGTAACAGTAAGTACAACTCCGCCTACAGCATGGACAAAACGTTTTTGTCGCATGGCATGTTTTTAAGAAATCATGAATTGATTTACATGATTTATATATGTTTATATTATGATGCATATGCTATGATAAGTTTGAGTAATGCTATGAAGTTATGTATGATAAGCTTATGTTATAATAAGTAATGCTATGAAGATATGTTATGATAAGTTTAAGTAATGTTATGAAGTTATGTATGATAAGCTTATGTTATAATAAGTTATGCTATGAAGTTATGTTATGATAAGTTTATGCTATGATTTATATTATGATGTTATGATATTTTATGTTCTGATATTTTATGTTATGATATTATGATAATTTATGTTATGAGGTTATGATGAATTATGTAATGATGTTATGATAGTTTATGTTATGATATTACAATGATTCATGTTATAATGTTATGGTGAATTATGTTTTATTATCGTGACATCACGAAGCATGTACACGAATATTAAATCACAAGGTAAAAATAAGATAAGACAAGCTAATGTTACCGACTTGCCACAAGGGCGGGTTTAAATGGTTTAGTTTATGGTTTGAGTTGGATTGGACTGGTCGCCTCCAGCCACTCCATAGCAATGTACCACGGTAAGTACACGTATGACATATAATGGAACGGGATCAAGTTATTATAAGAAAGCTATAATGATTCATAAGAAAGCATAATCGGTTCATGCATTCTTTTATTAAAATGTTTTGCGGATTGAATATTGTGCTTACTGGGCATAAGCTCACTACTTACGTTCATGCTGTAGGTAAGTAACCTACCAGTAATACTTGATGCAAGACTGTGGAGGGCTGGTGCTACAGACTGTGAAATGTGGGATGGACACTGCCACGAGTTTTGTAAAATTATGTTATGAAAAATATGTTTGTAAAATATATTTGTATAATGTGTTATGTTATATTATGATTTAATAAAGTGATAGTATGGGCAACGAATTGTTTTTAAGAAGAAAACTATTTTTAAGAAATTATTTTCAAGAACAAGTTAAGGAAAGATTTTCAAGTATGATGGCAAGCAAGTTGCCTCGTGTCGTACCGATCCGCACTAGGTCGGGTTTGGTCCACGATTTGCATATGATAGCTTTCAAATAAGGTTTAAAAGCTCGGTACTCGAATATGTACCTATACAAGTATGAGTATGAATTTAAAGTATGTGAATCAATAAGTAAGTAATGTAACGATCCCCATTCACGTGGTTGATCCTTTGAGTATGTATGAGGATAAGTTAAATTTCATGTATAAGTATAAGTATAAGATTAAGTCAAGTTTAAGTTTGAATTTAAAGTATAAGTTTAAAAGAGAAAAAAAAAAAAAAAAAAAAAAAAAAAAAAAAAAATTTACTCTGAAAATTTCAGTAAGTTTAAGGCTATAAGAATTAAGTTAAGTACGATTAAGAAGACACGACCCGGCGTTGGGGGAGGTCGGGGCGTGTCAATAGGTGAGGTTCTAATTAGTATTGTGGAATGTTGGTGATCTAACCAACATGCCTACATAATCCTAGTTGTATGTCCCCGATACTAGATGTCTTACTGGGTTACAAATAGTAACCCTATTATTTTAAAAACAACCCAATATGGATTAATCTTGGTATCCTTTAGGGTTATCTTGACTAACCCTTAAGGTTAATTGTAGTCAAACTTTTGGTCAACCAAAGTCAACTTTTGGTCAACTAAGGTTAACCCTATATGGGTCAAACTTGAGCTTTAGGCTTTGGCCCAGTAACTCGGATATCACTTCCGGTTATTACCCGTAATCATCTTGCTTACCCAATTTGGTTAAAAAAATCCATTTTCCATTTCTTTGGAAACTTGGGTAAATTAACCTCAAAAATCTTTTACTTAACTCATAAAATTCATATTTTTGAAATAGGTTTTTGTAAAATCATTTAGGGCTGGAAACTGCCTTTGGAACAGTTTCCCTAGTCAAAACAGTGGTTTTGGGGAAAGATACAATTTTTCCGAACTGTTTTTAGAAAATCCTGTGCAGGAATTTCCTGTTCCCTGCACAGTCTTTATAAAACCGTGTCAGTTTAAAGATCCATTCCGATTTTAAAAAAGTTGTCTTCACGAAAGTTGTAGCTCCCGAAAAATCCTAAAACTTTCATGTTTTGAGAAAAATCCAGTTCTGCTTGTATTCTTGTCAGTTTTAATTTGAAGCTGACTGGTCGTGTAAACTAGGTCTGGGCAGACTAGTCTCGGTTTTCTGTAAAAACAGAGGCCATTGGGGCCTCAATTTGGGAAACTATCCGCGTTGCTCCCTAGGGAAAACTCTTCCGAACAACTTTCATGTTTTACATTTCACCCAGTTCGGCCTCTAAAAGCCTTAAATTTCCACTTTCCCGAAACTAGCCAGTTTGGAATCCGAATTGGCAGTTTCGGTTGTTAAGTCCGGTTTACGTCCTATTTCGCGGATTCTAACTCGACCGACCACTTCGGGAGCTTACACAGCAAACATGCAGCATTTCTAACGTCCCACATATTCAATCATGCTAACCTAACGTGTCCATGCAGCCCTAAACCGAATCTCCTAAACCTAGGGTTGCATGGTCTAAACTTAGCACATACCAAACCATTCATGCCATACCATTTCAATTCATACCCTAACATGCATACACATTCTCAAACACATGATTGGGGACATATAACCATAATCTAGCATGCAACCTAATATTCAATCATCATAAGCACATAAATGAACCGAACCACCCTTGAAACACCTAATCAGCATATCAAACACTTAACATGCAATAATTAAACCAAACCAAAACCCTAATTAATCAAGCACAAACCCTAAAATTTCTAACTAGGGCAGCAATTAAAAGTGAGCTTATGCTCATACAAACCATGCTTAAAATACATTTAAATTTCCCAAATGAAATTTAAATGAAAACTTAGGGTTTAAGGGATTTATACCTCACTTTAGGTCAAGAATTTGGCTTGGCTTTTCCTTTCTCTTTGCCTCCACCAACAACCGGCCACCTTGGCTAGTTGAGTTCCAAAATTTGCCGCCACCCTTGTTCCAACTCCGGCCACCTCTAGCCGCTAAAAATCCGGCCAAAAGCTTGGATTTTTCTTCCTTTCTTCTTCCTCCCCACAACCGGCCCTTTGGCCTAAAATGGGTATCAAATTTTTTTTCCAACTTTTCCTTGTGTTCTAGCTCAATTCAGACCACCCTACACACTCTTGTTACTCTTGGTTTTGCAAAATTTTCTTTCTTTCCTTTCCTTCTCAAGTTCGGTTTTTGAGAGAGAAATTTGGCATAGTTTTGCTAGATTTTCTAATTTTTGTGAACAATGGCTTCACCTATTTATAGGTGATGGAAATTCCTTAAAATTGTTAAAAAGCCCTTGAAGAAACACAAAATTGCACAATGGGGGGCATAGGTGGCCGGCCATGCACCTTGGAGAACAAGGAAGAAGTTTCTAGAACAAGACACTTGTCTTTAAAGGATTGGTTCATGGAATTATGATGTCATAAATCCAAATAAGATGATGTCATAAATCAAAAAGATAGGTGATGTCATCCTAAGGCCTCGTTTGGCTACTTTTTTGAAAAAGCAGTCCAATTTTAAGCTAACACAGATAAATCCACTACTGTGTTCACTAATACACAGTACAATTTAGTACTGTTTTGCTTGACTGCAGTCCAAAATTTATCTGCATAAAAATGGACTGTAAAAATTTTCCTTCTTATTTCTGAAAGTCATTAGGACTTTGATATCCAACTTAGTGTGCTTGATTTTTCTATGGTGGTCTCTTAGCTTATTCCAGCTATCTTGTCCAAAAAGATAATTTTCGCAGTATATTTCTCATACTGCTTATCCCATTACTGTATAGTCATACCTTTGACTGTTCTTGATCAACCCTTGACTTTTTGGTCGACTTTGACTTTCTTGGTCAAACTTTGACCAACATGGAATCATGAAATTTCATCACGCCATTTTCCTTAAAATGTCTTATACTAGGCTAAGTAATCTATCGTTGAGTCTCGTAGCTAATTAACCGAGAACTCAAACTTGTACCGATATTCTATTCCAAACATGAGCTAGACTTAAGTTTTCCTCATTTAAAGGAAATCTAGAGTCATAAAAATTCGGGTTATTACATCCTACCCTCCTTAAAAGATTTTCGTCCTCGAAAATTCGAATTATCCTGAGTGGCTTTTCTTCAAATCCACCATCAATCCATAACAAGTTACTATGGATTGAATAACTTGTTCATGTTCCCATTTTAATACCCTAATGGGATCATGTCTTTTATATAGAACCATAATCTTCTTTCTACATCATCATAATTCATTCCTCATACTCTCATGCTTTCATTTCATACCATCATACTTTCCTTTCATACTGCATCACAAGAACTATTTACATGAAAAACTGAGCAAGTATATTATATAACTTGCCATGTTTGAAAAGCATATATATAACTTTTCCATACTTTAAAAACATATCATATCACATAGCTTTTTCATATTTGAAAAGCATTTTGTGTTTTATTATCTTGTCTTAACATGTGGGCCCATAGTGTACGTACCAAATGCGCGCAGCCTCCAGACAAAGCTAGGGTTTGCAAGGTCCCTAACAGTTCTGGGAATTTTATAAGCCTTTGCGATTTTACGAAAGGTCTTATAGTCTTGACCCTTCACGATCACGGACGGTCAAGATCACAACTGAAACATGTAGCCTCCACGATCACGGGAGGTTGGTACGACACCTTACTGTTACTTGTCTTTTCATGTATCTTAATATGTTCTTACATTTAAGATACTTTTTGGAATCTTTTCCAATTCAATCATGAAAATCAATAATAAATAGTATTATTGAAAACATATTACTGTTCAAGTGATGCAATGAAAGGTATCCTTGTATCAACTAGCTGCTTGTTAGCTAGTAGAAACATTCTTCTTGCCTTTAGCATTTCTTTTAAAGCTCAAAGGCATAATCATAGTTCTAAGGGATATCTAAAACTCCCAATCATCATCTCATAATTTCCATTACTTAAATGGTTGTCTACAGTCGACCTTAATCATCCATTATATGTCGACTTCAGGGTTGGTGCCATCGACCTTAACCTCGTTAACTTCATATCATCAAATCTCATAATCATCATCCTTATCATAAAAGATCATAGCCTAATAAATTGTTGTTGGTAGCATATTGCTTATTTGCTACCCCCAAACTAAGGCATCCTCAAAATTTTCCCCATGTCCAATATTTCTCTTATGGAGCAAAAGTTTCACAACCAGGAAACTTAACTTCCATAATCTCAATCCAATTCCTTAAATGGAAAGATCACTATACCCAAAATGAGGCGATAGGCTATCTAATCTTAAAGCCTACTCATTTCTTATTGCTATTCTAGCGATCATCATATCGTAAGCTTAGTTTATCCATAACGCTTCCACTGTGCGATTCTGATTTACTGGCAATAAAAGCCCATAAACTCGTTCGGATAAGCATGTCAGGCTGCAACATAGCTGACGTATCGTCTCATGTACATATCCTAGTACATCTTGATATCGCGGTAATACATGGGCGATCCTTGCTGTCGTCAAGAAATCCATTTAAGAATCTCCTCTCAAGGTCCTCTTGGCCAAGGCTCCTTGCACGAGCTTCCTTGACTAGACGTCGATTCGACTGGCAAGCATATCCTGAAGATACGTCCCTGTATGACATAATCTGAGGAGGGTCTCCATATCGTGCATCCACTCCTTGAGTCTTATTGAAGATGCGAAGCTTCTCCTCCATTCCTCGGAATGTCAACGGAGCCTCGTGGTCCTGTTTAGTCCGACCCAAATTTAACACCAAGTACATGCCATTATAATAATCTTATAAAACAATGTAAGAAAACAAACTTACAAAACTGTGGTGCTGGCAGCAGAACTGTGAAATTGGATGGCAGGAACTCTGCTCTGATACCAAACTGTAACGCCCCGACTTCCCACGCCGGGTCGTCACCTTACTTACATACTGAACTTAAACTTGCGGAAAATTTGGGAGAAATTTTTTTTTTTCTTTTTAAACTTTATTTTAAAACTTTCAACTTGAACTTCATCCTCAAACTCATACTTACTGATAGGTACTTACTCGAGTACCGAACTTTTAAACCCTCCTGGAAGGCCATCGAAATCAAATTGTAGACCAAACCCGACTTAATGCGGATTGGTACCACAAGAGGCAACTTGCTTGCCATATATACATAAACTTTGTCATTCATACTTAAAACATCATGAAAATATGAAAACCCTTTTTCATTACAACATATTATAGAGTATACTTTTTTTTCAAAATCCGTGGCAGTGTCCATCCCACATTTCACAGTCCGCAGCACCAGCCTTCCACAGTATTGCATCAGAGATTGCTGGCAGGTTGCTTACCTACAGCATAGACGTAAGACGTGAGCTTTCGCTCAGCAAGTACAACTGTTACATCCGCGACGCACAACACATATCATTATGCATGAACCAATTATGACCTCTTATGAATCAAATATGGATTCATAACTTAGCTTAGTTCTATTCCTTTACTTATCATGTGTGCTCGTACCGTGGTACATAACCAAGGAATGGTTGAAGGCGGCAGTCCGTTTTAACTCAAACCATGAAACACAAAGTTTAACATGGAGTAGTTTAGGTAGCCATCCAATCCAACTTAAACCATGAACCATACCATTTAAACCCGCCTTTGTGGCAAGTCGGTACGACACAACATCTTACTTGTCTTGTTCTTACCAGGTGGTTTAACATTAGTGAACATGCTTCATGATGTCACAATATTACAACATATAACATAACATAACCTCATTCATAACATACCATAACATATCATACCATAATATCACATGACATAACATACCATAACATTACACGCCATAACATATCATCACATGCCATAACATACCATCACATTAGGCAAGTAACAACAAAGGGCCTATGCTGTAGGCGGAGTTGTACTTACCTCTCTTGTTATGTCCTGCGCAATGCTGCTCCTGCTCTGAGTACAGTTGCAGGTTCCCTCCTGCTTGTTGAAGGACATAGGTGAGGTTCTAATTAGTATTGTGGAATGTTGGTGATCTAACCAACATGCCTACATAATCCTAGTTGTATGTCCCCGATACTAGATGTCTTACTGGGTTACAAATAGTAACCCTATTATTTTAAAAACAACCCAATATGGATTAATCTTGGTATCCTTTAGGGTTATCTTGACTAACCCTTAAGGTTAATTGTAGTCAAACTTTTGGTCAACCAAAGTCAACTTTTGGTCAACCAAAGTCAACTTTTGGTCAACTAAGGTTAACCCTATATGGGTCAAACTTGAGCTTTAGGCTTTGGCCCAGTAACTCGGATATCACTTCCGGTTATTACCCGTAATCATCTTGCTTACCCAATTTGGTTAAAAAAATCCATTTTCCATTTCTTTGGAAACTTGGGTAAATTAACCTCAAAAATCTTTTACTTAACTCATAAAATTCATATTTTTGAAAGAGGTTTTTGTAAAATCATTTAGGGCTGGAAACTGCCTTTGGAACAGTTTCCCTAGTCAAAACAGTGGTTTTGGGGAAAGATACAATTTTTCCGAACTGTTTTTAGAAAATCCTGTGCAGGAATTTCCTGTTCCCTGCACAGTCTTTATAAAACCGTGTCAGTTTAAAGATCCATTCCGATTTTAAAAAAGTTGTCTTCACGAAAGTTGTAGCTCCCGAAAAATCCTAAAACTTTCATGTTTTGAGAAAAATCCAGTTCTGCTTGTATTCTTGTCAGTTTTAATTTGAAGCTGACTGGTCGTGTAAACTAGGTCTGGGCAGACTAGTCTCGGTTTTCTGTAAAAACAGAGGCCATTGGGGCCTCAATTTGGGAAACTATCCGCGTTGCTCCCTAGGGAAAACTCTTCCGAACAACTTTCATGTTTTACATTTCACCCAGTTCGGCCTCTAAAAGCCTTAAATTTCCACTTTCCCGAAACTAGCCAGTTTGGAATCCGAATTGGCAGTTTCGGTTGTTAAGTCCGGTTTACGTCCTATTTCGCGGATTCTAACTCGACCGACCACTTCGGGAGCTTACACAGCAAACATGCAGCATTTCTAACGTCCCACATATTCAATCATGCTAACCTAACGTGTCCATGCAGCCCTAAACCGAATCTCCTAAACCTAGGGTTGCATGGTCTAAACTTAGCACATACCAAACCATTCATGCCATACCATTTCAATTCATACCCTAACATGCATACACATTCTCAAACACATGATTGGGGACATATAACCATAATCTAGCATGCAACCTAATATTCAATCATCATAAGCACATAAATGAACCGAACCACCCTTGAAACACCTAATCAGCATATCAAACACTTAACATGCAATAATTAAACCAAACCAAAACCCTAATTAATCAAGCACAAACCCTAAAATTTCTAACTAGGGCAGCAATTAAAAGTGAGCTTATGCTCATACAAACCATGCTTAAAATACATTTAAATTTCCCAAATGAAATTTAAATGAAAACTTAGGGTTTAAGGGATTTATACCTCACTTTAGGTCAAGAATTTGGCTTGGCTTTTCCTTTCTCTTTGCCTCCACCAACAACCGGCCACCTTGGCTAGTTGAGTTCCAAAATTTGCCGCCACCCTTGTTCCAACTCCGGCCACCTCTAGCCGCTAAAAATCCGGCCAAAAGCTTGGATTTTTCTTCCTTTCTTCTTCCTCCCCACAACCGGCCCTTTGGCCTAAAATGGGTATCAAATTTTTTTTCCAACTTTTCCTTGTGTTCTAGCTCAATTCAGACCACCCTACACACTCTTGTTACTCTTGGTTTTGCAAAATTTTCTTTCTTTCCTTTCCTTCTCAAGTTCGGTTTTTGAGAGAGAAATTTGGCATAGTTTTGCTAGATTTTCTAATTTTTGTGAACAATGGCTTCACCTATTTATAGGTGATGGAAATTCCTTAAAATTGTTAAAAAGCCCTTGAAGAAACACAAAATTGCACAATGGGGGGCATAGGTGGCCGGCCATGCACCTTGGAGAACAAGGAAGAAGTTTCTAGAACAAGACACTTGTCTTTAAAGGATTGGTTCATGGAATTATGATGTCATAAATCCAAATAAGATGATGTCATAAATCAAAAAGGTAGGTGATGTCATCCTAAGGCCTCGTTTGGCTACTTTTTTGAAAAAGCAGTCCAATTTTAAGCTAACACAGATAAATCCAATACTGTGTTCACTAATACACAGTACAATTTAGTACTGTTTTGCTTGACTGCAGTCCAAAATTTATCTGCATAAAAATGGACTGTAAAAATTTTCCTTCTTATTTCTGAAAGTCATTAGAACTTTGATATCCAACTTAGTGTGCTTGATTTTTCTATGGTGGTCTCTTAGCTTATTCCAGCTATCTTGTCCAAAAAGATAATTTTCGCAGTATATTTCTCATACTGCTTATCCCATTACTGTATAGTCATACCTTTGACTGTTCTTGATCAACCCTTGACTTTTTGGTCAACTTTGACTTTCTTGGTCAAACTTTGACCAACATGGAATCATGAAATTTCATCACGCCATTTTCCTTAAAATGTCTTATACTAGGCTAAGTAATCTATCGTTGAGTCTCGTAGCTAATTAACCGAGAACTCAAACTTGTACCGATATTCTATTCCAAACATGAGCTAGACTTAAGTTTTCCTCATTTAAAGGAAATCTAGAGTCATAAAAATTCGGGTTATTACAAACCCACTAACTAGGTAGTTCACCAAATCCGCATACCATGGCAGCATAGTATTAGCTCTAGTGACAACCCAGAGCTGCTCATCCGGAAACACTTCGTCGATAACTTATGAATCTGTGCCCTTTTCAGCTTTTTCTAACCGAGACAAATGATCAGCCACTTGATTCTCTGTTCCTTTCCTATCCTTGACCTCGAGGTCGAATTCTTGAAGCAGAAGCACCCATCTAATCAACCTTGGCTTTGCATCCTTTTTCTCTACCAAGTATTTGATGGCCGAATGATCCGTGAAAACCGTTACCTTCGCTCCTATCAAATAAGCTCGAAATTTGTTGAAGACGTAGACAACAGTCGACAACTCCTTTTCTGTCACCGTGTAATTCAGTTGGGCCCCTGATAGAGTCTTACTATCATAGTAAATTGAGTGGAATACCCTGTCCTTGCGCTGCCCTAAAACAGCTCCCACAGCCCAATCGCTCGCATCACACATCACTTCAAATGGTAGTGACCAATCTGGGGTTGCTATGATTGGTATGGAAATGAGCTTCTCCTTCAAATCTGAGAACGCTGGCAAACATGCCTCGTCAAAAATGAATTGGCTGTCTTTTTCCAATAAGCTACAGAAAGTTTTGGAGATTTTGGAAAAATCTCAGATAAAGCTTCGATAGAAGCCCGTGTGCCCAAGAAAACTCCGAATCCCTTTTACATTTGATGGCTGTGGCAGTTTCTCAATTATAGAAATCTTTGCTTTGTCAACCTCAAGGCCATTTCTCGAAACTCGATGTCCCAACACTATGCCCTCCTTGACCATAAAGTGACACTTTTCCCAATTTAGAACTAAATTAGTCTCTTCACATCGCTTCAAGACCCTTGCCAAATTGGTGAGGCAATCTTCAAAGCTTTCTCCGAAAACAGAAAAATCGTCCATGAACACCTCCACATATTGCTCTACCATATCAGTGAAAATCACCATCATACACCGCTGAAATGTTGCAGGTGCATTGCACAAGCCAAATGGCATCCTTCTGAAGGCGAATGTACCAAATGGACAAGTGAAGGTCGTCTTGTGTTGGTCCTCCGGAGCTATGGCAATTTGCTTATAACCTGAATATCCGTCCAAGAAGTAATAAAATTCTTTCCCTGCCAATCTATCTAGCATCTGATCAATGAATGGGAGCAGGAAATGATCCTTCCGTGTGGCCTTGTTAAGCTTCCTATAGTCCATGCAAATCCGCCAACCCGTTACTGTTCTTGTTGGAATCAATTCAATATTTTCATTCTCCACAACAGTAATTCCCCCTCTCTTGGGAACACACTGAACCGGACTGACCCACGAACTATCGGAGATTGGATAAATTATCCCCGCATCTAACCACTTAATTATCTCCTTCTTGACAACCTCCTTCATGATCGGATTCATCCATCGCTGACCTTCTATGGATCCCTTCTTATCATCCTCCAGAAGAATCTTGTGCATACAGAATGAGGGACTTATACCTTTTATATCTGCTATTGTCCACCCGATGGCACCTTGGTACTTTCTCAAAATACGAAGCAAGCACTCCTCTTGGTCTTTAGTTAAATCGGCAGCAATTATCACAGGAAGTGTTGAGGATTCTTCCAAATAAGCATATCTCAGATGAGACGGTAGAGGCTTCAATTCTAACACTGGTGGCTCTTCTCTTGAAGATTTGGGTGGCTTGTGCTCACAGTCTGATAGATCCAATGATTCAAATTTCCGCACATATTTTGGCGCAATGGCACTACCATCTAACCCAACAAGTTGCTCCATAATTTCTTCTTCGTTGTCCACGAAATCCAATGCCAAAGACGAACGTATCAAATCTCGCTGGTTACTTGCCTCAAACTCTTCAGCCACTAGGAATCTAGAGCAGATATAGCCAAACATTCCTCCACCTCAACTGGAAACTTCATAGCCTTGAGCACGTTAAATGTCACCTGCTCATCTTGCACCTTCATAGTTAATTCCCCCTTTTGCACATCAATCAAGGTGCGGCCTGTAGCAAGAAATGGCCTTCCCAAGATGATCGGCACTTCTTTGTCTGCCTCATAATCAAGAATGATAAAATCCACTGGAAAAATGAACTTGTCCACCTTCACTAGAACATCTTCAATCTTTCCTTCAGGATGTGTGATGGACTTATCGGCGAGTTGCAAAGATACTGTGGTAGGCCTTGCTTCACCAATTCCTAACTTCCTGAAAATGGACATTGGCATCAAATTGATACTAGCTCCGAAATCACATAAGGCCTTACCAAAGTAGTGGTTTCCAATTGAACACGGTATTGTAAAACTTCCAGGATCCTTCAGCTTGGGAGGGAGTTTATTCTGTAAAATGGCGCTGCATTCTTCTGTTAGAGCTACAGTTTCAAATTCTCCAAATCTACGCTTCTTAGTGACCAAATCTTTCATAAATTTGGCATAGTTTGGCATCTGCTCCAGGGCTTCCACAAGAGGTATATTGATGTGAAGCTGCTTCAAGACATCCAAAAATTTGCGAAACTGACCATCCTTTTGCTGCTTTTGAAACGTTTGAGGAAATGGTGGAGGCAGTTTGTTGTTGTTAAGTTCTGCAGTTCCCACTGTACCAGAATGCTGCGGAAATGCTGTAGCATTTTTCAGATCAGATTCCAGTTGCTGATTTGTACCCTGTTTTTCTTCTTGTTGAAGTTGCTCATCTTGTTCTTGGATTGAAGTGGGCTCGTTTTGTACAGCTTTTGGCTTTTCCCTTTGCTCGATCTCCCTTCCATTCCTTAATAAGATTGCCTTGCAGTGTTCTTTCCCTTCCCTCCTTGGATCTTCAGTATTGCTTGGAAGAGAGCCTTGCGGCCTAACATTCAAGGCGTTAGCAATCTGCCCAATTTGATTCTCCAAACTCCTCAATGTTGCATCATGACTTTGAACTCTAGCGTCATTCTTTGCTATATACTCCTTGATCAAATTCTCTAAAGAGCTAGATGAGTCCATAGCTTGAGTTCTTGGTTGCTGAGATGGAAAGCCCGAACGGTGAGAAGGTCGATGATATGCGTTTGCTCCACTAGAACTGGCCCCTTGATTGCTCCATGAAAAGTTTGGGTGTTGTCTTAACCCTTGATTGTAAGGCACTGAATAAGGGTTGTTCCTGTTGAAATTACCCACATAACAAGCAGAGGCTGGATTAGAAGGGCAATCATCATACAAGTGTCCCTTTCCACAATAAACACATGTGACACCAACAGATTGCATCGAATTAACCCCAGCCGACATGTTCATAGTCTTGATCATATTCGTCAAACTTGATACTTGAGCAGTGAGTGCCGTAATAGCATCTACTTCATGAAGTCCTACCGCTCTTCGAGCATTGAGTCTCTCAGTGGGCCACTGATAATTATTGGTTGCCATCCTCTCCAAAATCTCATACGCCTCATTATACGATTTGGCCAAAAGAGCACCATTGGCAGCCGCATCAACGATTGTACGTGTTTGCCCATTGAGCCCATTGTAAAATGTTTCCATCTGAATCCAATGTGGAATCCCATGATGAGGGCATTTTCGCAACAATTCTTTGAATCTCTCCCACGCTTCATACAAGGATTCTCCCTCCGATTGTTGGAATGAAGTGATGTTGTTTCTGAGCTTTGCATTCTTGGTTGGAGGAAAGTACTTCATGAGAAACTTTTCTACTGTAATAACCAACTTGTTTGTAAACTTATGATTTCTTTTGTTAAGAATCAAAGTCTGTTTATGTTATATGTATGATATGTTTCTATGAAAAGTTGTTGAATCTTTAGTTAAAAGATTCAAATAAGTTAGTTATGCAAGTTTAAGACCTTTTTGTTAAAAGAAAAAGGTGTAAGTTTATGCTTTATGATTTTATGTTATTTTACGAAAGGACTGCATTTGGGAGATAAGCCAAACCAGACCTTTAAGGATGACACCTCTGACGACAAGTGTCATTACTATGATTGGTCACTTCACAGGGACCAAAATGCAAATATTTTATGTTTAGGGGTCAATTTGCAAATTAAGAAAAGTTTTATGATTTTGAAGCTAAAAAGTCTTTTAAGGAAGGATTTAGTAAAAACTTGATGTTTAAAGGCTTAACAAAAAATTGGCCAAGTCATAGGGACTAAAGTGCAAATATTTTGCCTTTAGGGGCCATTGTGCAATTTTGAAAAAGATTGTAAACTTATTAGCAATTATGTAAATTTTTGAACCAGGGACTTTTTAAGTAAAGTTTCTTAGTTCAATTAAGTCAATGACCCATTTTTAGTTTAGTTAGTTTGGTTTGAAATCAAGGATGTCAAAGTTAAGATTGTTTTTGAACACTCTAGCTAAAACCAATCCCATTATGCCATGTGTCACCATGGGAACCGGCCACGTCATGGCTTGATGAGCAAGTAACCTTGTTCTTGAAAAAGATTATGCAAATTAGAAGATTTTAAGTGTTAATAGAAGTTTACAAATCAAACCCTAAGTTTAGTGTTTTAACACTTTAATATGGTTGGTTGATTTTATGTTAAGACACATTTAGCAATGTTGTCTCACTTGGTTACACCAAAACCGGCCACATAGGGGAGAAACCCTAGGTGATAGCTTGGCTTAGTCACCCCTAGCCTTGCACCCATGGCAAGCCAAGGCTTGCACACCTAGGCACCCAAGGCCGACCATCCAAGGAACCAACACATCATGGTGTAGCCTTGGTGAGTAAGTCATCCTTAGACTTGCTCACTTGGCAAGCTCATGTTTGCCTAAGCCACCACACCAAGGCCGGCCACCATGAGGAAATGACATCTCATGGCCTAGCCTTGGTGAGTAAGCAAACCTAGCTCCACCTACTTGGCAAGCCAAGGCTTTGCTAAGCCAACACCAAGACCGGCCATCCTTAGTGAATGACACATCATTGTGTAGCTAGGGTGAGTAAGCTACTCTAGCCTTGCTCACATGGATAGCCAAGACATTGACACACCCTAGGTTGCCTAGCCTAGCTTCCTTGGCAAGCCAAGGCTTGCACACATCACCCTAGGGCCGGACACACCAAGGATGTGCCACCTCAAAGTGTAGCCTTGATGAGCAAGCAATTCTAGCTTGGCTTACTTGGCATATTGGATGAAGCATGGCCGGCCAACACATAGGGACCAAGGAGAAAAATAGCTTGACTTCAAGGACTATCTCCCAATTTACCAAAGATGGAATTCTTGAACTCCATTAGGGCTTGACACCTTTGCACCTAGGCAAGCTTAGTAAGCATACTAGCTTTGCTTGTTGGCAAACCAAGGCATGTATGACTTCCACCCAAGGCCGGCCACACCAAGGAGGGGACACCTCATGGTCCCTAGGCCACATGAGTAAGCAGCCCTAGCTTGGGTTACTTGGCATGAAAGACACAAGAGTGGCCGGCCACCATTCAAGAAGACAAGACCAAATTGGTCTCTTGTAGGGACCAAAGAACAAACTAGGGTATCTTTAGGGGTTAGTTAGCAATTTTGGAAAATTGTGTTTCATCTATAAATAGGTGAAGATGCTGTTGTGTCATTTGGTTAGCCAACACTCACACACACTCTTGAGCAGCACAAATTCCTCCCAACCCTGCCATAGAAACCGAGCATAGAAAAGAAAGAAAAGAAAGAAAAGAAAACTAGAAAAGCTTTTCGGTTTAGTGTGAGAGAATTTTCAATTACCTTAGATTAAGAATTCCATCCGTGAAACTTGAGGTAAATATTGTTACCCTCTAGTTCTCCATTTATGAATTAAGAGAATGATTAGTATGATTAAGCAAGAGTTTTAATTTTGTAAGATACATGCACTAGGGTTTTTGTATGCTTGATAAAGTCTCTATCCGAGCAGTTTTTCTGAAACAAAATTTAGAGGCCTTTAGAGGCCGAATCTTAAAAACGTTAAAACTGCAAAGTTGTAGAGGAGGGAAAATCCTAGGGGCCAACGCGGCCAGTTTTTAAAAATAAGGCTTTTAAGACCTTTATTTCGATAAAAACCCGAGACCAAATTATAAGCAGTAAGTTTGGTCGAAAAATTTTATAAGGCAAAAATAAGCATGTTAAAGGCTGATTTGAAGTTTGAGGTTAAAACAAAAGTTGTAGGAGACTTCAATATATACAACTTTAATGAAGAAAACTTTTCCAGATTCGAAACAGATTTGTAAGAAAAGAACTAAACTTTATGAATTGGTTTTGGAACCCGATTTTCAAAATGATTAGAGTTTTTACTAAATTTCAAAAAGGAGTTGAAATTTAGGAATGGTTGTTAGCAATTAGAATCATTGTGTTATTATGATAGGATGATACTCATCCTATGATTTTCTTGAAAACAGGGAAACGACCTGTTTGAGTGAAGGATTGTGATTCAAGGCGCAGTAACGGTAAGTACGACTCCGCCTACAGCATAAACAAAAAATTGTTTGTTGAATGCTTTCAAGTTTATAATGATATAAGCATGATAAAACGTTATGGCTTGTATGATGTCAAGTTTATAATGTTATGTGTATAAGAAATATTTATGATAGGTATGTATATACATTTTTAAGATATGATAATATTAAAGTACGAATGACATGTATGTATGCAAGAAATGATGAATGTATGGCATGTATGTATGCAAGAAATGATGAATGTATGGCATGTATGTATGCAAGAAATGATGAATGTATGGCATGTATGTTTTCAAGTTCATGAATGTATGTTTATAGTATGTATGTTGATATGATGAGAAATGTGATATTATGACATCACGAAGTATGCTCATTAAAGAATAACGAGTTGGTAAAATATGAAACCCCAGCTTCAGTTAAGAAACTGGTTATGAATATGAAACAACATTTCAAGTATGAAATAAGACAAGAACAAGACTTTTAATATAAGCAGGAAGCTATATGTCGTATCGACCCGCGTCAGGTCGGGTTTGGTTCATGGTTTGAGTTGGACAGGGCTGGCCGCCCCAACCACTCCATGGCAGCGCGCCACGGTACGTACATTCATGTTAAGTTATGTAAGGGCCCAAAATCTATGCTAACTTATGAAAACAGAAATTGACCATAAATGGTTCATGCATTATGTTATCATGATATGTTTTGTGGATAAATAGTTGTGCTTGCTGAGCGAAAGCTCATGTTTTAAGTTTATGCTGTAGGTAAGCAACCATGCAGTATTTCTTGATACAAGGCGGTGGAGCATGGCAAGGCAAAGCTGTGAAACTGTGGGACGGAATCACTACGTTTCTTTTTGTTAAATTATGCTACGCTAAATATGATGTATTTAAGTACAAAAACTCATTTCCGCTATAAGTAATTATGTATGGATATAAATGTTATTATGGACTTTCCAAGTTAAACAATATTTATCAGTTGTAAAAAAAAAAAAAAAAAAAAAAATTTATGTCTAAATTTTCATATACTATTATGTAAGAATGCATGGTAACGGCCGGCGCTAGGCGGGTCGTCACAAGAGTTGGTATCAGAGCTTTAGTTCCTACCTTCCGGTTTCACAGTTTGCTTGCCTGCGCCACAGTCATTGTAAGTTAAATAAATATTTCGTATTTATATTATGAATTTGTATAATCTAGATTTGAGGATAATGGACGACGATCGAGGTGCAGCCTACGCATTTTTCACAATGTCGCCTCTAGTATTTGATGGAAGTAGACGAACTGTGACACTCGCATCATGGCTTCACGACATGGAGGCTATATTCCGAATAGGTCATATTCCACCCCATCTACAGGTATCTTTAGCAAGTCGTTGTCTAGCAGTAGATGCTAGATTGTGGTGGAGGATAACAGGAGAACAAGAAGTTCAGGAAGGATCATGGGAAAACTTTCGCCATGTTATTACTGCTCGTTTTGGACCTCCACTGGAGGAAGACGCCAACGGACATTATCGGGATCCAGAAATTTATCGTGACATGAATCTTGTCCGATATCTTAACTATGTGTATGATTGGCATGCTTATCCGGGAGAGTCGATGGGCCATTATTGTCGAAGATTTCAGGAGGCTATGTTGCCTCATATTCCTGATATGGGCGACCCAGAGTTTCGGGGATTGCAATGCGACGACCCGCCTAGCGCTGGCCGTTACCATACATTCTTACATAATAATAGATGAAAATTTAGACAGAAATTTTTTTTTTTTTTTTTTTTAACAACTGATAAGTATTGTTTAACTTGGAAAGTCCATAATAAACATTTATATCCATACATATACTTATACATAATTACTTATAGCGGAAATGTGTTTTTGTACTTAAATACATCATATTTAGCGTAGCATAATTTAACAAAAAGAAACGTAGTGATTCCGTCCCACAGTTTCACAGCTTTGCCTTGCCATGCTCCACCGCCTTGTATCAAGAAATATTGCATGGTTGCTTACCTACAGCATAAACTTAAAACATGAGCTTTCGCTCAGCAAGCACAACTATTTATCCACAAAACATATCATGATAACATAATGCATGAACCATTTATGATCAATTTCTGTTTTCATAAGTTAGCATAGATTTTGGGCCCTTACATAACTTAACATGAATGTACGTACCGTGGCGCGCTGCCATGGAGTGGTTGGGGCGGCCAGCCCTGTCCAACTCAAACCATGAACCAAACCCGACCTGACGCGGGTCGATACGACATATAGCTTCCTGCTTATATTATAAATCTTGTTCTTGTCTTATTTCATACTTGAAATGTTGTTTCATATTCATAACCAGTTTCTTAACTGAAGCTGGGGTTTCATATTTTACCAACTCGTTATTCTTTAATGAGCATACTTCGTGATGTCATAATATCACATTTCTCATCATATCAACATACATACTATAAACATACATTCATGAACTTGAAAACATACATGCCATACATTCATCATTTCTTGCATACATACATGCCATACATTCATCATTTCTTGCATACATACATGTCATACATTCATCATTTCTTGCATACATACATGTCATTCGTTCATCATTTCTTGCATACATACATGCCATACATTCATCATTTCTTGCATACATACATGTCATTCGTACTTTAATATTATCATATCTTAAAAATGTATATACATACATATCATAAATATTTCTTATACACATAACATTATAAACTTGATATCATACAAGCCATAACGTTTTATCATGCTTATATCATTATAAACTTGAAAGCATTCAACAAACAATTTTTTGTTTATGCTGTAGGCGGAGTCGTACTTACCGTTACTGCGCCTTGAATCACAATCTTTCACTCAAACAGGTCGTTTCCCTGTTTTCAAGAAAAATCATAGGATGAGTATCATCCTATCATAATAACACAATGATTCTAATTGCTAACAATCATTCCTAAATTTCAACTCCTTTTTGAAATTTAGTAAAAACTCTAATCATTTTGAAAATCGGGTTCCAAAACCAATTCATAAAGTTTAGTTCTTTTCTTACAAATCTGTTTCGAATCTGGAAAAGTTTTCTTCATTAAAGTTGTAGATATTAAAGTCTCCTACAACTTTTGTTTTAACCTCAAACTTCAAATCAGCCTTTAACATGCTTATTTTTGCCTTATAAAATTTTTCGACCAAACTTACTGCTTATAATTTGGTCTCGGGTTTTTATCAAAATAAAGGTCTTAAAAGCCTTATTTTTAAAAACTGGCCGCGTTGGCCCCTAGGATTTTCCCTCCTCTACAACTTTTCAGTTTTAACGTTTTTAAGATTCGGCCTCTAAAGGCCTCTAAATTTTGTTTCAGAAAAACTGCTCGGATAGAGACTTAATCAAGCATACAAAAACCCTAGTGCATGTATCTTACAAAATTAAACTCTTGCTTAATCATACTAATCATTCTCTTAATTCATAAATGGAGAACTAGAGGGTAACAATATTTACCTCAAGTTTCACGGATGGAATTCTTAATCTAAGGTAATTGAAAATTCTCTCAAACTAAATCAAAAAGCTTTTCTAGTTTTCTTTTCTTTCTTTTCTTTCTTTTCTATGCTCGGTTTCTATGGCAGGGTTGGGAGGAATTTGTGCTGCTCAAGAGTGTGTGTGAGTGTTGGCTAACCAAATGACACAACAGCATCTTCACCTATTTATAGATGAAACATAATTTTCCAAAATTGCTAACTAACCCCTAAAGATACCCTAGTTTGTTCTTTGGTCCCTACAAGAGACCAATTTGGTCTTGTCTTCTTGAATGGTGGCCGGCCATTCTTGTGTCTTTCATGCCAAGTAACCCAAGCTAGGGCTGCTTACTCATGTGGCCTAGGGACCATGAGGTGTCCCCTCCTTGGTGTGGCCGGCCTTGGGTGGAAGTCATACATGCCTTGGTTTGCCAACAAGCAAAGCTAGTATGCTTACTAAGCTTGCCTAGGTGCATAGGTGTCAAGCCCTAATGGAGTTCAAGAATTCCATCTTTGGTAAATTGGGAGATAGTCCTTGAAGTCAAGCTATTTTTCTCCTTGGTCCCTATGTGTTGGCCGGCCATGCTTCATCCAATATGCCAAGTAAGCCAAGCTAGAATTGCTTGCTCATCAAGGCTATACTTTGAGGTGGCACATCCTTGGTGTGTCCGGCCCTAGGGTGATGTGTGCAAGCCTTGGCTTGGCAAGGAAGCTAGGCTAGGCAACCTAGGGTGTGTCAATGTCTTGGCTATCCATGTGAGCAAGGCTAGAGTAGCTTACTCACCCTAGCTACACAATGATGTGTCATTCACTAAGGATGGCCGGTCTTGGTGTTGGCTTAGCAAAGCCTTGGCTTGCCAAGTAGGTGGAGCTAGGTTTGCTTACTCACCAAGGCTAGGCCATGAGATGTCATTTCCTCATGGTGGCCGGCCTTGGTGTGGTGGCTTAGGCAAACATGAGCTTGCCAAGTGAGCAAGTCTAAGGATGACTTACTCACCAAGGCTACACCATGATGTGTTGGTTCCTTGGATGGTCGGCCTTGGGTGCCTAGGTGTGCAAGCCTTGGCTTGCCATGGGTGCAAGGCTAGGGGTGACTAAGCCAAGCTATCACCTAGGGTTTCTCCCCTATGTGGCCGGTTTTGGTGTAACCAAGTGAGACAACATTGCTAAATGTGTCTTAACATAAAATCAACCAACCATACTAAAGTGTTAAAACACTAAACTTAGGGTTTGATTTGTAAACTTCTATTAACACTTAAAATCTTCTAATTTGCATAACCTTTTTCAAGAACAAGGTTACTTGCTCATCAAGCCATGACGTGGCCGGTTCCCATGGTGACACATGGCATAATGGGATTGGTTTTAGCTAGAGTTTTCAAAAACAATCTTAACTTGACATCCTTGATTTCAAACCAAACTAACTGAACTAAAAATGGGTCATTGACTTAATTGAACTAAGAAACTTTACTTAAAGAGTTCCTGGTTCAAAAATTTACATAATTGCTGATAAGTTTACAATCTTTTTCAAAATTGCACAATGGCCCCTAAAGGCAAAATATTTGCACTTTAGTCCCTATGACTTGGCCAATTTTTGTTAAGCCTTTAAACATCAAGTTTTTACTAAATCCTTCCTTAAAAGACTTTTTAGCTTCAAAATCACAAAACTTTTCTTAATTTGCAAATTGACCCCTAAACATAAAATATTTGCATTTTGGTCCCTGTGAAGTGACCAATCATAGTAATGACACTTGTCATCAGAGGTGTCATCCTTGAAGGTCTGGTTTGGCTTATCTCCCAAATGCAGTCCTTTCGTAAAATAACATAAAATCATAAAGTATAAACTTACACCTTTTTCTTTTAACAAAAAGGTCTTAAACTTGCATAACTAACTTATTTGAATCTTTTAACTAAAGATTCAACAACTTTTCATAGAAACATATCATACATATAACATAAACAGACTTTGATTCTTAACAAAAGAAATCATAAGTTTACAAACAAGTTGGTTATTACAATCTACCCTCCTTAAGGAAATTTTCGTCCCCGAAAATCAGTACAAGTAGGGATAGTTCTTCCTCATTTCTTCTTCTACTTCCCACGTTGCTTCTTGAATATTATGATTCTGCCATAACACCTTAACCATCGGAATGGTTTTGTTCCTTAAAACCTTTTCTTCCCGATCTAGAATTTGTATTGGCCTTTCCTCGTACGTCAAATCTGTTTGTACTTCGACCGGTTCTTGACTTAGCACATGAGAAGGATCAGGTACGTATTTCTTCAACATTGAAACGTGAAAAACATTGTGTATAGAAGCTAAAGCTGGCGGTAAAGCAAGCTTGTAGGCAACTTTTCCAATTCTTTCGAGGATTTCAAACGGACCTGTGTACCTTGGACTGAGCTTTCCCTTCTTACCAAACCTCATAATCCCCTTGACTGGAGCAATCTTGAGAAAAACAGAATCTCCAACTTGGAATTCTAAAGGTCTTCGACGTTTATCAGCATAACTCTTCTGTCGACTGAAAGCTACATCGAGCCGTTGTTTGATCATTTTGACGTCTTCTGAGGTTTTTCTGATGAAGTCCGTAGTTTGAAGTTGCTTCTGTCTGACTTCTTGCCAATGGATGGGAGATCGACATTTCCTTCCATATAGCGCTTCAAACGGAGCCATACCAATAGAAGTATGATAACTATTATTATACGAAAATTCGATCAAGGGTAACTTTTGATCCCAATTTCCCTTGAAATCCAAAACACAAGATCTCAACATATCTTCTAAGGTCTGGATCGTGCGCTCCGATTGTCCATCTGTCTGAGGGTGGAAAGCAGTACTGAATTTCAGCCTTGACCCCATAGCTGTGTGAACACTTTTCCAAAATCGCGAAGTAAATCGCCCATCTCGATCTGAAATAATGGATTTTGGAACTCCATGTAACTTAACAACCTGAGATACATAAATTTCAGCTAATTTCTCAACCGAAAAGGTGGTTTTACTAGCAATGAAATGGGCTGATTTGGTTAATCTATCCACAATTACCCAAATCATATCATTTCCACTAGTGGTCCTGGGTAGTCCAACTACGAAATCCATGGTGATTTGTTCCCATTTCCATTCTGGGAGTTCTATCTTTTGAAGATCTCCGCCAGGTTGTCGGTGTTCAGCTTTAACTTTCTGACAAGTTAAACACTTTGATACAAATTCAGCAATTTCTCTCTTCATGTTCGGCCACCAAAAGTTCTCCTTAAGGTCCTTATACATCTTAGTAGCTCCAGGGTGAACTGAGTATGGCGTTTCATGCGCTTCAGACATGATTTGTTTCCTTAGAAACTCAAAGTTAGGAACACAAATCCTTCCTTTGAAAAGAATTAGCCCATTTGCAGACGTCTTAAATTCCTTATCTTCTTCACCAAGTAGCTGAATTTTCAACAAAAAGGAATCTTTCCTTTGATAGTCCTTAATGGTTTCTAGGAGATTAGACTGAAGAGTCAAAACAGACAATTTTCCGGTCAGCATTTCTAATCGGAAATCAGAAATTTCTTTTTGGAGGGGTTTGGACATCATTTCAAGAGACATGAGCGTACTGGATGACTTCCTGCTTAGCGCATCTGCAACCTTGTTTGCCTTTCCAGGATGATAAAGAATTTCACAATCATAATCCTTTACGAGTTCAAGCCATCTTCGTTGCCGCATATTAAGCTCCTTTTGAGTAAAAATGTATTTGAGACTTTGATGATCGGTAAAAATCTCACATCTATTACCATATAGGTAATGTCTCCAAATTTTTAAAGCGAAAACCACCGCAGCAAGCTCCAAATCGTGAGTCGGGTAGTTCCGTTCATGGTCCTTTAGTTGACGTGAAGCATAAGCAACCACATTTCTTCCTTGCATAAGGACGGCTCCTAGTCCAGTTTTCGACGCATCACTATAAATGGCGAAATTTCCTGCATCAACATCCGGAATGATCAACACTGGTGCACTTGTAAGTTTCCTCTTGAGCTCTTGGAAGTTTTCTTCACACTTCTGTGTCCACTCAAACTTTCTCCCCTTTTTAGTAAGAGCTGTTAGTGGCGCTGCGATCTTGGAGAATCCTTCAACGAACCGTCGGTAGTATCCGGCCAAGCCAAGAAAGCTTCGTATCTCTGTAACGTTTCTGGGTGCTGACCATGCACTAACTGCTTCTATCTTAGCAGGATCGACAGAAATTCCTTCCCTTGAAACTACGTGGCCTAAGAAATGTACTTTCTCCAACCAAAATTCACATTTAGTGAATTTGGCATAAAGCTGATTCCGTCTTAAGGTTTCCAAAACCATCTTGAGGTGCTGCTCATGTTCCTTTGTAGATTTTGAATAGATCAAAATATCATCAATGAAGATGATAACAAACTTATCCAAATAATCTTTAAACACCCGATTCATAAGGTCCATAAAAGCAGCTGGAGCATTAGTTAATCCAAAAGGCATCACTAAATACTCATAATGTCCATAACGTGTACGAAACGCCGTCTTGGGAATATCTCCTTCCTTGATTCTGAGTTGATGGTAGCCTGAACGCAAGTCAATCTTCGAGAATACCAAAGCTCCTCTAAGTTGATCGAAGAGATCGTCGATTCTCGGGAGAGGGTACTTGTTCTTAATCGTGATCTTATTCAACTCGCGATAGTCAATACACATTCGTAAAGTTCCATCCTTTTTCTTGACAAACAACACGGGTGCTCCCCACGGGGAATGGCTTTGACGAATAAATCCCTTGTCCAACAGTTCTTGCAACTGTACTTGAAGTTCCCTAAGCTCAGCTGGGGCCATACGATAAGGTGCTTTCGATATTGGAGCTGTTCCTGGCAACAATTCTATTTCGAAAGAGATTTCACGCTCGGGCGGAAGTTTAGTTAAATCTTTTGGAAAGACGTCTATATATTCCCTAATAATAGGAACATCTTCGGGCTGTAGCTCTTTTTCTTGTTCTTTGTCCACCATGTTAGCTAAGTACCCTTGACATCCATTAGCTAACATTTTCCAAGCTTTCATTGCAGAAACAAGCCGGGTTGAAGAGCTCTTAGACTGGCCGTGAAAGTTGAATTCTTCTTCGCCGAAAAGACTAAACGTAACACAACGCTTTCGACAGTCAATCTTAGCGTTGTACTTATCTAAGAAATCCATTCCCAGGATTACATCAAAATCCTGAAGCTTAATTGCAATCAGGTCTACATATAATTCTCTACCACACATAACTATCGGAACATTTCGCATCCAGGAATCAGATAACAAAATATCTCCCGATGGAAGAGAGGTTCTAAAAGGTTGCCCTATACTTTCTACATTTCTATCTAACTTCCGGGCATACTCCATTGATATAAACGAATGGGTGGCACCAGAATCAATTAGGGCAAATGCATCATGAGCGGCTATAGAGATCTGACCTGTTACTACTTTAGAAGTTCCAGCCTCAGCATCTCCCTTTGTGTAAGCATAAATCCTGGCTTGTGGTTCAGGGGCTTCAAGTCTTCCTTGTACCATCGAAGGACTTTCGACCTTTGCTTGTACTGCGTGAAGCTGTCAGGTTGGATTCCTATTCTGGTACTGAGGGTTCTGGTTCTGACTATGGGAGGTACAATTCTTCGCATAATGACCTTCCTTGCCACAAAGGTAGCAAGCGTTTGTTCCCATCCTACATACGCCTGGATGTTTCTTTCCACATTGAGCACACACATGATAACTGTTATTATTACCCTCATTCCCACGGTTGTTCCTCTTTTGGGGGTAATTCTTCTGTTGGCCTTGGCCCGTAGCATTTTCTCTTCTTTTATTCCTTCCAAACTGCTTAAAACTTTGGTTGGAATTACTAGTCTGGCCTTTTAAGTTCGGTTGCTGGTTCTGTCTAGACTGTATCTGTTTCTCTACAGCTTTTTCTTCCTTCTTAGCTTTGAATATCTGAACCCGCGCTTCCTTATCCTGATTAATCCAGTATTCTGCTCTCATAGCTCGACCTATACAATCAGCTACAAGAGTTGGAGGGCTACTTCCAGCACTAACTTGCTTGGCGATATCTGTTCGAAACATTTTCATCATCCTCCTTACTTTCTCTCTCTCGTTCGGTACCAGTTCCGGACATAAACGAGCAAGCTGTTCAAATTTCTTGACTGCTTCCATCACGGATAAAGATCCTTGCTTAAAGCTGGTAAACTCATCTTGTTGAGCTGCAAGAATCTCCTGGTTGTAGTACATCACTCTGAATTCGTCGACAAAATCTTGCCATTGCATGAACGCCACGTTTCTGCGCATCTGAACCGTTCTCCACCAATGACGTGCATCTTTCTTAAGTGCAAAGGAGGCACAAAGAACTTTCTCCTGTTCCGTAAGTCCCATAAAATCCAAAATTACTTGGATATCGATCAGCCAATTATCTGCCACTAATGGATCTGTGGTTCCTTCAAATTCAGGTGCCTTCATTCGCCTAAATCGTTCATACAATAGATCTTCCCTAACTATAGGTGGATTCCTTTGCAGACCTTCGGGTGCTATTGGAACTTCTTGATGAACCTCTGGTGCTTGAGGCGCTGCTGGAGGTACAGGGTTATTTTGAGGTGGGGCTTCGTTCACTCGAGGCACTTGATTCAGCTGGGCTACTTGTTCCCGAAGCTGGTTCGTTTCTTGTTGTTGTTCCCGCAATTGTCGTTGCAAGGTAGCTACTATATTTGCAAGATCAGGTTCTTGCGGAATGGGATTCGCTCGGGTACGTGGACGCGACATCTTCTATTTCTTATCTAATTACGATAAAGATATTGTTATACTACAAATATCTTTTCGTTCATTCATATCTAATCATAAAATCTTATTATGAATACTACTTACTTATCATATCATATCATCGTATCATACCATAATATCATGACATAAAACATAACATTTGAGATTCATCTTGATCTCATCATTCCATGACATATCATATGTTGTTCATAATCTTGCATTCCATCATCATCCATAATTCATAATTCATAATTCATAACACATACATTCACAATACATACATTCATATTTAACTTTACTATCATGTACATACTCTTTACTTGCTATATACATAAATACATGATCAAGTACAAGATAGAAGTGATTATCACTATCTATCTTACATACATACTATTTTATTCTTAAATTATCTATTCCGATGATATCTCAGAGAATACGTCCCAGTCCTCCTCATCGAATAAAACTTCTTCCGGATCATTCTCCATATGTATATCCTCTTCCTCCTCATTTTCGTTATCCAGGATGATTTCGTGGGGATCCTCTTCGAGATTCATGCCATCAATATCCTCTTGGGGAGGAATCTCCTGAAGTGGTATTGCCGGAATAGGGTCCTCTGGCACTGCTGGTCCCCATTGGAAGGGTGGCTCCTCCACGTCATTGTTGTTAACTGGGACTTGGATATTGTTCTCCACTAAGGCATCTGCTTGAACCATGTGAGCTATCAACTCCGCTTCCATGATGTCGTTAATCATGTGTTCCAGAGTCATTCCTAGTGCCGGTGGCTGAATGTGATCCCTGACATCAGGTGGCAGTCCTTCTCGGAGTAGTTGCAATCCCCGAAACTCCGGGTCGCCCATATCAGGAATATGAGGCAACATAGCCTCCTGAAATCTTCTACAATAATGGCCCATCGACTCTCCCGGATAAGCATGCCAATCATACACATAGTTAAGATATCGGACAAGATTCATGTCACGATAAATTTCTGGATCCCGATAATGTCCGTTGGCGTCTTCCTCCAGTGGAGGTCCAAAACGAGCAGTAATAACATGGCGAAAGTTTTCCCATGATCCTTCCTGAACTTCTTGTTCTCCTGTTATCCTCCACCACAATCTAGCATCTACTGCTAGACAACGACTTGCTAAGGATACCTGTAGATGGGGTGGAATATGACCTATTCGGAATATAGCCTCCATGTCGTGAAGCCATGATGCGAGTGTCACAGTTCGTCTACTTCCATCAAATACTAGAGGCGACATTGTGAAAAATGCGTAGGCTGCACCTCGATCGTCGTCCATTATCCTCAAATCTAGATTATACAAATTCATAATATAAATACGAAATATTTATTTAACTTACAATGACTGTGGCGCAGGCAAGCAAACTGTGAAACCGGAAGGTAGGAACTAAAGCTCTGATACCAACTCTTGCGACGACCCGCCTAGCGCCGGCCGTTACCATGCATTCTTACATAATAGTATATGAAAATTTAGACAGAATTTTTTTTTTTTTTTTTTTACAACTGATAAGTATTGTTTAACTTGGAAAGTCCATAATAAACATT